>OY728121.1:1771433075-1772683075 GCA_963277665.1 Viscum album
CACGAAGGTTTGTAGTCTTTTTTTGGATGATGGTGGTGTAATTCATGATGAAATTACATTAATAGTAGATCAGTTTCTGAAATTGTTTCATAATGTCTTACCAGGGATGCTACATAAGGGAGATATGGAATTTTTTATTATTCTTAAGCCAGGGGAAGATCCTATTTCTATTCCATCAATTTGAATTTAATTTAAAGTCTATTAAGAGCCTAAAATCAACATGAATTGTTTTTGGATAAGAGGCTTATCCATCCATGTATGCCTCCTTGGGTTCCCCATGTCATTTTTTCTAAGAAGGATGATGGAACTCTACACTTATGTGATTATTATATGATGTTGAACCAATGAATGCGGGGAAAAAATATACTCATCCATGTATTGAACACCGATTTAAATAGTTGAGGAGACATTCTATGTTCTTCAAGATTGAATTACGATAATTTTATAATCAGTTGAGAGTTCAACCTTCTGATATTCATAAATTTTCATTTAGATACTAGTATATTCTTTATGAATTCGATGGGATAACATTGTGTAAGACAAACAAAGAAGAAGTTTTTGTGGCCTTTTTGTAAATAATATTACATCAATACCTATATCGGTTTGAGGTTTTATTTGGGGAAGAAAACATGGTGTACTAAAAGTCACCAAATGATCATTCCAAATATATTGAAAACATTCTATGTACATGGAGATTCCATTAGCAATACTATACGATATCTGTGTTTTAGTTTTGGATTGATATGGTACACTTCGTGGGTCACATAATCTAAGTGGATTGTGTGCCGGTAGACCTAGATAATGTTCAGTTAGTTTTTTCTTGGTAGAATCCCATGAATTTTTTTGATATCCATAGCTTTTTGGGTTTATAAGAAATATTATCTAAGGATCATCTAGGATGTTTCATACATAAAAGTTTAACGTTTTGGAATGAACAAGATGTCATTATGTTTTGAAAGGTATGTATCCTTGGAGAATCATTTCGAGTAGATAATGTGTAGTTTCATAATGTAACAAATAATGATCCTACCAAATCCATGTAAGGAGTATACATTGTTTTGTGACAATTTTGAGATCATGCATTGTGCCTTGTTGATATAGGATGATTTATTTGTAGTGTTTGGGTAATTTTTGTTTAGGCCACCTGACTAAAACCACCATATGAAAGACCGTGAGCCAGTTCTATCGATTTATGACTTGAATTTTTGGATGTATTATCTTTTATGGGAGATGTTTAATATATATACTAAAAACAATAAATCAATTCATATCTACCCACAATGAGATATGAATCACTGATAGAGGAGGTGGGTTGAGAATATTTGGTAATTCGAATAATATGAAACATGTAAGCATGGGAAGGGAAACCATTTATTTGTACCCATAAATTGGGAAACACTAAATCATGCAGTTCAGGAGTCTAGTGATGAGTGTAAGAATATTACATTTTTCATTTGAGATTAATGCCATCGTTCAGGTGGGTCAGGAAAAGATGAATCTCATATCACCTTCCAATATGAGCACAGATGGGAATGAAAACATCAGTGTTATGAATCAGGTTTTTGTTCCTTTGATCTTATGATGGTAGCTAATGGGTGAATTTAATGCCTCAATGGTATTGTTAGATCAAGTTATGAAAAAAATTTACAATGAAATTTGATCAATATTTTGGTGGTTGGGCATGAAAAAAATGATATTTTAGGGTTAGTGACATCATGCTACACCTGTCAACTGGTGAAGGCTATGAATAAAACACATACAGGTAAACAAAAACTATTTCCTATTCCAGAATGAAAGTGTGAAAAAATTACTATGGACATTGTGGTGGGTCTCTAAATGATACCTATGAATAATGATGTTATTGCAGTAATTTTTGACCTATTAATTGATGTAGTACATTTATTCCCTATATGGGAGAGGTTAACAATGGAATATTTTGTGAAATTTAAAATTTGATAGATAGCCAATCTATTCCAAGTTCCACATACTATAGCATTAGATAGTGTCTTGATTGTCACTTTTCACTCTTTAAGGGATTATAAATGGTTCATTATACATGAGATTTTCCAAGTACATAATTCCACCCACAAACAATTGGGAAATCAGAATGTACAGTACAAGAGCTCAAGGATAATCATTGGGAATTTTACCTAGGCTTCGGTGGGTATTGGGAGAATCTCATAGCTTTGTTGTAGTCCACCTATAAAAATAGTTTCCATGTAACTATTTAGATTGCATCATGTGTGTCTCCATATTTTAGTCTCTGCAGATCACCTCTATACTAGATAAAGGCCGGTCAGTTAGAGTGTTTCCACCAAGACTCATTTAAGATATATAAGAGAAGATTTAGTTGATTCATAATCATATGACTATTTCATAGAGTTGTTAAAATTCATATGATCATAAAAATCAATGACCCCTAGAGTTTGCAGTGGGAATTCATGTATTCCTTCATGTGTTGCCAATATAGAGGCAGCATAGGATCAATGATAGGGCAAGATGGCTCCTTGGATTGGTGGGGAAATTGAGTTTGTGGAGATACTCGAGCTAATGGAGTACATATTGGCTATTCTATAGCGGTATTGTGTTATTCCAGAATTTTTTTGGTGAAACAACATCAATGGTATCACACCAACACGCCACATTTTTTAGATGTGGATGATATTGAGGATGATATTAATGTATCCATTGAGGAGAATGTTATCCATTTTTTGGATTACTCTGAGATGGAATTTCAAGGAAAGAAAATTCTGATACATTTTATACTTTGAAAAAAATTTAGTGTGAAGGAGGATTCATGGGAGAGTGAAGCGGATATATGTGCTAAATGGACGGATCAAATAACCTCAGAATTATAGTGATTCATAGAAGTATATCATGTTTATGAGTTCTTATATGGGGGGTAGATTATAGATACCAACCCTTTTTGGGGATGTCTCAATCATGTTTATAGGGATGACACCACATGATTTTATGTTATGGTTTCTTTTTAAATAAATGAAATAGCTTGTCTTGTACGAAACACCTAATTCAAACATACCAATATATATTAATAACAAACAATAATAACCTAAATGTTAAAATATTTGGAAATAATAATATTTAACACATTATGATGTTTATATATATAATTTTTTTTAAATTAATCCATAATATTTTATTTGAAGAATATAATAATGAATCCAATTTTACGCACTAAAATGCGATAATTTTCTATAAGAAATTTTATCACATTTTAATAGTGCACTTATTTGGAATATGATTTATGACACATTTAAAATATTTGTTGGTTATAAGAAAATTATACACTGAAATGAAAATATCAAAATTTTTATTGGATTAATTTTTTTGTAATGTTATGAATGTAATAAAATAGTGATGATTAAATGAAAATGGAATTTTTTTTGTAATATATATACTGTTAAATTATAATATTCATCAGTTTTAATGCTTAATTATATTAATTATGGATAATTTAATTCAATTAAGTTCATTGGAATATATTTAACTTTGAATTGAATATAAAAACATTAATTTTTTTTTGAATATTTTAATGTTAAAAACATGATTTCTCATTACATCAATGGTATTGATATTAAATTAATAACTAAAAATTATGTATTATCGATTTGAAAAAATAGGTTTATTATTTGGAATACATGGTTCTAAATTTTTTAAATATATCTATTTTTTGGTACATTATGAATATGAATTTTAGGAATTTTTTTTATTAAAATTGTTACTGGTAAATCAAGTAATTGAGGGAACAAATAATGATATTAATTTTAGAAAATTACCATCCCCCCTTTTACAAATATTATTTTGTCATTTATATTCTACCAAAATGACTATTTTTCAAATTTTATGTCCACTTGGATCCACTTGGATAACATTAACCGTTTTATTGTATTTTATTTTTTGAAAAACAAAACATGACATTGTCATGTTTTTAGTATGTATTACATTTAAAATATATGATAATTGATAAAATATATTTAAATATTAATATTTATTTGATGTATTTGTTTATCTCCAGTAAGATAAATAATTTATAATTTTAAATAATAAATAATTACCTTCATGGTTTACTCATTGATGATGCAATTATTATTTTACTAGTATGAATAATAGGTTAATGATTATAAAAATATTGAATACCATAAAATATGAACAAATCAATGATAAAAATGAATTTTATTGATAACTTATACATTATAGGGACATATAAGATGATTTTGTCTTAATATAACATATTATAATGTTTTTTTAAAAAAATTCAATGTATTAAATTGTAACAAATTTTACAAAAATGTTATAATAAAATAAAAAATATATATAATTACCAGTTATAAAATTTATAAAAATAAAAAAATCAACTAAATTATTGGGATAATGTTTTATACGTTTTTAATAAATCATTTATGGGTTTTTTCATTTTATAGTAATGACAAATAAAAAATATATTAACGTGATAAGAGTTAAATGTGTTAATTGATTATTAAAATCGAAATATTAGGGTAATAATATGACTTAAAGTGTATAAAAATTATTTTTATATATGATTTAGACAAATATTCATCAATGATTCTAAATAACTCAATTAGATAAATTATTTATTATAATTAAATTTATATTAATTTCTAAATTTGAGTGTTTCCAAAAGTAATCATCACCACATTTACCAATAAGAACATACTCCCTCACATACTCAGAATAAATTGATACTTATAGATCTGCAAAACCCTAACCATTTATCCTCTTAAAATATATTTCAACTTTATACAGGTCTCGTTCTTCCAAAAAACACTAACTCTAAATACCTTCAGAATAAATTTTAAAGAAGTCCGTCTAAGAAGAGGTAATTATTTTACCTACTCAGTCAACTTAATCTCTTTATCTAAATATTTTTTTATGCCTATTGAATATAGTGTATTTACTATATTATAATATATATTATTATATTTTATTATTAATATGGTACAATGATATAATGCTTTTTATCCCCCTTATAAAAAATTAAAAGCAATGCATGTGTGTATGTACGACTTACCATCATTACGTCGTAGTGTAATTTTCGTATCACCAATTTATATGGATAGGTATATAGATGGATATAATGGGTATAACTAATATATATCACATTAAATTGATTCATTATAATTAATGAACAATCCAATTCATTACCCTTTCTCCTTTATGTGAAGGATATCATCAATCATGTATACATACGATATACCATCTCCAATATGTGATGTGATTCATTTTCCATGTTAACCAATTAAGAATGAATATAAAAATGTATATAATGAGTAAATATAATATATACAAACTTAGTTTCATTATTTAGATGTATAAAATATATCCTATGTGTATGAAACATGACATTAAAAATTATACATATTAAAAGGAAAAAAGTGAACACCTTAAACAAGGTTAATAATGAAATATTATTAACGAAATGATATAGTAATATCATATTTGATATCATAAATAGTTATATGGTTTTATTGTAATTAAAAACCTAATATAAACTATTATACAAGTGTTTAAATTACCTTAAACTACTGTAATGTAAAATTGGATGATTAATTTTATAATATCATCATTATACATTATTATTTATACATAAGTATCTTTGGGGGAATATTTATCATTATATTTCATTATTCATAAAAAAATAAAGAATATTTTAAATATTATCCTACAAATGATAAACATATTTTTACCCTTTTTTATAAAATAGTTTGAATTTATGTTTTTTATCCTTATCCAAACGTGGTACATTATAATTTTCCCAAAAAAATACAGTAGGATTATGTTTTTTATTTTTATGGGATAAGATTATTTTTTCACCTTCATGATTCCTTTATGTCATGAAGAATATTTTCTTGGATTATATGATTCTATTCAATGAAAATGTTTTCTTTCAAATAGTGGGTCCTTTTATATAAAATATTTCAATGTAAAAAATGTGTGTCTAACCTAATTTATTTTTAATGACCTTATTAGAGTGCATTAATATATGTAAACAACATTTCTGGGATCTTATGATTTATTCTTTTGATATATTATGATACCATACAACATATTTAATTGAAGGGTTTATGATCATTTTTTGTATGTTATATAATTATAGCATTTATGGATATTTATAAAAGTATTCACATTTCCTATTATAGT
This sequence comes from Viscum album, assembly GCA_963277665.1. Lineage (NCBI taxonomy): Eukaryota > Viridiplantae > Streptophyta > Magnoliopsida > Santalales > Viscaceae > Viscum > Viscum album. Next base: position 1,771,439,256 of record OY728121.1, read on the forward strand.
ATTTCAATAGAAATGTTTATGTAGATTATGTTTTCACATGAGGAATGAATTAAAAATTGTATGTTATTAGATGGTCCATTTATAACCCCCTGATGCCTCGATAGGTCTCCTGTGACAAACTTGTTTGTGTATTGGCCAAGGCCTTACATGTTTAGATTTTGTGTCATTGAAAAATCATTGGAAGTTAATTTATGATGTCAATCAAATTCATTCCCTAATTATGAGATTAGTTATTGATATTCATTGATAGTACTCAACTAGTAGAATATCCATGGGATTAGTTAAATGAAATTATTTGATATTCATTTATTCTTTCTATATTATGCTCAAGAACATATGTATATTTCATTTAATTATATTATATATCTTAAAATAATGTTTATTCTAATTTATTAATATTAGCTTCTGATGTAAGATTATACTTAATGAGACTCAATTCTCACCATTTTATTATGAATTATTTTTCAAATGATTCAAAGGTATATATTATTATTTATTTTTATTGTTAAAATAGGAGAATATTTGATCACTCAAATGATTGACTATGTTTTATTTTCTAGTTTCTACTTTAATGTATTTTTCATGTATGTAATATGGAACCCAAAACACATAAAATGGTTGGTTCATTGATATTTCAGTATTGTATCTATTATTTTTTAACAAATTAAGGAACCTTTTCTGATATATTAGGCACATTAACTGTATAATTTTAATTAGGGAATTTTTAGTAGAACATTTCCAACTAGATTGTGAAAATATCGATTAGGGAATTGTAACCCGATAAAGGACATTGATTATATTCCCAAAGTCCCCAAGATACTGATTTTTAGATTATATTTTTATATTTTTATATTTATTTTAATTATTTTTATAGTTTGAAATTATGAATTCTGATTAATATCCTAATTTGTGTGTCCCATTGTTTATAAATGATGGACAATGGATGGAATTGGAACCATATCGACACACATGATCCATGTAGTGATTTCAATTATATGAAATGTGATGATGATGGGGATAGATCTACAACTTGGGCTGAACAACATATCACTACGATAGTATAACTAACTCTGGTTATGAGAAATATCCATACCCTTTTGAAGCAGACTAATACAGAACATGGAGTAACAATGTTACACAATATAATTATACACAAACCATCAACATTCAATGGATCAAAAATTAATTTTTAGCTGAGAATTGGTTATGTTTCCTAGAGAATATTTTTGATTCATTGGGAAGTTTGTAAAGGTAAATGGTTATCATGTAAATTTATTACCATGTGGGATTTTTTGATCAATGACGGTCATTGATTCATGACACGAAGGAGGAGGAATAAATGGAAACATGTAATTGAATGAATTTAATGATCTTTTCATAGAATATTATTTTCATTGCAATAAATGAGAATATATGGTGATGAAATTTATGAGACTGAGGAGTGAAGATGCTGAGAATTTTTATATGTATGAATATAACTTAACAAGGATATCATGAAATGTTATGGATTACATACGTTATCCAAATTGAAAGATAGGTAGATTTATTAAGGTGTTAAAACAATTCAACTGAAGGGAACTGTTCTCCAAAAATATATCATCATATAAATATATCCTCTCATGTGAAATCTAGATAGTGAAATAATTATCTATAAATAATAATATTAATGTTAATAAAAATAAGAAGATCGATTCTGAAAACAATTGAAAAGGAAACAATGAAAATGGGTTGATTGGATGACTTGTTTGTCCATCCTTCCAAAAATGCCGAAGGAAACATCATTGAATATGCTGATAAGGGAAAATATTTCATATAAAGTGTTAATAAAATTACCAAACTCATGATTTAATTGTAAATAATGAATTAGGTAACATGAAGTGTATTATGTGTACATAGATGGGACACTATGGAAATTATTTTCCAATGAATCGAAGAAACTTTTCACAAAAAAGGCCAAGGTAGAAGGTGAAATATTATGTTATCCTAACATTTCTAGTTGATGTTCCTAATGATATAGCGGAAGTTACATTAATCATCTTATGAAATATATAAAATTATTTATTTGATTCTGGATCATCACATTCATTAATATCATCCAGTTTTTCCCGGATAATTAATCATTTCCCAGTTGATTTGATAATGGAGTTATCTGTCAAAACTTATAAGGGATGTACCATTAAAAGGAAGATGCATTGGAAAGATTTTTTTTATGACACATAATTATTTTTTACTTGCAAATCTATTCATCAAACCTATGTTTGACATTGATATAGTTCATGGTATGGAATGGATATCAAAATATCATGTGAAAATTTTGCGGTATGTACAAGGTAGTCATGATTTATATTGATGATGTAAAATTACGTATCATTAGAGAAGAAACATCATCATATGAATATTATCTATATCTAACCCTGTAGATCTACAAAATTAAATTCTTGTGGTGGATGTAAAAATGACATCTAGGGGTGAATAAAATAATATTGAAATTGAGGAAATAACTTTTGAAATGGTGTATATTGATGTATTTATTAAGGAATTACAAGTACATGCTTCATAGAATGAGGTTTCTATATTTATTGATTTAATCCCTAATTCAATACCAATATCATAGTCTCCCTAAATTATTTACATTGTCGAAATAGTGGATCTTTAATACAGTTACAGGGGATGGTTAAAAAGGGATTTATTCTCTATATTCTTCCCCCTTTTAAAGACACTATTCTATTTGATATAAATAAATATGGGTCCATGATGATATTTATTTATTATTGGGGAATAAATTCTATTAAAATGTCACAACCCGGCCCCTAGGGCCCTTGTCTTAACTACCCCATGCCCGCCTTCTATAGGCCTGGGGCTGGCGACTAGCATCAACGGAATATTTACTAAAATTGGGAAGGCATTGCCTTTATAACCTGTAAGCACACACACAAGGAAGCACACATCTGGATATGAAACACCACATAAACTATATAACAAAAGTGTGCTAAAAGTAAAAATGGTCTGAATACAAGCCCAAATGGATACTAAAAGTATAACTGTGAAAGAATACTATTGAAGAAAATGGAAAGTCAGCTGTTGGGTCATCCTCCGATGTTCCTACCGAAATGGTAGGTATATATCTCCTCCTCATCACTCCTCATCTAGTTGTCTCCTCCATGTACCGAAAATACGTAAGGACCACCTCCAAGTACCGTCCAGACCTGGTGCTCTCATCCTCAGTCTGCATTGTCTGTAGTCTACACCAACACAATGAAGTGTGGGCATAGCCCGTGCAGGGTTGAGTATAAAGATTCTTAGTACAGACCCTGATACCCTTTAGGTATCATAGAATCCATATACCTATGTTATCAAGTAATCTATCTCAACCATGAGGAAAACATAGAGGAACAGACTCAACTCATACCAATATTTATTCAAGGGTAATAGTAACAAGTAACATTCTAAACCCTCGCCTGCTGAATAACTCCACCTTTATTGAGTATAGTGGTCATTCCGTGTCACACAGAGGTATTTCCCACTAACCTTGGACTTCTGAGGTACTCCTCCTATCGAGTATCGTGGGTCTACTGCGTTACACAAAGGCTCTCCCCTATGTGTGTCTGCCATGTCACACAATGGCAGTCCCCCATATGGCCTGCTGAGGTACTCATCCTGTTGAGTACCGTTGGTCTGTCGCGTCACCACGGTGCTCCCCACTATGGGTCTGTCGCGTCAACATGGATCTCCCCCTTTGGCCAGTTGAGTCATTATGAGTCGAAACAGTCAGTAGTCGTCAAGTCTCAGCCAGGTATTCTGTTCCTGCATAATTCACACTCTTCTCCAGGAGGATCCTCTCCACAAGCTATTTGATGATACTCCAACCACCATGGAGTCCCACAAACACGTATGTCAATGGTCCTCCACATAATGGTATCTCAACGTAACTGACGACGCTTCAATCAGACGCCCGTTCGATGAGTTATTAGCCTTTTAGTCATGGAGGCCGATTGGATTCATGCTCGATCCAGCCTAACCATTAACCATCTCAATCCAAAAAATAGTGGAATATACTCAAAGGGACATTCTCGACCCCAAATTTCCAACTCCAATGACGGTTCATCAAACGGATGACCAGTGCCAATGTTACGGCCAAGAGAAGCTAAAAATGGTTCATAGTGGGCCTGAGTCTAGTTCGACTCAGGCGAACCGACCCGTCCAAACCCAGCATGGGCCAACCTGGCTCGAGTCAATCCGGTCAGACCGATTGGGTCTAGCCCGACCCACAGTATAACCCGGCCCATTTGGTCCGGCCCAACAAGATGCGCGGGGCCGTGGAGTGTCGTAGGTGGCTACGAGGTCGCAGGGATGAGGGGCTGCTCGGCCGGGGGGACTCGGAGGGCCGGTGGGCGGCGCATGCCTAGGAAGCACGAAGGACTGTGGTCAGCTTGACTCATGGTAGAGTGGAGGGATGGTGTGCGGGGTGAGTCAGGGCATCCTGTAGGGTCGTAGTGAGGGCGGTTCGGCAGGGGTGCAGAGTTGGTTTGGCCTGGAGGCTGGAGTGCCGCAGCGGCACAGGGGTCGTCGGCCGAGTGACCAGACTGCCGTGAGGGTGCGAGGCTGGTTTGGCTGGGAGGCCGATGCGCCACAGGGGGCGTGAATCCGGTTCGACCGGGAGGCCTAAGAACTACAGGACATGGGTCCGGTTCGGCCTGCAGGCCGGAGCGTCGCGAGGGGGAATCTACCAGGGCGCGTTGTCGGGGCGCGCGAAGCTAAGGCCTCTGGCTGGTTTGGCTGGGAGGATAGAATGCCTCAGGGGTAGCATGGGTCACAGAGGCTGTGGGTGGCAGCACCATTTCCTTCATCACCTTCGACGCCTTCTTCTCCTTCCTCCATTTCGAATAATACACCATGAATAATGGCAGAGGGGTTTGGCCACGTTTTTTGGCCCCACCCTGAGAATTTAGAGTGATAGCAAGCAGTTCACAGTGATGGAAGCATGAATGTGTATGGAAGATATTTTAAAACATCATTTCCCACAACCCTCTTATATCTCTATTCCCGAAACCCAAAAAACAATTAGAAGAGGAGAAAATGGTACGTTACAAAAAATAAACCCCAACCTCATCCGCTTGATGACATTGGCACAAGAAGGTAGTGTGGTTGTTAATCTGTTGTAGATAATGATGTCATGCATCAATATATGTCCCAAGTAATAATGTCGAAGGAGGTTGGAATTCATCATTGGCAGAGCATTCTTCATTGGGAGGTGAAGTTCTTCAATGGAGAGCTTTATCCCATGTTCTCCCAATCCTCCTTTTCCAACAAATGAATAGCCAGGCAAATAAAATATATTTAACTATTTAATTTTTTGGTGATTCAAAGATGGATTAATTAATTTTCAATAATTAATGGGTTGCGTTGGCATAAAAATTCAAAAATGAGGATACCATGTGTTGGCACAACTAATTAAGGAGGGTAGTCACAATTAAAAGTTGGAGTAGTTGACAGAATTAAATGTTGGAGGAGTTGAAGAGGCTAACCCTCATTTATTGTGGGAGTTGAGATGTTTAGGCCTTGGGTGGTCCCCACCACCATATCCAAACATGGGAGGTTATGTTTGGTGGTCCCCACCACCATAACCTCCCAATGGGAGGTTAAGGTCTGGTGGTCCCTACACCACAACTTCCACTTGGGGGTTTTAACAAACAAAATAAAATAAAACGTGTGTTTATTTTATTTTATTATTTCCACAAAAAACCCAAAAAAAAAAATCTTTCACCCTCAACCAACTGTCATCGAGATGAAAGTCTTTTTAAGCCAATACGAGCTCAATGTGTTTATTAGTTCCCCCAGATTTCAATTCTGATCACTTGTTCAAAATTTTGAAAAACTAGATCGTACGTTTACTAAATGTACCCGAACAAATGTTCATAAATTTATTCCAGGCACTCCAGGCCTCGGAATCACATGCTTTCAATTTTCGAGGATTTGTAAAATTCCAATTTATTTAAAAATGAAAATTTACATGGATATTCTGGGTCTTTACATTCTCCCCACCTCAGGCTTTACATCCCCGTAATCCACAACTGAAACTAAGGGAATAAATGGGGGTATTGAGATCGAATCTGAGGATCTCGCTCACATGTGCTCTCCTAGAGGTTCTTCTGTTGCTAGTGAACATGAACCAGAGGTATCGATTGTCCATTAAGGACCCTCTCTTTTCGATCCTCAATCTCTAATGGAACCTCCATAAAAGTAATGTCATCTTCGACGTCCATCTCACCATAGTCGATGATTGGAGAAAGGTCGTGCATGTATCTCCTTAGTTGGGATACGTGGATGATGTTGTGAACATGGTGCAAATGAGGTGTAAGAACTAATCTATATTCCACCTCTCCAACTATGAAGTGGACTTGAAAAGTCCCGATTAACCATAGAAATGACTTTCCTCCTCTGCCAAATCTCCGTAGACCTCGTTTGGGTGAGACCTATAAAAAGATATTGTTTCCATCCTTGAAATCCAGAGGCCTCCATCTCCTGTCAGCATATGAATTTTGCCTACATTGGCCAGTCTTAAACTGCTCTTGGATGATTTGAACCTTCTCTCTGGTTTCTTGTACAATCTCTGGTCCCACTACTCATAACTCCCTAGGTTCAGTCCATCACAAAGGTGATCTGCAAGGTTGCCCGTATAACGCCTCAAAAGGTTCCATCCCAATGGTCGAGTGACAACTGTTGTTGTGTGAAAAATCTACCAAATGTAAGTGATCCTCCTAGTTATGAATTTAGTCGAGGACACAAGCATGTAACATGTCTTTGAGGGTCTAAATGATCCACTCAGCCAGACCATCTGTCTGAGCATGGAAGGCAGTAGTCATGCAAAGATGTGTCCCAAAAGCCTCCTGCAACCCCTTCCATAGTCGGGGAGTAAAACGTGCATCACAATCAGAGATAATATTCTATGTTACTCTATGTATCAGAACAATCTATTGCACTTAGTGTTGTCCCAAGATCTCTATTGAACTATCCTCTATGTTTTTTTGGATGTGGACCGACATGGTGAGTCGGTCAACGATCACCCGAATCGAGTCATGTCCACTATTTGTACGTGGAAGTTTTCTCATGAAGTCCATGGATATCTCATCTCACTTCCACTCAGGGACCCCTAAAATATGAACCAAGCCTGGTGGTACCTGATTCTTCACCTTCACATACTGAAAAGTGAGGGACTAAGAAACAAACTATGCTACTGCTTTCTTCATTCCCGGCCACCAGTGCTGTCGCCAGAGGTCCAAGTATATCTTCACCCCTCTTAGATGTACCGTTAGAGGGGATGTGTGGAACTCCATCAACACTTCCTTCTGATGTGACACTGGTACTAAGGTACGCCCTCTAAAGAAAATGTTGTGCGCCCCTCCTTCAAAAAATCCATCAGGTTCCTACCCTGTGGATATCTGAGCACATCGAGCATCACAGTCAGTGTCCCCAAGCTGCGCCTCCCTAACTCACTGAATAAGTGGGGGTGTTACTGTATGAGTCTAAAGAAAAGATACTCCATCTCAACAGACAATGGATATCTACAAAGCGGCCAGCTGCTCAGTCACGTCACATAGTAGTTGTATACCAGATCTCTGTCTGAGTTCATCTGCAACAATGTTCCACTTCCCTGGAGTATAGACTATCTTGAAGTAATTTTCTTGGAGGATCTCAAGCCAACATCACAGTGTCAGTTTTAGGCCCTTCTAAGGGAAGATATAACTGAAACTCTTTTGATCAGAGTACACAATAAAATGCTTTCCCATAAGATAGTTTCACTACATCTTCAAGGAAAAGACTTCTAATTATAACTCCAGGTCGTGGGTAGCATAGTTATGCTCGTCTGATCTCAGTTTACAAGAACCATATGCAATCATTGTTCACTCCTTGATTAATACACATCTGATTCTAGTATATGATGTGATGTATTAAACTACATAACTTACACCATCCTCTGGAAGCCTCAATATGGGTTCACTAGTCAGCCTCTACCGTATCCCTTGAAAAGTCTACTAGAATCTCTCCAACCACACGATGGGTTGTCCCATATTTATAATGGGTTATAGTGGTGATGAAACTATGGATATTTCTGGAACAAACCTCAGATAATATCCATCCAAATCTACGAAACTTATTACCTCTGTCACACTCCTGGGTGGCTCCCAAGCAAGTAGCACCTCAATCTTCACTGGATCCACTGCATCTACAACGAATGATATGACATGTCCCAGGAAGTGAACCTCTCGAATATAGAACTGGAACTTCGAGAGCTTACCATAAAGCTGGAACTCTTGGAGTGTGTCGAATACTGCCTGTAAATGATAGGCATGCTACTCCTCAGTAGTCGAGTAGATTATAATGCCGTTGATGAATACTATGACAATGAGATCATGTTATGGATGAAATATCCTATTCAAGAGCCCCACAAAGAAGGATGGAGAATTGGTCACACCTAATGGCATATCCAAGAACTCATAATGGCTATACTGACACATGAAGGCCTCCTTCTGCACATACCAATCGCTTAATCTGAGCAGGTATTAGCATGATCTGAGGTCTATCTTCGACAATCACCATACTCTATTCAGATGATCAAATAGGTCGTCAATCCTCGAGAGTGGGGTACTTGTTCTTCATGGTCACCTGGTTCAGGCGCCGACAATCAACACAAATATTCAAGATCCCATCCACCTTATATGAGAACAGAATCAGGGCTTCCTAAGGAGAAACACTATGCTACATGAATCCCTTCACCTACAAGCCCTCTAATTGTACCCGCAGCTCACGAATCTCCATAGGAGCCATCCAATATGCGGGTGTAGATATCGGGTCCATCCTGGGGTATATATAAAAGTAAAATTACATCTCTCGGTGAGGAGGTAGACCCAGAACATCATCAGGGAAGACATCCGCGTACTGGTCCACCACTACTGGATAAATTAAACTATACACATCAACAGATTCGAGGGTATGGCTAGACAACTGATGAGTTATTAGTTTCACTCTCCTCCGGGTAAGTCCATCATGCACTGCAAAGGCTCCCTTCTCGCCGGTGAAGGTAAGACTAGTCCCATCCATGTAAACACATCAAACATTGTGCATAATACAGTCAATCTGAGAATGGACTGAGATACCAATTCCATACCCAAGATGAGGTCATAAGGCCTCGATTCAACTACTAGGAGATCCCAGCCAAAACTCTCGCCTCCAAGGGTAATCTCTGACTGCCGAAACTAGTGAGTAATCATATAATCTACTCTTGTAGGAGTCCCTAGCTGTATAGATCGAGCCAACAGCTCCGTCAGAATCTATGAGCTCTGAATGGGGGAAGTGTAAATAGAATAATGACTGACATCTTTGTCTATATGTACTACATCTAAGGTGGAATAGGAAAAAATTATACCTCGAATCACATAAAGAGCTCCATGATCATAGACCTCAGCTACCTAGAGCTGAGCATTCCCATGTCAACTTGGTCCATACGGTCGATGTGGTTTGTGGTGGTAGAGGTAACATATCTAATCGTCACCCACTTCCAGCTGCATGACCATCTCCTCTGCCACATCCGCATGCTCACTACAGACAACCTATATTGAACCTCTGTCTCTGCCTAGGCAGTCCCTCGACTATCTGCTAATCATCCATGTGGTGGGTCGGATAGTCATGAGTCATGCAACCCTGCCCACTTCTTGAGTAACATCGCACATTACTGGTATGAATTGCTCCACTTTGGGTGCCCCACACTATCGATCCTGAGTCATTCGGTTGTCCACATGTAGGTATGGTCCTCTTGGACATCTATGATGTCTGTCTGCTACCAACTGCAAAAGACGCTGCTACAAGATTACTAGTAGTGGGTCTCACTGCAGGTGAATTCCCAGCAAAGAAACTCTCCACAAAGAGGGATCTCTCTAATACCCTCGCCTACATCAGGATGCTGAGTGAGATAATCAAATCTCTAATATCCCTCCTGAACCCCTCCTCCAAATTCTAGGCATGAAATATTGGGTCCCACACCATATTTTTGGAGTATCATGAGAGGTATGTGAACCTTTCCGAGTACTGAGCCACTATCATGATTCCCTACTACAAATGAAGAAGATCCTCTATGTGCACTGCGCAAAGAGTCACTGGGAAAATCACTACCTGAAACAGTATCTCTAAGTCTTCCTATAGAAGTGTCACCTCGTCGTGAACCTGGACCACCATGACCCACCATCTTCCTGCTGCTGCCTCTAGAAGGCTGTTGAAAAAAATCACCATGAAATCAGTTGGTGTCCCTACCAATCGGAAAACTCTCACCAAGGCCTCCATCCAATCCTCACCTGCCTGTGGGACCATCTCTCCACTGAAATAGAGTGGCTTCTTCTGCTGGAACTCATGGAACTCGCTCAAGCTTCGTGCAAGATCTAATGCTAAGGCTGGTGGATTCGGCGGCCCAATGAGGAATAGTACCACTGGTGTCTCCACTAGTGCCACTACTGGAAGAGGGACATACACAGTGGACTCATCTCTCTATGGTCTATCAGTTTGTAGAACACTCAAAACTATAGTTGTTCGTATGCATGGAGGCATCTTGAAATGAAATAGGTGCACCACCATCAAAATTATTACCTGGTGAGCTGAATGTTATACCTGATGAGCTCACTCAAAAGATCACAAAGAAAACATTTGAAAACACACAGGAAATCAGTGTTTTCATGAACTGAGTTGGAAATTAGAAGTTAGGGTCCTGGTGTATGGATAAATTGACTTCCGCACAATCACATGACTCTTTGAACTGAAAACCAAACTCATTACCCTTAAAACCATTTCTCCATAGAAAAGAAAGATCAGAGTCCTATGTTTTGCGTTAGAAATGACTCCTCTGATACAAATTTATCATTACCCATCCTCTTCGGCTAGTGCCATGACTTTCCCAAGCCCACCTTCTATAGGCCATGGGCTGGTGACTAGAACCAAAGGTGTATTCCCTAAAACTAGGATGGCATTGCCTTTATAAACTATAATCACACACACAAACAAACACACATCTGGATATGAAACACCAAGTAAATTGTATAACAATATAGTGATGAATGTAAAATGGTCCAGAATACAAGCCCAATAGGGAAGTACAAGTACAACTGTGAAAAAATACAACTGATTGAAAGGAAATGTCATCTTCTGGGTCATCCACCATGTTTCCTACATGGAGGGTAGGTATATATCACCTCCTCCGCACTCCTCATCCATATATCTCCTCTGTGTACCGACACGCTCTATGGTCCACCTCTGGAAACTATCCATACATGGTACTCTCGTACTCATTCAATGTTGTCTGTCGTCTGCACCAAATAGAACATAGTGTGGGCACAACCTGAGCAGGGTTGAGTATAACGATACTAAGTAGGGACTCCGAGACCCTCTAGGTCCCACAAAATCCATCAAGGATAATCAAAATTAATGAAATCCACAGATAACTTTTCATAGTTATGTACCCATACATATACATATGTTATCAAGTAATACATCTCAATCATGAGGAAAACGCATAGGAACTGACTCAACTCATACCCGAAATTATTATAGGGTAGTAGTGACAAGTTACATTCTGAACCCTCGGTTGATGGAGAACTCCTCCTCCATCGAGTACATTTGGTCTTCCATGTCACACAGAGGATCTTCCCACAAACCATGTACTATTGAGATACTCCTCCAATCGAGTACCATGGGACATCTGCATCACACTAAGGGGCTCCCCACCGTGGGTCTACCATGTCACCAAGGCGCTTCATAGTGTGGGTCTACTGCGTCACCCAGGCCCTCCCCACTCGTCCAGTTGGGTAACTCCGAGTCGAAACAGTCAGCAGTCATCATGTCTCTAGTAGCTACTATGTTCCCGCACAGTGGTCGTTCGTCTCCAGAAAGATTCTCTCCAGATGCTACTTCTCGATACACAAAATCCCACAATGTCCCATGAAGAAGTATCTCAATGGTATGATGCATCATAGATTTATCAACGTATCAAACGGTGCGTCAATCGGATGCACATCCTGTCAGTTATTTTCATTTTACTCCCGGGATTCTGGTTTGATTCGTGCTCAATCAAACAATACCATTCCCCATATCAATTCAAACCACTGTAAAATATACTCAAAGGGATAGTCTCGCTCCATGAATTATAGCACCTCGAACAGTTCATCATACTGATGACTGGTAGAAATGTCATGGAAAGGAGAAGGTAAAACGGGGTCTTAGTGGGCCCGGGTCAAATCCATCTGACCCGCTGGGTCTGGCCCGGCCGGTAGTGCGGCCCGACCAGTGGAATCAGGCCCGACAGGTGGCTAGGAGCCATGGAGGGCTGCACGTGGCTGCAAGGGCATGAGGCCATGGGGAGGATCGGCTGGGGTGGCTCAAAGGTATGGCGGGAAGTGGGAGTCGCGACGTAGAGGAATGCTGCAAGCGAAGTGAGCCGGGCGGCTCGGAGGGACTATTGGTGTCATGAGTCGGGCGAGGGTGATTCGGCCGAGGCGTAGGGCCAGTTCATCCAAGAGGCCGTAGCTCCACAAGGCCGCATGGTTGGGGTGCGGTGCCAAGGTGCACAGAGTCAGGGCGCACTGTCGGTTCGGCCGAGAGGCTGGAACGCAGCAGGGGCGGTGTGGGTCCCAGAGGCCGTGAGTGGTAGCATCGTTTCCTTCATCAGCTTTGTCGCCTTTATCTCCTTCCTTTATTTCAAATAATACACCAATGAAGTACTGCGGATGGTTTAGGCCATGATTGTTTTGCATGTACCCTCCGTTTTTAGAGTGATAACAAGAAGTTCACAACGAACAAAGCATGAACGTGTTTGGAATTTATTTTAAAACATCATTTCCCACATCCCTCTTCTATATCTATTCCCAAAAGCCGTAAAATAATTCGAAGTGGAGAACATGGGATGTGATAATAAATAAACCTCTATCTCGTCCATTTGATGAAGTTGGTGAAAGAAGGCAGTATGGTCATCAATTCTCCATATATGAGGATGTACCACGTCAGAATAAGTCCTCAGGATGAATGTCGATGGAGTTGGGTGTTCTTTGTTGGTGGATCCTTATTTATTGGGAGGTGATCTTTTTCATTAGAGAGCATTCTTTCATGTTCTCCCAATCATTCTTTTCCATCAAATTAATTTCCAACCAAATAAAATATGTGTCACTATTTAATTTTTTGCTTATTCAAAGTTTTCATAACTAATTAGAAACAATAAATGGTTTTCCTTGGCATAAAAATTCAAAAATAAGGATACCATGGGTTGGAAAAATTAATTAAGGAGGGTTGGAATTATTAAATATTAGAGGTGCTGACACAATTAAATGTTAGAGGAGTTGAAGAGGATCTCATTCATTTATTGTGGGAGCAGAGAGGTTTAGGCCTCGGGTGGTCCCCACCACCATTACCTCTAAATGGAGGTCAGGTTTGGGTGGTCCCCACCACTATAACCTCTCATGGAAGGTTAAGGTATGGTTTTCCCCACGTCTGAACTTCCACTTGGTGGTTTTAACAAACAAAAAAAATAAAACTTGTGTTTATTTAATTTTATTATTTGAAGAAAAAACAAAAAAATCACCCTCGACCAACTTTCGTCGAGGTGAAAGTCTCCTTATGTGAATATCGTCACAATGACTTCAACAGTGCCCTCAAATTTCAATTCGAGCTGTAGTTCAATAGTTTGAAAAACATGCTCCCACATTTGCTAAATGTACCCAAAAAAAAGTTCAAATATTCATTTCAGGCACTCCATGCCTCAGAATCACATGCCATAAATTTTTGCAGACTCATAAAATTCCCATTTATTTAAAAACGTTACATGGAAATTCCTGGTCATTACTTAATATAAATTACAATTATCATTTTCCTTGAACTGATGGTTTATTTGACCATATTTATGGAGTGTGAATGTTTTCAGTGATTGATCGACTTTCTTATATATGATCAACTATGAGTAAATATGAAAAAAAATATGACGACATATTTTCAAATGAGGCATGAAAATTATTATTTTTTTGAATGAGAATTAGGTTTGACTAATTCACCCATCGATATTATGGATTTTATGAATGTAATATTCAGGTAACATCATTATGATTTTATGTGGTAATAATTGATGATATTCTACTGAATTCTGAAAGATATAATGAACATCAAAATCACTTATATATCATTATTTAGACACTTAAATTGGAATATTTGTATGGTATATATAGAATGAATGGATTTTGGCTTCATGAAATTTCAATTCTTGTCAATAGTTTTTCCAACTATGGAATCTCTATTGATCAAGTGATGAAAAAGGAAATCAACAACTGACATGTATCAACGTGCATAAATGAGTAATGTAGATTCAATTGTTTAGCTAGTTATTATTGGTGTTTCGTTCTTTATTTTTCCTTAATGGATAACCCATTAACTGGGATTACAAATAATGTGGTTATGTTCGTATGGAAAAAATATATTGGATACTTTTTTTATGAATTGGGGAGATGATTTCTCAATTCTATGATCATGACTTCTCCAGAGGGAAAACATGTTTTTGTGATTTATAATGATGAATCAAGAAAATGATTTTGTTGTTTCCTTATACAGAGTTACAGAGTTATTGAATATGCATTAGGGAAGTAAAAAACTGTGATCTGAACTATACAACTCATGATATTATGGAAGAATCTATCATTTTGTCTCTAAATAATTGTTTAAATTATCTAAATGGTGAATGATGTAAGATATATAATTTTCAAATGATTATAAATTGCATATATAATTTCATAAATTACTCAATATGAGTAAAATGTGATGGATCAAGAAACATAAGGATTATTATTATTCAATACACTGCCATCTAGGGAAGGAATAAAATGTGGATGTTCATTGAGCAGGAATGATCCTAGAAATTTGAAAAAATTATAATTAAAAGTGATCATGTGCTAATTAATCTAGTGATGATAGATATGGGAATTATCAAGGTATGAGAAACATTAAAAAAATTTCAAATTTTTGATAAAAAATATTTATTCAAATAGTTAAAATCATCACACACAGATAACGATAATTACCAAAATAAAATTTGAGTAATGAATGATGGGAAATAGAAAGAAATTAACAAATTATGTTTATATTGAAAAATATAGAAAATGAATTATGTTATATCTATTAAGGGCCTAAAAATGTAATTATTGAATGAAATTTTTAACTCATATTTCACAATATTCCCTAGCGGCACCAAAATGTATAGATATTTGAAGGGTCATTTTTAGTGGGACTATATGAAATGATAAATTCCTGTCTATGTGTTATGATATCCATATTGTCAATATGTAAAGTATAAGAGTCAACATCATATATTAGTAATGCCCCCTCTTCCTATAATTGTGTGGAAGTGTGTTGGAATTACAATGTATTTGGTCATTGAATTACTAAGGAGTTCTAAGGACTAATGTTATATGGGTTATTAGTGATCACATTACCAAATCATCACAAATTAATTTATAAGAGACTATTTACCTAATGAAAACCAAAAAATAATATATATTGATTATTATTGAATACTTAATGGTGTAGAACTACCAATATTGTTTAATTAAGATTACCATTTTACATCAAAACTGATGAAATTCATATAGAAGGATCCAGATACTGAGATTCATTTGGGAACCGCTTACGACTCTCACAATAATGGATAGTCTGTATGTAGTAATCATTCATTATATAACATGTTGATAGTATGATCAAATTACATTCAAGGTATGTAGGATCAACATTTCTGGTGGAAGTTACCTTCAATAATATCTTCCATTCAAGTATTTAAATGGAAACATATAAAGAATTATATAGATAGATCTCTCATACACCAACATGTTGGGATAATGTTTGTTAATGGAAACATGTAGGCAAAGAACTAGTGATGTAATTTAATGGAATAACTAAATGCTATTCAATCCCATATTAAGGCATCTTAAATTTGGAAAAAACTATGTAGATAACCAAATGGAGATTTGGAATTTCACATAGGACATCTTATTTTACCGAAGCTATCTCTATGGAAGGGTGATATACGAGTCAATTTTAAAGAGAAACTAATACCCAATTACATACAAACATTATAAATTATAGAATGAATTTTAATAATGTATTATCATTTAGTATTGTGATGAATTGTATACAAATGTCAGAAAGTGTTTCATAAATCATTGACACGGAATTACATACCATACCCATCACGTTTTCTCACCTACAAAGAAATAGAAATGGAACATGATTAGTCATACATTGATGAGAATATTGACATTCTAGATACATGGGAACAAGTATTGAGGAATAAAATGTCTTGGATGGTAACAATATATTGGAAAATCAATAAACTGAATAGGTAATGTGGGATCTTAAGAATATTATGATGAAAAAATAGTCATATATTTTAATGAGATGATATTATATAAACATTGAGGTTGAAATTAATTTCATGTAAGGAAGAATGTAACACCTGAATATTTTTCAATATATTTTCCTTTTACATATATTTAACAGATTGTGTTGAATGCAACTCCAACTTTGAATACATTGCATTCTATTTATATGAGATTTTTATAACCTATCTTTTAAAATAAGGGGAATGAGTAGAAGTAAAAAATTATGAAATTTATATATTTAATGTTTTTCAACTCACCAAACATATTTTATTGGAATAAAATAATACACAATTTAGTTTTATAATTAAATGAGTATCTTTTTCTAAATGTATATTTACGGAATTTTGATGGCATACTTGTTTTAAATATTAAATAATACACATTTATAAATTTTAATTGACAAAAAAATGTTATTCAATGAAATAACAATATCCATACTTAAAATTGTCGAATTTATGGTATTTTTCTATTAAGTTCCATTTTTTGAGAAAAGTAAAAAACATCATTTTGTCCAAAAAATATTTTTTTCATCAGAATAATTTATAGTGATAAATAATTTTTTTAAATAATTTTTTGGTTCCTTTTTTATCATTTAATCTAATTTAGGTCATTGGAATCAGTTTCAATTTTAATTTGGAAATAATAACATATTAATATTTGAATGTTATCTCTTTTAAAAACTCATTTTCGCATTCCATCAACATGAGTAACATTAAATTCATAACTGAAAAAGTTTCGTTTTTAATTTTTAGAAATGGATTTATTATTTTCAATATCTATTTTAATGTTTTTTAAATATGTACCATTTATTTTTGGGCACTATGGAAAAAAATTTATTATATTTTTATTATCACTCTTAATTATTAATCAAGTAATTATGGGTACAAATATAATTATAAATTTTAATAAATTGTCCAAATATTTGTTCTAATTTTATTGATTTAGTTATTATGAACAAAAATAACTCTTGGGTTTATTTTATTGCCCCTTGGATACACATACACCTGGATAAATTTAAACATTTTAGAGTATTTTATTTTATGAAAAGACTGATATGTCATGCTCAGGTTTTAAATAAGTATAAATTTTTATTATATGGTTATTTAAAATAAAACTCTAACTAACAAAAAATTATAAATATATAATGTTTATCTCCACCATTATAATTTATTTTAAAATTTTAGTAAATAAATAATTACACGAAAGACATACACAATGATGATGCAGTAATTATTTAATAAATATTATTATCAAATAAATGATTAATAAAATATTAAATTTTTAATAATATATCATAATAAATGCAATAAAAAATTTTATATACAATTTTCACTAATTATTGGTATTATATATGTGTGGGTTTGATGATATATAGTATTAATTTTTTCTGTAAAATTCAATGTAAGTAATAACATACGTATTAGAATTAATGTTATAATAAAAAAATATATTTCATTAAATGATATAAAAATAATAAAAAATAATAAATGTTTCCAAATTTTTGGGATATAGTACAAAAGTACACTAATGAATTAGTTATGGGTCTTTTGAAATTTTATCATAACTCAAAGGAGTAAAAATAAAAATTGACAACAAATGAATTAAAGGGATTATTTAAGGGTTTAAACCAAAAGACATGCGTAAGAATTTGATGTAATAATTTTTAACTCATTTTAGTTGATATAATTTAAACCCAAACTCATATATTAATAAATATTACACTATTTGGAGGAAATTTTAATATTAAATTAGTTTAAATTAATTTAATTCTTTTAGAGAATCCAAAAGTGACCCTCACCTCAATTATAAATTGGTATTTCCTCCCTCACATCATCACACCACATTCAGACTTATAGCTCAAAAACACTCTACTAATTTCTACTCAAATCACCCTATTCTATATTTAAAGGTATTTTATTTCGTATAAGTCCACATATAAATATGTTGAGAATATATTAAATGAAATTCCATCGAAGAAGTTGTAATTGTTTTACCAACTCTTTCATGTTCATTTCTTCTTCAAAATATTCTTCATGTGTTTTTATATAATTATGAAATAAATATAATATCATATATATTCTTATATGTTATTATTATTATTTTACAACCATATTAATCCATTTATCCATCATAATCAAAATTAAAATCCCCACATGTGTGTTTGTATGGAATACCGTCTCCACGTCATTCTGTAATTTTTCTTTCAGCAAAAACTTATTTTGATGGGTATTGTGATGAATATCAGGGATATAAATAATAAATATGACATGATATTTATTCGATTTGAAAAGTATACCATCTAATTTC
Organism: Viscum album; assembly: GCA_963277665.1. Taxonomy (NCBI): domain Eukaryota; kingdom Viridiplantae; phylum Streptophyta; class Magnoliopsida; order Santalales; family Viscaceae; genus Viscum; species Viscum album. Next base: position 1,771,458,011 of record OY728121.1, read on the forward strand.
TTACAATTTCACCATTAATGGAATTATATTGTCTCTCGTGTTTACGTATAGCCTACCATATCCACAATAGGATGTGATTCAATTTCCATTCAAAACATTCAAGAATGGTTTTAAAAACATATATAATGAGTAAATATAATATCAATGAGTTGAATAAATTTATTTATTAGAATTAAATATATCATTTTAATAAAAAAAATTATTCGCATGACATAACATGCATAGAAAAAAGATTTAGTGAACACGCAAAAATATTGTAATAAAGAAGTTTTATTTAAAAATGATAAATTAATACCATTTATGATATCATAAATTTGTTTATAATTATTTAAATATTAATAAAATTACCTAAAAAATTATATATTATGTTAATTAACTTATAAATAATTTAATGTAAAATTGAAGTGTTAATTTCACAATCTCAATGTTATTTGGGATTGATTATACATAAGTATCTACTGGGGAATACTTATCATCCCTATACCTGTTTCAAAAAATTGGTTTGAAATTATTTCTACTATTACACTCATAATGATTAAAATTATTTTACCACTGTTTTAATTTTTATTAAATAGATTAAAAGGAATATTTTTTTCCAATTGATATAATTATTGAATTTTGTTATAAAAAAGACGAAAGGAATGTTTTTCATATTATACGGCATGTGTGTATTTTCATTCCCTATTAAATTCATAGAGTATTAAAGCATCCGTTAGATATTATGAAGAATATTTTAAATGAAATTTTTTTCATTAAAAACCTTATATCCTTTTGAAAAAAAATTTGAAAAAAAATGAGGAGGATTTTTCTCAAGGAATTTTTATTGATTTTATAATATTATTTAATTCCAAGTATACATATATTGTTGAACCATATGATTGAGTAAGGTTAATAACATATAATATTTTATATAATATTTTATTAAACTTAATATGATCAATTTTATTTTTATGTGTTATTTTGATACCCTTATGGTATTATGTTTATTGTATTTACATTTTGTATTTTTTTTTCAAATAGAATGTTTATGTGGTTTTTGTTTTTATATGAGAAATTAATTGAACATATTATGTGATGGGAGGGCCTACTTATATCCGCTTGATGCATCAGTTAGTATCCAAAGATATACTTTTTTGGGTATTAGAAGTGACCTTACCCATTTAGGTATGTTTTCATGTCCAAATCCATGAAAATATTTTTATAATGTCCATCACGTGGAATTCCATCATTCTTATATTATTTATGGATATTTGCTGTGATTATTTTATTATTATAATATCCATTATAATAATTAGATAGAATTATATTTTTTAGTTATTTTTCCATTATTATTCTCATGATTCTGTATAAATGGATTCTTTTTCAGTTATATACATTTCAGTAATGTTTAGGTTTATTTATTCGTAATATCTCTTATTGTATGCATACGCTTAATTAGAATATGATTACTCTACCCTTCATTTTTTTAGATTTTCCATGACTCCAAGATGTATATTATGATTTAAATTTTGTTTTACGATAGTTGAATATTGATTCTATTTATGTATTGACAACATTAAATTTTATAGTATCAATTATAATGTATGTTTCAAGTATGTCATCTATTTTCCAAAACATATGAATTTATCAGTCCTTTGGGAATCAAGTATTGTATCTATGAAAATGTTATAAATTAAGGAACATGATCTTCTATAATGGGTTTGGGGTGTTTATAGAAGGTATTGTATTTTCTTTGTTTTGATTATACCTTATATGTCTTTACCATTGGGTGTTTTTGTATGAATTTTTTATTTTTTGGAAGGAAAAGGGGAAGTGCAAGAACGAGACATTATATTCCCAAATAGTGAACCTATCTAGAAAACCATTTAAACATATGTATAGGGTATTAAAATGGATAGTTCTCAATTTGTAAAAATGTGTTCCATTTATTAGAAACCATGCATCTCTATTGGTGGAGGCGGACATTTAGGATAACAATTAGGGGAAACAATGTTCCTAAAGTTGGAAAACATGAACAGGAATGCTAAATCCAATGAAATTATATCAAGAAACATAACCACTGTATTATATCTCTAAACCGTCTATCTCTACCATCAATCATTTTCTTCCCTTTTTTGGTTCTCAGTCGAATTTCATGGCTTCCCAACTTCATTTCATTAAAAATCATTGATTTTTTTGATTGATCTGGAACTCTCTGGGTTTGGGGATTCTTCTTGGTTTGATCTCTCTCCCTCTCTCTATTTCCACATTAATGATATAATTTGTTTGTTTTATCCATTGATAGAAGGTTTTTAGATCTAGTATTAATGGATCTTGTTCTATTAATACTGAATTTAGGTTTTAGTTCTATATCGTATTCTTTATCATGATGTTGATCATTCCACTAAATTAGGATTTTAATTGTTAGGCATTTATAATAAATTTTGAGATATGTAGTCTAAATTGAAATCCCATAGTCTTGATTTAACATCAGGTATGTAATTGATAAATTTAAATTTCAATTATTTGGAAACTCAAATGTTGGTAATTTATGTTTAATTTTTTTCCATATTAAAATAAATTGGTTAATATTGGGCCTATTAAAATTTTTGGATTTTGGATTTCAATTAATTTTAATTTTAATTTAGTAATTGGGTATTGGTATTATGGAATTTTTTAATAAATTATAAAATAAATTAATACAATATTAGGATTGTTGAATTAGACTATTTTTTTGTTGAATTAATTAGTGAGATATTATGATTGTGGAGTTATATTAATTAATTTCTGAATTTACTAATGGATTTATGGATTATATTGTTTATTTTTTAATTGATCATTTTTTTCCATGTGACTTAATTATTGAATCATGACCTCATTGGATAGTTAAAATGAGAAATTATGTTGTGAAATGTTATAAGTGGGTTATTGTTTAATAACCTTTATATATATGATATTAATAAATATGTATTATTATTGTGTGGTATTCGGACCTATTTATTATAATCCCACAATGATAAATTGTTATACATGAGTTGGAAATGGTATCCTGCATAAAATCCCAAAAGATAAATTATAATGAGACACAACCTCCAACATTAATAGCTTAATTTTATTATTGTCTGATAAATGACTCTGGGACACGTACTGCTGATTGAAAATCACACTTTCATTATTTATTGAAAAATGTGTTTTGGTTCATGGAAAACTTCTTCAAATACAAACGGGTTCTAGTCTTGTTGATCTATTCCAAAAATGTGGGAATTCAACTATGGATCGAAATTGGCCATGATAATGAATTGAATGAATTTATAATTAAATCCCATGTGTTACAATTAATTTTAAATTGAATTTGTGTGATTTGATATACCTTGGAGAGAGTTAATAATTTGTTACAGTTTGAGGTAGTTGTCGAGATTTTGGTTGTCCATAGAAGCCTAAGAGTTTTGTGTTTAAAAAAAGAATAGTTGGATAAATTTAAAATGATTTTTATATATTAAATATTATTATTTATGAAACTACTTACATTAATATTTACTCGAAAAAGTTTTATATATTATTGGTGGTGGACTAATTAGTTGCACTCACACCCTATATGTTATTCCTAATTAGTACCTGAATAGATTTCAAGATTTTCAGACTGGATAAGGGAAATACTATTTTTTAGATTGGTTAGTTGGGATGGAGCACGTATGGGGGAACAACACATGTTATGAAGACCATCTTGGGTGAGTTTTTAGTGTCATTATTTTGGGTTTTCATTTTGAAAAGTAACATATTCTTTTAATTACATATTTTTTCATTGGTTTTAGATGTTTTACTTCTTGATTGGGAAATCATGTGACATTGGAATTATTCTGGTAATTATTATATCATTTGGTTGTTGTATCATTATTTTATCTATTTATATATATATAAAGAGTCTATTGTCTTTCCATGATAGATATTGGACCCTCTTTTCCACTTAAAGGCCTCTGGAATACGAGGAGGCACTCCTAACGTCAAGTGACTAAGTGTCTTGAGGAACTATTGTCCAACCACTACGTCGGGTTGCTACATCAGAATCAATATAGGTACATTATTTCATGATCACATTATCCCATATAATCTACCATCTAATATAGAATTTTATATTTTATATCTTGGACTCAGGTCATTAATTCCAAAATATGTTCAAAAAAATATCAGATGTAGCTCAAAATCCACATACATTCATGAGTAATACAAGTTATTGTATTTAATATTTAGAATGGATGAATTTACATGAAAATAAAAAATAATATTCATTGGTTTCATTAACACAACATAAGTAATTTTTAAAAAATATTACAATAAGATACTCCTAGTTTCTATAGCATCACATCGAATAATCTTCTGTTTCATCAAAATCCTCATTCCAAATATGGAAACAATAAATTAAAAAAATAATATTAGTAAACCAAATAACCCATTTATAAGAATTAGAATAATAGTAAATATATATTAATATTTATTTTTTATTGATTTTAACCATATTCATCTTTATGTAATAAAAAACACATATTATCATTTGTTTTCTTTTGAACCACAAACATACGTCCCAAAAAGACACATTTGGTCAAATAAAAACACAGGATACCAAGTAATCTAGATGATCTTTTAGCTCTATTAATTAATCTAGTTTCATTCGATCATAAGGGATAGAAATAATCATAATAACTAGAACCATGCTAAATGAAAATCATTATCCCACTTTTGTGGTATCCTTGAAAATTACAACGGAAAACATCTATATACAAAAAAGATACTAGAGTAAGATATCTATAGGTATATTCCTACTCTAGTATATTTTTAAACAATGATGTCATCGTAAAATGTTCCATAAAATAATTTCCTTATAAAAAATATATCAGGTCACATTCTCCCAAAAATAGTACACACTCTATTGGGTGAAATAAATACAAGTAACCGAAGATTACATTAAATTTAATCATGATGGGAAAACAAAAAATGCATCCAAAAAAGGGTTTGTAGGGGATTCATGTCAATATAATGATATCCTCAGAAAAAAACTCAATATCTGATAATGGGATAGTAAATTAAGGGAAATGGAGACCATTATCCCTCTTTACCCTGAGTATCATTTTACTTTCTATCACATAAATATTATAGTCTGTAGAAATATTCAAAAAATAATAATACCTTTATATTTGAAATAATTTGAGGCACCTATTTCAAATAATGTATCCACTATATACGAATAAATTTTAATGAAAATTCATATAACACCTTGACCGACATCTGTTGAACTATGAAATCATCCACTATAAGATGTATCTTTATTTATTATGTATATATCTAAAACCCAAATATTAGTGAACCATATGGTGATGGTGATCTAATCCCACTATGATCATTATTAATAACCTGAAAAAACCCAGCAAGTGAGATGATAGTCAATAATATATATACATCATCCATGTATCAATGAGAGGAAACTTTTAGTCCCAAATTATGATATATTGGAAATATGATTGTTATTAATTTCACGATGATATAGATAATTTACGTTTGGTGATAAAATCCATTGACCTCTAAAAACCGATTTAATCTGACTAAAAATTATTTTTAAAAACTGTGTTAATGTTTTTAAATAATAATCACTCATTATTCTTGACTATTACTATCATTTCCACCCACATAACACCTATCCATTAATTCAATAAGATAAAACATTTCACATTAATAGAATCTATATTCTATAGAAATTCAATGAGGTATTGGATCATCCCTAATGAATCATAATCCCAATAAGGATCATTCATTCTATATAAGGATGCTACATTATTTTATGGAATCTCATTGTCATTATTTGTACAATAATACTCCTAGGACCTATTTCAAATACATGATTTATATTTTTTTAGATCCTCCGACAAGATCATGGATGACTATTTTTCACAACTATCTCATATATGTTGTATGTATGTTAGTATTATTGGGGGAATGATTTGAAAAAAAGAAACTGAAAATAATGAAACATTATTAAATAGACTAAATATTATAAAATATTTTTGTCATAATTCAATATGTGAATATATTTGTAATATCCATGTAATTTAATTTCTAGAAATAGATCACATAATTTACGAAATGACATTATTAAAAAACCACAAACGTTATCCTATAATGAATTACGACGAAATTTGACTAGGTAATCACTCAAAATATACACCTCAAATTCAAACGATCATATCTTCTATCTACCAGGAAATCCAAAACAATATACATATATTCTAGAAAATACCCAAACATAATTGGAAAATTATTTGAATGAAAAGAAAAATGATAATCCCCAAAACTAATCCCTAAATAAATATTTAAAAGGATTTTAGGATTTCCAAATACCCATGGTTTATTAATTAGTACAATAAAATACATAATTTATCATGAGTCATTGATTTTCGAAAATAATATCACAATAAGAAAAAACATATGAAATGATAAAAAATTATCACTATCCCAAAAAAATATCCCATTGTAATGTACTATAATAATACAACTAAAATATTCATAGATTAACATCAATAGTAGTAAAAAAATACCAATAATGAAATTATCACACAATAATTGTGTAATGATTGTATTGTATAATACATCGATCATAAGAAAATACTACGGTGAAACTAATCAACAAAATCCACCACCTCTATGGAGTGATTTCCAACAACCAAGACCAATAGTGACATTGTCTATAAATAACCAATAGAAAAATTACTTTGTGAGAAGCACAATCACAGTAGGATCATACCAATAACTACATAATTAATCAAAATATTATTACTAAATATCTTCATTTTTAAATATAACAAAGAATGTAAATATTTTAACAATTAATCTTAAATCCCACTTTTAAAAACATTTGATTCTGCTGTATAAATATGTACACAAAATAATATTCATCCAATCAAGAATGAATTAAAATTTGGAAAATCATAAATAAATAATGTATTTTATAAAAACATGAATTTACAAATAATTTTCAATATTTTAAGTAGTTCTAGAAGGCTGGTATTTGATTATAACAAGGCTCTACATTCCCCCACAATGTTTACAAAAATATAGCTCTATATGGGAACACATACCTATACATTTTCACTCAGGGGAATATTAGGCCACCCATATAAATGAAATTACATCAATTATCAGGTTTAATATATTTTCAATCATTATTACATGTACAGATAGATCTAATTCATTCCTAGAACCCTTTTCCTAGAATACACACAGAACTACCTATACACAGATGTTATATATGATAATCAACTATAAAGGCATGATTTTTTAATTCGACCTATTTAAAATCATTGCAATATATAAAATTTAATTGAAAAAAGATTATTCATCAAAAAAATATTTCATGATTTGAGAACAAATATAAAATTTTTATCTTCAAACACCATGAAATCAGAAAAATAACATCCAATGAAATTTATATGTCAAGTCATACAATATTTTGGGAGGAAATTATTATCAAATTCACTCTTCAAATCTTACATTTCAATTGAAATTTATTTTGAATACATAATCACCTTATATCAAATCAATATGAAAGGGGATCAACCTACGCACACACCCTATTCCATTTATAAAACATATAAAAAGAAACCAAATGAAAAATTGGAGGTCATTTATAATTTTCGATTCAATATAAACAATATTAAAATGTTTTTATTTAGAGGAATATCCTTATAAACCCACCTTAATCAATAATTGTATTATCAAACATGAAATAAATAATGAAAAATATATATTTTAAAAGCAATAATTCACTTTGTTAGAATTCTCGAGTAACAAGTATGGAATGAAGATTTGATCAATTGAAAACATAAGGATCCACTATTGTCAGAATAAAACAGAAAATATAAATGGATAATTAAAAATTAAAAAAATAGTAAAAAAAACAAAATATATTCCACACATCATTTAGATCATTGATCTATGAACTTTCATTGAAATAAAGTCCCAACTAACCAAAAGGATTTATCTAAAATTGAAATGATAAAATTACTATTGAGTGTGGAATGTATATATTATTAATAGACAGTAAATGAAAAATATTTGAAAAAAAAATCCCCACCAAAACTCACCCAAAATGGTACTTCCAAAATAGATACTAGCTTTAACATAAGAGATAGTGGTCTCAAGATTTTATCATGTATCCCATGATAATACATAGATTTAATAGTTTTTTCTATTGAAAAATTATTCTACCATCCATAAATCTACTGGTTAGTGTCACCCACAATTTAACGGGTTGTATTCCTGTATTAAATAAGTAAAAGAGTCCTCCCAATAGTTACCTAGTGGTACACTTATAGTATTTTTCATATATAGATTCAAATCCAGACATTGTTCATATCCTTCTCCACTCTCTGGTCTCTCAATCTAGGATTAGTTATTTACCCCAATCTAGTGAATGTTTTCCAACAAGAGGTGTCCAATTATAATCACGGGTAAAACTTAAAAATCATCATAAAAAAACAATAATACCCAGAAGAAATAAATTATAGTGTATAATGTAATGGTTTGTATGTCAAATTTTACAATATAATATATTTTTTTACAGTTTTTTATTATGTGGGGTCAAAATAATATAAATAGAAATCAATAAATAGAATAAAAATTAATGATTCATGTTCATTTTCTCTTTGTATTCCTTATTATTATTCTATTCGATCAAGAATTTAAATTGTATAAAATAATAATAAATGTATTATAATTAAAATTTAACAATATAATTATATTATGATAATAATGGTTAGTAAATTGATAGAATTATAGATATAACATAATAATAGGGAAGCTCCATGATTCTTGAAATATGTGAAGTAGGTTACAACCCTGAACCATATAATTTTCAATGTTTATACTGGTATATTGTCAATTGTATGAGTGACACTTTTAAAATTTCATTGTTGTCATTTTATAAAAATAATTGCATGAGTATGAGGATATATTCAGCATGTAGGATACAGGTAAGTGTAATTTATTATGTATTGATTGGACCATATAAAAATAATGATGGACTAGGTGATTAACATATCACTATTTAATGACTATTTATTAGAGATAAAAATGTTAATATGATAAATGAATTAAAAAAATGTAATCAAATATAGATATTTTATATCTGAAACATGATCAGTCTGTATGAATTGATATAATATAGTGAAATTAAATATTTGATGAAATTATCCAGGGGTTATTACTAATAAAATATAAAAAATATTAAATTTATATTCATAAAAGCATTCTCTCATATACTAGAATGATTTTCAATTAATTTAGAAATTAATTTTAACTATTTTTTAAAAAATAAATATTTATTGTGGTGTGCATGTATTTTCAATATTCCCTTACCGGTTTTGGTAAATGAGGAAATACATAGAAGACAAAAAAGGATCGGAAAAACATTACTAATCAAACTCATGGAAAGGAAGATATTGGAAGTGGTTCAATGGTTGATGGTTTATAGAAATGCAAAAAAATTATTTTGCGGCTGGTGGGAAGGTGTACATTATTTGGGTGAAATGTATATGTATAAAAAATATAATTTAAATATATTTGTTTCTTATTGGGATGAACCCTCTATCCAAAAAATGGTGGTTGTGTGCATTTATTGATGTATGGTAGGGGAATTGAAGGGCTACAATTTTTTTCAATCTCTATATAGTTTATCCCCAATATTTATCTATCGTGAATATTTTGGTATTTTGTATAGGTGTGAAATTATTTTTTGTTTCACACATTTTCAAAATTTACAAGAAATATATTCTTAGATGTATGAGTTATGTTTCAACATGTATACACACTTTAATACTGATTCTAATAATAATAACATAATGTGGAATACTGTGAGCAAAAACTCACTTTGTATACAAGTACGTAGAAGATATGATACAAATACAATTTAAATATAATTAATTTTTTTAAAAAAAGATATTATAAACTAATTATAAATATAATAAAGAAAAATATATAAAATAATGTTCCTTATGAATATTGGGTATGAAATGGAGATTTCACTCTAGGGGGATAAACAAACAAGTCATGATTTATCAAAAAAAATTCACACACATTTACACATGTGTTTGAGAGAGATATATCTATATTTTTAAGAGTGATTATATTATATGGTTATTAGTGCTTGTTGATGTTGATTTTATTATATTTCTCATGTAAGTGGAACACTTATTTTGAAAAAAATATTTTATGTTAAAAATAATTTTAATATCAATCTTTTTATTAATTTCTTATATTGGGAGCACGATTTCAAATATGGTTATAGGTTTTCCTCCTAACAGTATAATGTATTAAAATAGTGTTCAATTTTCTAATTTTAAATCCAAATCCACTTTTTATGTGTATATTTCTTTCCCATGTATAAGTCCATGTTAATTTTATTAATGTTCTTGAATATAAACACCACCTTGAGGGATAATTATTTTATAATTATTATTCATAAAAATGGGTTTTATGTTATCTATTTTTTGTGATGAAATACCATTTAGATAATTTCTTCATTATTAATTATTATATTCATAAAAATAAAAAATATAATTTATTTAATTATTATTATGTTTTTCTATGTATGGAATAAATATTTTTAAGATAATGATAATATTTTATGTCTTATAAAACCATATTAGAAAATAAATTATGGTTTTGTAATTACAAAGTTAGAATTTTTTGTTATTATTAATTTATCTAATTTTCATGGATATTACATATGTATAAATTATTTTATTTCCATGCATTATTTATTCTGATTCAGAAACCATGCATATTTTTTAATAACATAGTAAAACATTTTATTATCTTGATTTTATATTTCTTTTTTATCAAGTGACAAAATTTAAATACATATAATTATACTAGGTGTTATTTTTTAAAAAATATAATTGAAATTTCTTTTACATACTAGAATAGTTAAAATGTTTTTGAAAAATTGATATTCTGTACTTTTGAAACATGATAACGATTTAGGAGTACACTTCTACACCATTCGACATTTTCAATCAACATTGGTCAACCATGTACACCCTCAATGTTCCATGTCATTTCATAGTTTATTTCCTTCCTATCAATGTATTTTTTTGGTAAAATAACTAGATTTATATAAATATATATATATTTTATTTTTAATAAATATAATATGAATTATATTTCATAGTTTTATTTTACATAAATGTTATCATAAAAATCCGGTTAATCATTTAATTTTTTTAAATTAATATTTTTAAGTCACATTCTATGGATTTTTATAGGAAAAGTGAATTCAATATTAATTACGTTTGTTATGTAAAAGATATTTTTTAACATTTATTGTGTTTTTATTGGTTTGTTAATTATTTAAAAAAAATATAACATATGATATCAAAAGGGACGTGTAATCAATTTTCTTACCTATTGATTTTTAATGTTTATCATACGTTTTTATGAGTATGAGTTCTTTTAGAAATATGTCATGTATAAAGTGATTTTTTATGAAGGTGATATGATTTTAAATGATTTTTCCTTGTTTAACAAATAACTTTTTCAGGGTTGAGACAATATGTTTTTATGTTATCTATAGAATCATACAAAATTATATACCTAAATGATCCTGGAAAATTTAAGGAATTTATATAATTCCCTGATGAGTAATACTTAATATTGAAAACAATATATATTGTTTTTTTATGAAATATTTAATGAAGAATATTATTGGGGTGTCATAGATATAAATTTTATGGTGGGGATACGACTATATAATTGTTAAAGGAATAACATATAACCCTTTATTTCAAGGGTTTTTTGTTCCATTTCCATTTATCAATGATTTTATGTGAATTCTTCATAATTTAAAATGATTCATTTTTCTTAGTTTTATCAAAATAAATTATTATATAAAATTTATGTTTTTAAAAATATTATGAATGAGATTACTTAAAATGATTTTTTACATTTCCTTTCGAAACAAATCATATAGAATTAATAATGATTGGTTGTGTTTTTATAAACATTACAAATACGAACATAGATCTATATTGATACTTATAAAGATTTAATTCATGTATTTCATACCTAATTCATAAATTATTATTTTACATATGTAAATGATACTTATATCATGAAATTGGAACAGTATATATATATATATATCAATGAAGAATAATCAACTGAGGTTTTCCACATGTTATATAACATCATATTTTTGAATCCATTTGTTAAAATATTAATTATTTTAAGTTGAGGTTGTTAGATAATGTCTTGGGTTTTTAGGGAAAATTTAGGAATAATGGGTAATAATTTGAGAATTATAATTTATTTCAAAATTATCTGAATAATTCTAATTTTATGAAAAATAGTTAATAAAACCTCCCAATGAAAAAATATTAAGGATAAGATGTAATGGAGACTATGTACATTTCCGCACATAATACTTTTAGAAATAAATGTATTTGATCCTTCAAAATAACTCATAATCCCTCTGTTTCACCCCACACCTTTAGCTAATGATATAATCCTATCATCTATATTATTTTATTACATCCACAGTAGTCAGCTTGTTATTCATTGGGAAATAACATTATTTTTACTCTATTGTGTATTACTAATGGTTTTATTTTCTAAATGAATATAGTTTTGGGAATTTTATATCTATTAATGATCCAAATTTTATATATTCATATTGAATATTTTGTTCATAAATAATTCTAATTCAATTATTAATTTTTTAATCATTAATAATTATATGATTTAAAATCCATAATACACTCTAAATTATAGTATCAGTGGCCCCCAATAGACTCAAAAAAATTAAATTAGACATGAATAAATTAAATTATCATTTATTTATATTATACTTATACCTACTATCATATGATTTCTATAAAATTTCTCTACAATCCTACCATCTTCAAATAGATAATTAATTAATGATTTAACCACTCATAGGGACCAATTTAAAGGTCATCATTCTATACCACGGAGAGTTAAATCAAGATATTAACATTATAGTGAATTATATATATTTACAATTGATTTTAAATAATTATTTTCTATCATTTTTTTGTTTACATATAAAAAATCAAAAAAATCAAAAAAACCATGCTTCGATGATGATATTTAATTTTTTATGCATCAAATATTAATGGCTATAATATTGATTTTTATATCCATGTTTTATTCATTAAGATGAAATAAATAAGTATATTAATCACATATAAGTAATATATATATATATTTTTTCCAACATTCATGTCATTATAACAGAATTTTTTTGGGGAAGGTTCCACAACACCCTATCAGATAACATTATCACATGGTATAAAACCATCAAATGAATTCCAAATAAATGAAATTATCTTTACAGAAATTTTATCAATATTTATGGGATGGTTTTATAGGTTATATCATTATGAAAAAATTATAATAAATTATATTCATTGGTAGTAAAAATTCCAATTAAAGAAGTAATGAAAATTAAAAATTCCTTAATCTCAATTAGGTGGATGTGGGAAAAAATTTCATTATATTAGTGTTTATATATATTTTTTATAAAACACTAGAGATATATCACTATCCTAAAAGTATAATTAGTGATGGATATCTTGTGAAAAATATTTTGTATCTAAACTAGTTATTCTTTATGAATTTTATATTACATATCCTATTATCATTCAATAAATATGAATTATTGTGTGAAAAAACATTATGAGGATACACCATTGGGGTATTGATGGTGACTGATATTGTGAATATAATTCATGGTCATCTCAGTTTATTTCTAAATAATATTATTAAAATTAAATGAATATCATTAATTTCCCAAACTATATTTTAAATTATATCATATATGGTTTCACCAATCCCCCATAGGTTTGTGAATATGTAATATTAGGGATTTATCCGAATAATTGAAATAGTCTTGAGAGACCACCCTTATGACTATTTATTCTATAATTATTTATATGAAATAATTATTAGATAATTTTCCACATAAATATTATAGAATATGCATTATATATGCTTGTTTCATTAAAAAAATGTCTATGGATATTAATTTTCAATTTGTTTAATTTTACAATAATGAAATTTATCAATAATTAATTTACAGAGATTGTTTTTTATATTATATAAATCACCAATTATATCATATAATTGTTCAAATAATAAATTATTTGTTTTAATGAACTGTGTTTATGATATGACCAATAATATTAAATTAACTCAGCATTAATAGAAAAATTAATGTGTTATAAAAGTATTATATTAATAGAGAGTGAAAAATAATGAAAATTAGAATGGGATAATATGATCTTTTTAAATAAAAGATTTTATTTTTAATGTGTTATTAGAGGGACATATAATGGTATATCCTTGATCATCTACATATATTTTTTAGGAGACCCATAAATACTTATTCATATGGAAGAGAATATTTTTTTTAAAAAACATGTCTTTTTAATGATCTCTACATAGTAATGTCCTAACATTATTATAAGATGATGGTCATTGGATGTGACATATTTTATTCCATTTAAGACTATAGAATTGATTATAGAAAGTTAAAATTATATATAATTACATAAATTATATTATATGGTTCTTGATTCCTTTATTTATTTGTTATTGTGTAGATTTTTGTAGTATAAAACTCATAATCTTAAGAGAAATAAGTCTATATGGGAAATGAAGTCACATTTATTGAATTACCAAATAAATATTATAATTATAATAAAATATAATATGGTTATTACATATTTTATTATATTTATAATTTTATAAGAAATTTTATTTTTAATAATACATGTAGATTGTTTAATATAATATGCATAAAAAAGGATATAATTTTTTATGGATGTTAATTAACTTTTTTTGGTTAAATAAATTTAATGAGTATATATTTTTATTTTTTTAATATTTTATTTTATTAAATGAATGTAAATTAAAAATAATGTTCTTTTTTCAAATTTGGGAATTCTATTGAAATTTGATTAAATAATATAATTTTTTTAGTAAATATACTATATTTATTGTTTTTAAAATAATAATGATATTATTTGTAATTGTATAAGAATGGGAAATCTATTTCATGTGTACTTTTATGGAAATGTTTTTAATGAAATTATTATAGGAAATTCTGTGTTGTTTAACAATGTTTGTTAACATAGTTAAAGATTGAAATTATATTAGAGTAGAATGAATTTTTGTTAATAGGGAGAACATTTTATTTTTTAATGAGGGAGTTTTACATATATATATAATGGTATAAGTGGGAATATGTTATATTAATTAGGTGAAAAGGTATTCTGTTGACATTTCCCTAAACCATTAATTTATTTCTAGTAATTATCAATCAATGATATATTTTTTGTGGTGGATTTTTTTAGATAGTGCTCATATGTAGTATTTTGGTTTGGGTAATCAATTTATGAAATATAAACTACAGAATAAGTTTTTTAATTTTTTGTAGAGAATTTATTATTTTGTTAAAATAGATAAACTAATTGTTTTCATTCATTTTCATGAATTAAAATAAAATATATTTATTACTAGACTCTGGTCTTGTGAGGGTTCATTATTTTCTTTTTATATATAAGATTTTAATCATTTTAAGATTGTAAATTTAAAGTTTAAAATACCAGGCTGCATAATGGTGTTGTTTATGTTCTTGGTGGCCCTCCCACTCACTATTATTCATCTAATTTAATTTTGTTTTTAAAAATAGAATTATTCCACATGTGTACGGTGATCGATATTTTTTTATTAGTATATATATACAAATGATTTTTGAACCAAGGCATACTACTATCTCATGATATTAGGTTATGTTTGTTATTACTAATAATGATCATAAATATGAGAACATATATAATACCAATCATGAAAAAAACATTTTTTAAAATATATTGAAATTATATTTATAATAAAACATATAACTAATTTCCAATTAGTATTCGTTAATGTTTTCTTTTAAATGAATATTTTTGGGTACAAATTTTTTTGTAGACTACCTCAAGATACATCATTAGGGGCTATGATATAAATAATAATTTTTTTGAGTAACAGTTTAAATAACATAATTATTTATTATGATATTTGAGTTATATAAATCCTTATTTTCCTTACATATGGTCATTTTATAGAAAATAATATGTTCATTCAAATTGGTAGTTTTGAAAAAAATCAACTATTTTCGTCGTGATAGTGAAAAACCTAATTATATAATAATCTCGATATGGAATAAATATTCATTAAATCACTATGTAATAATTTGTATATATTTTTTTGATGGAAAAAATCAAGATATGTTACATGTTAAGTATTTTTTTATATAAAATTATGGGATTATACTATGTTATTAATGAATTTTATGTTATAACTTTTTTCATGACCTAAAATATGATTTTTTATTTTAAGAAATATTTTTAATTATTTCACTTTAGATAAATTATATATTATCATATACTTTTTTTAAACTGATTTATGTTTTTAAAAATACCATCAGCATTTAATGTTTTTATTATCATGTATGAAATTATTTTAATGTTAATTGGGAAATCTAAATATGTTTATAATAACTATAAAATATTCTCTTTTGTTTGCATGAAACCATTTTCCATGTGATATTGGGAAAATCAGTAATTGTTTATTCATAAATTATGGGCAATTAATCTATATTATAGATCTGGTATGAGGTGATTGAGGGTGAGTGATGAGTAAATTTTATTTTAAATATTGTTTTTTAATTTATTTTTTACAAAATATTTTCTAAAATTATTATAATTTATTATTTTTAATGGATTTTAATAAATTTATTTGAACATCAATAAGTTAATATTTTATTTTTTGGTAAATAATTCCAAAAATATAATACACTTTCCATCTGATCAAATTTTTTGCCTCTATAATTCCTGTAATGAACATGGGGTTATGTAATTATCCATTAAATGTCTCAAATGTTTTTTACATAGCTTATGTTAGGTCAAAATAATATCATTGACATATTTTTAAGTATATCATATCTAATTATTTATTTCTTCGAGAATAATATATCTAGATCTCGAAATATACCACTAAAATGAAATAATTAACTATTATATGAATAAAAATGTGTTATAGTGATGTCTATGTTTAATATATCAAGATGTGTTATATAATGATTCTTAATAGTATTGATTAAAAAGGAGAGTATTCATGGATAATTATGAAATAGCATTGTTACCTCATGTGTAAATTTTTTTTGAAAAAAAATTATTTCCATAGGATGATTGATTAATCATTCATCAATGTTATTTTTAAAAATTTCATGAATAATATAATTTCATGGTAGTAATCTAGCAATGATTATGAAGGAAAAATTATATCCATGTAAATGTATACTATAATTTAATTTCTACTGATTTCAATTTAGGATATTTATTTTTAGGACTTGATGAAAATTTCCACAAAAATTGATTACAATTAGAGAAGGCTATGCATAGTTAAAAACCTTCAGTGGATCATCATCTTCAATGTATATTTTTATACCCTATTCAGATAATTATTTTTAAAATTTGTTAGTATCTGATGAGATATAATTATCAAGATATAGATAAAAAAATCCACTATCATTAATTTTTTTGTATGACATTAATAGATTTTATAATGGTTCCTAAAAACCAACCAGTTTTTCCAATATATAGTGACTTTAAAAACTAATGTGGTTGATTTTATATCTAAGAAAATAAATTAATTTCAAATAAAATGTTGGAAATAATAATATAAATAATAATATATAAGGGTGTTTTTATAAGGGTTTGTGTATGATCATTACATACCAATATTGAATTTTGTAGTTAAAGATGGTTAAAACTCATGACATTTTGTAACTCAAACAATAATATATTCCAAAGTCGACATTTTATTTAAGGTACCATGATATTAGGTACTATATATGAGAATTTATAAAAATAATAAATAGAAGGAGCGAATATCATATATATAATTGTTATGAATGATATTTCAAATTAATAATTTTTGGAAATTGTGTATAAAAGATAATATTAAATAGTGAATTACAGTTCAGTAAGAAACATGCCTTTGATTAAATGGTAATTTGTTATTCGTACATGAATAATACTACCAGAAATGAAAATATCCAAAATTTATTTCACATATAATATTATACTATTTGCATAGTGAATATTGGGTAACAATTTTTTAATATATAGGAAGAATGGTACTCTATGATTTAAATCCTTAGAGTTGTGCACTATACAATTTTATGTTATGGAGAAGGTGTTATAAAATTTAATACGCTATAAAGAATGAAAAATAATTACTAGGGCCCAATTTATAATGTGTATATTTCAATATTTATTATAAATTTATAAATTTATTTAATAAGGCTTACTCAAAAGTTAACATCGTATATAAAGACTATGAAAATAAATTTTTACATTAAATTGATCCATGAGGATCTTCATGTATCCATTTTTTTAGGAGAAATAAATATGTAAATTAAGATATAAAAATCATCCAATATGGTTATATGGTGTTCTCTATCATTTAATTTCTTGTATAATGAATATAATAGTATGCATGCAATTTATCAAAATTTATGAATCAAATAGGGTTTATTCATTACATTATTGTTTTTTAGGAAGATTTTTAAGGTCAACATTGTGTTTAATTCCATCCAATGAGGAGGTTACAAAATCATTTGATAAGTGGTAGATAAGAGGGCTGAAATTCGTGTATTTTTCAGTAATTTTGATAGATCCGTAATATATAACACATCATGTTAGTTTTGAAAAAATGATTAATTGTTTTAAAAAAATTGAAATATTGAACTTTATAGTTGGGAAATTTACATCATAATTAAATTTAATTAATCCATAATTATTCAAAAATATTTAATGAAGGATAAATTCATATTTAATAAAATTATAATTATATTTTTAAAATATTTAATTTATATTATTCTACAAAATAAGGGCATGTCATGTTTTATAAACCCGTGAGGGAATGCAATTACCTCATTCTTGATAAATAAAATTATATATTTAAATCCATATAGTCTAGGAATTATACTCATAAATGAATCTGTGAATTTTAATTTAATGTATTTCAATAACTCATAAAATTAATTTATCATATTATATAATGGAAATGGTATATATGTTAGGGTCTTGTAGGATATACCTCTCCATTAATGGATTTTTCCATATGAATTATAGAATACTTCATTATCAAAAGAGTAATGGACTAAGTCGAGATTATCGCGCATTCCCAAGGGAATTCCTTGAGCACTCGAAGACTACATTCTGAATTCAAGGACACAACATCCTTAGGTTGACAAACACCTAGAACCCGATTAGTGTCTAACATTGGATTCCTTGTTTGACATCATATGATACATTTTGTAGAACATCCGGATTCCTTGGATTCACTCCTTGGATTCATCATTGACAAGTAGATTCCATGGTTAAAGTTCATTGGTCCATGTAATTTTATACTTTTGATTTGAAATGTATTAACTTTAGGAACATTATATTCATATCATTATGTAATTCATTGGAATTTATACCTTTTATTACACTATTACACCTATCCTTGATGCCTTGTATTCACTCCTTGGGTCCATAATTGTCATGTACTTTCCATTGATAATGCCCATCAGACCCAATCGTTTTTTAACCATTTTAACATGGATTAAATCCATAGACTCGATATGAATCTTATTATAGAAATACATAGAAGAAAATACTTTTATAACACTCTAATTAATATTCAGGATATAGTTATTACAATATTGGAGACCCTTGAGGTCTATGTTTTCTTGTTTGTGGTGGTGGAACTTAATTATTAAATAATATCACATGTTAACTTGTTACATCATGGGACTGTAATTATTCTTATTATGAACTTTTAAAATAAAATGGTAATAATAAAATAATTAACTGATTATTTTTATAGACACATATCAAGGTCTGAGGAAGGTAGTTAGGTATTTTATTACTTTATACTTATTTACATTGTATATACATATCTGTACACTATTTAATTTATATTAAACATTCTATTTTTGGATAAAAATTTTCATTCATGAACTATTGGGATTAAAATCTCACATCATGAACATGTACCATTTTTTACTAATTAGAGATTATATTTTCCAGATCTAGGTTGATTTCGTTATTTCATGTACTGAGGAGTTAGTATTAAAAAAGGTATATGATGCTTGGGATGCTCAAGGAAAACACCCATGGGGATTTTTTGAATTTCATTATTTTAGTAAATAATATTAATATATTATAAATCATATTTTTTATTTAATAACATGGTTAGTGTATCATACATGTATTTTATAAACTGTCATTGGCCAATAATAATCAAATATTATATTATTCTTCCATGGCATTATCTTTCCTTTTATTACTACTTATACAATTGGATATTGTTTATTCTATTTTAATATTATAATACCATAATAATGAGGGTATACTCTCCCCCTATTACCATATTATACACTCTCTTATAGTCAATATTTATTCTATTGAGGCCATGTGAACCACCAGTCCAGATACCAGTTTAGCGGTAAGGTGGGTCGGGGCATTTCAAAGTTGTATCAGGAGGGGTTAATTTTTTTCATTAGACCTACTATTTTTGGTAGATATATATGAGGAAGTTAAAGTAATAGAACATGGTTAATTGAAGTTTTTAGCACTAATAACATAAATAACATGAAATTACCAAGTGGTCAGGGCTGGGAATTGGTGTTCATGGTGTTTTCCATTAAATTTAATGTGATTTCATAGTTACTGATTGGTGTATTTTTTACTGCATAATGATTTATGGAATTTGTTTTATTAATATCATTTTATTGATATGGAATGGAATTTTCATTTCATTCATAATACTACACACAATTTTAAGTCACACTCCATCCATAACTCTATGCAATGTAGTGGCATTTTAGTTTTCCTACTAATTATATTTTTTTCATTGCGTAAAATTCCGTGTATAGATTTATAGCTACTAAGGAAATTCATTAGCATGAATTAATTTTTTTAATACTCTCTATAGCATGTTTTTGTTATTAAATGACACACTTAAGTGATTTAATCTTGTTACTCTATGGTAGCTGCTTGTAGGGACATGCTATCTTACAGGGATATATAATTGGATTCGTTTTTTAAATTAACTATTTACAATTATAATTAGAGTTATTTTTCAACAGTAAGGTTTATTGGATCCTTAAAATTGAGAAAAGTAAATTGAATACATGATATATTGATGAAATTAAAAGTGAATTTTTTTAATATTAATGTGAATTGGTTTGATTAAATTTGAGCCAAATTCTAGACTGTAATATGCATGAGTGATTTGTAGATTGGTAGAAGGCCACCCGTGTGACTATAAAATTACATGTCATAGCATGTTATAATTTTAAATTAATTGGTTATCTACTTAAATACACAACTTGGTCCATGTATTATTGTCTATGCATGTTCCTTATGAGATACATAATTATGGGCATAGAGACACTTAATAATTAAGTACGTGTTTTTTCATTTCATTTTGACGAACTGAGGTTGGATTAGTGGGAAACTTTTTATCCAACATACCAATTAAAATGGATTTTTTTTGTTCATTTGTGTAATAAATAAAGGATTTATATGAATTATTAATGTTTAAAAGTATGTTTGATATATATTCATGTTCTTGATTGAGGTATTAGTTAAATAATTTAAATGGATGAATATTTAAAATCTGAATAAAGGTAATGGAATTGAAAATAGATCTCGTAGGTGGTGTCCTCTATTAAAAACCCCATGTAAAAATCATTAATGATTCCCTTGGAGCCTCCAAGGAATGGAAGAATGTTTTCTTTTCATAGGAATTATTTTACCTTTACCAATGGCTTCATGGTTGGATTTTGATCCTGATGAATTTGGTTGGACATAACCCACTTTTTATGTTGATATATGTTCTATGTTAAGGGATAGCTCATAGTATGTATCACCCAAGAAAATTAAATTCCTTTCTTGAACCATGATCCTATTTATGATTGGTGTGTTTGGGGTTACGTTTTACCAAGTAGTACATTTACTTTATAATGAAATCATAGTTCAGATTGATGGTCATGTCTTCTTTGGATATGTTATGGATGTGATAAGTGAGTACAACTAGTTTTAAGTAGGATAGATATTCCTCAGGCATGGATTGAAGAATCCAGGGTCATTTTACCCATACATATTACTATTAATGGATGAAAGGTCATGGTGTCGTCCATGTTAATGGTCATGTGTAGTGATGAGACTCTGAAATTGAACTATGGTGGTGTTGAGTATGGTCTCAGGTCATATCCAAGTAGGGTGACCTAAGTGATAGGGAATCAAGTTTGTCTCAAATATTGGGATAAATACTCTAAATAATTCAGGTTTTTTACATTCTGGTATCACTAGATTGGTAGTCTTGGTATTCAATGACATATATAAGTGTGGCTCTAAGGAGAAAAATACATATTGGTAAGATGTGTTTTTATTAGAGTTTTTTATGAGGGGCTAGTTAACATCTTATCCTGTAATGAATGAGAAACTCATAATATGGGGATTTTCATGTATGTTTGGGTATATTTCTACCTTCTATGTAGAAGGAAAACAATCCAAGATGGCCATTTACATAGTCACATCTTCTTAAAATCCGATGGGGATATTTGGGTTTGTGAATGCCGATGTTTTCTCGATAGAATGACTTTAATCTCATTTGCAGTGTATTCAAACTGATGAAAAAAAAATTTGGTCCTTGGAGACAGTGGTGGTTAAATCTAGAGAGATCATGGAATTTTTTGTTTTTTAAAGGCATATGTTCAGTTTAATGTTGTCCCATTGATAGGTGAAACTGAACATCTTCATTAAAGTCAACCAATATTGCATTGACTGTTTGTCCTTTTACTAATTTGTTGTGTTTGACTGGAAACTGTTTCAACTCCTTAGTGTATTAATCTACATGATGATAATGTTCCCTATCTAAACACAGCCTGAGATGCTCTATGAGGGTTTTTATCTTACACCGTGCTAATAAATTAAGTTGTTGAGCTTGTTGGGTTATTTTTCTTAGTGTTTCACATTGATGTGTGGTTCATATTAATGCTTGGAATCTCCTGAGTGGTTACTAGGTTCTCAAGTTGGATCTCCATGGTTAATATCATAGACTATATCCATTTGTATAATTGAAAATTCTATTTATGATGGGCATCATTGAGATAAGTTTGACATGTGACTCGACTAAATATATCTTTTTCTTGTTCAATGTTTATAGTCGTATGAAAATGTTTTTAAATAATGACTTCATGTGAAGGAATGTGTGGTTATAAGGATAGAATGTCTTTCTAAAAAATCATGCGCTGCTAGTTTTTATTAGTCTGATTGGTGTTTTATAATTCAATTTAATTAAATATATCTAGGAGGATAATTATTATGCTTAGAGGCATAGTTAATATGAAAATTCTGATGGTGTAGGTATCATGGATTTGAATTGGACCCTTCCTTATGTTAAGACCTATGGTGGGGATATCCATTAGTAGGATGTTTGGGGTTATGATGATGTGATAATATATCTATCTAAATGGTCTCATTTAGGATTCATTAAAGTGTTCTAATTGGAAACTGATAATTGGATCAGGTTGTGAGGGATTAAGTGGGCAATTCTAAAGAGAGTTTTAATAGTTCCTTGGGCATTGTAAAGTCAATGAATCCATTTGATTGTGACTCCTTGACCATTGTACGATGTGCGATGTTTAATTTTTTTCCCAAAATTCTTCTTCTGGATCATATGATTTAATGTGGGATGATTGTAGAGTCTCATTTTTTTGATCTGGATAAATATCAAAGTTATCACAAACTTTTTCATTTACAGTATGTGATGAATCTAAAACTGATATTCAGATAAGAATTTTTATTGTTAAAAACATCAGAGACATATTTTCAAATATGTGTGAAGGTCCATTAATTTCCATTGGTTCCTTGAGGATTTTTGGGTGTACCATAAGCTTAAAACTGACTTTTGATGGGCCTAAAGAGGGCACAATGTTTTTCTACATCCAACCAACCCCATATAGGAAATCATGTGGGTGTGTGTAAGGGGGTTGTGGTTTTAATCCAGGGCTACAAACAAATTGCTAAACCACATGCCCATCTTAAACAATATATTTTTTGAAGAAGAATCTTGAAAATGGTCATCACACGTTCTCTACATGGTTAGCGTATCTATGTGGGACAAACCATGAGAGGGGGGTTTCATAAATAGGGTTTCCCATAAAGATGGAACATTGTTTTCAAAACACCGTAGCATAAAATGTGATACATTTGTGTTTTATAGAAAATAATTAAATTAAGTTAAATTGAATTAATAATGAAATGAAATGAATACCCACACTGACCCCTCATACTCGATCACAACACACATGGGGGATCCACATGGTGGCATGACACAATACTCACCTTCGGTCCTCTATCGAAAACTGACTAGGTTTGATTCATTGATGTTATGTATTTAAATATCTATAGTGAGTCATCCACCTCCCCTCTCCATTTAGATTCTTCCAGTTTGTCAGTATCTCAGGCATCTGGGAGGGGGCGGCTGAACGTAGTTTTTTTATATTCCATTTTTTCATTTCTTATTCGGTTCAGGGTTCTTCAAATTTCCTCCCTGGTTATGTTGCTTTGTGTTCTAGTAGCCGCCACCGAATGTGAGGATGTTTTAGTCGATTCAGTCTACCATCATTGGATTTCTGTAATTTTCTATACCACTGATTTGTTTGACACCCACTAAATTAATATCTTTTGGTGTTTTTGAGTCCCAATAATTTATGAAAGGAGGTCTATTAAATTTTTATAGTGCACATACATATACTCAAGTATGAATATATAAATAAAAATATGTATATTCTATTTGTGTTCTCCAATCATGGTGTTGTAAAAATGTGTATTTGGATAAAAGATATGTATATTTTTATATATGATGTTATGATCATGTTATTGGATGGATTCATGAGTTAGAAATCATTGGATTGGTTATCAATTTCGGTACGGTCCCTTTCTATATCTTACTATCGTATGATGAAAGGAATTAATTTATTAGTACACTTTTTTAATATTTGAATTGATCCAGTGAAGTCATTAAATTTAATGTCTCTTTATTGTAAATTTATTATGTTTCATGTTTGAAATGAATAATTTAATAAGTGGTTTTTTGATAATAACTCATTGTTTTAAAATAATATCATTCCAATGGAGTTTCAATTGCATCTTGACAAAAAAAATTGATTATTATTTTTGGATTTTGTGGCTTGTTGTGTTGATAATACTTTATCGATTGATGATACATTTAAAATATGGATGTTTTATCTATGGACCTAATAGAATTATAAAAATATATTTTACTTTTTTAAATTATTAAATAACCATGGAACCATGTTTTTTCTTTGAACAATTTGGTATTATATTTACCAATGTGTGATTATTTTCCATACATATCAATTTAGTGTTGGGACACATTTGATCCACTATTCAAATGTTCATGGATTGACCATTCAAAGGGTAAGGGTTTCTATAATAAATAGTTGGACTTATCTTGGGAATTGTATAATATAATTTTCTATCTATGATCACTACAATATCCACCTAATGCATTAAATTAATATGACTATAAAATGTAAAATGGTATTTGGAAAGTATACTATGTATTTGAATTGTCTATATTAAATGTAATTTCATAATAGGTTGAATATCTGTAGAATATCATACCATGTTAATTATAGGTGTCATAATGAACCTTGATTATTTAAAATATCATTAATGGATTAAATGAATGGTTGAAAGCTACATGGGCTTGTCACACTATTGAATGGAAAGGATGTAACCAAATGATCTTATAAAATGATTATGACTTGATTAAATGGTTTCTGACACATGTAGACTTTTCTAATTAAAGAAAAGTAATCGCTTGATCCTTATGAATTATATATGTCCGAATTATCACAATATGAGTGGATGGACTTGGGCTCACCGTGGATGCTAGAGAAAATACCTTCATAACTCAAGGATCCTCATTTGAATTTAGGGATATGACTTTCTTAGGTTGGTATCCACCTTGGACTGGATCATTTTCTATCAATAGATTCCATGTTTGAAATCCTTGGATACCTCATGTATAACTACATGACACCATGTATATAGTCTATTGATCCATCATTGACAAGTTGGTTCCATGGTTAATGCCCACTAGTCCCTGTCATTACCTAGCCGTATTTTACCATTGATTAACTCCTTGGACTCGGTAAGATACTCCTTATGAAATTCCGTGGATGATGCTCCTAGGATTAAACTCTTAACCCTTTACTAGAAGCCTTGGATATAGTCCATAGATATAGCATTGACAAGTAAGGTCCATGGTTAAATCCCATGGGGCCCAATATTTACATTGCCCAACATTACTTTGGATGACCTCTTTAGAGTTAGTATACTCTCATTAAGGAATGTCTAGTACTACACTCCTTGAATTAAATTGTTACCCTTTTCTAGGTACAATTATTTCTAAGTTGGTATCCCTAGAGTTCTTTATAGCCTTGGATGTTACCTTGTATGTTCATTATTAAATATCATCACATGTTTCTTTATTACATCATGTAACCATTATTATTACTAACAAGATTTTTTTCTATAAATTGGAAACGATAAAATAATAAACCATTTATATGTCTAGAGACTAGTTAAAGGATAATGTAGTTACATGGGTATTTAGTTACATTGAACTTATTTACATTCTATATACATGTATGCACACATTCTAATTTATGATTCACTATCTAGTTTGGGAAAGACATCGTGGTTGTAAACCTACTGAGATTATAATCTCACACCTTACGCGTGTACCCTTGCTGTTTCAGTAGACCTTATATTTTCAAGATATAGGTGGATTTTTATATTTCTTGTACCTACGAGTTAGGATCCAAAGACTGAGTTGAAGCTCATGATGCTCATGTATATCACCTATGGGGATTTTCTGTGTTTTTTATTTTTTTCCTATATTGTACTATATTGTAAATCATGCTATTTTTTAGTACATTAGATATTTTATAATCCATGAATTGTATAAAATATTTTTGGAAACTAATATTAAAAATTTATATTACTCTAACACTAAATTATCTTACATTCATTTACTGCTTAGGATTCTAACTATTGTTTATTTTTTTATACCACTTTTATACTCTGATTATGAGGGTATAGTCTCACCACTATCACCACCTGATACCATCACTACTCATCGGTACCCTCTAGAATATGGACAGAAGTGAGTGAGGTCATGTGACCCACTGGTCTTGTACCCTCATTACTGATAAGTTTTTTTTCAGATGTAACATTTATTATCATTGAAATCATTAGATGCATGCAACCCCTGTTTTAAATGAAATTTGATTGACTATTAAAGTATTGTTTTTTAATAACCATTTTAATCTAGTCCTTATGTTGTATAGTATGAATAATAAATTAAAAAATATGAAAGTGTTATGGTTTTGAAATGTATAAAATAAATTCAATAGTTATATATAGATACAAAATAAAATAATAGTCATCTAATTGTAGAAAATAAATATTTTCTGAAAAAAATATATTTTTCTAAAAGACTATTTCTTCAATAAATTAATATAGAATTTGTAAATAATTTATTTCCAATTTTAGAAAATTTATTAGAAAAATTAAAAGGATTTTTAATTATAATCAAATCAATAATTTATTTGGGTGATTTTTTTTAATTTTTCATAAATTTTCTTTTTATGAATAGATAAAAATGTTGATTTCTTCTAAAATTTTTCATTTCCATAAAATTATTTCATGGATAGAATTACCATATAAATTGATTAAAATAATTATTAGTTAAATTCTTTTAGAATTTATCATATTTAAGTCATTTTATTCTATTACATATTGAATTATGATATTAAAAGGTTCTATAATTATGACAATATTTAGCTAAAACATGGGCTTTATCATCACATCTGTGAGTATAATTTCAAATTGAATTATTTCATTTCAATGAATTGAGTAGTTAAAAATGGAATCCATATTTTGATTAATCATACAAAATATTATAAATAATGTGAATGTAAATTTATACAAAAATTAATCTTGAAATATATAAAAAATCAATCACCGTGGTTATGGGAAGAATGGGTTTACTATGGGGCTAAACTAAGATGATATGGGTCAAAATGACCTACTGACTAGACAAAATCTCAATAAATGGGTCTATTTTCACATTATACTATTCCAAAAAGAGAACTTATAACCTGGAGGAATTTTCATGGGAATAACATTACGAAATTCAGTTTTTTTGGGTGAATTTAAAATTATTTTCCAATGTGGATCCCTTTGGGCACTTATAAATGAATAAACGTCCCTTAATTTCATCACACATACTATGAAAAATGGATAGAAACCCCCTTGAAATAATGTTTCCAAACATGTATAGCCATATTATTGAGCATCCATCCCTCCAAAAATACAATACCTATGATCTATAAGAGGAGATCCCAGGAAGTGTACTCTCAAAGTATGTAATTATCTCAACAAATATCTTTCACATTGTTTCTTTTATATTTATCCAAATATAATGACATAAAACATACAATATAATATAAAAACCTTTTTAGTGTAATATAATTTATTATATGGGTTCCATAATACTTATCCACCTCCAACTCGAATAAATTAGAAATAAAATTATTGATCTTCTGTTCGGCAGACAACGATACCACAAACTGAAGTATTTTTTAGTCATAACCAAAAATCATGTATTGATGTAAGGATAAATTTAAAAAAAATTATATGATAATTTAAAGGCCACATACTTAAACATAATGTAATATTGAGTTAATTCATGAATTCAAATAGAGGATATTTTCTTGTTTTGATCATTAGAGAAATAGGCCATAACAATTTCATAACAAAAAACATTGAATTAAAAACTGTACTCCTCCAACAGTATCCATTTATTTAATGACATAAAATCTACCAAAATGAAAAACGGTTTCATTTCATGTTCAATCATCATAAATTTTCCATGACTTTATCTTGGATTCTATTATCACTTAAATCCTATAAAAATAATTAAAAACATTGTATGAGCACAAAAATCCCAACCAGTGACATAAAAATTTAGAAAAAAATTTGGTTTTTTAAATCCTAATAAACCATTCAGTTTTCTTTTAGAAGATGAATCAAAACATTTTCAAAATAATAACACACATACTTTTTCTCAATTAAAAAACAAATAGAAAAAAATTAAAACTGCATTAGTTCAAATAGAGAATCATATACATGAAACCCTTTAAAACGTCTTCATATATGAATAAACATATGACTAATATCCAAATTTGATATCTATAATGGGGAACACCAGTAATATAAGATATATCGGGCTCACCCATGTGCAATAATGTGGTTGAAAACTTCATATAAGGTGTGTCAGGAAGACCTGTGACCTATAATGGGGATTAACCCTCAATATAAGCTATTGTTGGATCACCCGTGAGCTATAACGGGGATCAACCCTCTTTATTATCTATACCGGGCTCACTCATTCTGCAAAATGTTCATGTAGAATTTTATCAATAAAACACATTCAACACAAACCCACTTTTTTGAAAGCATTTTCTAATAACATGTGAAAAACAGTTTTGTATAAAAATACCATTTGGCTTGAAGAAAAAAATTTCAATAACAAGATAAAAAAATAATTTATTAATTGATTTATTTTAACTTTAAAAATAAATAAGGCTTATATAGGAATAAAAATATCAACTAACAGTTACAAAAGTGGAGAAGTGGTTTTCGCTGTATACGTTAAAAAACATTCTTTTTGAAAAAAATTTAAGAATGGGAAACACTTCATATAAAAAGATTAAATTTGAAAAAAAAATTATGAAATTCACGGATGACATAATATCTCAATTATATACCTTTTATACCCATATAAATAAATATATAATTTAATATCCTGAAGAAAACGATTTTATAATTTTATATTGAATTGTTCAATGTATCGCATACCAGAATGAACATTTAAATATTATTCACAATTAATTAATAGAAAAAATTATTTTAGATAAAATATATATCTGAAATGTCATAGTGTTTATATATATAATTATAAAATAATAAAGATGAATATTATCCCGAAATGCCTCAGTGAATGGAGAATGAGATGAAGTCCCTTACCTTGAGTCTGACTTGTCTCATTCATTTTCTAATATCCTCAATAATACACATAGGTTAATTTATAAATTCAGTAGATACAGTTTAGTTTATATTATTACTTTTATATCAAATATTAAAATGTTATTGAAATTAGTTATTTATTTGAGTTCATATTGGACATTTTGTTGATGTTCAGTATTTGAGATTAAATGGAACTTGTTTTGATGCATGTTATCAATTAGGGAATAATTCCATTATGTCTAGATTATTATTAATTTTTTGAATATCAAATATATTCAGTATATATATTTTTTATAATAGTTCATAAAATTTTGAGATAAGAAATGAAATGCACCATTCATGGAGACGGTGGTTCGTATGTACGCATAAACACTACTTTCATTTTTTTTATCTTATTAATTGAATGAAAAATAATTTATATATAGGTATATTATTATTAAATTATAATATATATAATATATATGTTAAATATTTTCATTAACTCTATCCTTTATACCTTACATATATTCTATAAATGAGTCAAATCACATTCGCGGGCGGTTTTCCACACTTCAACAAATAAAACTGTCGTTTATAAAAATTATTAGAAGAAAAAATAAATGTTGTAAATAAGATATTGAAAAATAGAGAAAACTTCAGATATATATATATATATATATATATATGATATAAATACATTATGATCATAATGGCTACCATGAGAGGGGGTTGGAGAAAAATTAAACAATCATCATTTCGTGAGGCACTAGTTCTTCGTACGGAGAAATATTATGTTCATGTACATTAGATGGAGGTGAGTATATGTTTTGTCAGAATAATTCTCATAAAATAATTGTAGTATATTTATTATAATTGTTTATTATGTAATACGGGGATAATAATAGCATATAAAGTGGAGAACGAAAAATAATGGAAAGGAACTTGAGAGAAGATGCTGCATTTTTAATCAAGTAACTCATTTTTATTTGAGCCAAAAAGGATTTCATGAATTTCCTTATTCAAAATGTTAGGATTTAATGATAAATGGAGGGATTTTTGGAGTAGATATTAGTAGATGGTGGATAAGGTAATGGACTTGAGATGTGTCAGTATGTTGGTAGAGGTGGTGTCCTTTTATAAAAGGGAGAAGGGGCACTTTAGGAAAGTGTTGAAATATTATTTTATTATAATTATATTTTTGAGTTTATATAGTTAAAAAGTTATACAGTTCTAGGAAAATATGAGTTTGGTTCTATATCCCCTTATCCAATAGGTTTTAGACATGTTTAGGTCAAAAACATTAACCCTATCTTTTAGCTTTAACCATTAGTTAAAAACATTGTCTCCTACAATGTCTTCTTGTATTTTCATAATATATATTTACTATAGTTAATATAAAATGAAAATAGATCCAAAAATATGATTATTAATTATATTTATAACATTATATAAGTCATTTGGTCGAATATTAGGTTTTTAGAACAATTACATTATTTTATAAAATAGTATTTATTTTAAGAACTCATTTTTGTCAATTTTGAAACTATTTATTAATTGATTTTTTTAAATTAATAAAAACATGATTACTTTGAACCAAAGTCATTAACTCATCCCTCATAAGTCAATTCAATCAATAAAATTTGATTATGGAATATAAATGAATAAAATATATATATATTTAAAGTTTTAATAAAATTTATTTGAATCATTCATTATATTTATAATGAACATTTATAGTCAAAATTATAATTTATATAAACAAATTTTAAATTTTCATAGTAAGGAGATACATGTATATGTAATATTTCCCTTTTATTTTAAATAAATATTATAAAATGTCATTATGACACCCAAATGTCTCCATATCATCCTCAAATATACCCATGGATTAACATGGTCATTTTTATCTCTTTAAATAGTACTATTACATGTGTTATAGTAGTTTTATATTTTTTTAATATTCTTATTTACCATTATTTACTTGATTTACCCTTTAACCATGGTAACTAAAAAAAGTTACTGAAGTTACAATTCATAATGTACAAAAATAAAATATAATTAATAAGATAATTAGGAACATATTATTCCATATATTTAATACAAATTTCAAAATCAAAACATAGAAGATTCATTAATTAATTTAAAATTAATTCCTATTTTCCAAATGAGAAATCCAGTTTTTAGTAATGACAAATTATCAAAACATTGGTATATGTTTATGTAAAATTTAAATGTGAAATTAATTCCAAGGGAAATAATTGTATTAAATGTTGGAAATAATGAAAATACTCAATAAACCAATATAATGTAAAATTAATCAATATAATGAAATTATATAAAAACATATCTTTGAATTAAAATCTAGTATTTTTCACTATTCATAAAAATATGGATTTTATCTTAAAATAAAAAATTTCAACCAAAGTTAATTTTGACATTACACTTCTAAATAATTAGTTTATTTTATCAAATAAAACATATAAAAGTTACAAAACTCTTTTTAATAATGTACCACCATCAAAAGGTAGTAATATGAAATTTTAAAAATATTAGATTATTTTATGTGTAAAATTTTATTCATTCTGATTTTATACCTCTAAAATAAATTGGATAAATGCCAAATATTTTAAAAATATGTAAAATAATAATATAGTAAATTACTATCATTTCTTACAATAAAATGGCTAGGTGTTAACTACCATTTAAAATAATTATATTGTTGTTATGTTAAAATTCGGTATAACTAAGTGATTTGTGAAATATATGATTTCAGAGAAACCTATTATTTCATGTTTAGTATGTTATCATACATTGTGTCCCCTTTAAACTAAAATTTATATTAAATTAAAAAATATTAATAGATAAGAAAAATTGTAATTCTCTAAATACATTGTATGTTACATAAAACAACCTTTTGGAAATTGTATCCTCGCATTTTTTAAATTTGGCTTATAAATGAAATTTAAAATACCAATTCAGAAAAGAATTCAATATAACTACCATTTTAAAAGAAATAAAGAGAATTATAAAGGTCATTCGAGGTAACATATAGTTAGATTCCATATAGGAAAACATGGATATATAATAGAGACTAACCATCTAGTTCTGATGGAGAGTGATAGAAAACATGATATGGAAAAGATAAAAACATAAAACCATATACATATAATGGGAAAAATGGTCCTTGACTTCAGAGTAGAAAAAAACGGAAAACATTTTTGTTTTAATATCATTTTCATAATAAAGGGGAATTTATTTATGATTGTTTCTAAGAACATAAGGAAACATTATAACATTATGTATTTCAATTTTATAAACACAGTTTCATCCTCATAATATTAAAATAATATGATGTACATGCATTTTAATAGCATTATGTATAAAACATCACAAAAACAATAAAGGATATCAATATCTTAAAATAGAGATAAAAAGTTAACAGCATAATTCCACCCTAAAAAAAATATATAATCATAACCCCAGAAAACATCTCCTTGAATGTTCCTTAATAACTTATTATCAGATCAAATAATCCCTTATAAAGAATGTCTAAAACCTTGAATATATGTTTATCTTTTGAAAAATACTGGGCTCTCAGTGGCATCCATCACTTTATGAGATGTCTCAGCATCATTTGTAGGAGTTTGAAAAGATTATTCCAATCCATTTTATTACCAATAATATTGATTTCAACCTTGTATAAAAAACATTAGACACTGATTTGCATAATGTCCCAACTAATTGAAGCTAAATAATTTTATTGTAGAATGGATATCTGTTATGTCATAATTCGATTGTTTAGGAATCTTTTCCTTTCATTCACAAATATTGTGACCAAACAGATCACACAGGTAATATTTTATATATCCCGAAATACATTCCAAAAAATATATTTTATCATAGTTAGAATATGTTTTTTGATCACCTATAGTGATCCTAGTTGGTTTATTCTCTATTTATTGGAACCTTGAAAATTTATTACTCTTATCATCTCATGGGACATAATTTTCAAAATACTCCGTTTCAACTTTCTCATCACAAAAATTACTTTTTCATAACATATAAATTCTCTGGTGTCTCATGCTCTTCATATTTTCGGGGTCATTACAGAGTAAAATCTATTAATTTTACCATCAATTTCGTGAATAATATCTGGAACATACTTGGCCAATCTTGTGAAGATCACTTCATATGAGGAAACTGAATCATTATAATTTTTCATAATTCCATGATCTTTTTTTCCATCCTTTGTAGAACAACCTAATAGAAATGTTTCTAAAGGATTGTATCCTTAAATTCATCCCATTACATGGAATCTTGATCATTATTTTCTGTAGTATTCATAACTAATGACCACCATCGATCAACAACACCTTAAAATTTATATATGGAAAGTGTTACATTTTAACATTAACAACATCCAATGAATTCAAATATCATCTCAAGGGTATTGATCAATCCTTCCACCACTATTGGGATAGAGGATCTACTAAATGATGGGGGATGTATCCTCATAAATTTTTCCACTATAGATACATTATTTTGTGGTTGATCCGGATGATCTCATGCATTGATACCACTCCCATTTATAGACCTATTCAATAGCACCATCACTATAACAAACTATTTAGTTCCAACTCACACCAACTCATTTTGTTAATTTGGAAGGTACTTTTACTCTCTCTTCCATCCCATTATATCTTTCCTATTTCCTCTGCAGAAAACCATTCAGAAAAGATATTATGTAGATAGATCAACATTATAATATTAAAATTCTATATCATTTCAACTTAACCATAATGTAATATACTCTAATGAAATTAATGTAACACCATCATTGCCTACAAAGTAATGTAAAATGACATCTAATACCAACTGTAGGTCCTCAAACATAAATATTATTTAATTTCTAGTTAAGTCAAGAATTCACAAAGACTATATTTTCAGGTTTAGATATTTAAGGAATTATTCAAAAAATATTACATAATAAATCTATATAAATAAAAAATGGAAAATTATAATAGTATATGATTTTCCATAACCTAAAATATCCTCAAAAGAAATTAGGTTTCATTCCATGTTTTATTATCATAACTTTTCCATATTTCATCCTTGAATATTTCCTCCATCAAATCCTATAAAAACATTTAAAAACATGGGATGAGCACAAAAAGCTCAGTAAGGGACAAAAAAAAGAAAAGAGAATTATTAGAGTTAAAACATGATAACTCATTCAATGTTTTTAAGTGGATGAAATAAAAAAATTCACATGAATAGAACTCATTATTTTTTCTCAATGAAATAGATTTAAACCTAAATAGCTAGAAATTAAAACTCTTTTAGGTGACTTAGAGAATCATATATATGAAACCCTTTCAAAAAAATTCCAATTGATATAATAATATGGTTTAATTCTATATTGGTGATCTATAATGGGGATCACCCTTCCTATAAGCTATATCAGGCTCACCCATGTGCAATAATCGGGCTCAACCCTTTGTATACGATTTGTCAGGTTCACCAGTAAGCTATAATGGGGCTCTACCCTCTATATAAGCTATATAGGGATAAAAAATGAGCTATAATGGGGATAAACCCTTCTTATAATCTATATTGGGCTCACCCGTTCCATATAATGCTCTTGTACCATTTCATGTATAAAACAGTTCCATCCCAAACCCCATTTTGAATTATTCTTCTAATCCCGTATTAATAAATTTTCGATATAAAAATAAAATTTTCATTTAAGAACCCATTTTCAATACCAAAATATCCAAATAAGGTAATAATATACTTATTATCGATTTAAAATACATTAAGTCTAATAGAGGGAGAGAAATATTAAAAAAGGATACAATGGTGAATTAGTTGTCCTAGTGATATACGTAAAAAACATTCATTTTTTGTTTTGGTAAAGATAGTAAATTAATTCCTATAAAAATTAACCCTTTTAAACACATTGAATGAAATTAATTATTGACATAAGATTTCATATACATTCCATTTATACACGTATAAATAAATATTTAATATAATCTCACGAAGAAAATGATATGATAATTAAAATTTTAAATTTTCAAGATATATCATACCACTTTGAATATTTATATATTAGTCTCTATGATATTATAAATAATATTAGTATTGATAAATTATGTATATGAAATAAAATAATGAATAAATATATACCATATATATTTATAAAGGTGAATATTATCAAGAAATGCTTCAATGAAAGGAGATTGAGATGAAATCCCTTACCTTGAGTCCAACTTCTCTCGTTTGTTCATTACATTGCTAAATAATAAACATAGTATAATTTATACATGCTTAAGAACCATTTTAATTTTCATTATTCCTTTTATATCACTTGTTACCATGTTATATATATTATTTAATTATTTGAATTTATATTTGATGTTTTGTGAATGATCAATATTTGAGTAAAAAAAATGTACTTGTTTTGATGAAAAATGTCATTTTGATCATAAGACCATTATTTCTAGAATATTATTCATGATTTAAATGTAAAATAAATCCACTATATTGGTATTTTATAATTTTCCATAACATTTATATACACTAACTGAAATGTACCATTCAGGCAGACTATTTCTCATACGTAGGCATTAACACTACTTTCATATTTTTTTATATAAAAATAATGAAATATAAAACACAAATATGTATATTTTAATTACATTATAATTTTTTTTATAATTTGTATATTTTAATTAACTACATCCTTTATCTGTTCCATGTATGGCATGAATGACTCAGATCATTTTGAGGGGGTGGTAGTCCACACATCCTCAAACGAAATTATTGTTTCTTTTAAGTGGGTTCTAGTCAAAAGACCAGAAATATATCTTTATTCAAATAGAAAGAGGCACAAAAAAGCTACAACAGACGGAAAGATGGAAATTTTATAGAGTCATTAATAAAATAAGGAATCAACTGTGGCGGGAGTTCATTCTTCCATGTGATCTCATGAGAGACTCCCATGTTGGAAAGCCCATCAGTGATCATATTAGCCTCCTGAAAGGTATGAGTGGCAATAAAGTTGAGGTCGTTGAGCGCAGTGAGGTAGTCCATCCATCTAGGGGTGAGAGGCCATGGAAGATGGACATTGCCCGTCCTGATGGCTTGCACAATAGTAGTGGAGTTTCTCTCGATCCAGATATTCTTCCAGTTGAAAATATTTGCATAGGAGACGGCATGAATGGTAGCAAGCATTTCTACCTCCAGCGTAGAAGCATTTCTGTAGATTCCAAAGAAACATCCGAGGATCCGGTCCTGATGGTCTCTGAAAATTCCACCGCATCCAGCAAGTCCATGATTTCCCTTTGAAGCTCCGTCCACATTTACCTTAATCCGTCTAGGAGGAGGTGCCTGCAAGAAGACTTCAATAGTATAGCATGGATTCGAGAAGATACCTTTGACACCAATTCGGTGAAGGGTTTAAAAATTTATGACAAAATTGTGACAAAATTCTTTTTGGATCGTAGCCGCTTCCTTTATAGCCAGCAGAATCCTCATTTTACCTATATTAATATTAAAAGAGTTATTGTTGAAAAAAGAATCATTTCTACCATACCATAGTATATGCTGAATCTCCGCAACAGCAGTAAGAAAGAGATTCTTGATTTGGGAAGATCTTAGGAATTCAAACGTTCATTTTAGTAGGGATAAAATAAAAGTATCTAAAAGCCATCTGCATCCAAAAAAGTCAAAGATGTAATGCCAAAGGGCCATAGTAGTATCACAAGATAAAAAAAGATGATTGATGTCCTCGTGATGTTGATTACATAATCTACACTAAGAGAAAATATTAAATCCATAAGATTACAGCCAAACATCAGTTGGAATTTTTTTACACACAATACGCCACATAAGAGTAAGACGAGAAGGCTCGATACAGGCTTTATTGAATTTGGACACCCAATTAAAATTTTCATCATCATTAGGGAAGTGATTGCGATAAATTTTTTTAGAGTCTAACAGTTTATTATGAGCAGGTTCCCAAACAAGGAGATCCTCATTGGAAGTGAAATAATAATTATCCACAATCCCCTTGATAGGATTCCGAAGTTGAGAATCATGGGAATTGATCATCTCCCTAATTGAGCAGTTCGGGGACTCAAACGAAATTATGGTATTTGCACATTATGAATAGAATAAAGGAATTTCATAAATTAAAATTACAGAATCATAAGGAAAATATAAATATAATATATATCATATATAAATACAATTCAATGATAATTGAGACCATGAGAGGTTTTATAAAAAATTGAACTCTCAACGTTTTTTGAGGTGGTAGTACTCCATGCAGAGAAATAGTATGTTCGTATACCTTAGATATAGGTATGTGAATATGTTGATGGAAGCCATCTCATAAAAAAATATATTTTATTCAGGATATTTTATTGGTTATGTAAAAATACATTAAGAATATCATAGGGTGTGGATAAGGAAAAATTAAAGGAGATGGGAGAATAAACTACATATAAACCTCGTAACTCCTTTTGATTTGAGCCAAAATACATTCTTGAATTACATTATGAACATGTTCTGTACTATAAGATGTAGGTAGGGATGTTTCGAGCTTATTCAATATAATTTAAATGAGATAAGGGCTTTAGATGTGTGAGTAATATGGTAGAGGTGGTGGCATTTTTTAAGAGGGTGGAGGGGCACATTAGGAATGTGTAAAAATGTTATTTAATTATAAATTTATTTTGAAAATATAATATTTACAATGTGATAAAAATATAGTATACGATGATTATGGGTATAAATAATCTCACCCAATAGGTTTTAGAAAAGTCTTGGTCACAAAACTATACTTATTTTTTTTGCATTATCCTATAGATAAAAACTTTAACTCTAATCATGTTTTCTTATATTTTCATAATATTTGGTTACTATAGTTACTATAAAAAACAATGGAACCCTAGATTATTAATTAAAATTTAAAAATTAAATGAATAATTTTTTCTAATAATATATTTTTAGTATTATTTTATCATCTAATAAATTTTTGAACTCATTTATATCGAATTTTCAACTATTTTGTAATTGATTTCTTTTAAATTCATAAAAACGAGATTTCTTAGAAAAAAGTCAATAAATAATCACTAAAATAACAATATAATCCAACAAATGGTAGAAGTCCTAAAAATATTCAAATTAAATTTAATTGTATATTTATAATATCATTTATTTTAATTTTTCATTAATAAGTTAATCAATGCATCATCATTGTGTCAAAAATATTTTTTTATTTAATGTCTAAACAATAAATATAAAATAACATTATAAAGGAAATATTTTATTATTAATAATTAATATTTATAGTTTAGAAGATCATTTTTATAAACCAAATTAATGTTGTTTTAGTTAAGAGATACATATTTATGTTATATTTCACTTCTCTTTAAAATAAATATTATAAAAGGTCACTATCACACCCAAGTGGCTCCATTGGGTGTTAAAATCAACCGATGGATGTCTATTATCATCCATATGTCATATATTATTTTTAGGACATGTTTTAGGGTAGTTTATTATTTTTATAATATTATTTTTTACCATTATTTAAAAAAATTACACTGTAACCGTGGTAAAATAAAAATAATTATTGAAGTTACTATTAATAATAACAAAAAATAAAATATACCTTTTTACCAATTTGGATAATCTAATTCCAAATATTGAATAAACAATTAAAAATTCAAAACAATGAATTTTAAGTAATTAATTTTAAATTAATTGTTGTTGTCAAAACCAGAAAAATGGGGTTTTATTATGAAAAAATAATTAAAAGATTGACAGGTGTTTATGTCCAATTTGACTATGAAAGTATATCCTATAACAATAATTGGAATAAATGATAAAGAAATAATCTAAATAAAATTTATATATAAATAAATGTACAATTAATCTATATAATTAATTAAATGAAAACGCGTTTTGGAATTAAAATGAAGTATTTTCACTTTTCATAATAATAAGGATTTTATCACAGAAATAACAAAATTTCAATTGAGTTAAATTTTGATGTCCCACTATTAAATAAAAAGTTTATTTTATCAAATAAAAAATTTAAAAGTGTAGAAAACTATTTTTTAAACATTTTCACCATTAAATGGCGGTAAAACCACATTTTAAAAATATTAGACTATTTTTTGCTTAAAATTTATTTATTAGTATTTTAAGCTTCTAAAATTCATTAGATAATTGTTAAAATATTTTAAAAATAATTAAAGTAATAATATAGTTAATTATATTTATTCCTTTTAATACAACAACTAGGAATTGAAAACAATTTAAGATAATAATTTTATTATTGTAATATTTTTCTGAATAACTATGTGTTTTATGCAGCATACGATTTTTTCAAAACCTACTGCTGCGTACCAGGTACGCTGTTGTACCAAGTGTCCCATTTGAACTGAAATTGATATTAAATTCAAAAAATATTAACAGATATAAAATTGAATGATTCTATAAATATATGGGATGTTACAATAATATTAATATTATTATACATATGTAATTTTAATATCACATATCTTTTTTATCTTTCATTCCATTAAAAAATGATTATGTTTCTCATGTGTACTGGAGGACTACCTCCTCATAAAGAAACATGATTCATTTATCTCGTTAACTGAATGTAATATGGGTAGAATTAATGAAAATATGTGATAACTAAGGGATGATATTTAATCTCTAAAATAAATATATCATATATTCTCCTAACCGTTAATTTATTAAGGAAACGATATCGTCACTTGTGCATGGGTATAACCTATTGTCTCAGTGGAGTGTCTAGATTTATTTTCCATGTCCAACAAACAAAAATTGTTCTAGAAATGTATTTAAATAATAAATATGATATTTATAGCATTAATAAATTTTGAGATATTATATATACATAAATATTATATGCATAGTTCATGAAACATTCATGTCAAACAACCATGAGAAAATGAGGCAATTAACACCAAAAATTTAAAAAATGAAATATTATTAATAAAAAGGTGATAAATTTTTTTGGACCATATATGATATTATATTTATTATTATGATTTTATTATAAATAAAAATACTTCATAAAATTATTATATAAAGGGTACACATACGTAATAAAGATATCAATCCTAAGGTAAGGGTCTTCCATTACACTTTTACATCCCTAAGATATATGTCATACTCAACAATTTCATCACACATGGTTTGAATACAACCCATTTGATATGTTATTTTATAAATCTATTTATATTATTAATACCTACTATTTCTTTTGATTCCATTTTATTTATGGGGAATATGATTCATATTTTACCAAATTTGTAATGGTTTATTTAACAATCTAAAATATAACTTTTTAAATTATCCATTGGGGAAATTATTTTCTATTTATATCATAAACACAATAAATTTTCATCCCCTTTTTTATTCAAGAACTTTTTTATGTAATTGTATTATCTTTTATTTATTAATTATATACAATGAATATATTTTTTTAAAGTAATATTATTAAATAT
Source organism: Viscum album (assembly GCA_963277665.1). Taxonomy (NCBI): domain Eukaryota; kingdom Viridiplantae; phylum Streptophyta; class Magnoliopsida; order Santalales; family Viscaceae; genus Viscum; species Viscum album. The sequence continues at coordinate 1,771,499,823 of OY728121.1, forward strand.
TTATCACTGGATAAAAATTCCATTTCATCCAAAAAAATTTGTTCTAATATTTTTTTAAATTATTTTTAACATTCCCTAAATGATAAGAAAATAATATTTTACTCATGTATTATATTACAATAACTATTTTAAAATAAATTTTTTTATCATTTTCCAAAGGCGGAACTTTTATAACCATTTTAAAGAGAAAAATTAATTTTATTTTTACAATATGTGGTATGTAGGGAATTAATCATAGTTTCAGACTTCATTATTTTTGATTCATTTGTATCTTTACCTTTATATTTTTAAGGAAAATTTTATCCCTATTATTATGGAAATTATTCTTTTTTAAATATAATTTACATGAAATATAATTCGATAATATTTTATCATTTTTTGTGTTTTAATATAAATTTGATGATATTGAATGAAAGATTATTTTCCTCAGTAAATATTCCAAGTGATAATTATAAAATAATTTACTTCTATGAAGACAAAGTTTGATATAACATAATCATTGGGGGGTATATACTCCAATGATTCCCTGGTTTTTATTTCATTTAATGGTTTGTGATCAGTTTTATTAATGATGTACTATGTTGATATTGTTCATTTTACATTGGATGGTTTATGAATATGTATATTAATTAGGAAATGTATTTAAATTTAATTCAATTTTTAAAATATTAATTTTCATAATGATTATTTTCAACTATTTATATGTGGAATAAATTGGACAAATTATGTGGTGGTCAGATCCCATATTCTCCATTAGATGTTTTAATAGGTATTAAGGGGAAAAAGATTGGAATTTGGCTCTTTCCATACCTATTTATTTTTATTTCTAGTCACAAGGCCTCTAATATAAGTTTTTGATATCAGACATCATACATTTCATAATTTTTAAATCTATTATTGATATTCCATATGAATCTAAAACTAGATAGAATACACATTGTTATGAATAAAGTTCCTTTGTTTAATTATGATAATATACTTTACCATCATTTATCACTTCCAAAATACTATAATGTTATTTTTTAAATATGATTTCATTCAGTTATCTACCATTCCATATTTATTACATCATATTTATTAATAACTTCCACTATATGCATTCCCTTTCTGAGAATCAATTATTTCACAATTCATATGATTTATTTTTACATGTATATCATCAATGGATTTGTGGTTCATATAATGGGATATGCAATGTGGAATAATTTAATTATTAATTAAACTATTTTTTTTATTTTATGTTTTCAATTTTAACATGAATTTTAATTATTAATCTAGATTTTCAATACTATAAATATAATTAGTCATTTGGGACGGTATTAAATATATATTTTAAAAATTATATATTTTATAAATGAGCTTTGGGATAATAGGGGTTGTGATTTTAGAGTTGGTATTAGAGGAAGTTTAATAGAACCCTAGGAAACAAGATTTTGGAAATCATATATATGGGAACATTACTCTATGATAGGCAATGAGTATAAGTATAGAAAACATATTATTGATTTATTAAGAAAGATATTACATTATTTTACCAATTAATAATTCCATTTATATATAATACATGTTCACCTGGTTATGTAATATATGTATCCAGGAGTAATAACTGTCAAAAGTGTGCATTGTTCATGACCCAATCATCAACAATTTCATGAAATCAATCCTTGTTTCACACATATTATGACACACCATGGTGATTTTCATGGTATAATTTTCTTTTTATTAAAAAACCATTATAATTTATTTTAATGTAATGGTATCTTCAATGAAAACATGTTTTCAACATAGAGATTAGTTATGCATATATTTTTCGATTTTTTATGTGTATTCAAATTTTCGGGGACTATAAAATATGTTTAATAATGTAATGATCTAAGATAGTGTATTCCACTATTTAGAAATGGATACTATAGGATTTTATGGTAACTATATCAATGAATATATTTAATGAGTAAGAATGATCTGATTTGAGAAAACATTTAGAAATCATTTTGAAGGAACGTAGTCTCCCATACAATCTCATCATATGTTAATATAATATTATTTACTATTCGGATATAGATATAATTATTAACAAATTTTTTCATTGAAGGGAATCAGAATATGAATATGATTGTATAGTAAATGGAAAATAAATAGAATTAGGGAAAGAGATATTTTCTAACAGATTCTACTTTTAGAAGGAAACACATTGGAAAATTATTACTCAGAAAATAAGATTGCATATTGTCTAGAGAAAAGTCCACCATTATCATGATTAAAATTTATATAATGAACATTAAAATATAAAATGATTCATATATTTTGATATGGGTAACTACACAAGTGAATACCTCCAACATTATTGGAATACAACTCAAAATAAGATATCAAATCATTGTCGATCATATACTACTACTATATAAAATGTGGAATGACTTATTTTATTGTGTTTGGAGTCACAAAATATGGTATTGTAGTATTTTAATCAATTTTATTTATGTTATAATAATTATGAAATTTATAATTATTATTCGGCAATACTATTTTTTAAAATTATTTTAAGAAATATGTTAAATGAGAATGATGTCTGAGAACATTAATTCATTAATATGTTGATTTTTTTGATAAAATATATTATTTAAGGATTATTAACATAATATAATATATATTTAGATAATTAAAATATGATTATGGGACAATTTTATTTGACCATGAAATTTTTTATTGATTTGATGGTCTATATTATCTTTTCTAGCATTTACTACATATTTATAATGTTGGAATATATTCGTCAATCGGTGATTATTTTGAATAATTTTGTTATCATTATTTTTTAAAATGACATACTTATTCACATATTTGGAATGTGACATTAATTTCCATGATATATCATCTATGGAAAATAACGTTGATTTACTAAACATCCTTAAATAATTGAAATTTAATTTGACATATGTAGTTTGGAAAATTACTAATATAAACAATATAAGGAATGGATTATCTTAAATATCAAGTGTTATTTGATAACTCAGGCTAACAATTTGGGTTATGGACAATTTTGGTTCATAGACTAGTCACTCATTTAAGATCATATTACTTTTTAATATTTAATTATTGGTATTGTGGAAGAAAAATTAAATTTTAATAGTTTCATTTCATAGTGTAAGACATGTGTTCATATTTATTGAACCACTACCAATGGATACAATTATTATTATTAAATGGAAGGATATTAATTACTTATATTTCCTTATATTCCTATATAATGAATTAATTCCTAATATTTTTGAAAAGGTTCTCAAAATAAATTTTTTTATCATCATACATTCATATCTAATGAATAAAATGATCATTTACATACTTTTGGATTTATGGTTTTGAGTTCCTTAAAATTCTTTTGGTCATTCACTATCCTATGATCAATGATCTCTATCTCCCTCTATAATTGTTTTGGTTTTTATCTATGTCTATATACTCACTTCCAAAATATGTTCTCTTAAAAGGAATTATAGTTGTGTGATTATTAATGATAAACATTGTTCATCCTATTAACCCTCATCTGTGTGTTGTTTTACTAACCCTTATAATGATTTGGGTTTTCATGAACGTTATTTAACATTTTAAAATTCATTTTTATCGAGATTAACTTTAAATTATGGGGGAAATATTTTTAGTTTGGTAGAATCTAACACCCTGATATTTTAATATAGGAACATAACGTTCAATAGAGAAGAAATTATTAGAATATTATATAACCGCCCTAGGAATTATGATCCAATTTTTCTTATATAAATTCAATATCCTTCATAGATGATGAGGGATGAAATAAAAGGTTAAAAAATGGGATACTCAATTTAAATTTTATTATTTAATCATGACCATATTTACTTATTGGATGGTTTGAATAGTTAAAACTAATAATGATAATTTTAGGGTTAAAAAATGTAAAGAAGAACTTATATTTCAATATATTTATTATAAATTAAATAATAATAAATCAAATGTAAAATATTATTTTATAAATGGTAGTTTAGTCTATCATTACACACAAAATTAATATAAAAATATTAAAACTATTAAAAAAATTTAAAAATAATATTTAAAAAAAAGAATTTAAACATTATTTTAGGGAAATTTGATTGGATTTTCTGGAAATATTTTATTTTTTAATTATTAGATAATAATATATGTTTTTACTATTAAACAATTTTTAATTAAAATTATTTAATAAATTAAAATTAACATTTAAATTTTCATACTGTAAAAATACTTCAATAATATTATGTTATATCTAATTCAAATCATGGAAAATAATTTTATAATGATTTTTTTATTGAAAAAAATCATTAATTATGGGAATATTTTATTTGAAACCCCACATTATTGTCTCCTCTATTAGTATAATTTTTAATTGAATTATTCCCCATATATGAATTGAATTGTGAAAAATAGATTAAATTTATATAAAAAGGATAATATAAAAAAATGATAATTTATAATATCTAATAATATTTAATTAATATTTATCCAAAATGAATATCAAATACTTAAATAAAAATATTTATAACTGTTAAGGTAAAAATGAGTTTACTGTGGGGAAATGTAAGGAAAAAATGATTACAAGGACCAAAAAATGTAAAAGTATTTTTTATCCATATTGCCAAATTTTCAAATCCCAAATTTGATTAAATTTTTATTTTTTACATAACAAATAGACCTAGCATACCCTTGAACAAGTAGCGAAACTAGTCATCACAAGACATCATGCACGTCTCTTTATACGCAAGAGGTTATTGACTATCTGGGATGGTCTAAGGATAGTAATTTTAGATACTATAGTCTCACATTATGAGTGCACATTCATAAAAAATTATAAATTCTGATAATAGTAGAAGAAGATCTAAGAAATAATCAACAGTATAAAGAAAATATACCAATGACAATTTATATAAAACATGTATGTCAAGGTGATACATATCTGAAAGTAGTAAAAAATAACATTCTTATCATTTAAATACATAAATTAGAAAATGACTCAAAGATATAAGGAGGATCTCCACTAGCATCGTAGGATTCTACCGAGTCTTTTGATTCTAAATCCCATGTATAAGTAAACGGCCATAGGCCAGAGTCCATAGTCTTGAAATCAAGAATGACTAATCAGGTACACAATGGAATGGTGGCCTCAATAGGGTGTGAGATATAAATATTAGTAGGTTGGGACCATCTGTGTCTATCGTAGTCTAGACAATTCATTTTAAATAAAATGTGTATAGGTATAACTATGTAACAATAGAATTTAAAAAAAAATTATCACATCCAGGTTCCAAAGGAATACCTAATAGAGAAACCTTCTTTGGATCATAGCCATAAATAAGAATCTTAACATGAACTGTATATATAGTGGATAAATTGATTGTTTAAACCATTATTTGATATTATTTATTTATTCTTAGAAATCCACAAGTTCCCCTAGACAACTATATCTCAATACCTGTCTCGGTCGTGTCGGAGTTTGAACCATTTCTCATATTGAATTCACATTTCATTACATCACATCATCTTTCAATAACCAATTATTTTAATTCATGTATGACCAATATGTCCCACAGTCCAGTGTCAAATATTGTATGCAAAACGTCATGTCTAGCACTCTAATGAGTGTTTGGAACATAATTACTTATCTCACAACCCTTTCATATTCAATTAACAAATCATTACATTCACATCATATTTTATTAAACATTTTATTCATTTAATATATGCCAAATTGGACCCACAATACAATTTGGATTAATGACTGTAGAACATCATTTTTATCACCCTCATGAGTTTTTGGAGCATCAATACATGTATCACAAATCATTTGTACTTGGAGAATGTGTCCTTGTACTATAAATAAATTTTAGTCATGCTGGGTATAGAACCTTATGTCTAGCACACCGTGTGTATTTGTAGCATCAACCCTTTCTCACTAACAGTTTATCAAAAATTCATATATATATAATTTATAAATGTATAATAATATGTATAGCACTCAAATATCCCATCTATTAAATAATTGAAAAAATTATTTAATCGAGAATTTTAATTAATTCAAAAACTATTTAACAACATCACTTTCACAAGAAACTCAAAAAATATTTATACGCATCAATTCTATTAGTTAACTCAACAATTAATTAATAATTACTATTACATTAATTAATCTAAACATTAATTAATCTCATCATTTTCTCTATTTAATTTGATAGTTAACTAATTAAAAGGAAACCATATCTAGATGGTATAATGAATTCACAATATAACTACACTACGGAAACCATCCCAGTATCACGTAATTAATTCATAAATTAATTATCTTAACTCATCCCAAAATAAAATTCACATAATTAATCCCCTGATTAATTTTCTATATTACATTCTCATAACACACAATTAATTCATAACTAATTATCTAAACTTATACAATTAAATATCTCATAATTAATCTTCTGATTACAAATTATCTCAAAGCTCATAATTATTTAAACAACTAATTATCCCAACATAACCAATTGTATATCTCATAAATAATATTCTAATTAATTTTCATCACAAATCACATAATTATTTCTTAATTAATTATCTCCACATAAACAATTTAATATCTCATAATTAATCCCCTTATATTTTATATCTCAACGCACAAAATGAATTAATAATTAATTATCTAATGTTATCCAATTTAATATATCATAATTATTACCCCAATAATTATTATCTCATATAACATAATTAATTAATAATTAATTATGTCAACTTAAATAATTTGATATCTCATAATCAATCTTTCAATTATTATAAACTCAATTATATCTTCAACTATCTTAATTAATTCACAATTAGTTATCACCACATATCCCACCTAATACTCACAATTACCACTTAACCCAAGTGTATCAACATGTAAGGATAACAAAAGGAAAATACATATCATTAAGGTAAAAAAAAAATATAAATCTAAAAATTATGTTTTTAACATGAAGGAATTGCACCTCTGTTAGAGGGGTTTTATTAGAAAAATGTGATTTTGTAATCTAACAAATCATTTTATACCAATAATAAAACTTCAACAATATTGATGTCAGCTTTATCAAATGCAGTAGATTGAAAAAAACAACATTTCAACAAAAATCAATTTTTAAGACACTACCTTAAATAATTTTTCAAGCCAATGGTTTCTAACATAAACCGCATCTGGGTCACACTTGTGTACTTCCACAATAATGCACACACATACTTGGAAATGATCAAAACACCAAAAAACAACAACTTCCACCCAAAATTACTATTGTGAAGACTAAAGAACAAAACAATTATCTACAACTCAACCAACCCATGATGATCCAAAATAAAAAGATTGAAACAATTTATCATGAATATAGCCTTACCTGAATATGAATTTTTTGAACCATAAATAAGGTGAGTCACATCGCCTTGGCAGCGGTTGTCAGAAAACAACCTACGGGTTCCAAGACCTCATCCGCACCACCCATAATTAGATAAAACAAATACTCAAAATTAATCATGGACTATAGGGTTTTGACCAAACAAAGACTGGGTGAATGAGAGCCGAGAAATCTCATGCAAAGAACGAAACACATCGTGAAGTACCTACCTAGATGTGATGAACAACATTCGTGAAGTCATACATAGGAGATAACCACGCAAAGAGGGGGTTTGAGATGATGGTGGTGTGTTTCCCATGTGTATGTCCCACCCCCTATAAGAGGAGGGATATGTGTTCATCCCTCATCATTAATCCCTTAAAAAATTAAGTAAAACTAATTTAAAAAGATAAGAATTAATATACTACTAATAATAATAACAATCAAAATCATCATATTATTATTACTAACCATTAATATTATACCTCTTTTATAAACTCCAAAACACTCATTTACACGTTATTTCATTAAATTCACCTCAACTGAATTTATTAAAATTAAATCCTCAACTATTGATATTTAATAAAATTAACTTAAAAATCATTTTATTTAAATTAAAACCATCATGTCGCATCCATTAATTAACTTTTTCTTAACCTTGGATTTAATTAAATAAAAATACCACTTCCTATAACTAAATTAAACTCCATTCTACACAATTTAATTAAATAATACTCTTTATCTCACATCATTTAATAAAATTTCACAACTTCAATTTAATTAAATAAAACCTCCAAAATAATAACCATTAATATTATTATCATTTAATAAAACACTTATTTGATAAAACCCAAAACATCACATTTAAAAATCATTTAATTAAATTGTTTTCAATATTTTTTAATAAATTAAACCCCATATGACATCATTTAATTAATTGTTTTAACATAATGTAATTAAATAATGTTCTCCCTCTCACCTTATTTAAATAAATTTATCAAACACAATTTAAATAAATAAAACCTCCATAATAAGAACAATTATTATTATATTAATTTAATTAAACACTTATTTAATAAAAACCAAAACTCCCTAATTACACTTTATTTAATTAAATTTTCAACAATGAATTTTCTTACATATAATTATTTAATTAAATTCTTTCAATACAATTTTATTGAATAAAACCCCTATTTTCCATCAAATAATTAAATTCATCATAACTTTGAATTTAATTTGATAAAACCCCAACTCCACATTTACTAGAGCTTTTAATTAATTCTATTTAAAACTGAATTAAATTAAATTAATTTTTTCTACTCAATATAAAAATTAAATTATCTTACAAATTTTAATTAAAAAACCCAACACCTCATTAATAATTTTTAAATTAAATTAATTCCACTATATATAAATAAATAATATATCTATTTCATGTTATTTAATTAAATTCTTTAACCAAAATTTAATTACATTAAAACCTCCAACTCATTTATATTATTTAATTAAATTAACTAATCCTCAATTAAATTAAATAACAATCAAAATTTTTTAACAAATAATTATATTCTTCTAAAAATGAATTTAATTACCTAAATCCTCTAATTAGAATTAATTACGTAAATTCCTCATTACATGGAATTTAATTAAATGAAACACAAACTATTTATTTACACAAAAGTTAATATTACCATTTAATAATTCCCTTCTTTGATAAACCCCAGCTATACATGTATAAGTCATTTATTTAATTATTCTCATACAAATTTAATTAATTAAGGGCTCCAACTAATTATAATTTTTTAATATAAATTTAAATCTTTTTATCTCAATATAATTAATTAATATATCTATATCAATGTCATTTATTTAAATTCTCTCAAGATTATTATTATTAGAAGAAACCCTCAACAGAGCACTTAATTAAATTCATTTAAACCACGAATATAATTTAATTTATTTAATTGAAAACTACAAACTAGGAAGTCAATATAGTTTTTCTTACACTGTCTGGAAGATTGTGCACAGACCGTGCATCCACTACTAGTTACCTTCTTTATTATGCTTGACTAACCAGTATGATTTTGACTAACTGTGTGTAGCCTGTGTGAACATAATAGCTTGTTCTGGATCTCCCAAAACCCATAATTCTATATAGGAAACTCCTTGATCCATTAACCAAGACCATTACCAACAAATTAAAACAACTTGACTATGGAATCTTATTTTCAAATCATGGTTTTAAAATCGAACCGTGTAGTAAAAAACTGTTAAAAAATTGTATTTTTATCCTAGTCCAAAAACATGGGACATTAAAATTTAACCACCTTAAAAACTTCTCATATGATAGATGTTGTCGAGATGTACTAGAACAATTTCCAACCCAAGAACATCAAGAAGTATCATTTGAACGATCATGTTTCCTTCCTAAACACCCAATACACCTTTAATTTGCACAGAAACCTTAATACTGGCATTTGGCTCCCCTTTATCATATTCACATTTCATTTACCTTTTTCCCAATTATAAGTCCCTAATATACATTATTCTGAAATTTGACTTCACTGTAAAGGATATCAATCAATTTACACTTAGGCGGCTATTTACATATCAATACATCTCTAGCATCTTATTATAAGTATTAAAAGAATAACATGTCATAAAAAAGAATTGAACAATAGAAAAACGTGATAGTAACAGATGAATCATATCATATAATAAACCAATAATGTTTAATATATGACCGAAACATGCTATCTAGGGATTCATGGTAAAGCATATCAAAACATTGTATTCCAGCCCCAACACAGAATAAAAATTATTAGGCATCCTACTAATATAACCACATGACATGTTATATGCATCGCATGTGAATATCTATGTTCTTATTATGATGCATGTAATGAAACACCCTTGTAATATCGGTCCAATGATAAATTTTTAATATTCTAAAAATCAATAATCAGTATAAAATATGCCAGCACACATGGTGAAATCATATCTACTGTGACCTAAAACAACATATATATTTATTCCCATCCAATGCTAATCATTCATTTCCCATACGTGGGTTGGTTAGTCCAAGGAATTACTATTAACCAATACCCAACACTTTCATAGTCTATTTACATCCATCCAAGAACAAAAACGTGAAAGGAAAAAAGAAATAATATATAATTATCTGATACAACTTTGTAACATCCTGACCAAGATTACCCTCAATAAAGTAGTCCAATCGGTCACTAAATGACCTCAAATATGTCTCCACATATGCTAGAGGCTACCAACTTGTACTGATGGACTAAGGATAGTCATGGGGGAGTTAATATCCTCATATTTAGAGTGCACATCAGACACAAATAGTACATTCAGATATCATCATAATAAAATATAAGCAATAATCAACTATGTAATAAAAATAGGCCAATGCTAGTTTAAACAATGAATGAATGTCATGTTGATACATATCTGAAAGAGTCATACAACCCAATATTATTTATATATTAATATATAAATAGGTAAAAGACTCACAGTCACAAGGGCGATCACTACGAGCATCCTGAGATCCTACTCGATCGTTTAATTTTAAATCGCATGTACAGGTAAACGACCACATGCAAGAGTCCACAGTATTACAAACAAAAACGTCTACTCGTGAACCCCAATGCAATGGAGTCCCAAATTGGGAATGAGATAAAAATATTAGTATGTTGGGACCACCAGTGCCTATATATATCTAGAAAATGAAATATAAATAAAAAGTATGAAGTTATAACTAAGTAACAACTGAATTGAAGAAATAATATACAACCCATCCAGGTTTCTAGGGGACACCTAACAGAGATGTCTGCTTCATCTCATATATAGAAATATGTATATGAACAATAACTATATATAAAATTCATAACGAACTATTTGACCCATTATTTGATATTCTTCATTTGTCCACAGAAATCACCAGGCTCTCCTAGATAGCCATATCTCTATACTTGTCTCAACTATGCTTGATTCTAAACAATTTCTCATATTCAATTCATAAATAATTTTTTCACATCATCTTTTATTAACCATATTATTCAATTCACGTATGAACAATTGGACACATAGTCCAGTGTCAATTAATTGTGGTAAAACTTTATGTCTAGAACCCTCGTGAGTATTTGGAGAATCATTCATTTACTCAAAACCCTCTCTTATTCAATTCACAAATCCATACATCACAAGGTCTTTTGATAAAATTTTAATTCAATTAATTTATGACAAATTAGAGCCACCATTCAATAACAATTAATGAGTGCAAGACATCATGTCTAGCACCCATGTGATTATTTGGAGAATCGGTCCTTCTCTCACAACCCATTGGAATATGGAGCATCAGTCCATGTCCCATAAAAAAATATTCTCCTACATTCTAGGTATCAAACGCCATGTCTAGAACACCATGAGTATTTGGAGCATCAGTCACTATGTCGCAAGCTGTTTATCAATAAGATATATATATATCATGGGTTTAAAATTTCATGTATAGCACCCCAAGATCTCATCCATAAATTAATTCAGAAAATTAATTAATCATGTCCATCAAATAATTCAAAAAGTAATTAGCAAATTCACTTTCACTACAAACTCAATGAATATTTAAACACCACAATTTCATTATTTAACCCAAAAATTAACTAATAATTTCTATAGAATTAATAAATTTAACCATTAATTAATCTCATCAATTTCACTAGTTAATTTGACAATTAAATAATCAAAATAAAACCATCACAAAATTAAATGGTTAATTCACAAAATAACTATCTAAAGGAAACTATCCCAATATCATGTAATTAATTCAATAACAAATTATCACATCTTATTCCCAAAAAAAATCTCCAAATTAATCCCCCGAATAACTTTCTTTGTAAAAAAAACATAACACATAATTAATTCATAACTATTTATCTCAACAAAAGCAATTAAATATCTAATAATTTATATTCCGATTAATAATCATTACAAAGAACGTAATTAATTAATAAATTAATTATCCCATATTGATGAATTTTATATATCATAAATAAGATTATAATTAATTATAATCTCAAATCACATAATTAATTGATAATTAATTATATATAATTAATAATCTTATAAAACATTATTAATCCCTTTATTGTTAGTATCTCAAAGCACATAATTAACTTATAACTAATTATCACATCGTAATCACTTTAATATCTCATAAATAATTCCCCAATAATTATTATCTCAAATAATATAATTAATTCATAATTAATTACCTCATGATAAAAAATAAAAAATATCACAATTAATCTTTCTAGTATTATTATCTGAACTATAATTTCAATGTACATAATTAATTCAAAATTAATTATCACAACATATCTTACCAAACACTCATAATTAACTCTTAACCAATGTATGTAAACATGTAAGGGTGGAAATAGAAACACTCATATCAGAAGGTAAATAAAAATAACAATATAACCATTATGTTTTATATTTAAAGGCAGCGCACCTCCGATGGAGGTGTTTTGACACAAAAATGGGGTTTTGTAATCTAACAAGTTTTTTATACCTATAAGAAATTTTATACAATATTGAAGTGACATTAATCAAAATAAGTATATTAAAAAAATATAAATAATGTCAATTTTGAGTACCCTAGAATAGATTATTTCTTATGAAAATTATTTCCAACTCAATCCATATCTCCCTCGAACATGAGAACTTCCACAATAATATGAGTGCATACATGGAATTTATCGTATCGCCTAAAAACAGCAACCAACACCTACAATTAAGGTTGTGAGGACCAATGCACAACCAAATAATTATCCTCAACTCAACCAAGCCCAGAGGACCTAAAATAAGGATTGTGAAACTATTTATCAGGTATATAGACATACTCGAATATTATAGGGGTGAACCAAAAAATAGATGAGTCACATCACCTTCGAAGATGGTCATTGGAATACGGAACTACGGGTCCCGAGACATCATCTGCACCATCTAGAATTAGATGAAACAAATATACCGAATCAATACCGGACAATAGGGTTTGAGCCTAATAGAGACCAGGTGAAGAAGTGTTGAGACAACCATTACAAAGAATAAAACATGCAGAGAAGGAACTACCTCGACGAGATGAACAACTTATGTGAAGACTCAGGGAGGAGATAACTACATGTAGAAGGAACCCGAGAGGATTGTGGTGCACCACCCATGGGTGTGTCGTTCCCCTGATAGGGGGAGGGAGAGGTGCACCTCCCTCTCTTTTATTCCATTAAATGAAATTAAAAAGTAACTAATTTAAAATAAAATAATTAATATAATATTAATAATATTAATAATATTAATAATATTAATAATATTAATAATAACCAACATATTATTATTATTACCCTTTAATGTTATACCCCTTTTTTAGACACCAAACTCTCACTTACACGTTATTTAATTAAATTCACCTCAATTGAATTTAATTAAATTAATTATCCAACTCATGATATATAATTAAATTTTCTTATCATTCAATTTAATTAAATTTAAACTTTTTCTTCTCATAAATTAATTAAATTTTTATTAACATATAATTAAACTAAAAACCCCCCATTTCATATCTTAAAATCAAATTCCATTAAACTCAATTTAATTTAATAAAACTCTCCACCACACTTAATTTAATTAAATTTAGAACCTTAATTTAATTAAATAAATCTAAAATAATAATAACCATTAATATTATTACCATTTAATAAAATTATTCGTTGATAAAACTCAATACTCCCCATTTAAACAACATTTATTTAAATTCTTGAAAAATCATTTTATTAAATAACACCTCCACTTCATGCCATTTAATTAAATACAAGTTTAACATCATTTAATGAAATAATGTTCTCCATCTCACCTCATTTAGTCAAATTTATCAAACTCAATTTAAATAATTAAAAGTTCTATAATAACAAAAATTATTATCATTGTCATTTACAAAAATACTTCTTTGATAAATACCAAAACTCTCTAATTAAACATCATTAAATTAAATTTTTTACAACGAATTTAGTTAAATAAATTTTCAAAACAATATTATTTAATTAAATTTTTACAAAAAAAATTATTAAATAAATCACCAATTTTCATCAAATAATTAAATTCATATTAACATTGAATTTTAATAAATAGAACCCTAAATCCAAAATTAACAGATATTTTAATTAAATTCCATTCGAACTAAATTTAATAAAGTAAAAATTTATAACTCATTATTATTCAATTAAATTATGTCAATATAATTTTATTTAAAATATTTAAATCATTATTAATCATTATTTAATTAATTTAATTTTCGTAATTTAATAAAATAATTTCACAAATTCATGTAATTTAATTTATTTCTTCGGACAAAATAAAATAAAATTAGAAACTCCAACACATCAACATAATATAATTAAAATATCACAATCATAGTTTAATTAAATAATATTCCCAATTTCTAAAAAATTAATTAAACTAGTCTTAAACATGAAATATATTAAATAAAACCATTTTCACTTTAATTGATAAAATTAATCTTTACCTAGAATTTAATTTAATGAACCCGCAACTCCACATTTACACATCATTTAATATTACTATTTAATGTTTCCCTTCTTTTGATAACCCTAAACTCCTCATTTATATTATATTTAATTAAACTCATCTTATCTCATGTTAATAAAAAAACTACAATTTATCCACATTATTAAAAATAAATTTAATTTTTTTTAACTCAATTTAATTCAGTATCTTCACCATCTCAAAAATAATTTAATTAAACTCTCTCAACAATAATTTAATTGAAATATACCCTAATAAATCACTTAATTAAATTCATTTCAACATTAATTTAATAAAATTAATTTAATTGGAAACTAAAAAATTGGTAGAATATATGGTTTGACTTGCACAGTCTGACAGAATGTTTGCAAACAGTGTGTTCACTATTCGACACCCTCATTATTATGCATGACTGACCTACATGGTTCTGAAATACCGTGTGTAGCCCATGTGATTTTTAGTACCAGATCCAGTTATCCCAAACCCCATCCTATCATCCATTAAACTCATTGATCCTTTACCCAATCACATAAACACATTAAAAGAACCTAACTCACAAAAATTTATTTCGATACGTGGATTTAAAACTGAACTGTGTAGTAAATGAAAAGGTTAAACAAATTTCATATTTTATACTAGTCTAAAAACATGGGACCTTTCAATTTAACAACCTTAAAATATTCTCAGCCCTAAGAAACCATTGAAATCTACTAAAACAATATGCAACCCACCTAGGTCAAAAAGTCTCATTTAAACAATCGTGTTGCATTCCTAAATCCCAACACAAATGTGATTCACCTAGAAACATTACTACTGGAATTTTGATCCCATTTATAATATTCAATTTCTATTTACCCTTTTCCATGTTATAAGGAACCCATACACCTTATACTACAATTGGATCCCATTTTAAAGAAAACAAATAAATTTCCATGTATGTAGCCATTTATATATCTAAAAATCTCTATCAAGTTATCATAAAGTGTAAAATAACATCATGTTATATCAAAAAAGCGTGGAACAACAGAAAAACATGGTAATAATAGAGGTATCATGTCATATAAACACCCAATAATGTTAAATATATAAATGAGACATGTTATCTCATGATGCATGCTAAACCATATCAAAACATGGCATTCCACCCAAGGGAAAAAATCACAATTTGAACGACACCTAATAATGAAACTACATGTAATGTTATAAGAATGGAAGGTTAATATATATATTCCTAACATGATTCATGTAACGTGTCTTCCTTTCGATATAATTCCATGTAAATTTTTTAGACATCTCAAAATCAATATGCTGTGGAAAATACACCCATCACTCATGGTGAAATAATATCAACTGTGACCGAAAAATAACATAATCATAAATTCCAATCCCATGCCACATAGTAATTTCTCATACATAGGTTATCAGTCCATTGCATGACTATTAAATGAGTGTCGACACTTTCCTTATAAGGCCACGGCCTTAAACATTACTTAATATTGAATTAAATGAATAATTCACATTTAAGATCTTTTCAGGTTTAGAGTTTTAGAGAATTAGGACATAACTACTACATCTCAAAAGATTACAAAGTAGACACTTCTACTATGTTTCCATAAAATAAAATAAAACTCTTAAAAAGAGACTTCTCTAGTTCCATGTGTTATATAGCACGACTTTCCCTTGATCCCGTCCTTGACCCTATTCCACATTATGTCCTGTGAAAAACATTTCAAAAAAACATGGTGTGAGTATAAAAAGCTTAGTAAGGGATACACCAAGAATGAAAAATGTTAGTTTATCAAACATCACATAAACCATGTATACTTTATCAAAGTAATACCTTCACCTTCATGAATCATTAAAAACTCTTCACTGAATAAAATATCTTTACTTACCCTTTTGTAACCAAATAATTACCATAAAACCCATATAAAGAACACATAACATATAAAGGTAACTTGGGACATAAACATACTTAAGTGGAATAACCATACGGTCGACTTCCACACATATCACTTAATGGAAAGGCTATACGGCCAACATCCATACATACTTAATGGAATAGCCATATGGCCGACTTCCGTACCCAATGCATTGGAGGTTATAACGTAACCACCCGTCCTGGTATTCACGGAAGCACCCGTCATTTGGTTTATCACATAACCACCCATCAAATGTCCAAGTACCATTATAAAAATCATAAGACATAAAACAAATATAATGGGAAGAAAACATTTCCACACATTGATCACAATATATCACTTAAATATATTGACATAACAAATCCATTATAAAAACCATTTTCAATACCAAACAAAATAAAAGAGTATATGGTATTTATTTCATTCTAAAAAAACATTACAGCTTGTTCAGGAAGCCAAAGACCAAAAAATACTCACGGTGGTGGAAAAGGTAGTTGTCACCGCGTATGTTAAAAGAAACATTCCTTTTTTTTCATTTTGTTAAACGCTTCGTAGAAAAAGTTTCGTTTTGTATAAAAGTCAAAGTCAAAGGGGTTTATACACCGTATAAAAGAATGTTGTGTATAAAATGAAATATGCCTCAATGAAAGGAGATTGAGACGAAGTCCCTTACCTTGGGTCCGACTTGACTCGATCGTTCTTTAACATCATGAATAATAAACTTGAGTTAATTTATATTTTCTTAAGAACCTTTTTCAAGTACATTATTCCTTTTATATCACTTATTTCCATGTTATAAACATTATGTAACCATTTAAGTTAATAATGTTTGTTTTGTCGATATTTGGTTCTTAAGTCGAAAGTGGACTTCTTACAATTACATGTTGTTCATGTGGTCAAAGGTTCTTTATATCCAGAATGAAATTACTGATTTGGATATCATAAATATAATATATATCCAGCATATACATGTATTTATAATATTACATAATCATTTAGAGGTAAGAAATGAAATGCACCGTTCATGGAGACGGTAAGCCGTACGTACGCATGAACACTACTTTCATTTCTTTGTCATATTAATGAAATTAAAAATAAATGTGAGGCATTTATATTTTAATTCCATAATTATAATCATCATTTAGATGTATCATTCATCATATATATCCATTATATACATTTACTTATAATATTACATTAAATTTGGGGATAAGAAATGAAATGCACCATTCATGGAGACGGTAAGCCGTACGTACGCATGAATGCTACTTTCATTTCTATCTCATACATTAATGGAAAGAAATAATAATGATATAGAGGTATATTATAATTCCAGTATAAAATTATATATAATAACTTTAAATCCATCCTTTATACGTCCCACATATGGCATTAACTAATCAAATCACTTTGAGGGGGCGGTAGTCCTCACTTCCTTAAATGAAGATATCGTGTTTACCCATAATGGAAACCATAAAGGTATGCCCAAAATGAAAAATACATAAGCTTAAGGAAAACATAAACATATTATATATCATATATAAATATAATGTCATATTAATGGCCACCTTTTAAGGTGTTAAAAGAATGTTGAACAATCATCGTTTCGGGAGGCAGAAATTCGCCATCCACGGAAACAGTATGTTCTTTAACCATAAGATGTAGGTGTTTGTAAGTGTAGATCGAATAATTCTTATAAAAACATCCTATTATATTGAAGATATTTGAGTTATTACAAAAGAAAAGAATAAAAAGAGTTTAGGGGGTTGGATAAGCAAAATAAAACAAAAGGACTCAAAAGAAGACATTACCTTAAAATCGGGTAACTCCCATTGGTTTGAGCTCCACGGCTTCCTTGGGAAGACTTCTGCACAAAGTGAGGATTCAAGTAGTAAGATAGGTAAGTGTAGAGACAAAATGGGCAGGGGTTGGCCGAGCCAAAGGCTTTGGGAGTGTGGCTAAGGTGGTAGAGGTGGGGGCCTTTTATAAGAGGAGAGGAGGGGCACTATTGGAATGTAAAGAAATGTTACTTTATTTTCAAATGGGTTTCGGATTTTAAAGGTCCAAAATTGATATAATTCTAGGATATGGTGATAAGGGTTTGAAATACACCCATCCAATAGGTTTTGTACATGTTTATGTCTTAGATTTTACATTATCATTCCATTTTATTTAAATCCTTTATTAATGAGGTAATTGCTGCATCATCATGATGTCATAAGTAATTTAATAAATTTAATGTCTAAAAATTATAAAAAAAAGTATCATGATGTAGGAAATCGTTTAACATTTCTAATGAATATTTATAGTCCAAAAGATCATTTCTCTGGACAAAATTTAAAATATTTTACTTAGGTGATACATTCTTTGTCACATTTAACATTCTTTAAAAATAAAAAGATAAAAAGTAACTTTCTCACAAAAGTGATTCCATGGGGCCCCCAAGTTTGGCACAAGGCATCCCATTGTCATACATGAGACAAACAATAGCCTTAGGACACATTTTGTTGTCTTTTTTTTATTGTTATGATATCATTTTATTATCATTAACTACCTGATTACTCATTAATCAAGATAATTAGAGATAATTACCATCGTTACTATTCATAATTTCTAAAAACAAAAGAGTATTGATTTCATAATTTGTACATTCTGATTCCAAATATGTAATACATTTTACCAAATTCCAAACATATAAATTTCAATAATTGATTTAAAAATAATTCCCGCTGTCAAAAGAAATAGAGGGTTTTTTTGAAACAATATCTATGAAAGGTTTGGCATTAGTTTATGACCAATTCCAAAGTGAAATTAATCCTAATGACCACAATTGGATTAAATGGTAAAAATATATTCAGATTACACTTTAATACCAATTAAAAAGATAATCTAACCATATAATTAAATTAAATGATAAAGCAGTTTTGATGTAAAATGCAGTATTTTTCACTATTCATTTAAAAAATGAACATTGTCAGAAAAATACCAAAAATTTATCCAATGTAAATTTCAATGTCCCAATCATAATGAATATGTTTATTTTGACAAATATAGATTATAAAATTGTCAAAAGTTTTATTTAAAAGGGTTTTCCATCAAAAGGCAGTAAGACAGTCTTTTAAGAATAGTAGGGTATTCCATGCATAAGATTGTATTTATTTTCATTTTAAGCCTCTAAAACACTATATTAATAATTAATAGACATAGATAAAAATATTTATTATTCATTACTAACTTGGGATGTTACATCCTTCCCCCCTTTAGAAAATTGTGTCCCCACAATTTATTTACTTATCGAATAAATGGGGGTACTTATCCCTCATTCATTTTCAGATTCCCATGTTGCCTCTTCAATCATGTGGTTTTCCCACAAAACCTTTACCTGATGAATGACATTATTCCATAGCACTTGCTACCTGTTGTCAAGAATCTGGACCGGTTGTTCCTTATAAGATAGGTTCTTTTCTAGCTGAACTACCTTTGGACTCAAAACATGAGAAGGATCTGGCATATACTTTCTCAACATCGAAACGTGAAAAACATTGTATACCTAAGATAATCTCAGAGGTAAAGCCACTCGGTAAGAAACTGATCCAACTCTCTCCAGAATTTCATATGGTCCAATGAACCTTGGACTCAGCTTTCCTTTCATACCAAATCTCATCACACTTTTCCATGGAGAAACCTTGAGAAAAACATGACCACCTAACTCAAAAGATAGATCCTTCCTCCGGTTGTCCACATAACTCTTTTGCCTACTCTAAGATGTTCTCATGTGTTTATGAATCAGCTGAACTTTTTCTGCCAACTCTTCTACCAATTCTGGTCCCATCAACGTCCTTTCACCCACTTCATCCCAGAAAGCTGGAGTTCGACATCGCTTCCCATATAACGCCTAAAATGGTGCCATCTGTATACTGGAATGAAAACTGTTATTATATGAAAATTAAACCAAAGAATGATGTTGGTCCCAACATCCCTGATAATCCATCAAACAAGCTCCTAGAATATTCTCCAAGGTCTGATTTGTTCGTTCCGACTTCCCATCTGATTGAGGATGATAATCTGTACTAAAATTTAATTCAGTACCCAACGACTTCTAAAGGACTTTCCAAAAGTTAGAAGTGAACCTGGGATCACGGCCAGATACAATGGAGAGAGGAACTCCATGTAACCTGACTATCTCTTTAATATACAAACGGGAAAGTCGATCTATGGAAAAAGTATCTCGTATAGCAAGGAAATGAGCAGATTTGGTCAAGCAATCAACAATATCCCAGATTGCATTATTACCTCGAGGGGTCTTCGGCAATCCCACAACGAAGTCTATGGATATATTCTCCCATTTCCACTCTGGCACTGGTAAAGGCTGAAGCATCCCTTTCGGTAACTGTTGCTCTGCTTTAACCTGTTGACAAGTCAAACACTTCAAAGTAAAATCAGCAATATCTCTTTTCATTCCATCCCACCAGTAATACTCCCGCAGATCTCTATACATCTTAGTACTGCCAGGATGAACTGAAAACAGAGAACTATGAGATTCACATAACAACTCATTCTTCAACTGTGAATCACATGGCACACATAATCACTTCCCAAACCTCAAAACACAATCACTATCAATGTTGAATTCAGGAAACTTACCTTTCTGAACCAGCACTACCTTTTTCTACAACTCATTGTCTTCCCTCTGTGCTTTCTTAATACTGTCTGATAGGGATGATCTCACTGATACCTGAAACAAAACAGAAGAACTTCCTGCCCCAACAACTTCTATTCCAAAGTTCATCAAATCAAAAACCAAAGTATATCGTTCCAAACGTTGCATGGTTAGTGAAGCATTACTTTTTCAACTCAAAGCATTAGCCACTTTATTTTCTTTTCCAGGATGGTAGTGAATTGTACAATCATAATCCTTGATTAATTCCAGCTATCTCCTCTATCTCATGTTCAATTCTTTTTGAGTGAATATATACTTTAAACTTTTTTGATTAGTATATATTTCACACTTTACTCCATACAAATGATGCCTCCAAATTTTTAAAGAAAAAACAAAATAAGCTAATTCCAAATCATGTGTAGGGTAATTTACCTCATGAGTTTTCAACTAACGTGAAGCATAAGAAATTACCTGATCATTTTGCATAAGGATACAACCATGTCCTTTCAACGAAGCATCACTGTATATAACAAACTCACCATTCTTGGAAAGATGTGCCAATACTGGAGCATTCCCCAATCTTCTCTTCAACTCCTGAAAACAATCATCACATTCTTTTTTCCAGATGATGTTAACACCCTTACGAGTTAGCTTAGTCATTGGACTAGATAAACGTGAAAAATTTTCAACAAACAATCAGTTGTAACCTGCCAAACCAAGAAAACTATGGATCTCAGTTACATTTTTTAGGTCTTGGACATTCTTCAACAACATTTGTTTTAGCAGGATCAACAGTTATGCCATCTTTTGAAACAATGTGACCCAGGAAAGAAATTTGTTGTAACCAAAACTCACACTTGCTGAATTTTCCATATAGTTTCTTTTCTTTTAAGGTTTGAATGATATCCCTTAAATGACTTTCATACTCCTCTATACTTTTAGAAAACACCAATATATCATCAATAAACACAACCTACATTTTTCACCTGAGTCAACTGAACCATCACTGCAGTAAACTGCTCAATTCGGATTCTGACCATCTCAGTATACTGATTTGGAAGGTCATTTCCCTCAGTATGCCTTCCCAAAAAAGTAGTTCTGTTTCCTCTATGAAAAACCATTCTTAACACAAAAATATCTTAGGGGAAGCAACATGGTAATCTTTAAATGCTATATCCTTTCAATTGTGCCATAAATTAACATATAATTTTAAACTTTTCTAAATCCTAAAGTTGTCTAAACCGAACCTTGATACCAACTATAACGCCCCGTCCTTAAACCTTACTTAATATTGAATTAAATGAATAATTCACATTGAGGATCTTTTTAGGTTTATATTTTTAGAGAATTATGACATAACTATTACATCTTGAAAGATTACAAAGTAGACACTTCTACTGTGTTTCCATAAAATAAAAAAAACTCTTAAAAAGAGACTTGTCTAGTTCCATGTTTTATACAGCATGACATTCCCTTGATCCCATCCTTGACCCTATTATGCATTAATTCCAGTGAAAAACATTTCAAAAAAACTTGGGGTGAGCATAAAAAGTTCAGAAAGGGATACACAAAGAATGAAAACTGTTAGTTTTTCAAACATCACGTTAACCATGTATACATTATCAATGTAATACCTTCACCTTCATGAAGCAGTAAAAACTCTTTACTGAATAAAATTTCAGTACTTACCCTTTTGTAACCAAAGAATTACCATAAAACCCATATAAAGAACACATAACATATAATGGTAACTTGGGACATAAACATACTTAAGTGGAATAACCATACGGTTGACTTCCACACATATCACTTAATGGAATAGCCATATAACCAACTTCCATACATACTTAATGGAATAGCCATATGGCCGACTTACATACCCAATGCATTGGAGGTTATAACGTAACCACCCGTCCTGGTATTCATGGCACCACCCGTCATATGGTTTATCACGTAACCACCCGTCAAATGTCCAAGTACCATTATAAAAATCATAAGACATAAAACAAATATAATGGAAAGAAAACATTTCCACACTTTGATCACAATATACCACTTAAACATATTAACATAACAAATCCATTATAAAAACCATTTTCAATACCAAAATACATAAAAGAGTATATGGTATTTATTTCATTTTAAAAAAACATTACGGCTTGTTCAGGAAGCCAAAGACCAAATAATACTCGCGGCGGCGGAAAAGGTCGTTGTCACCATGTACGTTAAAAGAAACATTCCTTTTTGTCGTTTTGTAAAAAGATTCATAGAAAAAGATTACTTTTGTATAAAAGTAAAATTAAAAGGGGTATATACACTGTATTAAATAAAGTTGTGTATAAAACGAAATATGCCTCAATGAAAGGAGATTGAGACGAAGTCCCTTTCCTCGGGTCCGACTTGACTCGATCGCTCTTTAACGTCCTGAATAATAAACTTTAGTTAATTTATATTTTATTAAGAACCTTTTTCAAGTTCATTATTCCTTTTATATCACTTATTTCCATGTAATAAACATTATGTAACCATTTATGTTAATAATGTTTGTTTTGTCGATATTTGATTCTTAAGTCGAAAGTGGAATTCTTACAATTACATGTTGTTCATGTGGTCAAAGGTTCTTTATATGCAGAATGACATTCCTGATTTGGATGTCAAATATATCATATATATCCAGCATATACATGTATTTATAATATTACATAATCATTTAGAGGTATGAAATGAAATGCACCGTTCATGGAGACGGTAATCCATACGTACGCATGAACACTACTTTCATTTCTTTGTCATATTAATGTAATTAAAACTAAATGCGAGGTATGTATATTTTAGTTCCAGAAATATATCCATCATTTAGATGAATCATTCATCATATATATCCATTATATACATGTACTTATAATAGTACATTACATTTGGGGATAAGAAATGAAATGCATCGTTCATGGAGACGGTAAGCCGTACGTACGCATGAACGCTACTTTCATTTCTATCTCATAAATTAATGGAAAGAAATAATAATTATATAGAGGTATATTATAATTCCAGTATAAAATCATAAATAATAACTTTAAATCCATCCTTTATACATCCCACATATTGCATTAACGAATCAAATCACTTTGAGGGGGCGGTAGTCTGCACTTCCTTAAATGAAGATATCGCGTTTACCCATAATGGAAACCATAAAGGTATGACCAAAATGAAAAATACATAAGATTAAGGAAAACATAAACATATTATATATCATATAGAAATATAGTTTCATCTTAATGGCCACCTTTGAAGGTTTTAAAAGAATGTTGAACAATCATCGTTTCGGGAGGCAGAAATTCGCCATCCACGAAATATTATGTTCTTTAACCATTAGATGTAGTTGTGTGCAAGTGTAGCTCGAATACATCTTATAACAACATCATAGTATATTTTGGATACTGCAGTTGTTACAAAAGAAAATAATAAAAAGAGTTTACGGGGTTGGAGAAGAAAAATAAATCAAAAGGACTCAGAAGAAGACATTACCTTAAAATCGGGTAACTCCCTTTCGTTTGAGCTCAAAGGCTTCCTTGGTAAGAGTTCTGCCCGAAGTGAGGCTTCAAGGAGTAATATATGGAAGTGGAGAGACAAAATGGGCAGGGTTTGGCCGAGCCAAAGGCTTTGGGATTGTGGGTAAGGTGGTAGAGGTGGGGGCCTTTTATAAGAGGAGAGGAGGGTCACTCTTGGAAAGTAAAAAAATGTTACTTTATTTTCAAATGGGTTTCGGATTTTAAAGATCCCACATTGATATAATTCGAGGATAAGGTGATAAGGGTTCGAAATCCACCCATCCAATAGGTTTTGGACATGTGTAGGTCTTAGATTTTACATTATCATTACATTTTATTTAAATCCTTTATTAATGAGGTAATCGCTGCATCATCATGATGTCATAAATAATTTAATATATTTAATGTCTAAAAATTATAAAAAAATATCATGATGTAGGAAATCTTTTTAGCTTTATAATTAATTTTTAAAGTCCAAAGGATAATTTATGTGGACAAAATTAAAAATATTTTACTTAGGTGATACATTCTTTGTCACATTTAACATTCTTTAAAAATAAAAAGATAAAAAGTCACTTTCTCACAAACATGATTCCATGGGGCCCCCAAGATTGGCACAAGGAATCCCATGGTCGACCATGAGAAAACCAGTATCCTTAGGAAACATTTTGAGGTCTTTTTTTTAATATTATGATATCATTTTATTATCTTTAACTACCTGATTACTCATTAATCAAGATAATTAGAGATAATTACCATCGTTACTATTCATAATGTCAAAAAACAAAAGAGTATTGATTATATAATTTTTAACTTCTGATTCCAAATATCTAAATCCATTTTACCAAATTCCAAGCACATAAATTACAATAATTTATTTAAAAATAATTCTCGTTGTCAAAACAAATAGCGGGTTTTTTTGAAACAATATCTATGAATAGTTTGGCATTAGTTTATGACCAATTCCAAAGTGAAATTAGTCCTAATGACAACCATTGGATTAAATGGTAAAAATAAATTCAGATTACAATTTAATACCAATTAAAGAGATAATCTAACCATATAATTAAATTAAATGAAAAAGCAGTTTTCATGTAAAATGCAGTATTTTTCACTATTCATTAAAAAATGAACATTGTTAGAAAAATACCAAATATCTATCCAATTTAAATTTCAATGTCCCAATCATAATGAATATGTTTATTTTTACAAATATATATTTTAAAATTTCCAAAAGTTTGATTTAAATAGGGTTTTCCATCAAAAGGCAGTAAGACAATCTTTTAAGAATATTAGTGTATTCCATGAATAAGATTGTATTTATTTTCATTTTAAGCCTCTAAAACACTATATTAATCATTAATAGACATAGATAAAAATATTTATTATTCATTAATTACTTGGTATGTTACATTACTAGTGTCATGTCTACCAACCCCACCACAAAAGACCCAGGAAAAAAACAAGGAATATATAAAGATCTTATACCACATTATAACATCCCGAAAAGTCTTGCCCTCAAACAAGTAGCTGAACCAGTCAGCACGTGACCTCATGAACATCACCCCATACACCAAAGGCTTCTAAATAGGAGTTTTGGTCTAAGTATAGTCAATGTGGAGACTATACTATCGCATTAAAAGTTCAAATTGGTAAAAAATAGAAAATTTTGATAAAAACAAAGAATATATAAGAAATAATCATCTGTATAAAAGAAATTTGCCAACTCTGGTTTATAAAATGCATACATGTTAGGGTGATACATATCTATAAACAGTGAACAAAACAATGTGCTTTAAATTTTAAACAAAAAAATAAGGAAAAGAATCACTACTACATGGGCGATCTCCAATAGCATCTCTAGCTCTTACTTGGTCCATTTCACATAATTCTGAAGTGTAAGTAAACAAACATAGACAAGAGTTCACAGTACTGCTAACAAGAAAGTCTAATAGAGTACGCAAATGAAAGGGCGGCCTGAATAGATAATGAGATATAAATATAAGTAGGCATGGACCACCTGTGTCTTGCTCAATATATACAATGAATCATAAATAGACACTATGTAGGTATGACTAAGTAACAACAGAATCGAATTAATAAACCACAACACATCCAGCTTCCCAAGGGACACCTGACGGAGATACAAGCTTTGGCTAAATGTCAGAAATAAAATTCCGAACATGAAATATATATATAATGGATTAATAATCTTTTTAACTAGTTATTTGATATTATTTATTTAACCACATATATCCCCCGGTTGACATAGACAATATTATCTCAATACCTGTCTCAGTAGATATTGATTCTAAACCATTTCTCATATTCAATTCACAAATCATTATACAACATAAACATTTATTTACCAAACAATTTAATTCATGTATGGACAGTTGGACTCATAATCCAATGTCAATTAATGGGTGTAAAATGACATGTCTAAAACCCTCTTGTGTTTTCGGATAATAAATCCATGTCTCACAACCCTCACATATTCTAACCACGAATCATCACATCACATCATATTTCACATACCATTTAATTCAACTCATATATGAAAAATTGGACCCAGAGTCCAATGACAATTAATGGGTGTGTAATGCTATGTCTAACACCCTTATCGGTATTTGGAGAATCAATCATTGTCTCAAAACCCATCGATACTTGGAGAATCAGTCCTTATCCCATAAATTTTTCTCTATGCATTCTTGTTATAGAATGCCATGTCTGTCATCTAGTGATTATTTAGAGAATAAATCCTCATCTCAAAACACATTTATCAATCATACATATATTTATATAATCGGTGTTCAGGGGTTTATTATGTCATTTCTAGCTCCCCAAAATCTAGTCCAGTAATTATTTAAAAAAATTAATTAATTGTGTCTGTTAATAAATTCAAAAAATAATTAACAACATTACATTCACTAAAAACTCATAAAATAGTAAAACAAAAAAAATTCATTAGTTAACTTAGAAATTAAAGAAAAATTACTATAACATTAATTAATACATATGTTATATAAATTCGTCAACTTATCTAATGTATTGGAAAATTAACTGATAAAAAGGAAACCATCTCAATATTACATAACTAATAAAAAATAACTATCTCTGGTAAACAATCCCAATATCACATAATTAATTCACAAATTAAATATCTCAGCTTAGTCCAAAATTAAAATTTCATAATTAATCCCCTAATTACTTTTCAATATTATAATTTCATAACAAATAATTAATTCATAATTAATTATCTCAACACAACCAATTAAATATCTCAACACAACCAATTATATATCACAAAATTAATCTTCTTATTAATTATCCTATCAATGAATATAATTATTTCATAAATTATTTATTTCAACTTAATTTTTTTTATTTCTCATAGATTATTTTCCGATTAATTATCATATCAAATGACATAATTAATTCATAATTAATTATCTAAACTTAACCAATTTAATATCTCATAATTAATTCCCTAATAATTATTATCAAAATGCACATAATTAATTTATTATTAATTATTTCATTGTAATGAATTTAAATTATCATAATTAATTATCTAATAATTACTATCTATAATCACATTATTAATTCATAATTAATTACCCCAAGTTAAACATTTTAATATATCATAATTAATCATTCTATTATAATTATATCAACTATAATTTCAAAGCATATAATTAATTCAAAATTAATTATCACAACATATCCTCCCTAATACTCATAATTTCCAATAAACCTAGGTGTATCAACATGTAAGGGATGAAATATAAAATAACATACTAGAATGGTAAACAAAAATATCAATCTAAACATTTTTATTTAATCTTTAATGCAACACAACTCTATTGGGGGCATTTTATTTAAAAAAACATGATTTTGTTATAAAAATATGTATTTATACCAATATGAAATATTCTAAAATATTGTAATCAAATTTATCAATGGATTTATATTAACAAAAACTACATTTTTAAAAATAAAGCCAATGTGGGAGAAACTACTTCAGAAAATTGGTCGATCCATTGCTTTAAAACTCTAACCACAACCCATTGGAACATGTTCACTTCCATATTAATGCACGCACATACATGAAATTAATCATAACACATAACAACAACAACTAGCACCCATAATTTTTGCACGAGGAGAAAAACACGCCCAAATAATTATCTGCAACTCATACAAAAAATGGGACCCGAAATAAGGAGTGTGAAACAATTTATCGCATATATAGCCCTACCCGAATATGGCGGAGGTGAATAAAAAAGAAGCTGAGTTGTTTCTCCTTCATCGGTGGCCATTAGAATATAGACCAAAAGGTTCAGAGAGATAATCTGAAACACCTAGAATCAAAAGAAAATAAGAAACTGAAATAATCACAGACATTATGGTTTCAGCATAACAGAGATAGGTTGAAGGAGAGTCGAGATGGCCAATAAAAAGAATGAAACATATTGAGAAGGAACTACCACAAAAAGATGTATAATTTTTGTGAACTCTACGGGAGGAGATATCCATGTGAAGAGGGAGCCGGAGAGGATGGTGTCGCACCACCCATGGGTAAATCACACCCCTTATAAGAGGATGGAGAGGTGCGCCTCCCTCTTCTTTTATACCTTAAAAAATTTAAAATAATTAAAGGATAAGAATTCATATAGTAATAATTATAATAAATATATTATTATTAACCATTATTATTATACCCCTATGATAAAATCTGAACTCTCATTTACACATTGTCTAATTAAATTCGCCTCATATTAATTTAAAAAAAAATAAATTATCAAACTCAATCTATTTAATTAAATTATGTTAACATTCAAATTAATTAAATTAAAAACCCTGTTTTGCATCAATTAAATGATTTTTTCATAAACCTTATTTTAATTAACTAAAACCTCTATTTTATATCACTTAATTAAATTCGACTCAACACAATATAATTAAATAAAACACTCTATCTCATCTCATTTAATTAAATTCCTAAACATTAATTTATTTAAATAAAACTCTAATAATAATAACCATTAATATTATTATCACCTAATAAAACACATCGATGATAAAATTTGAAACTCCCCCTTTAAACATCATTCAATTAAATTATTATCAACAATTTTAATTATATAAAACCCCAACTTCACATGGTATAATCAAATTCGTATTTCCATAATTTAATAAATTAACGTTCTCCACCTCACCTTATTTAATTAAATATCTAAAAATCAATTTCAAAAATTTAATCAACCACATTAATAACCACTGTTATTGTTATAATTTACTATAATTATTCTTTGATAAAATCCAAAACAATCCAATTATACAACGTTTAATTATATTTTTTACAAAAAACAAATTAATTAATTTTCCAACACATCATTCTTTAAATATATTATCTGAATAAAATTTATTTAAATAAAACTCCCATTTTCCATCCAATTATTGAATTAATATAATCATAGAATTTAATAGATAATAACCAAAATCCACATTTAACACATATATTAATTTAATTTCTTTCCAAATTCATTTAATTAAATAAAATTTCCCAACTCATTATTATTTAATTAGATTATATAAATATATTTTCATTACAAAAACTCAGACATCTAATTAATCATCATATAATTAAATTATTTACATAAAATATAATTAAAAAATTTCTCAATTTCATGTAATTTAATTAAATTCTATAAAAAATATTTAATTAAATTTACTATTACAATTCATCAGCATTATTTAATTAAATTTTCTCAACAACAATTTAATTAAGTAACAATCCCCATTACAAAATGAGTAATTAATTTTTTATTAGCCATGAATATAATTAAATAAATCCTTCATTTTGCATTAATTTTTCAAATTATTATTTACATTGTCTGTAATTAAATGAAATCATAACTCCTCATTCACAGATAATTTAATATTACCATTTAATATAGCCCTTTATTAATAAACCAAAACTCCTCAATTACATGTCCATAAATTAAATTCCTCTTATATTAATTCAATTAAATAGAGAACCAAACTTATCACCATTATTTAAAATGTAATTAAATTATTTTTTTTCTCAATTTAATAAAATAACTTCTCAATATAAATTTCATTAAAGTAATTTTTATCAAAATTAATTTGATTAAAATAAAACACCAACATCTCATTTAATTAAATTACTCTCAACCAAGAATGTATTTAAATTAATTTCACTGAAAACTAAAAACTTGGTAGAATATGGTTTGACTTGGATGGTCTGATAAACTATGTGTGGATCGTGTTTCCACTACTGGATTATTATTTTATTTTTCACAACTAACCAAAAGTGTTTTGACTAACCATGTGTATCCCGTGCGAATGTCATGGAATGGTTTGGTTCACCTGAATCCTATCTTGACATATGTAAAACTCTCCAAGCCCTTAACCAATCTCGCAATCATCATTTCAAAATAACCAAACACGTGAATCATTATTTGGAATCTAATATTTAAAACTGAACCATTGAGTAAAAGAAAAAGTTTGAAAAACAAAGTATTTTAGACCAGTAAAATAACTTGGGACATAACATTATAGATTTAATAATGCAAGTGACATTATCAATTTGTAATTTTATTATTAAAATTTTAATTTAATTTTAATTATGGTTCCCTTTTCCACTTATGAAATAGAACTCACTCGAATCAGTTCTTCAAAAATTTAATGAATTTTTTCTGGAAAAATACCAAAGACTATCTAAAAATTAATTAAAAAAATTATAGTTCTTTTTTTCCTTTGAAAAAAAGACCCTAGGTCCTTTACGATGTGAACGAAATTGGGATTATCTTATTTAAGGTATTTATAAAAACCATGCTCTTTAATTTTTTCACCTTTTTAAAAATTGAATTATTTTAAAAAAAATAAAATAAAATAACACCATTTTATCACATATAATTATATTTTATTGTATTTATGTTACAATATTTATCCACATATACATACTTGAAATACGGAAATAGATCTTCGATTGTGTGTGTGGAAGACTATTGTCATGTGAATCAGTGTAGTTTGTTTTTTATATAAAAATATCAAGCCTAAGTATAATTGTGGTTCTAAAAAATTTTTGTAATATTGGTTATAATTTTATAATTATGGTATTATACAATTTCAAATACCTTTTAATGTTTCATTCTATTTCAAATATGTTAACATTAATCGTACCTACATCAGACTACAACCACATGATATGATGTGATTAATTTTTCACATTTATTGAATGTATTAAAGATAAAATTATTGAAAATATATGAAAAATAATAAATGATATTTATTAATTAAAAATAATTTTTCTACAACATCGTTAATTTTCTATCTATAATGAAATGATGTCATCACTTATGCATATGTTTTACAGACAATCTCCACGAAGTGAGGCATTTTCTTTTCTATGTCCAACATTTATAGTTGGTTATAATATGTTAATATGGTGTAAATATGAAATTTATAGCATTATTTTCATTATTTAGATGATATATATATATATATATTATTTCCAAGAACCAAAACATTCCATTCTAAATGTGCATTAGAAAACAAGTCAATAACCACTCGGAACAATGAAAATAATGAAATATTATTTTCAGAAAAGTGGTAAAATGTTATAAGAGGATCATATATTATATTATTAATACATTTATGGTTCACTCAAAATTTTTGAACAAGACTAATTCCATTATAAATGACATTGATACATGTATGATGGAAATAAAACTTGATGTTCATGTTTCCCATATTAATATTACTTTAGTGAGATGTAATAAATTTTCCTAAAAAATAACATTTTTGTGGTGTATATAATGTCCCATTGATATTTTATATCATGAAACTATTTATCTTAATGTAATAAAAATGTTCATTTTATTTAATTTGGTTTTTAGGGTTTTGGATTCCAATATTTTCATAGTGTTAAGGAATTATTTATCAATCTCCTAGTTTTTTAGGATTGATTTTTATATATCCATTAGGTGATTGATATTATATTTCTATATTATGAAAAATCTATTTTCCATATACTTATTTATTAATATTTATCAAATTAAAGTATCATTTTTTCAATCTTTGGTACTTAAAAATTAAAAAGATAATGTTTTTATGAATATGTGATTTTATATCTCTCTTCGTTCAAAAATAATATCTTCTCTAAAAACAATGTTTTGTAATAAGATTTGATATTTTTTTAACATAATTGAATTGTTTTATTAATGAATTTTTTTAAAATTTTAAATTTTTACCAAATTTTCATAATTGAATATTATTTTTCTTTTATCAATTAGGATCATTTCAAAAAATTAAAAAGTTCAAAAGCAATTATTCATTTATAATATAAAAAATGTATGAAATTACCTACCATCAATAATAACATTTATTGATGCATCAATTGAATATTTAGTTGGTTATATTTGACAATCTATATTCCATAATATTCATGAAAATCAAGGTATTAAATAATTATTTTCTATAGAAAGGATTATAAATTTATTTTGATAATTAATTATTTGTTTTTTTAAAACAAATTTTTTTCAATGTATGTTTTTTTCCTCATGAAATGTTCAAAGTAATATTTAAAATTATCTTCCATATAAGATGACATCTGTTGATGAAAAATATTTTTTAATGTGGATATACTCTAAAAATATGATTGTTATTATTCCTCTATATGGATTATGATGAGTTTTAATGTGGATATACTATATAGATACCATACAATTTCTTGTTGTTTGGTTAGGATTATGTTTATATATAGAAGAAAATATTTATAGTAATTTTTATAGTTTAAAATTGAGGTTTATTTTGAATAGGTTTCATGATATTATTATTTTTAATTAATTTAACAATGTAATGGGTGGGTGGGGCTTGCTATAGCCACTCAATGCATCAGTAGGTCTCACAAGACCAACCAAATAGTCTTTTTGATAAGGCATTGCATTTTTGTTTATATTACTTCCCACAAATGATATATTGTATATTTTATATGTTTAAAATTATGAAATTAATTAGAATTAATTCAATAATTGATATTCTATGTCATACTTCGATTAGTTTCAATATCCATGGATTATTTTTCATGCTCATGTAATTATTTGTATGGAATTATTTGATCATTAAAAATCTATACCATTCTATGCATATGTTATTTATTAAATTGAGTTTGGTTAATTTCATTATCTCTAATTATTCATTATGAATTATTTATTTTTCACTCTTGTAATAAAAATACACTTACCATGAATTAGATCTCACATTGATCTTATGTTTGATTTTCACTAAGATACCATGAAATATTTTGTTATTGATTTCCTACTATTAAAAATGGGTAGTAGTGGTGTTATAAGTGAAAATACTCTATGTTCAATATTTATTAAATTTTTGTAAGAAATATTTTTATGTATATAAATATTCAGTAAAAATAAACCATAACATCCATTGAGATGTGATGGGTCATGTTTGGTACATTTTCTATTCCTGAAATACAATATAACATCTATTTGATTACAATTTATTCCAGTCTCAAATGATAAGATCATTTCTATGTATTTTTGGACTTCCACTTAAATGAATCCATGCAATCAATTTTTTATGTATGTATTTCATTGACGGTACACAAATTATATTCAATGTATAATAATTATAATTATTTCATGATTATTATTATTTTAGATGATGGGGAAATGTCCCCATTGACCATGGTTACCCTACCAATGTTGTTTTGATATTATTAACCTCGTGACTTCAAAAAATCCAATATAATATTAAATAATTAATTCGAGAAATAATTAAACATCATAAATGAAAAAAATTGATTTTATAATTTGAATGAAATGTTATTGGTTATTAAGAATGTATATTACTTATATTATTATATTATTTAGTAACTAATGAACAAATGATTCTAAATGGTATTTAATACAATGGATTTTTCATTAAGGAATTATTTTATTTCATTTAGGGTATTAAATATATTTTACATCCATATCCATGATCATTTAAATATATCACATATGAACATATTTACCCCTTTCAAAATGTCAATGACAATTTTTGACTTTATATTACACTATATAATTTTTTTAAAATAGTTTTTTTATAATGAAATTTTTCCAAAGTTGTAAATGGAATATTTGTTTTAAATTTTAATGATTTAACAGTACATCCCAGTATCATTACAATTTACAGAATTATTTTTTCCTATTTAATTTTCTATTCTGGTTGTAAAATAAAATAAATTACACAGTATTTTGGAAACTTATAATTTTAATATTTTTCCACATATTTTTGTATCCTTATTAATATTTACATAAAAAATAGAATTCTCATTTCTTATGGGTACATAATAATTTTTAAAGGGGATTATGTATAAATTGTTTTAGCATAAAAATTTTCATTTCTTCAAATGGAAGTACTGAGTTATAAATTGTGGAATACTATCCTGTAGAATATTTTATGTATAGAGATCTATATGTATTATTTGTCACTTGTGAGACTGATATAAGTGTATAATTCATTGGTAAATTATTCTTATCTATAATGTAATTTATGGATTTTGTTAACAAAATATTATTCTCTTATGGATATGATTGGGATGATATTATTTTTTGAATGAATATTCTTGGGAAATAAATATAATTCACTAATATTATAAAAGGAGAAATATTTTTCATGTTATGGGTTTTAATGTGTATTATTGAAAAAAAGTTTCTTCCAATGCGGATTATTTTTTTTAATAAAAGAAAATATATAAAATCTAAAAAATTATTCATTTTCATGTTTCTGAAATGGAATAATCGATTTATTCTATTATATCTCTGATTGGTTTGTGTGACCTCACCACATATATTCAAAATTTTATCAAAGTGGTTAAATATGAGTAGGATCATAGAAGAAGTCATGTTGAAATCCGTAATTACTATTCAAAAATAAAAATGAATTTTATTTTGAATGTTTTGTTTTTTTAGAAAATTTGATGTTGATCAGAACTATATATATTGTAATATATGTCATTCTGATGATATGATAATGAAATAATATTTTAAAATATATATTATATGGATCATATCTATTTGATATATGTATTTTGTTTATAACATAATAAATTCTAATATTTTATGTTTTTGTCCCTGTAGTTTGTAGGAAAATTATGACTATGCAAAATATTGAGCGTGTGTTCATTAATATGAGGATATTATATGTTTTTTAGATACCAATTTGTGTTAATATGTTATATGATAGAATAATATACTACTATTTTGGTAAATAAAAGTTTGTGTGGTTTTACTAGAATTAAAATCCAAAACTCAAGATGTGAAAGTTGATGAAGCTATGGAACATCTTCCAATATAAACACTTTTATCTTTGTAGACATGTAAGATTATTTTATAATTTATATTAAATCTAGATCCAAATTTATCTTTGGAAATAATTTTGTGATTATGTATCAATAATATATATTAAAAACATGGTATTTTTACATATTGTAATCTTAATCAGCTCCCATTTCTGGACATATTTTGTGATTATACATGGGAAAATTATGTATATATAAATGGAATGAATTTTAAACATTCTAATCATATATGGATGAATGTTGGTAGATCGTAACCAATCCAAAATAGTAATTGGTATTGGACTGAATATTGATATACGATTTAAGGTTATGATTTATTAATTTTTAATATTGGAAAAATTATTATATTAATATTGATGAATAATATTTCAGGATTCCTATTTTAAGTACATTAAATATAATATAATGATATAATTTGAAAAATAATGAATAATGAAATATAAGAAATATTTAATTTTTTAATTTTTCAACATATATGGTTTAATTATATTTTATGTGGTGTTCTTTTATTTTTGTAGTTGATAAATTTAATAGATCATATTATTAGTATAATTATTAACCTTTGAGTTTATATTTTAATCGAAAATATTGACATATATTTAATGAATTTTCATAGATACTATATCTATATGTAACTCTTTTTTTGACATGTAATATAGTGAAAATTATATTTTATTAAAAGTTATATTATATTTTGGTGATATAAGTTGAAAGGTGTTGATAACCATTAGTGTAAAGATGATCTCTGATGTATAAGCTATTATTGGTAATTTGGTTAAAAGTTTAATATTTTATATTGAGTGTATTTCATTTTTGGAGAAATGAATTAATATATAGAGAACTAATAGATTTTAGATTGATTTAGTGACTAATTGATCAATTTTAATTTTGAATAACATATCTATATAAGGAAGATAATATAATTAAGGTAAATGGAAATATTTTTGGTTAATAAGGGAGTTAATAGTAATAAAAATTGATGGTCATTATTTTGGAATAATATAAAATTTTATTATTACCTTTTTATTGATTGACATAATTTATAAATAATTTTTTTTCATGGAAGAATATATTAATAATTTAGGCTATGATGAAATTTTTGTGATTTTTCTGAAAAGATTTATTTTTCTGTAAATAGTGAAAAAACATATTTTTAAAAAATACTAAATTATTTTCATTAAATAATGTAATTTAATGGTCCCATTTTATCGTGAATAGTAAAATAATAAAATCACCCTCATGTATATATATACCAAATAATTAATTATATATGAATTTATATTAAAATTTATTATTGAAATAAATATTTTATTAAAAAAATATTTCTATTTTTTGGTATAATAATAAAATTATATATTTAAATTTATTTCACACATCTACTAAGATTTAAAATAAAAAAATTTATTACACCTTTACAATATTAATTTTCAATTTTTGTAAATATGTTATTTTAAATTTTTATGAATAGTAAATATGGTGAATACTTTTCTACCCCTAAAAGTAAAATGTGCAAATCATGACTAAAACTATAGTATAAGGCATTAAAATATCATCATCAATTTTAGTTAGTCAATTGGATACTTTATTATCAAGAATTAACATGGAAAATCTATACATTTAGATATTTGATGCCACATTCATTTAATAATAATTTTTATATTAATTTACAGAAAACATACCATTGAAATCTCAATCTCTTACTTTTTATGTGTATAATATTTTTGGATAAGGTATAATTGTAAATATTTTACAAAATGTACTTTTAAAATAAAAAATATATTTTATATATTAATTTATTTTTATCATTTTTTAATATACTAGTTACCTTAAATTCCTTAGCATCACTAACATAGTCCTTGTACATGTAATATAAAAATAATGTAAATGGTTTTAAAAAATAATATGTGAAAAATATAGATGAATTAATATGTTAAAATAATTTTATGGAAAAAAAATCATATCCGTGATTGGAAGAAAATTTTTTCGTATTACATTATTCTCATGATATGTTTAAAAATATAATTATTCAAATAGGGTTGAATATGACTTTATTAAGGTATTATATTTAATATTATTATATTAAATGATATTAAATTTTTTTAAAAAAATATCATCCTTCACATTGGGAATTTAATTCTTCCAAGAACATATTCAATTTTTATTTATTTTATTTTATTTTTATATTTATTTTTTTAATCCCTAAAGGGTAAATTGCATATATATCACAGTAATCATAAAAAGTGAAATTGTGGGGGTTAAACAGTGATACAGCAGTGAAAAACATCACATAAATGTGAATAACATTTCTGATTGTTTAATTTTACTCATAATCATCATAAAATTTAAAAATATTAACATGTTTCCACATTAATAATAAAAATAATTTATATTAACATAATAATTTATACAATTACAAGGGTTCCTCTCCACTATCTTATAAGAGGGGACTTTCTCTCCTCTATTACTCTCATTATTTTATTAGTCTATGTTATAATGTCAATAACCAAATCACTCCCAAATAACTCTCATGTCATCCTAGAGGTCAATTCTTAACAAAATCCATATACACGAAGGATTAGGGATTACATTAAAGGGACAAAACTAAGGAAAACCTATAAGTCTTAATAGAAAAATATCAAGTTTATTTATTCTTTTAATATTTTAAAATAATCATTAACTAATAAGAAATAATATAATATATATTATCTATGTAGTAATTTTTTTTACTATTGTGGAAATATCATATTTTCCTAATTTTTATTCTTCTGTGGGAAATGTAAAACATTCTCATGGATATTTTTATATTCCAATATTCACAGTGTGATGTGTCTCATTTTCCGTAATAATCTATGAAAAATAGTTAGTATGAGAAATAGAAAAAAAATATAATAATCATAAAATAACAATTATAATTTTAATAATTTAATGATTGTGATTCTAGAGGTGGTGGAATAGGGACCCATTCGACCATAGTCAACCAAATGATGATATTGGTAGATAAGTAAACGAACACCCTCCATAATTTTGATATAGTCATTACTGATAAATTTTCTAAATTAAAAAATGACATAAATAAAATAATAGGGATAACGATAAGGGATTTTTTATGAAAATGGATTTCAAAAAATAAAATAATTAATATAATTTTATTCTGCTTCTGTAAATGGATTTATAAAAGTAGACTAGATTTTTTGAAATTCATTTTTCCTAAAAAAACATTAAAGGTTATTTGGTGTTTATTATTATTTCATTTATAAACATGGTAATTAAAATGTTTAAAGAACATTCCTATTTAATTCTTTATAACATTCAATTTTCATTTTCTACCAACATTTAGTTTCATTGCATTGTTTTAAAATGAATAACTGTGATGTTTTTTAAATGTGTTATTTTTACTGAATGTATGAAGAAATCACTTATTAATGTTTTATGCCACGAATAAAATTTACCTCCATTATAAATTTTCTATTTTTTATAGTAGTAATTTTAATTTTATATGTTAATTTTCATTAAATATAATTTCCAAATTTTTTCTGTCATTTTTATATAAATTTATACTATTCAAAATGTGATATTTTAAAAAGATATTTGTGGTAAAATCGAATATGGTTTTTCTTATATATAAAAATGTTTTATAAAAATTATGCATGTTTTAATTTTGAAATATTAATTTTTTATTCATCATATATTACATTTACACAATATATAATGATTTATGATATAGGTACACCATTTACAATTGGTGAGGACTTATACAACTTACTTAATGCGGGAGCATGGTGTAGCTCTCCAATTCATTGGGTGATCATCATAATATTTACACCAAATAGGCATTATTATCCAATTATTCCACTAATATAGATTCAAATTGTTATTAGTGTTTTCTATCATGAGTGAATATGGGTTATGGATATAATAATCTAAGATTCCAATAAGTGCTTATATTTTCTTATTATGGGGATTAATTTTTTCCATTGAGGAAAATGTATGTTTTCTATATGGATATGGTTAATTATAAAATATAAATGAATAATGTTGAAAAGATAAAATTTTTATTGGTTTTTATGTTTTTCACTAGACTAATATCTATAAATATTTTATATCAAAAATTTCTCTTTTATACTAATCATTGTTTTATAAGGTTTTTCATAGCATTTATGCTTGTGTAATTATAATTTTTTTGTTGTGTTGAAAGTCATTGAAAATTCCATGTATTAATTGAATAATATAATTTCATATCTCATAATATTTTTATTTAAATATAAATTTTAGATTAAATGGGACACTATTTTTTAGAGCAATCCTGAAATGCAACAAAGGGTTTTTATAAAATCTAATG
This sequence comes from Viscum album, assembly GCA_963277665.1. Taxonomy (NCBI): domain Eukaryota; kingdom Viridiplantae; phylum Streptophyta; class Magnoliopsida; order Santalales; family Viscaceae; genus Viscum; species Viscum album. The sequence continues at coordinate 1,771,540,707 of OY728121.1, forward strand.
TTTCACACAACACTGAGTTATAAAAAATAATAATACAAAAATATATAAATATTATAAATGGTAGTTAAACCGTAGATATTTTATAGGTGGGAATGAACATAAGTAGTTATAATATGATTAAACATTTTTCAAAATGTTTTCTTATTTATCTAATAAATTTTTGAGGCTTAATATTAGAATGTATCCAATTTTATGAATAAAATACTCTAATAATTTTTGAAGTTAGTTTTACCTCCTTTTGTTCGATATCCCTTTTCAATGTTGTTTTGGTAACAATTATATGTTTTATTTAAAAAATATAAACTTTTTTTAGATTCGGGGCATCAAATTTTACATTGGATGAAATTTTGTTATTTTTTAGATAAAATCCATATTTTCAGAATAGTTAAAAATACTACACTTTAATTCAAAACTACATTTTCATCAAATTTATTTATATTTTGATACTATCCTTTTATTTGGATTCAATGATTGATTGGATTAAATATATAATTTATTCCAATTTCGATCATTAGATGTAATTTCACATTAAAATTGTACATAAACACATTTCGATCTTTTGATAGTTTTTACTTCTTAAAAACCCACTTTCTCGTTTTACCACCATATGATGCTGAACCTTATTTAAAAATTGTTTTTCTTAATATAAAATTTTTATTTGATAAAATAAACATCGTATTGACATGAAGAACATCTATATTTAATTTGGTTGAAATTTTTGTGTTTTTATGATAAAATCCATATTTTTTTGAATAGTGTAAAATACTTCTTTTTAATTCCAAACCGCATTTTCATTCAACTTTTTATATAGATAAAATGTGAATTTAACTTCTTTTAAATTGTATTTGGATTTTTTTTATTTATACAATTATTTTCATAGTATGTAATTTCAAATTCAAATTGGACATAAAAACATGTCAATCATTTGATAGTTTTTACTTATTGAAACCACACATTCTGGTTTTGACAACTGGAATTAAATTGAAATTATTTACATAAAATTCTATTTAATGAATTAATAAAAATGGAATAAATATTTGGAATCAAAATGTCCAAGTAGGTAAATTTTTTCATTTCGTTTTTTAACATTATTAATAATAACGACTGTAATTATTTTCATTTACCATGGTTATAGGGTAAATTTGAGAAATAATCATAAAAAATAATGTTATAATAATAATAAACTACCCTAAAACATGTCCTAAAAATATTATATGACATATGGAAAATAATGGAAATAAAATGGTCTATTTTAGAACATAAATGAGCCACATGAGTGGGATAGTGACCTTATAAAATATTTATTTTAAATTATTTCGAAATATAACATATACATGCATCTATTAACTAAAAAAAATTTAATTTGGTTTATATAAATTATTCCTTCAACTATAAATTTTAATTATTAATATAAAATTATTTCCTACAACATGGTATTTTATATACAATCGTTAGAAATTATATAATTAAATTTTTTTTGACACATTGATGATGTAGTGATTAACTTATTAATGAATGATTCAAATAAATGATATTATAACTATTTAAATAATTGTTATATGAATATTTTTATGCTTTCCACTATTTTTTGGATTGCATTCATATTTATGGGATTAGTAAATGAATTTTTTTCTATGTAATCATGTGGTTATGAATTTAACAGAAATCAATAACTAAATAGTTTCTATTCGACATAAATGAGTTTCTAAAACAAATATTATTTTATTAAATGATATAATATCCCTAAAAATATAATATTCATCCAAATGACATATTTAAAGTTTAATTTTTTATTAATTATCCTCTTTTGATTCTATTTGAATTTTATAATAAATATAGTACCCATATATTATGAAAATACAAGAATACATGGTAAGAGTCAACGTTTTTAACTAAGGCTTAAATCTAAATTTAATGGTTAATTTTGTGACATAAAAATTTCCAAAACATTTTGTTTCAGGATGTTAGTGCACAAAATCATCTTATCCTAGATATATATTTCTTTTTAACTATTATAATTCTAAAATAAATTTATAATACAATAATATTTCAAGACATCCTAAAGTTCCCATTCTCCCTCTTATAAAAGGCCACAACCTCCACCCTGTTACTGACACATCTCGAGAAAATTTTATCATCAAAATTCATCTCAAATAAGCTCCCAACATCCCTCCATTTCTCCTAGAGGTCTTAATTTGGGCATAAAGAATTTCAAGTAATCCCTTTTTTCAAAAATCAAAAGGATTTACCAGATTTAGTGGTAACGTCTTCTCTCAAGGCCCATTCATGTGTTTTCATTTTCCACCGCCTATATTATATATTACCATTATTTAATAAAAATACAAGTATTATAAATATAAAAAGATGTTTTTATTCTATGATTTGGACATACACAAACAAACACCTATATCTAATGGATGTAGAATATATTATTTCTATGTATGGTGAACTACCCCCTCACGAAAATATTTTTGTTCAATTTTTTCATACAACCTCTCATTGTGGCCATTATTATGGAACTGCATTTATATAAGATATATACTATTTCATTATTGTGCCTATTTTTTGTTTGTTATTTACAACATAACATTTCTCTGTGTATAATTTGAAAACGCGATAATTTCATTTTAGGAATTGTGGACTACAACACCCTCAATGTGATATGATTCATTAATTCCATACATGGAATGTTTAATGTATGGAATTAATGAACTTATGTAACACATATAATGTATATATTATACAGGAACATCAATATTTATTTTTTTCATTTTTTCAGTTTTTTAATATGATAAAGAAATGAATGTACCGTTTAGGCATGTGTATGGCTTACCGTTTCCATGAACAATGAATATAATTTCTTAAATAAAAAAGTTATGGACTATTCTAAATACATATATACTGGATATATATGATATTCAAATCATGAATAATGTTATAGTGATAATGAAATTATGTCCACATGTATAATCTACATCAAAAGATGTTCATTTTTGACTAATGTACGGAACATCAAAAACCCATATGATATGAATACAAATAATTAACTAATTCATATAACCCGGTATTAAGTGATAAAAAATGGATATTAAACATTATAAATGATCTAAATAATGCAGAAATTAACCTATGTTTATCATTCATGGAATTAATGAGTGAGTAAGACAAGTCAGACTAATGGTAAGGGACTTCTTCTCAATATTCTTTCACTGAGGCATATTTTTACTTATATATGAAAAACATTTATACGGTGTATAAAAAATCATCTTATTTTAATTTCATTAAAAAATATCAAAAGGATTTTTTTATTAATTGTTTAATAAACCATAAAATTAATGTTTTTTAACTTATGCAGTGAAAACAACATTTATACTACCAAGAAAATTATTTGATATCTAACTTCCTCTACAAGCTGTAGTGTTTTTAAAATGAAATTGAAATACCATATTCAATTTTTACGTATTTTGGTATTGAAAAAGGTTTTTGGAAAGGTTTGATTATATCAATATATTAAAATAATGTCTTATTATTTCAAGGTGGATATTTTATTTTTCCTTTATGCTTGTTCATTTGTTTGTATAATGTTATGATTCTTTGGAATTTCTTATGTATATGGGTGGTTCCATGATAAAATGAGGGTGGGTGAGCCAATGATAGATCCCTAATGAATTTGGTAAATTGACTGAGGTAATAATTAATCTTTCTCTAAAGTGGATTGAGGAATATATTGTGATGCATATTCCAAATGTAACCAAGATTGTTACTAAATTTGTGGATGTGACAGATAGAAATTAAGTATAATCCCGATGCCATGAGTTACCTTTATAAATAATGATTTCTACGAATTTTACATTTTTTATATTAAAAATGGGTTTTAAAATAATCATGGAATTATTTTTTCTTACTTTATTTCATCCCTTAATGAGTATTTATGCTCATCCCAGGTTTTTATAAATGTTTTCAATGGGATTAAGGATAAGTACAATTAAGGAAGAAGTCAAAAATATTTTTATCAATAAAATAAATCATGTTTTTAAAAGATTTTCTTTTGTGATAAAAATGGTTACTATTTTGATAGTACCCACTTTTATGATTATGGGATGATTATTATTAAAAGTTTTCTAATTATTTAAAACTCCAAACCTGATAAGATCCATGATATAAATTAATGTCAAACTATTGTCTCATCTCATGATTATGTAGGGTTTTTTGACTAAAACCTTATAGATGGTATCAGTGGATGGTTTAGGTATCTATAAGAATCAGAATATTGATAATATAATATCCATAAATTATTTTCACCTTATGGTCAAATTAAAATATCATTTTATGATAACCATATTGATTCATCAAATATATTTCTATTAAGCATGTTTTTTCACATAGGAAATAAGGCTCCTGTGTTGGGTCGACACCTAGAGGAAAAAAATTGTTTGAAATAAAATAACTCGATCTGGTCAGAACCGTATTTGAACAATTTTTCACATAGATGGAATAGTTTAATCAGGATAAAAATGAATGTGGTATCCATGCTTGAGGTCAACCAGATCAACCATATAGGAACGTGTCATAAGTAGAGCACATCCTAAAGCCACATCATCCATCATTAATATGATTATATAGCCCTATGAAAGATTATGATAATATTAAATCCCTAGAAAATATTTTTAATTTCTTGGTGTGTTCAAAACATCAATAGGGTAATCTTGTTGTATACCATTTTTAAGGTGAAGCTGAATAGTGTTTGTCAATGGAAAAAAATATTTGGTATAATGAGGATATTGATGCTATTTATTGGGATAAATTCAATGTTATATTTATTGATAAATATTTTACATAGTCGGTTTGACATAAATTGGAATGCAGTTCCTGGAATTGAGCCTATAGGATCACACAATGGCTGCAAATGAAGCAAAATTCACTCGAATAGCATGGTATGCTAAAAATTTTATATGTATTATTGATATAATATATCCTATTTTTAATCATAATTAACTCCATGTTATCAAAAGGGAATTAGTTTATCTCTATTAGAAATGTTATAAAAAACATATTTGATGATTGGAGTGGGTGTAAATGGAGTTTGCTGATTATCAGGTGTTCTCTGAAAAATAAAAAAATAAGAGGTCGAGGTCGTTGATGAAAGTGAAGTAATCTTAAAAAATGTCTGATGGTAGGAAACAATAGTTTAAAATATATAAAAATTGATGTATAAGAAACACCGGGGATTACCATTTGAATTTTGGTATGTTCTTTCGATATGGTGAGATGTTTCATAATGCTCGTAATGGCACTACAAAAGATCAGGGTAGTTGTAAGAAAAAAATCTGAATTTATTTCAGTAAAATCTTTAACGAGAAATGAGATGGGTCATTATGGAATTGAGTTTCTGAATAAGAACTCATATGATGGAATGCATCCTGACTATAAGAGGAAAGGGGATGTCAAATCCTTTTCAACTACTTCAGCAGATGTTGGGACATCAAACGAAATAGTATCTGGTAAATTGTTTTTTATTACAATTATGCCAACGTGTTGTTCGATTCAGTGTCTAAAAATACTTTCATTTCTATGATACATTCTAGTAAATTTGGAGTTTTATCACAAGAAATGATTCATGAACATATGGTAAAAATAGACGGGGGGAAATTTTGAGACAAACTGAAATTGTAAGAACCTTCATGTTCTTATCTTTTTAAATAATCTTCCTACAAACCTTATTTTTTTACATCTTGAAGAGTTTTATGTTATTTTGGGTATGTATTGGGATTCTATTTGTCAATATATGATTGACTGTAGTGAAAAAGTGGTTAATTTTCATCAAAAAATTCATTTCATGTAAATGAATTAACCCTTACTCTTGAAAACATATCAGTATGCCAGGAAACTAGTAAAAATATAAATGAATATTATCGTGCACTTATTGTTGAAAACAACAAAATAGTTCTGATTAATGATGTCCTGGTTATAAATGAGTATGTTTATGATTATCCCAATGAGTTATCTTGTATAATACCTATTTACGATTTTTATTTTATAGTTGACTTGGTTCTTGATTCTAATACAATTTCATAACCCCCTTATCTAATGGAAGAAATTAAACATCTAGAGTTAAAGAAGGAATAACAAGAGTTATAAGATAATGGTTTCATTTGACCGAGAAGGTAACCATGTGGTGCTCAATTCATGTTTGTTAAAATAGAAGATAGTTTATTGAGTCATTTTTTGATTATAGATCCTTTTATAACATAACTTTTATGATAAAGTATGATTTTCCTCATATTGATGATTTGGTTGATCAGATACAGGGAGCACGATATTTCTATAATTCAGAAATGTGGTTAGTGTACCATCATTTCAAACTAATGTAACAATACATTCTATAAGACAATGTTTTTGAATGATATTTAGCCATTATGAATTTATAGTTATGCCTTTTTGGTTATCCAGTGCACCAATTATATTCATGGAAATTATAAACAGAATGTTTCATGAGATCTTGGATAAATTTCTTGTTTTTGTTTGTTGATGATATTTTGGTATATTCTAAAAGTAAAAAAGGTAATTAAATTCATTTAATGGAGGTCATGAATATTTTTTAAAAAAATAAACTATCTGGGATATTTGGAAAGTATGATTTTTGGTTACTACAATTTTTATTCATTGTTCAAATTGTTTCTAGAGATGGAATAATTGTGGATCACACTAAAATAAATGTTGGTGAATAAAATATAAGACCAAAATATATAACAAATATTCATTGTTTTATATGTTTATTAGGTCATTATCAGAGGTTTATTGGATTATTTTCATAGTTATATAACCCACTAATAAGGTCAACTTGAAAAGTTGTTGGGTTCATCTCGACAAAAGAATGTAATGAATGTTTTCGAGAAATAAAAATAATGGTGAATGCTACAATTTTTTGGAACTGACTACCAGTGATGGGGAATTTTTTATCGATAGTGATTCTTCCATGAAAGTACATAGTTGTGTCATAATTAATAATGATTAGGTAATTTCATATGATTCATGTCAGTAGGAAACATAGAAGTTTAACTACCCAACACATGATTTGGATTTAACTGAAGTCATTTTTTAATTAAAAATTTTGATGAATAACATGTATGGAGTAAAATGTAAAATATATATAATATATGTGTTAATAATATATTTAATTCTAAATAATTAAACATGAGAGAGAGATTATTGATGTAATTAATCCGTGACTATGATTCCATGATTCATTACCATCCAATAAAAATGAAGAATGTGGCTGATGATTTGAGTTTATAATTAAATTGTACATTAAATATGTTATGTTTGGAAAAATAGCCCTTTGATTAATTATTTGTTGAACATTGGCATGGAAGATGTTGTTGTAGGAAATTACTCTTTTTTATTTTAGATTTCAGTGCAATCATTTCTAGTAGATAGAATAAAGAAAGCGTATAAGGAAATAGTGATTTGTAAAAAAATATAGAATTCATTCAGAATGGAATGATTCATGAATTTAACATTGAAAAAGTTTTTGTTTTGATGTTTGGGAAAATATTATTTATGCATTGTGATTCACAGTAAAAATAGTTGTTGTTGGAAGATCATAGTCCTCCCTTATCAGATAATCATATCCTAACTATGATGTACATATTTCTTCGAGAGTATTTTTGCTGTGATGGAATGGAATGAGAAATTGCTCACATTACTGTGATGTGTTTTAATTTTCAATAGGTTAAAGTAGATCTGGAGTTTTTGAATCGGATGCTACAGCCTTTTCTAGTTCTAATGTGGAAATGGGTGAATATTTCATTTGATTTCGATGTGAGATTACCAAAGTCTTATCGATGTATCATTGAATTTTGTGGTATTATTGATTTACTGAAAAAATTTACTCATTTTCTTCATATTTATTATATTATGTCTCTAAATAAAAAATCAATATTTTATGTTAATTTTTTAGTTAGGTTATATTGTGTTCCTCTCTCAATTTAATCCCATCGTGATCCCGTGTTCACTTATATCTTTTCGGAAAGCCTTCAAAATTCATTGGGAACTAAATTATATTTCATTACATGTTTTCATCCTCAATCAGAAGGGAAGTCAAAAATAACAATTCATACCATGGAGGATATGCTATATAAGTTTTCTGTGGATTACCCAGGAATTTGGGATCAACATCATTCTTTGTTTGAGAATTCTTATAATAATAGTTTTAATTACAGTATACAGATGGAGCCATTTGAAGAATTATATAAAAATTAGTTTCGAAAATCAGCCTTTTGGGATTAATTTGGTGAAAGGATGATTATGGGACTATAATTAGTAGATTATATGGTAGAAAAAGATAATTTTATTCAGAACAACATGAGTAAAACTCAGGGAAGAAAGAAATGTTATGAAGAAAACTAAATAATGAATCATTATTTCGGGATAGGTGATAATGACTTGATCAATGATTATCCATGGAAAAGTGTGATGTGTTTCAGTAATAAGGGAAAGATGATTCCGTGAATCATTGGACCTTGGGAAATCCTAGAGAATGAATGATTATTTTCATCTATAATGGATTTATATACTTGTTTGTCACAACTACACAATGTTTTTTCATGTTTCAATGTTATGAAAGTATATACCTGGTCCATCTCATGTTTTTCATCTATAGGTTGGTTAGTTAGAAGGGAATTTTTCTTATAAGGAACATCCAGTACATATTCATAACCATAGAGAGAAAATGATTTGGAATATAGTTATTTATCAAGAAAATATATTTTGGAAAAACTCTATGGTGGAAGGGGCAACATGGGAGTCTGAAATTTTTATGAGGTATAAATACAACCAATTATCTGATAAGTGAATAAAATTGCGAGGATGCAATTTTCAAAAAGGGGGAAGGTTGTAACATCCAATGTATTTATAGATTAATACATTTTCATATCTCTTAAAATAGTCAAATTTAATACTATTTTTTTAAATGGAGAACTATGTATTATATCATACCCAATATGAAACAACATGATTTTTTGAAATCATTCATTGCACAAAACACTATGTTATACCAAAAAATAATACTACAATATTATCATTAATTTAAATTTTCATTAACTCCTAGAAGAATTATTACCAGGAATGAGAACAATTAAGTAAAAAATGATTACACAAGTTTTTTAATTTTTTTTACATTTATCAAAAAAAAATTCAAGGATTAAAATGAGAATGAATCCAATTTTAAGCATAAAATACTATAATATTTTTAATGGTTTTTTTACACCTTTTGATTGAGAACCATTTTAATCAATTTTTTAACTTTTATATGTTCAATTTAACTAAATAATCTACTAATTTAGAAATTGGAATTATAGATATACATTTGATGAAATTTTGGTACTTTTTGGAGAAAAAAAATATTTTTATAAATAGTAAAAAAATACTGCATTTTAATTCAAAACTGCATTTTTGACAAATTTATTAATATAATTACGTTGTCATACTATTTTGATTTAATTTTTAATTAGAATAATTTTTTATCATTTAATAAGCTTTTGGTAATTTTATATAATTTCACATTGAAATTGGACATAAACACATTCAATCTTTTGATAGTTATTACTTATTAAAAACCATATATCTAGTGTTTGCAATGAAAATAAATTTTAAAATAGCTATGAAAGATATGTGTTTTAAAGTTTGAAAAATGGATTCCATATTTGGAATTAGAAGGTCCAAATTGTTTAGAAAGGTACATTTAATTTTTTAATATTATGAATAGTAACTTTATTAATTTTTTTACCACGATTAAAGGGAAAATCTAGTAAATAAGGGTCAAAAAATAATATTATAATAATATAAAACTACTTTAACACATGTATCAATCCAATTGGATAATATATGGTCGACCATGGGAATAATTGTGTCTATTTAAGACATTATGGACCCACTTGGGTGTGATAATCACCTTTTATAATATTTATTTTAAAAAAAGGCAGTATAACATGAAAAAGTATCTTTTAATTAAATTTTTCTATATTGTTTATATAAATGATCTCATAAACTATAAATTTTCATTATATAGATAAAAATATTTCCTACATTGTGGTATTTTATTTCTAAATTTTAGAAATTATATATAAAAATTTATTTATGACATAATAATGATGAAATGATTTACTTATTAATGAAATATTCAATTATATGATATAAATATTAAAATATGATTAATTGAATAATTTTGATTCCATAAAATAAATTTATAGATTTCTATGAAAACTTATCTTTCATTTAATGATTTTTTCATGAAGGGATCATGATTTTATGACTTTAAAAAAAATCAATTTCCAAATAGACAAAAAATTGGCATAAAAGTATTTTTTGAAAAATACTATTTTTTTTAAATGATACAATATTACATAAAATATAATATTATTACAACCGACTTATATAATGTTAAAATTTTCATATATGATCCACTTGTGGTTTTCTTGGCATTTTATAGTAACTATTGTAACCATATATTATGAAAATACATGAAGACATTATAAGAGTTATGGATTTTTAGTAATGGTTATTTCTAGAGGATAAGGTTAATTTTGTAACCTAAATTAGTATATATCCTATTGGATTAGATTATTTTGACCCAAAATCATATTTTCTTCAAAATATATCTCTTTGGAATTATTATGATTATAAAATAATTTTATAATAAACTAATATTTCAAGACTTTTTTAAAGTGCCTCTCCTCCCTCTTATAAAAGGCATCCATCTCTACCAAGTGTCACACACCTCATAAGCCCCTTCCATTAAAACAATTCTTCTCAAATTGCCACCCATGATACCTTCTTCTGTTTAGAATCCTTAACAGTGGAATATGTAAATTCAAGAAATTATTTTCATTCAAATCAATAGGAGTTACCCGATTTAGTGGTAATTTCTTCTCTCAAACGCCATTAATTTATTTTCAATCAAAAACATACTAACCAATTTTTTCCATTAGATTAAAAAAACTCGTATAATAAATATACTATTCTTTTTTATTCTATGTTTTCAACCAATACATACACACACCTCCATCTAATTGATGTAGAACATACGGTTTCTGTGTATGGGGAACTATTGCCTCGCGAAATGATGATGGTTCAATATTTTCCTACCAACTCTCATGGAGGCCATTATGATAGAACTATATTTATATATGATATATATTAAATTTATATTGTCTCTAGGATTCTGTAATTTTCATTTACAAAAAACTTTTATGGTTTTTATATTGTGTATGTATGATAATTTCATTTGAGAAAATACAGACTACACCCATCAAAGTTATATGACTCATTAATTCCATGCATGGAATGTATAAGGGATAGAGTTAATGAACTTATGTAACATATATAACATATATATTATAATATTATTATAATATACCTATGTATAATTTAGTTTTCATTCATTTAATATGAAAAATAAATGAATGCAGCATTCATGCATACGTATGACCTCTGTCTCCATGAACGGTGCATTTGATTTATTGTATAAAAATGTTACGGAATATTATAAATACGTATAGACAATATAAATATTATATTTATATCATGAATAATATTCTTTATAAAATTTATTTATGATCACATAGATAATTTGGATCAAAACAAGTTCAATTTTTTATCAATTATCGAACATTGACAAAACGACCAATATAAATGAATATAATTAACTAATTTATATAACAATGTAATAAGAAAAATAAAAAAAACATAAAAGACATAATTTTTTTCCAAATTATCTATAAATTAACTAATTTTTATTATTTAGGAAATTAATGAACAAACGTGGAAAGTAAGACTCCAGGTTAGGTAATTTCCCTCAATCTCCTTTCATTGTGGCGTATTTTGATTTATATAAAACCTTATTTTATACAGATTATAATCAAAACAATTTAATTTTAATTTCATTCAATAGTTTAAAAATTAATCTTTTTCTATATTTAGATTTAGAAAATGAAAAAAAAAATTATTTAACATAGGCGGTGACAATGACTTTTCCGGCGCTACAAGAATTATTTTATATCTAGCTTCCTCTACATGTTATAATAGTTTTAAAAATAAAACTAAATTTCATATTAATATTTCTATATTATGGTATTGAAAATAGTTATGAAAATGAATTGATTATATCAATATCATGAAAATATTTCTTATGATTTCATTTTGGAAATTTTATTTAAGTTTGTGATTGTCCATGGGTTATGATTATGTTACGGTTCATGGGAATTGATTATGGATATGGGTGGATCCATGATAAACCGAGGGCGAGTGAGGTAGTGATAGCACTCCAATGAATTTTATAATGTAATAGAGGTGACCTTTATGGTTTCCCCTAGTAGAATTTGGGAATGTACTTTGATCAGTATTCCAAACGTAACCATGATTGTAACTCCTATTATGGCTATGAAATGTAAAATATATAACATATGCTACAAGTTAACATTATGATGTATGATTTCTATGAAGTTTTCATAATTCATATGAATTCATGGGTATATAAATATTCATGGAATAATTTCCTTTTTCTTTATTTTATCCCTTACATTGTTTTTATTCTCACCCCACGGTTTTTGGAAATTATTTCATTGGGAATAAGGACATGTAAGGTTAATTTACAATTAAATAATATTTCTATAATGTAATTAAATCCTATTGTTTAATGGTTTTAATTAAGATGATAAATGGATACTATTTTTATTTTATTTTATTTTATGATAATGGGATGATATATATTAATAATGGAATAATTATATAAAACCATATACCTTAAAATATCCTCAATGTTAATTAATGTGAAATTATAGGCTTATCTCAATATTATTTAATGTTTTATGGTTTGGGACATATAGTCATGATGATTTTTCATGAAATGAAAATTTTATTATTTTAAATATTTTATATTTTTATAACAACGTATACTATGTGGGATTTTATAAAAATTAATATATAAGTTATTAATGTTAGTTTTATGAACTAGTTTCCTAAATCTATGAACAATAATGATACATTAAAGGAATGAAATTGAATTGTTACATAATAATCCTAGAATATGTAATTTATTAATACTAGGTACTTATACCTAAAAGTCATGTGTATTTTAGCTGATAAATTTTATAAAACATTATATATTACTAAATAGTGATGTGACATTCAAATAATTTGAGGAACCATCAATATCCAAAATAATATTAGAGTTCTTGACAACCTTTGTGTAAAGAAATAAGTATTTTGTAGATTCTATAACGAGTGTATGAAAAATAAATTCCATGGAAAACTGATAGGGTAATATATATAAAAATTTGTATTGATTTTTAATTAATCATCATAGATATATATATAAAAAATTATTATAAAAATATAAATCATTAATTGTGTAAATATATTTATGACCAGTGAATTCAGGATTTATCCAAATTTCATGGAATTTAGATGCTAAACTATAGCCACCCATGGAAGATAATATTATGAATAATCATTATCGTACTAATTGATCTAAATAGGATCCAAATGGAAATGCGAGACATATAATGTGAGTACAAACTTATCTAAAAAATAACCACATATTGGTAGGTGAAAACCTTAACACTAACTATGTGATTAAACTAAGACACATCAACCCCCTCTATCCCTCATGATTCTAATCCATGATTAGTTATTAATGTATTTAATAAAAACATTGAGTATATTGAAAATATGAATCCTCAAGATTTTTTTTTCAACAAAATGATGAAAATGGTGTTAAATATAAAATATTTTATTCTAGATAGGGGTGAATAAACCATCCTTGATTTGGATATGTATAGGAATCCCCAAAAATAAATCACTCTCCATACCAAATTCCAAATAAATATTTATCGTATTATGTGTATTTCATTAATTATTAATGAATTATTAATTGAGTAAGTGGAAAATTAATTTAAAAATATTTATTAGAATTAAATTTGATGAAATTGAAAATCTTTTCACACTATGGAAAACCTCAATTATAGTTCCACACGATTGTATAGTATCAAATGAAATAAAAATAATAAGTTCATAACTAATTTATGTCATTTATGCAACCAACAACACATGAATTGGTATTTATATAATATGCCAAGTATTGAATCACTGGTACTCTATATATACTAAAAATTAAAGTATAATTAATCCTATAATAAAAATTACATGTTATTGAAATATGACTACTGGTTTCCAGTTGAATATAAACTTGTCTATATACATTATGTAGAATTATTCATCCACATTATACCACTCACCTAGGGAATGTGAATATGCATGGAGAAATCTATGATGACTCGATATGTTAGAGAAATTGAGATACATAGAAAACGTGGAAAAGAATAGAATGTAAATAGGTGAGAAGAGGTATGAAATGAATGGGTAGGAATAAATAAGGATGTGAGATGGGTTGTAAAACTGATTCCAATGATGGATTTTTGAATAATCTAACTCTAAGATAGGGGTTCTATTTCTATCTCCATATAAACTAAAGATTCTTGTTAAATAGTTTACATGTTCCCTATTAGAGAGATCATTAGTTAATTTTACATTTTAATTTTATCTCATAATGAATTTTATAATTTTAATGAATTTACAACCCTTGGGAGTTCCTTTAATGTGGTAAGGTTAATGTGTATTTAATAAATTTATAATAATGACACCAACATAATATGAGACATGTGTTTTTGGATTTCACTATTATAACATCCAAAATTTATTCCATTATCTTATATTTATAATGGTATAAAATTAGAGACATCAATTATGTATCCTCACATACATGACTTGAAAAGGGATATTCATGATTGTCTTATTTAGATGTATGAATTCATTTTCAAATTATATGTTCGAAATATTGAGTTTATATCAGTATTTATGATAAAAAATGTAATTTATTATATATATAATCATGAATTTTTGTTAATATAATTACCCATCAAATACTTTCTTCCCACATGTCTAATATTTTTACAATAATATGTTGATGTGATATAATTTTACCTCTGTGATGTCATCCACACAGTGACTATGATGGAGAAATTTGATCATGTTGTTTGGTGGGGTTTGTGTGTAAAAAAATATGTAATTTAATAAATTATTATATATAATGTATAATTAATAAAAAAATATTCAATATATATTTATTTATGTATTATCCACATTCATAGTGTTCATAATTGACCCACTTCGAATCTTATTAATTTTCGATGAAATTAATGAAATGATGTTGATAAAAAATGCAATTCATTTATATTTTAATTTTAATCTTATTTGGTAACTAAGAAATATCATATTACCTTATATATATGGGGTTCTATGAATATGGGTGGAACCTAATAGTTTCAAAAAAATATTATCACATATTAAATATTTCAATGTTTTTAGGATTATACATGTTTTAATTGATAATCTTTTCCATTTAAAATTTAGTAGTATATTTAATTTCATTATATAAATTGATATCACACCATTTCTATAGGGTTATCCAATATATTCCCCATGAAATATGGACTTATATATTCAGAAACGTTAACCCTAACTTTTTTCAAATATTGAGTGCTAACAACCAACCATTATCAGCTATTTTAGGCGATAACGATGAAATTTATTGACATATATTATTAATATTTATATACATATGGTCAAAAATATTGAATAATATTTTTCATCATATTTAATATCATCTTCCCAATTCATAAATAGAATATTAATGTTCATGAGTATGAAATGGTATAAGATATATTTCTCTAAATGACTATAATAAAAAAACCATATTATTACTGACCATTAGGAAACAAAAATAATTTATTAAAAATAAAATATTTTTAAGAAATAAATCAATAATAGCAATGAATAACATAGATTCTTATGCCATTTTTTCTATACTGACTATCTTTAACCATATTGGACTCATTTGACTATATTGATAAAAATGAATCACTGATATAATAGGGTGATGATGTATTTTTAATTACCAACGAGTTACCTCAAAAAAATTGGGAATTTTTTTAATTTAATTATGTCATAATTTAATACTCTATTTTCATGAGGAATATAGGGAATTCATTTTATTTTGGATAAAAAATCCATCTGTAGCATTTCAGGATAATTTTTTTGCATCTATTGGAAACAATATGAAATTTACATTTTTATAAAATGAAGAATTTTATATAATATAGTCATATAACATAGAGTTAATGATGGTTATTAATTGTTTAAATGATATTATATAAATACAATAAACATTTATAATCCTATAATGTGGGTAAGGGATCTAATAAGATATTTTGATCTCTAAAATACCTAACTTATCTTAGTGAAACATTTTTTCCTCTATTATTAATTGTGATAAGATGAATTATAATAATATTGGTTTTAAAATATTCAACTGTATAGTAAATTATAAAAAATAATTAATTATGTAACATTAATTATGAATGATTTCATGGTGAGGAAAATTCTAGGATGGGAACTTCCCATATTCGAATAAAGGGTAAATCACTATTACATCATATAATAATGATAATAATGAATACTAACCATGTGAATAACATATTTTCCACTATGATGTTTTTATAGATATATAGATTTCATGGAAATTTTATGGAATCTTATATATATCATATATGGATATTTATGGGGAATATTTTTGAATCATGAGTTACCACCTTTCAAAGAGAATCCATTAAGATATGGAAATTTTTTATAAATTCTATTGAATTTTTTTCGATGATATAATAAAATATAGAATACATTCAATGGGGTTATGTAATTATTAATTTTTAAAATGTATTATTGTATAATGAAAATGAATCAATGAGGATTGAAAATAAATATTACATTTTATGATAGAATAATGATTGGTAGACATGAATGAAATGTAGTGAGAAAATCATGATGAAGTTTATTTTCATTAAAATTAATAAAACCTAACATAATGATGAAATTAGTATTATTGTCGTGATTCGACAATAAAACAATTCATGTGGAGTTCCAAATGGTTTCATGGGCACATGAAATCATGAAATATTATATGTTAATGACATATTAAACTCAATTTAGATGGGTAGGGGTAACATGAATTAATTGAAACTGGCCCAAGAAAAAAATTCATGATCCCAATGATTGAATAAATATATAAATCAACGTATAAAAATATCTATATAACGTATTTGAAAATATTCATGAATTAATAGTAAATAAAATATTTTAATCCTAATGGGGGTCAATATTTTGGATTTTGTTATATTATTATGGGGTTCCAATGTCTGTATCATTATAGATAAATTCTACACATATGATAATTTTTCATTATAGTGTATTGGGTTATACTTTTGTAAATGTGGTGTGGTCATGTGATCTTGAAATGAATATATAATAGTTAATGTGTTAGAATGTTTGTATAGTAGGACCTAGGATAAACATTTTGGATGTCACTACATGCTATGTAGATATATGAGGGGATCCAAATGTAGTTTTAGATGGATTAACATTTATATAAATGTGTTAAAGAATCAAAAAATTAATATGGATGAATTCTGTGTTTTTAGAAAAGGGGAAATTTAAACATTGCCTAAATGAAATTGAAATTAGATTAAAAATTTGAAAAAAGAATGAAAAATATATAAAAAACAATTTCCCTATATAATTTAGTTACAAAAGACAACAAAAATACAAGAAATAAAATAAATATTCCATATATAGTTTTATTCGAGTGTAATTTCTATATTAGGTAAAATAAAAAATGTTGTGAGAAATGGATGAATAGAATTAAATTATACTGTGGGAAATTTTGTTTTAAAAAATTTTAATGAATATAGGAAAAAATCATTTTGAATATGTGGTGTTTTCCGTAATAAACATTTTCAATATTTTTGTTAAATTATAGTATGGAACTTGGTGTAGTATAATTATTTATATAATGATTATGAAAACCATATAGTATATAGTTCAATATATTACACAAATTTGGAGTTATATGACACTACACTTAATGTTTTATTTTGAGGACTATAATGTTTTGTTGTCTCCATTCATCCAACTAGTTCCACACTATTTATTTAAACATAAAATGTGAATCAAAAGAGCATGTACAACATATTTTCAATTTTAATGGGAAAATACATGTATTTAAACATCTTTTGAGAATGACAATGAACCGTTATATGTAATGTTATATGTTAAGTTATATTCAATTTGGGACAATAATGGTCATAAAATGCATTTCATAATAAGAAATTCATTATTGGAATTTGTGGTTCTTCATTATAGGATATGATTGATTAGGATCCATTATTATATTTCTTATGTATATGTTCATGTATTTTACATCGATAAACTCAAATTTTGTGTGATTATAAGATAGAATATGTCACGTCCTGTCCTCGGGGCCAATTCCATGACTACGCCATGCCTGACTTCCATAGGCCAGAGGCTGGAGACGATCACCAAAGGAATAATTCTGATAAGAGGGAAGTCATTTTCTTTAAACCTGTAACACACACTAACTGAACACATACTGTAGAAGCAACAAGAACTAAAAAAGAAAATAAAAGTGTGATGGACGTAAGTGGGCTAGTATACAAACCCAACTGAACAACAAGAACAAGAAAAAAGTGAAAACAGCACCTGGATCGTCCACCGAGTAATCCTGCCAAAATGGTAGGTAATGAACTTGAAAAACTCATCCATGTGATACGTCCCGTCTAGTCCAGCTCCAAGAATCTTCTCATCCATCACCCTCAGCCTCGATCACTAATGTCCGTCTTCTGCACATAACACAACAAGGTGCGGGTAAAGCCTGTGCAAGGGTGAGTATAACAATACTCAGTAGGGGACCCCAAGACCCCTGATGGTCTCCTATAATCCACAGAGGATATACCAGAGTATAAAGTAAAAATCACAAAGTATCAACCAACCCTACATAGGTATATGCTGATAAATATACCTAAGTTATCTATCACAGTCGGACTCCAACTCTCGAGCCCAAGCACAAACCATTCCACAAAGGAAGTAAAGTCAATCACCATGATGATAATGGTTTAAAGAAATTACTCAAATCACACAGATATACATCTATTGTACAGTGATAGAGATAATCATATGTAGTCACTGATTCGTCTATGCTGTCAGACCAACACAGGATATAGGGTCAGCTAAGCTGTTGGACCCACATAGGATATAAGACCAGCTATTCGTTCAGACACACACAAGATACAGAAAAAGAAGTCAGAACTGTCGGACCCATGGAGGATCCCAATACAGTAGTCATCGTTGTCAAACACATGGAGGATCCTAGTATAATATTCAACACTCTCAAAGCCGCTTCTGCCATTCTATGTAGAGAGTACATGTTGTGCCTCTTGGCTATGTCCTTCTGCATGTTCCAGTGTATTTTTCTAGAATACACGCCAAGCCTCACGAAGCTGCTTCTTCCATTCTTTGTAAAGAATAAACACCGTGTAACTGGGGTCACCTGTTGTGTGTTACTTGTCTAAGATCTGAAACTCAAGCGACAGTACTCCCACAGTACACGACGTGTTCTTCAGAAGTATACGCCGTGTATTTGGGGATTTTCCCGACATGATGCCTTCGACCAACGCTCCTCCTGTGAAGTCCATTCTTCATTCTGACAGTCCATTCGTTATGAAACTTGAGACACTATGTCGCCCCGATGCCCAGTAATCATCTCCTGTGTTTTCAGGCCTCCGATCGGCTCTGAAAACATGATTTGATTCAGCCTCTCGAAGAACAATTGAGGGACATTCCTTCCCATTCTGGTTTGATTCGTTGCCTTCTATCATCGTCCCCACTCCATTTGTTCTTCGTGATGTTGTGTCTTCAAATTGGGATCGTTTTGTCTCACAATGAACTTGCAACTATCCGGTATTCATCACCCATGAAGAACGCATAAACACACCAAACATTCACAAAAACGGCAGAGGGATCGGGCCGTGTTCGTTTGGTCCGGTCCTTCTGCATTAGTTTGGTAGAAAACGGGACAATAGAAACAATCATGGAAGGAAGAATCAGTTTTGCTCAAATCAAAACACACCCCTTCCTCGTATTTGTCATTGAATGTTGTCGAGTGGTGGGAAATGGCGGCGTCAATTCATTGTCATCGGAAAGAATCTGAGGATGAAGTGTTGTTGGAAATCTTCATAGGTGAATCCTTCTCTTTTGGAATGATCTAATATCGAAGGAGAAGTCCATCGTTCTTTGGTGGTTCTTCGTTGGATGGTTGAAGCTCTTCCAAGAGTTCTCTAATGCTCCACCAAAAAGGATCGCCAACCAAAATATAATAAAATATAACAACTTATTATAAGGATGGCATAATGAATTCAAAAAGATTCAAATTCATTAATTCACATCCCATAATTATGATGTGGTGTTGGCTCATTGATTTTATGGAGAAGATTAAGAGCCTCCAAATATTGATGGGGGAAGTGGAGAGTTTCATCCTCTTTAATTGGGGGTTCAAGGGGAGTTATGGAAGTTTTGGAGCTCGGGTGGACCCCACCTATTGAAACCCTCCCAATAGAGGTTAGGGTGTGGTGGGCCCCACCTATAACCTCCACATGGAGGTTTTGACCTCCTAAAAAATAAAAATATGCTAAACTTATTTTTATTTAAATTTTATTTAGAAACCCCAAAATCTAACTTCAATCCTCGATAAAAGGCATCTACGGTAAAGGTATTCGTAAGCGAATACTAGCGCTGCGAGTTCAACAGTGCCCTCAGATTTCAATTCCGAGCACCGGTTCAAAAGATATAAAATCATGCTCGTATGTTTATAGAACGTACCTGAAAAAAACATCAGAAATTGATTCCGGGGACACCGGGCCTCGGAATTAGGTTCCCTTAGAAACTGTGGACTTTTAGAATTCCCAAGATATTAACAAAAATTTTGAAATTTTTGGGTCTTTAATTTATCCCCACCTCAGGGATTTATGTCCCCTTAAGCTATAACTCACACAATGGAAAAAAATAGGGTACGGAGAACACATTTGTGCCTCCCTCTCCCATGTTCTCTCTTGGAGGTTCTCGTGATCCCAACGAACACGCACAAGAGGAATAAACCTTCCATGTAGGACCAGATCTTGTTGATCCTAAATCCCCATTGAAACCTCCGTGAATGTCGCCCTATCATTGATTTCCAGATCCACGTGGTTGATGATTTGGGATGGGTGCTACACTTATCTCTTCAGCTGAGATATGTGGAAGACATCGCGCACCCGGTTCTACTGAGGTGGAAGAGCTAGGCGCTAAGACACCTCGCCTAATCTACTGAGGACCTGGAAAGGTTCGATGATTCATGGAGATAACTTGCTACATCAAAACAATCTCAATAAACCTAGACATGGTGAGACCCGTAGAAATACATGGTCACCATCCTCGATCTCCAGTGGTCTCCGTCTCCTATCAGCATAGGACATCTGCCTGCTCTATGCAGTCTTTCTCCGCTCCTGGATGATCTGCACCTTCTCCATCATATTCTGCACCATATTTGGTCTTACTAGTACTGACTCCCCTGGCTCAGTCCAGTATAGAGGCGATCAGCAAGGTCATCCGTAAAGTTCCTCGTAATGTTTCATCCTGATGGTGGAGTGGTAGTTGTTGTTATACGCAAACTCTACCTTGGGTAAGTGATCCTCACAGCTACGACTGAAGTCGAGGACACCTGAACAGAGCATGTCCTCGAGAGTCTTAATGGTCCTCTCAGTCTGACCATCCATCTAAGGATGGATGGCAATGCTCAAGCAACGCTGCATCTCGAAAGCCTCCTGCAACCCCTTCCAAAGCCGGGAAGTGAAACGAGCATCTCGATTGGAGACGATCCTTAATGGAACACTATTAATCTATATGATCTCCAGTACGTAGAGGAATCCCTTGCTCTCTAATAGACCCTGATAATTGATTGTTAGGAAGTGGGGAGACATGGTGAGTCAGTCAACAATCTCCCAGATAGAGTCAGGTCCTTTGGATTTACATGGAATTCCTATCACAAAATCCATGGATATCGCATCCCACATCCACTATGTGACCTCTAAGGGATGAACCATGCTTGCAGTAAACTGTGCTCCGCCTTCACTTACTGACATGTGAGGCATCATGAGACAATGTCTTCTACTTTTTTCTTCAAACAATGCCACCAGTGCGGTCATCAGATGTCCTGATACATCTTCGCCACTCCTGGATGTACCGCTAAAGGAGATGTGTGGAACACCCTCAATAGTTCCTCCCGAAGTGTAACTAGTACCATGGTATGTCCTCTAAAAAGAATGATGTGTTCCCCGCCTTTAGAAAATCCATCAATTGCATTCCCTATAGATATATGGGCACGTCGTGTCTCACAGTCAACATCCCCATTTTGTGCCTCCCTGACTCGCTGAGGAAGTGGAGGAGTGACTATGAGAGACTACAAATAATATGCTCCATCTCTATAAAAAATATATCTACAACATGGCCAACTTCTATGTAGCCTCTCCTAATAGCTGAATGATTGATCTCTTGCCAAGAGAATCTACTACAATGTTCCCCTTCCCGGTAGTATAGACTTTCTCTAAGTCATTGTCCTGGAGGAACTCGAGACATCGTCGCTGTCTCAAGATAATGTCATACTACAAGAAGTTGTACCTGAGACTCTGGTGGTTAGAGTAGGCTATAAAACATTCACCCATATGATAGTTTCACCACATCTTCAAGGAGAATACCACTACTCCTAACTCCAGTTCATGGGTAGCGTAGTTCTTCTCGTGCTGCCTCAGTTGACAAGAACCATACACGATCACTGCTTGCTCTTGCATCAGGACACACCCTAGTCGTGTGCTTGATGTGTCACAGTAAACTACGTACTCAATGCCCTCCTCTAGAAGCCTCAAGATGGGTGCACTTGTCAACCTCTGCCTCAGTTCCTAAAAGCTCTGCTGGCATCTCGCTGACCACACGAAGGGTTTCCCCTTCTTCATCAATTCTGAAAGAGGTGCAAAAACTCTGGAGAAGTCTGGAAAAAATCTCTGATAGTACCCAGCCAGTCCTAGAAAACTCCGTACCTCCATCAAACTCTTAGGTGGCTCCCAAGAAAGTACCGCCTTGATCATCGCTAGATCCATTGCCACTACATCCTCTAAGATGACATGTCCTAGAAAGTGAACCTCTCGAATCTAGAACTAGAACTTCGAGAGCTTACCATAAATCTGGTGCTCTTGGAATGTGTCTAGTACTACCCGTAAATGGTAGGCATGCTCCTCCTCAGTATTCGAGTATATCAGTATGTCATCGATGAAGACTACGACAAGGTGACCGAGGTATGTCTAGAAGATCCTGTTCATGAGACTCATGAACACTACTGGAGTGTTGGTTACGCGAAAGGGTATAACAAAGAACTCGTAGTGGCCATACCGACATCTGAAGCTCATCCTCTGCACATCGTCATCCTGAACTCTGAGCTGGTGATAGCCTGAACTAAGGTCTGTCTTTCAGAACCATCGTACTCCTGTGAGCTGATCAAAGTTGTCATAAATCCTCAGGAGTGGTAATTTATTATTCACGGTCACATGGTTCAGGCGACAGTCATAAACACACAGTCACAAGCTCCCATCCTCCTTCTTAGAGAACAAAATCAGGGATTCCCAAGATGAAACACTGGGTCGGATAAATCTCATCCCCTACAAGTCCTCCAGTTGTACCCACAGCCCACGAAGCTCAGCGGGAGAAATCTGATATGCAGGAGTAGATATTAGTGTCATCCTGGGGTACATGTCAATGTATAAGACCACCTATCTATGAGGAGGTAGTCTTGGAACATCGTCCGGGAAAACATCCTCGTACTAATCCACCACGACAGGAAAACTCAGACTCCACACATCAACCACTCCGAGGATGAAACTAGAAAACTGATGTGTGATCAGCTGCCCTATCCTCTGTGTAAGTCCATCCTACACAGAAATGGCTCCCTTCTCTCTAGAAAAGGTGAACCTAGTCCCATATATGGGGACACACAACACTTTGCGCCTAATATAGTCAATCTGAGCATGAACTGATGACAACCAGTCTATACCAAAGATAACGTCGTCAAGCCTTGATGCCGCTACGACGAGATCCCAGCTGAACCTCCCACCTCCTTGAGTAAGCTCACACTGCTGGCACCAGTGCGTAATCGTCGAGTCGGCTCCCGTAGGAGTCTCTATCCATAAGTATTGATCCAACAGCTCCATCTGAATCTCCAAGATCTGAACAAGGGTAGTGGAAATAAATGAATGACTCACACATGTCTCTATAAGTACTACAGAAGTGGGGAAGTAGACATAGAGAGTACCTTGAAACATCTCAGGTGCACTGTGGTCATAGTCATTGACTTCCTAGAGCTGAGCCCACCTCTTTCTGCCAGCTCCATGTGGTCAGGGGGAACTCTTGGTGGTGGTGGTAGATCCTCGAAATGTTTTCTACTACCCGCTGCTCAGCCCGCTCCTCTACCACGTCTGCCTACTCCCGGCGGACTACCATGGTCGAACCTATGCATCTTCCTGGGAGGTCATTCTATTGTCTGATGTTCATCTGCATGGCGGGTGGGCATTCATGATTCATGTGGACATGCCCGCCAAATTAAAAGAACTGCCTGCTCTTTGTATAACTTGCTCAGTCTCATGTGCCCCACACAACCGAACCTATATCTTGTGGTATCTCAACTGATTTCATGGTCCTCTTAGACTTCTGCAACATCTATCTACTGCCAGCTACAGAAGACTTTGCTACGTGCCGCCCTGTGGGGGGTCTCTCTACTGGTGACTGCTCAGCAAGAAAACTCTCCAATACAAGTTCTCTCTCCAGAACCCCCAAATGTATCGAGGTGCTGGGGGGAATCATCAAATCCCTGAACTCATGCCTAAGTCCATGCTCGAAGGTCCGTGCCCCAAAGAATGGGTCTCGTACCATATCTGTGGAGTAGCGTGAGGGGTCGGTGTACCACACTGAGTAGTGAAATATTGTCATGCTGCCCTTTTGCATATGTAGTAACTCTTGAATCCGCCTGGCACGATATGTGGATGGAAAAAACAATGAGCCGTAGAGACTCTTGAAGTCTGTATAGAGTAACGATGCCTCATCATGCACATGGATCATCAGGCTCAACCATCTGCCTGCTGTTGCATGCAGGAGACTCGCGCAAAGTATCACCATGAGGTTGGCTGGTATCTCTACCAATCTAAAAACTCTCACGAAAGCCACCAATCAATCCTCACATTCCTGTGGGTCCGTCTCTCACTGGAACCTAGGCAGCCTCTAGCGCTGGAACTCTTGTAACACACTAAGGTGGCGTGCACTCTCTACTACTGGATCAGGTGGTATTAGTGGCCCAGTGGGAAGTGGTACCGCTGGTACCTCCGCTGTGATGGGGCCCTGCACCGAGTTCGTGTCACTCGGTGGGTACCATATCGTATGTAACTCGGAACCCTAGATGGTTGCCTTCATGCGGACATCCGAAAAAGAAATAGGTTCACCAATGTTAAAACATTATACCTAGTGAGCTGACACAAAGTAATCAAAATAAAATATTTTTCAATGGAAACACACATGCAATCTGTGTTTTCGTGCGCTGAGTCCGAAATCAGATGTCAATGTCCTAGTGTACGGATATGTCAGCTGCCGCACCGACACCGGTTTCCCTAAACTAATAACCACACTCAAAACACTTACCATTATTGCTGTTAAAAGAATCAGAGTCCAAGTTCTGTGGTAGAACTGACTCCTATGATTCCAATTTGTCATGACTCGTCCTCGGGGCCCGTACCGTGACTACCCCATGCCGGCCTTTCATATGCCAGGGGTTGGAGACTACCACCAATGCTGTAATCCAGATAACAAGGAAGGAATTTCCTTTAAACCTATAACACACACTGACTAAAAAAAATCTGTAAAATCAAAAAGTACTAAAATAGAAAAGAAAAGTGTGCTGGAAGTAAGTGGGCCAGTATACAAACCCAATTGAACAACAAGTACAAGTAAAAAGGGAAAACTGGTCCTGGATCATCCACCATGGAATCCTATTTGAAGGGTAGGTACAGAATTCGAACAAATCATCCATGTGTTATGTCCCATCTAGTCCAGCTCCGAGCAGCCTCCCATCCATCACCCTCATCCTCAATCACTATTGTATGTCGTCTTCATAGAATAAAACAAGGTGCAGGTGATGCCGGTGTAGGTGTGAGTATAATAATACTTAGTACGGGACCCGAGACAACCGATGGTCTCCCTGAATCCAAAAAGTATAAACCACATTAGAAATATTCAATCACGATGTATCAACAAACCCTATTTAGGTATATTCCCATACATATACCTAAGTTATCAATCACATTCTGGATCCACCTCTTGATGCCAAGCACAAAACATTCCACAAAATAAGTAAAGTGAATCACCATGATGATTGTGGTTGAAAGACAAGACTCATATCACATAGGTATACTTATTTTGTATAGTGAGAGAGATGATCAGATGTAGTCACTGATTCATCTAAGCTATCAGACCAACACAGGATACAGGACCAAATAAACTGTCAGACCCACACAAGATACATGACCAGCTATTATGTCGAACCGACACAAGATAAAGGAACAAATGTCAGAAATGTCAGACTCACTGAGGATCCTAGTACAGTAGTCATGGCAGTTGAACCCACAGAGGTTTCTGGAACAATAGTTATCAATGTCGATCCCACGAAGGATTCTGTTACAGTATCTTCACAACTTTCCCTAGGGTTACCGCACACAAGACGCTCGATTCCGGGAGGGTCCTCTCCTCGATCCATGTGTGGACACAACAACTAACACCAAGTCCCACAAAGATTTATCTCAGATATCTACCATGTCATAGGGGTAAATTCCAACCAATATGCGTCCAAGACACAAAGATGATATGACCAAGGAATTTTCCAAAAATTACACGGCGTGTTGGTATGCTTGCATGCCATGTCTTCAGACCTCGGATACTACCAATGTACAACATCCCATGCAGGGGATGTTCATGTAGAAAACTAAGTACACGGGACGTGGTATGGTTACACACCATGTCAAAGCATCTAGGATTGGCTCTGTGTATGTTGCCTCTGTGTTCGTACACGACCTTAACCATTGTTTGACAACCCGTGTAACTGGTATACGGGGTAGCCCATGCCATTGGCCATGTCTGGTCGTGTGGTGGAGTAGATGCCCATGTACTCCACCCCGTGTCCATTTATCCCTAGGATACACACCGAGTCTCACGAAGCTGCTTCTGTCATTCTACATATAGAGTACACGTTGTGCCTCTTGGTCGTGTAATTCTGCTTGTGTCCTTGTATTTTCCCAGAATACACGCCAAGCCTCACAAAGCCACTTCTTCAATTCTACGTACAGAGTACACACCATGCCACTTGGCAGTGTAATTCTACCCGTGTCCGTGTATTTTCCCTGAATACATGCCAAGACTCACGAAGCCGCTTCTGCCATTCTGCGTAGAGAAGACATGCCATGTGACTGGGGTCAGGTGCCATGTGTTACTTTTCTATCATCTTAAAGTCATGATGCAGAACGCACACACTATATAGTCTGTTCATCAGAAGTACACGTCATGTATTCTAGAATTTTCCAAAAACGATGGCTCCGGCCAGCATGCCTCCTGTGAAGTCCATTCTTCGTTCTGATGGTCCTTTCATTACGAATCATTGAACACATGGTCCCCTCAATGTCCCAAAATCGTCTCCGGTGTTTTTAGGCCTCTGATCAGCTTCTAAAACACAACTTGATTCACCCGATCGTAGAACGGTCTAGGGATGGTTCTTCCTGTTCCAGTTCGATCTGTCTCCCGCTATCCTCATCGCACCTCTGTTGGTTCATCATGTTGTTGGGTCATCAATTTCGGACCATTGTGTCACAAAAAAACACACAATTATCCGTTGTTTGTCACCCATGTAGAATTCAAGAACACACCAAACATTCTTGAAAATGTTGGAGGGATCAGGCCGTGTTTGTTTGGCCCGGTCCTTCCTCATTAGTATGGTAGTAAGCCGGTCAATAGAAACAAACATGGAAGGAATAATCATCATTTCTAAAATCAAAACACACCCCTACCTCATATTTGTCATTGAAAGTTGATGAGTCGCGGGAAAATTCAGCATCAATTCATTGATGTCGGAATGCATATGAGGATAAAGCATCGTCGGTGTTCTTCGAGGGTTACACATTCTCTTTTGGATTGATGGAAGATCGAGTGAGAAGTTCGTCGTTCTTCAGTGGCTCTTCGTTGAAAGGTTGAAGCTATTCCAAGAGTCCTCCAAAGCTCCACCAAAAAGGATCTCCAACAAAAATATAATAAAATATAACAACTTATTATAAGGATGGAATAATGAATTCAAAATGATTCAAATTCATTATGTGACATCACTTAATTAAGATGTGGTGTTGGCTCATTAATTTGGAGGGAGATGATGAATAGGCTCCAAATATCTATGGGGAAGTTGAGAGTTTCATCCTCTTTAATTGGGGGTTCAAGGGGAGTTAAGAAAGTTTCGGAGCATGGGTTGACGCCACCTATTAACATCCTCTCAAGGGAGGTCAGGGTGTGGTGGGACCGACCTCTAACCTCCCCTTGGAGGTTTTAACCACCCAACAAAATAAAAATATGCAACACATATTTCTATTTTATTTTTATTTAGAAACCCCAAAAATTAACTTCCAACCTTGATAAAACGCAACTTCGGTAAAGATTTCTTATGTGAATACAGGCGCTGCGAGTGCAACATTGCCATCATATTTCAATTCCGATCATAGGTTAAAAAGATATAAGATCCCTCTCATACATTTACTGAATGTACCAGAAAAAAAATATAACTGGATTCTTGGCACACCGGGCTTCGGAATCAGGTGCCGTCAGAAACTACGGAGTCCTAAAATTCCCAAGAAGCTTTGAAAAACAATTTCACAAAATTTCGGGGTTATTATAGAATATTATCATTTTTAGGGATAATAAAAATTATATAATAAAAAATGAACCTTTTTAAAACATATTATTGAATTGATTGGATGTAAATTTTTATTGAACCACTAAACTATGTTATACTTATTTTTGTTACAATTAATGGATTATAACTTGTACCACCTGACATGAAACAATTAATCATTATTCATTTAGTTATATATAATGGTACAAAATAATAGGAGATATAAAATAACATAACACATTGCTTCATTCATAGAAACCTATGAATATGATGTTTGATTTTTTGGATTTTGTGTTTTTTTCTAATAGTCCCACAATTGATTTATGTTATTTAAGATATCATAATGTTATTTAACTTGATCAACATTAACATGTTTCTATAGGGGGTTTTGATGGGTTCCTAAAACTATCAATTAGATGAATCTGGATAATTAGATGAGTGTTTTGACTATATCATATACAACGAATATATCTTTTTATATTCAAATGATTTTATTATTTCATTATACACGAGGATAGAATCTATAACAATATTACAGTTGATGATGTTGGATTTCTAAAAAACATGTATTTACTACCCACATCCATTAGATATATAATTGGAGCCCATTTTAAAAATATTCCAAGTTTATTCAAAATGAATTTAAACTACCAAATGTTAACAGGTATCATATATCAATATTGGGCTATTACGATGGATGTTATCATAAAACTAATATGAGTTATATTATTTTAAAGAGTTTATAAAATATTCATAAATTTTGGGCCATGTGAAACAAAAATTTATAATTGGTGAGAGGGAAATGTTATGTTATGATTTTCAACACATGTGTTTTCATTGAATTTCGATACCCTATCAATTTTAACATATTTTTGAATGATTATATGTAGAATATTCCATCACATACAAACCAAGGATTGAAATAGATATTGGAATTGAAAAATTAGTCTCATAATCTAAAAACATGAACCTATAAAAAATCATTTATTAATCCCCATGATATTCAAATAAATTATTATAACAACTTAAATATATATATGCTATTATGGGGAATACATAGAAAATAGGGGTTCATATAAAAACCCTGGTAAGGAAATTAATAAAGAAATGAAGAAAGATGCACGAGTAAGATAGAATAAAATAATAATGTAAAAGGCATGTATCATGAGTAAACATATGGATGAATAAAATATTTAACATAAAAACAGATGGTTAGGAAAAAATGGGAATGTTGAAGTAGCATTTGACATAATCATGAGTCAATGTGAACTGTCAAGACATTATCATGTAGTGGATAGAGTCTTATAATGAATTAGGTTTATTCTATAATCTAATACACTATATATCATTATCCACAATCCATTTTTTTGTATTATTTAAAAACCACTTTTTTGAAACGTGGTAACCAAGAAGAGCTACCATCAAATCCCACATAACCTAAAGCCATTACAAATCACATTCAGAATTCCGATATTCAACCAACCTCCAAAAACAAGGAGTATCATTAAAATAAATAAATAACCACTGCATCAATTTTCAATATGTGTTCACCTATGAAAAATCATGCATTCATATGTGTTCTAAAAAAAATAAGGAATGAAGAAAATGCTAAACCATGAAATGAATTAGGTTTCGTAATCTTGACACAATTAATAACCAATGTGATTATCGAAATGGTAGACATGAAATAAGGGATTCAATAATTATAGGACAATAATATTGAAATAAAATAAACATAAATTATGATGAATTATGTCCATCATAAGTGAAATCATATGAAACTATTATAGAGTTAACTATTGAAATGTGGCACATAAGTAGGGTTTAAATGGAAAAGGTAAAGAGTATTTAAAAATAGGAAAGATCATAAAACCAAAAGTGAACTATGAATTAGTTTTTATGATAAAATTTGTGATTTTATAAAATTTTTGGGATTGAAATAATTAACTATGTGTACTTGAAAAGGGCTTAGTAACACAGAATTTCCATTTTTTATGTTTTCATATAAAGAGGAATTGAGTTGAAAACATTACGAAGAATGTATTTCCCCATCCTGAAATTTTGAAATAATCTAGATAGATATTTGTGAAAAATATAAAAAAAAATATGGTAAATATGTATAAAAAATTTAGAATTATGATAGAGAAATGATATTCAACACATAACACAAATGAAAAAAAATTGGTTCAGAGAATTATGTTTCCTTATGTTAGAATGTGTTCTTTAAAGATTATTAATGTTATAGATTAAAAAATTAGATTAATTAATTACCTAATTTGAAAACAATTCCACAAATATATTTTTTATTATATTATTATGTTCATTTATGGCTATTTTAATGTTTTATATTGTTTAATTTTGTCGTTTTGGATGTATTTGATTCAAGGTTTCCTTTTTTATTTTCCTTGTGATATTTATGGATAATTTTATATATGGGAGTAATACCATAAACGTGAAATTATTATATATTAATGAACATTCAGATGTTTAAATTGTCTCATATATCATTTTTTCTAATATTAGTATGATTATTTTGAATAAATGTTAATGGTAAAATTTTATTTTACATTGGTGGTTTTTAAGACCAACATAAATTAGTTTCATTTTATAAAATATTATGTATATATTAATTCCAAAATTTGAGACAAGAAATAATATATAAATATATATATTTATTTATTTAAACAATTATTTGTGTATTTAATCCATCCATGAATTCGGTAATGGGAAATGAAAAATAATTTCCCATAAAGGAGATCAACATACATATACCAGATAACATTTACATTGTCATAATAAAAGGATAAGAGAAGAAATTTAATGATTTATATTATAATAAAAAAAAGTATTACAGTATCTATATTATTGGGTAGTTATCATTCAACTTTTGATAGGTTGTGAGGATAATGTAGATGAAATAAATAATTTAAAAGAGAAAGATAGAGGATGTATCCTTTTCAATGTCTTCTTTTAGGACCTTCTTAAGGAACATGGAATTTTTATTTTATTGAGATCAGTAGCACTAGTACTTGGGGAAGTGGCATTGGATAGGAATTGGATAGTATATTGGAATGATCCAAGTATTATATGTTGTTATGTAATGGGATAGTGTGTGGTTGTATTAATAAGGGAAGGAAATGGTTTTTTTCTTATTATAACCATTACTTTACTAATTTCACTAAATTATATCAATAATGTTGATTCATGTTAATATAAGGATTAAATAGTTCACGGGATTTAGAAATTATAGTTCATTGCATCCTTAAAGTCCAAAAAAATCAATTTTTTCACAAATAATGATTAATACCGTAAATTTACATATTTCATTATTCATCAAAAAATAAAATATTTTAGTGGAATAAAAATATCACCCTAACTGTTTATTTAATTGCATACTTAAAAAATAGAATCCTTTTGATTAAAATAATTCTCTATCTATAAGATATTTAATTTTTAATTAAAATCAAAACTAATTCAAAAAATATCAATTGTAATATTATAATCGATTTTATAACCCATTGAAAATATCACATGTTCTCATAAAATTTAAATATTATTAAAAATAGTATCATTAATTTAGAAATTCATTTTATGAAAACAAATTTTCCTTTAAATAATTATATTAATTATAAAATTACTAATAAACCGTTTTCATTTTTTTAAAAAATAACAAATAAATTATCATTATAAAAAAATTTATTTACATGTACAAGAATATAGATATTTAATTTTTTCATTTTTTGATGATGCCAAAAAATTATTTAATATTCACTGAGGTGAGGTACCTATTGTAACCATCAAATTAATTTTAATAATGACCATACTACTATTCTAATGTCCATATTTATAACGGTCATATGTGTTCCCAAATTATTATAAATATAACATCTTCAAAATTTTCTTCATTCACATATATTTTATCTAATTATTATATAAACAACCATTTCCATAATGAAAATAATAATAATAATATTTTGGTTAATTTCTATATCTTTGTTCATGAATATGTATATTATAGTTTATAAAGTAGTTTAAAATTATGTTATCTTTATTATATATTATTCTATTTTTTGTCCCACTATAATATTTTAAATTTTGAGTGGTTTATTTTATGAATAATTTACAATTATTAATTTGTTAGAGTAAATTTTTTAGTTTTTTTTCTATATGTGAATGTTACATAAACTACGGGACATAATTATAAGAATGGAATATTCATTTATTAAATTATGAGTCCTTATTTCCTTCCCCCTTATGTAATTTCCCAAAAAAATATTCATTTTACATACTATGGTGAAATAGATGAGGATACATATACTTCTCTACATCATATGGTTTTCATAATACCTCTTCATATATATTCTTCCACCATAGTACATTGACCAGGTGAGTAGTCGTGTTGCATAAAACATTATCTCTACAATAAAAGAACATCACCAACTCTTTCTCATTAGATAGATTATTTTTTATCTATACCACCTATTAATTTACTACATGTGAGTGAACTACTATAAAATTTCCTAAGATTGGATACATGGAATATGTCGTGTAATTGAAACATGGTTAGTGGAGTTAATAGTCGATATGTCATATCTCTGATGTGATCATGAATTTCAATGAGTTCAATGAACCTAGGACATTGATATCCCTTCTTCCCATATCTCAAGAATCTCTTCCTCGTAGTTATGTGGAATAATACCTTATCCCAAGCAACATAAATTATATATCATTGATAATTTTCTACAATGATCTTCTATCAACCATGGGCTACCCAAATTTGCTTCTAAATAGTGATCACCATGTCTAATATATTTTAAAAATATTTAGGTACATTCATATTATGTTAACCAACTTCATCTCAACATGATGTTGTTACACATATTTTCCCATAAATGGATTCTTATATAACCATTTTTTTATTGGAAACGTTTTTTGGAAGAGAACATGACTAGAGGAAGATATTGGTTCCATCATCCCTTGATAACCATCAAAAATGCACTCAAAAAATCATTATGTTTTTGGATAGAATGATTATAATGAAAATCAGTATTAGGTTGATAGGACATACTAATGTTTAGCTCATTATTTATAAAATGTTAGAGAATCATCCATAACATAGATTTCAATTTTCGATCTTAAGAAGATTAAATAAAAATTTGTACCCTATATTGTCTTAACACTTCTTTGATCTATATTTCAGTGTGTTAATCAATTGAGTAGTCTTATCAAATTTCAAAAAAGTGATAATTATATTTAATATGATACACAAAAACCCATATAGTGAAATTACATCCATATTTCATCGCAATTATAATGATAAATTCCATTTTTATTTTACCCCAGTTCAATATATGTATAGATAATTGTTATAGTATCCCCTTAGACATTAGACGTTCACCCCCAACCTTCTGAAATAACTATTAGTTTGATGTATATAAAGTCATCTATTTATTTATTTTTCCACAAAGAAAATTATTTGGATGATATTGATATATATTTATTCTCCCTAGGTAGATAAAGATGGTCCATTTATCTTCATAATTAAAAATAATATCTTTATCATCAGAATTAATGTTACAAACTTTAGCTAACTAAATGTTACGAATACATAATTGGTTTTTATTATCATTGATGATATTACATTTATAATAACATCCACAATATTTTTTTCTTCAACATAATCTCATTTAAAATTTTTTACTTTTCTTAAAATTGGGGTCTAAGACACAATTTGAGAAAGGGATGATGACATTCTATAATCATGGATATATGTATCCATTCTTCTAAAGTATAAAAATATTGGATCCTTCTCAATTATCATCATTCAAAATGTTACAGGATCCATTCTACATTGAGAATCTTCCAGGTTATATTTTTTTACAAATATGGTAGTGGATTTATCAATCATAATTCATGATGAGATATATCCATCATTGATCGTACATGATTTTATACTCTTTTGATAATATATATTTTAAGCTCTTATGATCAATATATATGTAAAACTTCTCAACATAGATATAATGAATCCAAATTTTCAATGAAATATACAAAGTATCCAACACCAGATCCATCGTAGGATAGTTTTTCTCATGAAATTTTCGTGACCATTAGGTGTACGTTATAGCATTATCATTTTTCATGATGACACAACATAAATACTTTTAATGAATTGTTTTATATCACAAATATTTCCCTATTTGTGACTATATTATGTAATAGTTTATTGATAAGAATCTTTTATAAATTTCTAATGTTGTCTTCACATTCTATAGAACAAAAAAATGTACTCCCTTTCATGTCATCTGGGTTAGTGGGTTTGAAAATCATGATACGATCCTAAAAAATACTTGTAATACCCAGCTAACTCATGGATTCTTTATATCTCTATTAAATATATTTTCCTCGACCTCTCCTAAAATTTTATTTTATTATTATCGTAAATATAATTACCTTTGTTGGATATTAAATGACACATGAATAAAAATTACTCCTTCCAAACACAAATTTTTTTGCAATTTTTTATATATTTTATCCATTCATAATGTCATTATCATAATTTTAAAAAACTCTTAATGCTCCTCTATTCACATGGACTAAATCATAATGTCATATATAAATACTACTAATAAATTTTTGTGGTAATATATAATGAATGTATTCATTAATTCCATGAATAGTAAGTGATAATTAGTGATTTTGAATGGGATCACAATGAACATATAGTGTCCCTACCTCATTCAAAATGGTGTCCTCAGAATGAGTTACTGTGTCACATTTGAATTCTCAAATATCAACCGACGGTACAATATAAATAAATACATAGTTCTTCATTATTAATAGAAAAATGAAACTATCATTGGAAGGGATAATTTTCTTTATTATGATTTTTTAATCTCATTTTCACTAATACATAGGATTGTTGATTAATTCATAATTCTATATAAGAGGACTAGTGCACCCCACAATGATGTACATATGTATATATTACCATAATCATGATTCTATTTTACCTATTTCATTAGTTGTTCCAACATAATTGTGTCC
Organism: Viscum album; assembly: GCA_963277665.1. NCBI lineage: Eukaryota > Viridiplantae > Streptophyta > Magnoliopsida > Santalales > Viscaceae > Viscum > Viscum album. The sequence goes on from OY728121.1 coordinate 1,771,576,765, forward strand.
ATAATATAATGAGTATTTGATATGGGAAGAGATCCATGTATATGTTAAATAGTGAACACAAACTCTTGGTCAGGATTAATGTGGAGAAGTTATTTTTGGAACACATCTATAATGTCCATTATAATGGAAATTTATTCAAGGATGATTCTTTCCTTTAACATAGTGATTTGAGATATATATAATTTATCGTAATGAAATACCATCCATGATTTGGATTTTGAATATAAAGGGTTTTGATGCCCCTAATTACATTTTCTAGTAATTATATAATTCATTAGGATGAGTTGCATGATATACCATTTTTGAAAGTTGATGTCTAAATTATAAAAAGAAAACTAATCCATTCCCAATATGGAATAAAACATCACCTTTGGATATAATATGAAATTTTATAAGAGGTATAATAAAAAAACATTATCGGGAAGGAGTTATATACTTTAGATGAAATAATTTCTCAATTTTTTATTCTCACAGATAATTGACCACCTATATTTTAAAGTGGTATTGGAATAATTTTATTAAGAATTAATGATATTAATTAATGTGTAGAATGAGAAACCAAAATTATATTTTCTATTCATTAATTATTAAATAGAATAAATAAAAGCATATAATTGGAAGGATCCTACTCAATAGTAGTGAATTCTTATTCCCTTTTCTCCCTGGTGGTTTTAGTTATTGATTATGTCTAATAAATTTTATCATAGGAAATTATCTCGCCTAATACCCATGTTCTATGTAGTTGAAACATTGTACTAATGAATAAGAATTGATATGATCCTTCAATTATACATACACATTAGTGGTTTTATTAATATCAATTCAGAAATGATTATCTTGATACCCTATTTCCTCCTTTTAATTCTATCCTCATTAAATTTGAAAAATACATGGATTCTTATTCTCACAATATTGAAATGGGGGAAGAAATATCTTATTAAATTGATGTTATTTATTAATATATCATACCATATTAAAATCAACATTCATATTTTTATATCCAATATCAATATGACACTATGTTTCTCTAATATCCTTCTTGACATTATTGGAAAAAGAGCCTTATAGTTGTGAAATTATTTAATAACCAATTAATTTCACATACATATCTTTAAACGACTATGGAAGTGATCCACCATGATTTATATGTTAATGACTAAGCCAGAGGTTTATCATGAATTACTTCTAAAAGTTTCCTTAAAATCCTTGATATAATCGTCATCCTTTTTAATTAACTCAAAGGAACTAACTGGTCATTTTATGATCGAATGTTCAAGTAAAACATTTATTGAAAAATATTTTATTGAATCATTCACGTTACCATGAATCAATTTCTTCATTAGAATTATTATTTTTTGTATTATTGTCAACCACTAATTAGAATGTGTATAAAAAATTTTGACTTCCATTATGTCCTTCTCTTTTTTAGAGCATTGAAATATATATAATAACATATAATTGTATTTACTATATTTTTTAGTGATGAGAGGATTAGAATTTCCATTGATAATTTTAGTTCGTTTTTTCATAAAGGGTTTGACCACAACATTCACTTTCTTGGGAAAAAATGGTTAATTCTCATGATTCATCTTATTATTATTAACATGATCTAATTTATCTAATACTATCATGATTTTATGAACTACAGTTTCCATCAATATTGGGATCATATAATGGGAATAATCCCATTTCCTAGAAATTTGGTTGTTAGAATTGGTTCTCCTATTTCCAACCATTATTGAATGATGAAAATAAAATTATTGGGGCTCTGATACATATATAATAAGTATATAAGAAGGAATCAATGATCATGAAAAAAATACAATTATAAATAATAAATATATAATAAATTATAATTCAATATGTTTAAATATAGGATAACCATAGAGGTAGTGTAATCCCTATGGTTCTTACTAATATTTATTTTCATAATCATCCATATTTTTTAGACCATTATTTGAAACATAAAATAGTGACTGAATCCACATACACATATTTTTACCTGATTTTAAGACTATGATTAAATTAAAAAAAACAATGATCCAAAACACTCTATCATTTATAATATTGGTTCTATAATTATAAATCACAAATATTGAATAATAAATATTATATTATTATCCCAAATTGGATCTCATATATATTTTATCTTCCAAAAATATATAGTATGACATAGTTAATTCACTGAAAAATGGATGAGAAAAAAACAGATAGCAATTAATAATGAAAATAAAGAATAAAGAATGAGTTAGAAGAAATAACATGAAAAAAATGAAATGGATCATGAGTAAAAATATAGAAGCATATAATATAGAAAAATTAATCCTATGATCATGTTTACATAGAAATGATTTTGAAACATATAAGATAATCTTTTGATAGGGATAAATTCAAAGACATTATCAAAAGGTGGAATGAGTTCCATAATTGGTATGGTTTACTACATAGTCCCAAAAATAAAGCCTCAAGAGAAGAAAACATTACACATTGAATTGTATCACTATATGTGTACACCAATTATATAATGTACATGAAAATGTTTTCCATTAAATGAAATAGAATATACGGAATGAACTTAATATATACCCATGGAATGAAATGGGCTTTGTAATTATGTCATATGGCATAGAAAAAATGAGTAACATAATGGTTTACATGAAATAATTTATTAAATAATATAATGAAATTTGGAGAGGAAAATATACGTATAGATTATGATAACTGATTTCTAAATTATGTTCATAAATGAGAAAATTGTGATTACATAATAATGGAAATTTTCAACTTAAGCGGGGAATTATGGAAAAAGGAAGGGATTATTCAATAGGGTATACCAGAACAAAATAATAAGTAAGTTAAGAATATTTTATTATGATAAAATCCATAATTTTATCATAAAATTAAGGATTAAAACTTTTTATGATGTGTATATGAAATAAGTTATATAATAGATATGTTGTCTTTAATCAGGGTTTACTATTGAGAGAAATAGATATGTGAACATTTGAAACATCAATTTACAACATAAAATAAAAAATAATTGATATATATAAATTTTAATGGAACATATACCTTGAATATAGAAGAAATATATATGAATAATAAAGAAATACAGTGGAGAAATGACTGAAAACGTGTATCCTAAAGAAAAAGAGAGGGGTTCATTGGGATTCTATACCATATTTCTAATTTTTTTTACACATTATCATATTGTACTAGATAATAAAATTATGTTAATTAATTACCTCATTTATAACCATTAACATAGATAGTATATTTATAATAATATTATAATGTTTATTAATGGCTATTCTGATGATTTAATAACTTTAAATTCAGTATTCTATGAGCTTTTGTTTAAGTGTTTCATAGTCGGATAACTTGTGATATTTATGGATGTTGTGTAAAATCTAATTGTACAAACAAATTGAAATTATATGGTATTCATGAAATTGATGATGATTAAATATTACCATATATCAGTTTTCATTCTAACAAGAGGATGATTCATTTTATTATACATTAATGATAAAAGTTTAGGTTATTTTGGTTGTTTTTATAACTATCACGAATTAGTTTTACTTTATATAATAATATGATGATATATTATTTCTATAATTTTATTAAATATATAACATATTCATTATAAACAATTATATGGGAATTTTATACGTCAATTAATGTGGTTATGGGAAAATAAAACTCATCATCCATGATAGAGATGAACCAAAAAATATCAAAGGAATTTTTTAATTACAAATAAAAGGAGTAGATAATAGAGTTGATTTTTTATATTATATTTATACAATAATATTATATAATTTATGTGATATTTAAATTGTACCTACTCTATGGATTGGGGAGTGAGTATAAGGTTTATTAAAGAATAAATTTATAAGTGGATGATGTAGGATTTCACCTCTTGAATGTTGTATTTTTAAGGACCACCTTAAGGGTCTTTGAATTGGTCTCTTAGTGATACCAACAACTTTAGTTTGTGGGTAAGATAATTGGAAGTGAAATGTATTAAATATTTGAATTTATAAAGGCCTTTTTTGTGTGATGAGAAAGGTTGGTGAGGGGAGGTGTTTATAAGGGATGAGAGGGGTGTTTTTGATTGTTATAATCACTAGTTATTTATTATTTTTGAAGAAAATAAATATTTTTGATTATTTTAAAAATATAGTATATTGATTTCATGTGGGATAAATCTATTGGGATCTTACATCAAGCATGACTGGAGAATCAATATATTTTGTTAATAGTATTTAATACCATAAATTACCATATATAATTATTCACAAAAATACCACTAACATAGATAAATTTAAAACAATTATCCATAAACATTTTTCAAAAATTATATTTCAATATAGGAAATATTTTCTTAAAAAAATTATATATATGTTCAATTTAATGTTTAAATAAAAACATCATTTATATAAATGAATTTAAATTTTTATATTATAGTCGAGTTGTAACCCTTTTAAAAACATCTTATGATCTAATAAAATTATATTATAATTATAAAACAACATAATATTAATTTATCAATACATTTTATTTTTAAAAAATACATTTAAATAATTATATTCATTATAAAATATAAAATAAAAAATTTACATTTTACAAAAATACAAAGACATAATTTATCATTTTTAAAACACTTATTTACTCGTACCATAATATAAATATATCATATTTTTATTTTTTATGATATTCAAATATTATTATATATTTACAAATGCGGTTTTAATATTCTAATATTCAGATTACTATTCCTTATATTTAAATGTATATTCCAAATGTCTCTTTTATAATAGTCATATCACTTCCCAATTTCTCATAAATATATCATCTTACAATAATTCATCATTCAAATATATTCTCTCATTTTTATACATACAATTATATTCATGATTAATATTGTAATGTAATCATTATTTATTATTTCAATAGCTTTTTTTGAGTGTGTTTATTCTATTGATCAAGTATATTGATATTATTTTATCCATATTCTCATTTTTTTTTCTAGTTGAAACTTTTTTAATTCATATTAGTTTATTTTCAAAATATTATACCACTATTGATTTATAATAATGATGATATTTAATTTCGTTATGTGACTCACTTATACTACTTGGAATAAATATAAGAAGGGAATTTCCCTTAATAATATTATGGGTCGTTACAATGAATACCATTTAACTAAAAGAATTTCATCATGATTTATATATACAAGTCTTATATAATCGAAGAAAAAAAAATTAACCCTTTTTCAATTTTCTATAAAACCATGGATAATACTTTCTATTTAATGGATATAAAATTTAACATTCTGATCAAATAAAAATATTAATTATAATAGATTCTATACAATTATATTAAGGCAGTCTTCTTTTTTGTTGATGTATGAGGATAAGGATTCCATCTATGGAATTATTCAATTGACATGATCACCCAATTCCAAATTATTAAATATGAATGTTGTATCACTTTGTGGTGTGAAATATGAATTATCATGTCTTATTTTTAAATTTTAATGTGGGATGATGATATCTTTTCTAATTTTTTATTCAATTATATATCTGTAGGATATAAGATGTTATTTGTATGGTGGGGAAATATTACATTGACTATTTTTTTGTTTGGGTAGGTATACCAATTTAGCCTTCTTTATAATAAAATACTTATCAAATTCATTGATCACCTTCTTTAAAAAATGATTTAGTTATATCATGGATATTAGGATTTCAACATCTAATTGAATACTTTTTGATAGAGGGTTTGTACCCAATCGAATTTTAGGTTAAAATTAATGATAAGAGTAATTAATTTAAAATGAAAACCTTTTTATAAATGAAATATTAATTTTTTTAATTTATTTAGATTGTTGTTATCTATAATCCACATAGTTATTTTTTTGGATTTTAACTCATATTAATTTTCTCAAAGATGTGGTGTCTTTATGAAAAATAATAATTCCATGTTACAAAACTCTATTTCATATATTGGTCTATAATATCATGGATGCTCTACATTATAATCTTCAATTACACTCTCCTTGATAATATTTAATGAAAATATTATATTACAAACTAATCAAATAATACTACCTATTTTTATAACCATCTATTCACCCAGGGAAGATTCATAACATAGAAATGTGAAACAAAATGATATATTAAATATAATCCTTGATGTTTTATGTAATATAATTAATTATAAATTTAAAATAATTATAATTGTTCATTATTTTCAGAATTGGTATACAAAACATTTTCCTATAATGTTATATGGCTAACCTATTATGTACCATTATCATTTCCCTTAATATTTATTCAATATAAAATTGAATTACATATTAACATAAGATATATGTTTTTGGATTTTAAATTTTATTATGAAATTATAATTAATATTGAAATATATAAGAGATATTGGTTAATGGATTAATTTTTTATAAAATTCCTCATCCAAATAGAATGTAATTCTCAAATTTAGTAATTTTATGATGGTTGTTTATTTTCTAGTGATGTTATTAACGAATTTTTTTGTATGATTGATCCTTAACCTAAATAATCTCATGTTCTATAGGTCTCTTTGATGATATGTTACAATAATTGAATATATATCATTAGGTTATACTATAATAATTCAATATAAATCCCTAAATCCATTTAATATCATTATGGTAACCCTAAATGAAAATTTTAGATGTTTCCACATAATGTTCTATTTTTTCATCATAGATAATATTTCCTCAAGACTGTTGATGTGATAAAAAGGATTGATTATCTTATGCTCTATATAATCTCAATAATAAATTAAAACTTTCTTTCAAGATGAAAATGATTATATTTTATTTTTACCATTAGTATGTTTATGAAACATTATTTTAAATTTAGGGAGTTATCTAGATTAAATATACATTATATGAGCCCGACATTTTGTATATTTATTATATTTTAGGGATATATAGATATTATTATGCCAAAATTAAAAATACATCTAGTATAATTCATGATATATGGTTCTCTTATTGATCCATACCTATCAAATATGTACATTAAATTATCCAATGTTTAATCATAATGATATCCCAATAAGTTGATACATGATTTAACATATATATTATATTTAATTAATTTTAGGATATTTTAAAAAAAATCGAGATATCAGAAATCCTTTGAATAATCATATTTAATTATAATTTCCCCTGTAAAATTATATCATGGTAATAAGTGTAGTTTTAATACTCTTCTATACAAGAACATAAAAATGATTGTTTATTTCATATCCAAGGAAATGAATTAAAATACTGTGTTCAGATAAGAAAAATTATATATTGTTATGCTCAATGAAATTATTTTTATTCAAGAGGAATGACATATATATCTCCTTCATACCAAAAGACATATACATATGGATTAATATGGCTCACAGATCTTCATCTTTTCCAAAATTCACTAAATTTTTGTTCTATTATATTTGTAGCAATTCCATATACAAAATTAAAAAGAAACAAAATCAAAATACACATACTCATGACCTTGAGTAGCATTAATGTATATTAACATCTCAATAACAATTGATATTAACATGTTTTATTATTGGGATGGTTGTGGGTATAATCCTATAAAGGGAAAATAAAACACCATATAAATACAATGGCTATATTAGATGATTTGAAAATCCTTATGTCCAATAAATTATTTCTATAATTGTTATATATTATATTAATGTGACACTATTCTGATTATGATTTCATAACAATAATTTCTATTTGATACACATATTTTATTTACATATTGGAATTCATATTGTAAACACTCCATTCAATTATAGGTGGAATCATACTTAATGGAATATAAAATAATTTGTACTATTACAAATAAGTAATTATATGTTATTTTTATTTATTTAACTATAAGTTGTTTCATTAACTAGAAGAAATTTAGTGAACATTATTTCATTAGATGTAGGAAAATTTCCACCCATATATATGAATTTTGGACGAATGTGGACTATAAAAGTTTAATTTTCATCACATTTATTTCATCATTAGACTATTGTTAAATTAATTCCCTCATGAAATTCCCATTTCTTATTTACTATATCTAACCAGAATAAATGTGAGGACTTTCACTATTGATTAATTCTCGATTTCTACTAGTGGATTATTTCATATATTGGTACTTTTATTATATATTCATCATCTGGAGGTAATAATATAATAATTCATTATGTGAATAGAAAATTGTATCTTTACTACCAACTATTCAGATGGTGTTATATACCATATCCCAAAAAATTTGTTCAATTATAAATTACACAAGGTACATGATATGTTTTATGATATCATTATATCCTAAAATTTTATTTAGTAAATTAATATTCACTATATTCAAGGTATTTATAAATTTTTACGTTAATATGGTTGATTTTAGATCTATATTAACCATGTTTCTCAGAAATATATGTATTATTTTTTGACACAGAGAAATGGAGGGCCATAATAAGTCCATGTGTTATTGCTCCTTCATTACCCTCCAAAAAAATAATGATTTATTCCATGAGTTCCCCAAGAATATTAATATCATCCAACAACATAATTCACACTAAAAATGAATAAAAATTACTAATCATATCATATTTTTTTCCCAGGGTAATATAATTCGGTCCATTTGGTCTCCCCTGGTTTGATATATTCAATAATTATGTGTTTGGTAATGTAATGAATTTACGTTATCCATTAAATTAGTAACTAGTGTGGTATAAAAGGCTAATGGACTTTTTAGAAATTTATAAAATATCCAATGTATAACAGTTGTTACCTTATAATATACCATGTCATCAAATTTCTAAATCGTCATTTTTTTCACATCTAACCATTATTTCTTGTCAAAATCTTTAATGTTTTTAAAAATCATTTTAATATAATATTATTTTGACATAATATATATTTATATATATCTATTATTAATATATAAGATATTTTTTCAATCAAAATTAATAATGCATTAATGTCTATACCAATTAGTTATTCATGCATTATATGGATTTTTTTCATAATATAATCTAATATGTATAAAATTTAAATTTTGTTAAATTTTTTAATATTATAAAATTAATCAGTTAATAATATTTTTAGGTGAAACATAGTAATATTTTGAAAAATATTTCACATTTATTGAATGGTTAAAAATATAATCATTTTTTATAACATTATTTCTTTTTTTAGTAATTTCAACGTAACATTATATTATGATATTTCATTGAAATTTAATTAATTTATTTTGATCATCCATAATCCAATAAATTTTATTTTAATAGAATTTATAATCGAATTTTGAATGAAAAAAATATTATACAATAAAAAGCATTGTCCCTAAAAACCTGTTTTTCATCCATGTTGGTAGGATTAATTTAAAATTATAATCTAAATTTTTTATGGATCAAATTTATTTAATCATTCCAATATTTTTAATAAATTTTTTAAAAATATGAATATGAGTTCATTTAATTTTTTTTCATTCTGAATTGTAATTATAGTAAAATGTTTTCAGGTCAATATTGGTAAATTGGTTAATGAAAATTGAAAATTCGATTATAAGAAATAAAAATTACTAAATTAGTTTCCCTGATTCTATTTTATTAGTTTTTCTTGACAATAATCATCCAAAAATCATTGATATGGATATTTTCTAAATGTGTTATTTTAAAATGACATTTATATTATTTTATGAAAATAAAAATAAAAAAATTTACTCCCCTCACATTAAATTAACAATATATGTTCAAATTGAGATGTAATTATACTGTAGAATAATCTTAATTTTTATTTTTATCTGAATAAATTTCTTTTTCGGATTAGAAATGTATTTTTTTTACATAAAAGTTTTTATCATAAATTATTATAGAACACTAACTTGTATCTTATAATATCACTTGATAATTCTTATAAATGAATTTAAAAACAAATCAAGAAATGATTTTTATGAATCATAATGTAAAAAAATAATAGCAAAAAGTAATGTTCTGTTAATAGAGGAATGTATTATATTTTAATTACCCATCATTCTTGTTGTATTAAACATAAATTATTTTAACTAATTCATAAATTGAAAATAATTGTGATATAAGAAAAATATATTTTTAAAATTATTGAAAAGTAATAATATTATTTCAAGATGAAATATAGTATTTAAATTTTTTCAAATCTCCTCCCTTTCCAATTTATGTTAATATTTTGTACTTTAACAAAACATAGAACCCTTTTCTATAGAAAATTATTGTGTCGTTGTTATGTTTAAACTAGTTAACATAAGTGTTAATCGATATGATAATGTTTAAAATGATATACTTTCGTTTATATGATTTATTAGATAATTATATTAAGAGTGTATTGTCTTTATCATTGGTTTATTGTCATTTAGTAACTATTTTACATTAGTTGGTCACATTATAAATTATAATATGTAGTGAAATACCAATCATTATTTTCCGCTCAATTATATAAAGACACATGTATCCTCTACTCAAAACACATAATTATTTTTTTTATTTTATCTATACTAGAAGAAACAACACTCTAACTTCCCAAACCATTTTATAGATTCAATATTTCTTTTGAAAAACATTCTAGGTAGGCTTTAGTTATAAAAGTGAAGGTGTTTTTTGATGAATAGGTGAAATTATATACCTATTGTTTTAATATTATTTCATATTCTTCCTCCTTAAAATATTCATCAACCATGAAATAATATTAACCTTATTATCATGAAAAATATATTTTTTTTATTTTTTTTATTAACCAACTTCTATCTCCACTTTTAACAAATAGAAAATGAGACCATCAATCTTTTGTATGGAAGACTACATCATGGGAACCGATAGAATTATTCTTCCATAATTGACTCTTAGGATATGTTGGAATGATGTATTAAAATTATATATTTGTTATTATGGAAATATTTATAATTTTTAAAAAATAATGTATTGTATATTTTCTTTCCATAACATCCATTGAGATATGATATTTTCATTCATGAGTAGATGTGGATTTATACCTCCATGAAGCGATATGAGTTATTTTTCTTCACCATATCACATGGGTGGTTTACATTAAATTATTTAAATGTATAATTTGATATTTATAATATATTAAAATTTATATAATGATAAAGAGATAAATAAATTATTTTCCTAATTCTCAATAAATAATTAATATGTTCTTTTTGTGTACGTACAACTTAAAATCTCTTTGATTTTTTTTCACTGTTTTTACATAGCCAAATCACATGGTATGATTGAATAGTCAATTTAATGTATAAAAATAAAAAAAATCCTGATTATTATAGTATATATTATTTAATATTGGTCATTTAAACCTTGTTCTACAAACCAATGATGTTTTATTATTATAAAAAAATGTCCTCAAAACACATTATATAGAAACAACTAATTGAGCAATTAATTATGACATTGTAATAAATAAGTACAATACATTATGGAAGAATTATAAAAAAAATAAAAACCATATTTTAAAATTAAATATTTTATAATTTATTATTATATTTTATTTATAGGACATACAGATAAAAATTACACTTGAGATATGGAATATCATAACAATTTTCTTTTCATTGGGGAAATTTTTAATGTTATTCCACTAATATATTTTGTATGGTGTATATACATAAATATTTATATTTATAATGGTGAATAATATTTATTTAATTGAATATTATTTTATTGTTAAAATTAATTTATTCAAATGTATTTAATAAGAAGTTTTTTATGTTGTAAGGGTTTTTAAAACACTATTTATTTTCATTGTTTTGTAATATTATTTTTGTACATTGGAATTCCGTCATAATTTTTTCTTGATCAAAAAATAGTTTTATTCTATATTTAGACATTTTTTGTGTGGATTTAAATATGCTTACATGTTCAAATCACTAATTAATTAAGAATTCAAATTATATGAAAATTTTATTTGTTTTCTTCTTCTCAATATGTTTTCCTGAGTTATGATTCATTTCATGATCAATGATTTCCCACAATGGACATAATGTAACCACATACGTGAATTTTTGGATATTAATTCATTAAATTAATATCATTTATATATCCATATAATTAACTTTATTTAAAATATTTTTTAATCAAATGCTATTAGTGATGTAAATTCATTATGTTTCAATCTCCATTCTTTTTGAGATTTTTATTTTAAAATACACATTAGTGAAATCATATTAACTTACTATACTAAAATAGATCTATTTTATTATCCATCCGATATGAATGTGTTTTATATTTTTAATTTTCATTTAATCTGTATCACCCCAATATTTCTTAGTATATTATATTTTCAATGTATTTCAATAACATGCGCTACACGCAACACCGAGTTGGAGCGCACCAGGAGTTACCAAACTGGCCATTCAACAAAGAGGTTAAGAATTTTATTAACCAAATTTTAAATTTTATATACCCTATATAATTTAAACATTCATCGTTTCTTCTTGTTAGAAATAATATAAGAAAAATCTATTTTTAAGATAAAAGAGGCATTTCTTAAAAAATGAAGTTTTATTCCGTTTAATGGTGAACTGTTTTTAAATATAATATATGAAAAATTTATATATTAAATATAGTGTAATTAAATTCATCTTTAGAATAGGGATTTAAAAATTTATTTTGGATAAATTTTTGGTACGTTTCTAATAAATTTTATATTTTGATGAATTTTGATACTAACTTTTAATTAAAAACTTCTTTTATAATAAAAATAATTTATAGTCTAAAATTATACATTTTAATGGGTTTTAAGTATCCTTAGATTATATTTTGATAATTTAATATGATTTAAGCCATTTTATGTAACGTCAAATTTAAATTGGACAAAAAAAGTGCCAATCTTTGGGTAGTTATTATTTCATAAAAACACTTTTTTGTATTGACAACGAGAATTAATTTTAAATTAATTTCTTCCACTTTTATGTTTTGAATTTGAGAAAATGGATTCCATATTTGGAATCAGGAGGTACAAATTCTGTAAATATATAACTTTTATTTTTAGACATTATGAATAATTATTTCGGCAAAAATTTTATTTACCATTGTTAAAGGGTAAATCTAGTAAATATGGTTAATGAAATAATATTAAAATAATATTAAATTACCCTGACATGTGTCCTAAACCTATTGGATAATACATTTCCGACCATGGGAATCCTTGGGTCGATTTGAGGACCCCATGGAGAAACATGGGAATGATAATGACATTTTCTATTAATTAATCTAAAGTAACGCCAAAAATAAAAAATGAATGTATCTTTTAGTGAAACATTTTTATATGGGGTTATACAATTGATCTCTTATACTATAAATATTAATTATAATAATAAAATTATTTCATACTTTATTATATTTTATTTATAATTTTTAGACTTAAAATAATATTATTTATTTATGATACAATAATGATACACTATTTTCCTTATTAATAAAAGAATAAAATAAATGATATTGTAAATATTAAAATAAATATAATTTGAATGTTTGATTCCATAAAAGAATTTTCAAGGTTTATATGACAAGTTAGTATTGATTAAATGTATTTGGTTCTAAGTAATCAAGTTGTGATGACTTTATCAAAAACCAAATACTAAATATTGTCAAAAATGACATAAATTAGTTTCTAAAACAAATAATATATTATTTCTTGATTTAACAAAAAAAAATATATGGTTAATCTAATGTTCTTAAATAATATTATATATGTGATTAATGAACCACTTTAGTTTCTCTTGGATATTTACAGTATGTTTATTAAACATATAGTGTACGAATACAAGAAGACACGGTAAAAGTTAAACAATTTAACTAAGAGTTAAGTCTAAAATTGAAGGTTAATATGGTGACACAAACCTGAATAAAACCTATTGGATGAGATTTTTTCGAAACATTCCCACATTATCGTAGAAATAAATATTTTTGAGACATTACTACCCAAATGTTTTTTATTATAAAGCAATATTTCAATCTTTTCCTAAGGTGCCCATCACCTCTCTTAGAAAAGGGCACTTCCACTTCTTTCAAAATCACATCTCTAATGCCATTTGGATCAACAAAAACCTACCCAAATATCTTCCAAAATATCCTATCTTCAACCTAAAGGCCTTAAATTGGTCATAATTCCAATATATGGATCTCTTATGATCAACTCAAAAATAAAACACCAGAATAAGAGGTAATAATTTCACCTCCCTCTTTCATGTTCTTTTCTTCTTCCACATTCTCTTTATTTGTTGTTTCCATACTAAAATACTAAATCCACTAACTTCTATATACATTAATTTTATTATAAATATATACAACAATATTCGTTATTCTATAAATAATATAATGACAAAGTCACCATACGTGCGTGCATTCGGCTTACCATATCCACATTGTGGTGTAGTTTTTTATTCAAACACTTAATTATTTTTATGGGAATAATAATATCTATAATTGATGTAAAAAATAAATATAACATGTTAATTATTCTATATACATGATTTACCAACAAATTACATACAATTTCACCATCAATATAATGATATTTTCGTTTGTGCGTATGTACAAATTACAGTCTCCACGACGCGATGAGATTCGTTTCCACATTCACCATTCAATGGTGATTATAAAAATATATATTATTCAAAAGTATGTAATATATGACATAATAATTCTACATGATACATATACATGTGTGTGTGTGTGTTTGTGTGTGTGTATACTTACATGTATCTTATTTACTTACTTCTGTTCAATACGATATGAAAACAAAAACAACGTATATGTATACGTATGGATTACCGTCTACATAAATGGTGCCTCTCTTTTCATATATCTATCTATAATAAATTTTAATATTCGGAATATATATGATATAAAAATCAAATTTAATATTCTATAAGTATTTAAATCATGTTCTATATTATACAATCAAGAATAACAAGTTAAAACACGTATGATAAAAAAGTGATTACTACCTGAAAAGTTAATTTAACATGGATTTAATTATTAAATTGGTAGTATAAAGTCATAAATGAATCAAGTATGATAGAATAAATATTAATATTCTTCTGGTATAATTTAATAACATACTATAGACATTATACAGGTGGATAAATGTAACCTCGACCAAAAGAAAGTGTATGGTAAGGGTTAATCACTCAGTCCCATTGTTATTTGAGATTATTTATATGTATGTATTTACTGGGACATATTTATCATCCATGTCCATGTTTCATAAAATTATTTTCAATAATAGTCTTTTATGGTTGTATGAAATGTACTCTTAAACTATATCATCATTTTAAATGGTTTAAATATTTATTCTTATAAATCATTCTCATTAATGTCCATCTATTCAAAATGGGTTTTAAGGATTTATTTATATGGACATGAATATTTTAAACTGTTAATTCCTTTCAAATGTTTCAATGTGGTATGGAGAAAAATTATTCAAAGATTTCTTTAAATGTATTCATTTCTAAATTGTGTGACTTTTAAAAGTTTTCAAGAAAAAATGATATTTCTCTCAAAGAGTTTTACTAATCATTTTCAACTATGTCAACATCATTTTTGGATATTATTTTTGATTGAGGATGGTTTATGATAAATACAATATTCAATATTGTATTGAAATAGTAATGATATGTTTGACTATGAATGTGCTATTTTTTATACCATTTACGGATTATGTTTAATGTATTAACATTTCATATTCCAGTTTTAATATGAATGTTTATGTTATGATTCCACATTTTCATATGAGGAATTTATTGGGATTAGTATGTGACGGGTAGAGCCCGCAATATATTCTCGGTGCATCGGTAGGTCTCATGAGACAATTTTACATTGAATTGTATGAGGCCTTTCGAATTATGATATATAGTTTTGGGCGAGGCCTTAATCATTTTTAGACATCTTGTCCGAGGCCTTGAAAAACTATTTTAGAGTTTCAAGTATTATACATTCCCTCTTTATGAAAATAATATTTTTGGTACATGTGGTTATTCGACAAGTAGAATACCCATGAATTTTCTTTACTATGGAATTATTTACTCAACTCATATTCTTTCTGTAAAGTGTTCCTGTTTATTTTTTGTAAAGGGCATGTGTTTTCAATTATTCATCATTCTATTTCATTAGGTTATCATCTACTAAATTGTTTACCCATACTGAGCATCAAATTTTACCCCTTTCTTTTTTTTTTATTTTCCCAGGATTTCCAAGAAGTGTATTATTATTGATATTAAAGGTTATTCTAAAAGGTAATAATGGTATTCTCAAAAAACAGTCTATGTTGTATTTTATGTTTGAGATAGTAATATGATGTTGGTTTATGTAACATATTTCCATCACTGCTAAAGAGATCGGTCCTTCGAGAATTGATTCCTTGTAATCTTGCAAATGTATTAAATTAATGCACCAAATCTAGGCTTCTGGGGATGGTGTGTTACAGTTGGTATTAGAGGAAGTTTTTCAATAACCATGGAACCTAGATTTATAATAACTCTAATTAGAGAAAATTACCCTGAGATAGACTTTGATGATTAGTGTAGAAGAACATCCTAATTTTTTTTAATTTAGATATATTGTGTATTTTTCAAACAATATATCCCTGTCTAGATATGAGCAAGTAGAGGCGGATCTGGCATAGATGTACCCAGTAGTGAAAACTCCGACAAGGAGTTTTGGTCTTGGCTTGGGGTATCCTGGTACATGACAATGGGCCTTGCTTCACTCTTGGTTATGACACTCCTACGGGATATTCTTTGGATAGTTCACATTTTCATTACAAACCATTATGAAGGATTTAGGAGTAAATAAATCCCCAAATAAAAAATTTTATGACTATTTATTTCCAATGATCCCATACCTAAGTGGTAAGGGCTTCTACATGTCATCCAAGAGACCAAGGTTCAAAACCGGGTGGAGGTGAATTTCTGGTTCACTATAGCAGTACTGTAGCAGTAATTGATCGATACTGAAATAACAAGAACTATTAACTGGATTTTGGTCTTGGGGCCACCGTTTTCGGCCTACGGGTCTCAAGGTCCTTCAATTTATCAATGGCCTTTGAGCCATAGGGCCTTCGGGCCACGTAGACCATGGAGTAACACAGTTAACACAGAACACTCCTCAGAAGAGGATCAGAGTAACAAGAGTAGCATCCACCAGAAGCAGTGCTCAGTATATTGGAATAATGAGAGGGTATGGCAGACACCATCCGGACCAGGCACCGTGTTGCTTCGTAAAAGGAAATGCTAGTTGATCAGCGATGCAAGGTGGGGAGGTAGGTGATGAATGATGCAAAAGATGGGTAAGGGCAGTTCAAGTGGTTTGGGCCAACAGATCATGTATTGGCCATGGTATGCCTCTGAAATTTGGGTCATTTATTGCGGTCCAGTCAGGCCTTGGTCATATGAGTCATGTAAGAGTTTCCCTTCGACACTTAAAAGGGGGATTATCCATAATAAACTAATATAGAAGTGCTTCGGGCCATTCAGGGGGACTATATATTATATGCATAATCATTTCAGCTTTCCCTAGTTATTTTACAAGTTTGGAATTATGAATTACAGTTCATAAGCTAACCTAGTGTATTCCATTGTATAAAAATGGATCTTAGTAGAAGGAATGATAATACCAGCAATATGTATGATCGAAAGATTAAGAAGGATCATATATTTCATGATATTAGTCCAACATTTAATAGGGAAATAGTATCACATGCATTCTCTTCTTATGAATAAATAGTATCATGTATTAATAAGATTAGTAAATAATTCTCTGCGTCATATGGCTTTGAAGGGATGTAAGATAATAAAAGTATGGGAGAGAGAAATATGGATATATGGATGGTGGGAAAGAAGGATTTTCCTATATGTGATAAATATGGAAAGAATCACCTTGGTAAATATTTGAAGGGAATGTGTGTGTTCTATAAGAGTGGAGAAAAATGACACCATGTATGTGATTACAAGGGTAATAAAGAGGTTTCAATTGTACAATTCTTCATCTACAAGGGGTTGGGACACTACAAGAATCAATTTCCGAATCCTTAGAGTATACCCCAAATGATTCTATTAAATAATAATCATGTTATGATACTGCCATAAATAAAAAGAAATGACTATTGTTATTTTGGTTTTTTTTAAATTATTTCATTTCAGTTTTGTATCGACGATGTACTGGTTATATGAATTTCGGAAATAAATAAGGATTATACTGCAGTAATATTTCATTAGGTACTTATGATTGTGTGTAACCAATAAATGTGACTCAATAGAAGGATAATTGTTTTGGAAAATATATAAATGAGTGAAATATAAAGCTTAATATGATTATGATACTGATGTATTAATTTTTGAATAATATATTATTAATTTGGATAAATTATATGGGATATTTTTAATTACCATGAAACTGATTAATGATTTTTTTAATTCCATCACTGATTGAGATTACAACAATTTTGGATATAAGGAGTATATCCAGTATTCTATAAATAATAAAGGAGAATGAATATAATTAATAATGTTTAATGGAAATTTAGGGTGCTACATTGTTTCAAAAAAATACATGGTGAAGGTATTCATATATTATTATGTGGAAAAAATGATCTTCATTGTGTTTACAATCCTTATCAATTTTGGACTATGAGTTTGGAAAAAATTATTTTGGATAAATGTACATGATGGAATGATTTCAATTTGAAATTGGATATTATTGTTAATATTAAATCATTTCATAAGATTTTTTTGGTCTGTTATGAAAATGACAACCTGGAGGTCCGGTGACATCTGGTCGCGTCTGGAAGGGCCGCGAGACTTGAACTCATGATAGAAGGGTGACAAGGATGCATCACCTACCACTAGCCTAAGTCATGTCTTGGTTTGTATAATGCAGTGCTTTTTAAATATTCATACTAATGAATTATAAATTCATTATTTTTGGATCACCATATGATTAGGATAAATAATATTTTTGGAATTCGATTATCTTTTGGAGTGAAAGATAAACTATTGTTGGAATTAGTAGAGGGTTGAAACTCTTCTTGTCAAGTATGTATATATATATATATATTCTCTTATTATATGAATAAATTGGTTCTTAAACATTAGGTAAGGGATCTTAAAACGAAAAATGGTTTAACCTAATACCTTATGTTATGTTGAATTGATGTTATATTTAATCATCATAGATCGATGGCTTTGATGCCCTCAATTTTACACTTTCTTGTGATTGATGAACTCAATAACTCCCTTTAAATATTTACTTTTTTAATACAATTATGTGTCTCTAATTTCCACCAATATTCTCATAATCTAGATCATAATTTATTAGTGACTTTTTCATTACCCTTTCCCTCTTTTAAAACAAAATTTAATTAACACAATTTCTGATGTCGGTTTTCCACAAAGGTATTTTTCTTTTTTAAACATTTATTTTCAAAAAATAATTTCAAGTTTTGAGGATGAAATTTATTAAAGGAGGGGAGAAAGTAACACCTCGAGATATCGTTGTATGTTATCTCTTCAATGTATTTCAATAACTTGCGCTACAGTCAACATCGAGTTCGAGCACATCACGACATACCAAACAAGCCATTCAAAAAAGAGGCTATGAAGAGTATTAACAACATATTAAATTTTATATATCATATATATCTTTAACATTCATGTTCTGTGTTTCTTAGACATAACATAGGAAAAATTCATTTTTTACGATAAAAAATATATTTATCAAAAAATGTAGTTTTATGCCTTTTAATGGACAACCCTTTTTAAATCCAATATTTGACACATGTATAAATTCAAATTATTGAAAAAAAAATTATCATTATAATAGGGACATAATAATTTTGTTTGGATAATTTTATGGTACATTTCTGATAACATTCTTATTTTGATGAATACTGATACTAAATTTTAATTAAAAACATATTTTTTAATCGAAATAATTTATAGTGTTAAAATAATGTTTTTAATTTTTTTTACGTATAATTAAATTATATTTTTATCATTTAATTTAGTTTAGGTCAACGGATGTAATTTCACATTTATATTGGACATAAACAAGCGTAAAACTTTTGATAGTAATTATTTTTTAAAAACCAAATTTTTGTTTAAACAAAAAAATTAATTTTACATTAATTTAAACAACTTTTTTGTTTTTAATTAGGATAAATTGATTCCATGTTTGGAATCAAGAGGTCCAAATTGTGTTAATAGGTATCTTTTAATTTTATACATTATGAATAATTACTTCGGTTAACATTTTATTTACCATGGTTAAAGGGTAAATTAGGTAAATATGGGTAATGAACTAACATAAAATTAATATTAAATTACCCTAAAACATGTCCTAGTCCTATTTGATGATACATGTCCAACAATGGGAATCCTTGTATTGATTTTTGGAACCCATGGAGACACTTGGGAGTGATAATGACATTTTATATTAATTAATCTAATGTAATGACAAAAATAACAAAAGCATTTATCTTTTAGTGAATATTTTTTATATGGGGTTATATAATTGATCTATTCAACTATAAATATTCATTTGAAAGATGAAACTATTTCATAAATGAAGATATTTTATTTATAATTTTATACATAAAATAAATATATTTATTTATGACACAATAATGATTCAGTATTTTCCTTATTAATAAAAGAATCAAATAAATGATATTGTAAATATTTAAATAAATATAATTTGAATGTTTTGATTCAATCCACAAATTTTATAGGGAAATATGAAATGTTAATATGGATTAAATTTATTGGATTCAAATTAATAATGTTGTGATGACTTTCTCAAAAACCAAATACTAAATAGTATCAAAATTGACATAAATTAGTTTTTAAAACAAATACTATATTATTGGTTGATATAAAATTCCAAAAATTCTATGGTTCAGAAATATGGGTTAAATAATATTATATTTCTCATTAATGAACCTCTTGAGGATCTCTTGGATGTTTAGAGTGCATTTATAACCATATACTATAAGAATGCAAGATTACACGGTTAAAGTTAAACTATTTAACTAAGAGTTAAATCAAAATGATAATGTTATTATGGCAACCCAAACCGGTCAAAAACCAATTTAATGAATGGTTATCCACCCATAAAAACATTATACTCGAAATAAATAAATTTTTTGCCATTAGAAACCGAAAAATATTGTATAATAAAATAATATTCCAATCTTTTCCTAAGGTACCCCTCACCTCTCTTATAAAAGGTCATATCCCCTTCTCTCAAAATCACACCTCCAAAGTCATTTGGCATGGAAAACCCCCACCTGAATAACTTCTCAACTATACTCTATTCAACCTAGAATCCTTACTTTGATCATAAATCCATCCCAAGGGCCCTTCTGGTCATATCAAAAGGAAACACCTGAAGAAGAGTTGATAATTCCACCACCATCATTCAAGTTCTTTTTTTCTTACACTTCCTATTTATTTTTTGTTTCCATAATAAAATACTTACTAAAATTCCTTCTATATATTGTGATGTTATTATAAATAATTTTATAACCATATTTATTATTCTTTCCATTCTATTATGACAAAGTCACCATATATGTGTACGTACGACTTACCATCTCTACACCGTGGTGTAGTTTTTTATTCAAACACTTCATTATTTGTATGGGTATAATTGTGAGTATAAATGATGTAAATAATAAATATAACATGTTATGTAATATATATATATATATGATATACCATCAAATTACATTCGATTTCACCATCAATATAATGATATTTTCATTCATTCGTGGGTATGGATTTCCGTCTCCACGACGCGATAAGATTCATTTCCACATTCACCATTAAACAATGATTATAAAAATATATATTATTAATAATTATGTAATATATTAAATAATAACTATATTTGATATATATATATATATATATATACATATATATATATATCTTATTCACTTACATCTGTTCAATACCACATGAAAATGGAAACAACGTTTATGCGTACGTATGGCCTACCGTCTCCATAAACGGTGCATACCATTACATATATTGACCTATTATAAATATTTATATTCTAAATATATATGATATATAAAAAAAAATTTATATTCTATAAGTATTTAACTCATGACCTAAATTATACGATCCATAATAACATGTTAAAACACGTACGATAAAGAATGCGATTATTATCCGAAATGTTAATTTAACATGGAAATAATTATTAAATGGGAAGTATAAAGATTTAAATGAATCATGTATGATATAATAAATTTGAATATGGTTATGGATTAATTAATTAACATACAATGGTCATTATATAGGAGGTTAAAGGTACCCTCAACCAAAAGAATGTGCACGCTAAGGGTTATTTCCTCAATCACATTATTATCTGAGATTGTTTATATGCATGTCTTCACTAGGACATATTTATTATCCATGTCCATGTTTCATAAAAATGTTTTCAATAAGAATATTGTAAGGTTTTATGTATGGGACTCTTTAACTATATCATCATTTTAAATGGATTATATTTTTATTCTTCAAAATCATTACCATTACGGTCCGTGTTTTTAAAATGGGTTTGAATGAAATATTTATATTGAAATGAATGTTTTAAAATGTTAATTCCTTTCAAAAATTTAGAAGTGGTATGGGAAACTTTGATTCAAAAATTTCATTAAATGTCTTACTTTTTAAATTGTGTGAATTTTAAATGTTTTCAGGAAAAAATGGAAATTTCTCTCAAATAGTTTTACTAATCATTTTAAACTACGTCAGTGTCCTATTGGGATATTATTCTTAATTGATAATGATTCATTATAAATATAATACTCAATATAGTATTGAATCAGTTATGATATTTCTGACTATGAATGTGCTATTTTTTATACCATTCATGGTATATGGTTTTTTTATTAACATTTATTATTCTTCTTTTAATATGAATGATTATGTTACGTTTCATCCTTTTCATATAAGGAATGTATTAGACTTAGTAAGTGGCGAGTGGAGCCCGCTCTAGAACCTCGGTGCATCGGTATGTCTCATGAGACAATTTGACGTGGAATTAGACACGACCTTTCCCAATTTGATATATGTTTTTGGTCGTGGAATTAATGTTTTTAGACATCTTGGCTGAGGCCATGAAAAAATGTTTTTGAATGTATGTAATTATAGATTCCCTTATTATGAAAATAATATTGATGGTTTATGTGGTTATCAGACTAATAGAACACCCGTGATTATGTTCAATTATGGCATTATTTACTCCGCTCATATTTTTTCCATAAACTGTTCATGTTTATTGTTTGTATAGGGCATGTGTTTTCAATTATTCTTTGTGCCTATTGTTTATTTATCTTCCACTAAGTTGTTTACCCTTACAGAGCATCTGAGCTCACCCATTTCTTATTTTATATTTTCCCATGATATCTAATAAGTGTATTATAATTGATAGGAATGGTTAAGATAAAATGGAATATTGGCATTCTCAAAGAAATATATATGCTGTATTTTTTGTTTGAAATTATAATGTGAAGTTGATGTATGTAATCTATTTCCAAGACGGATAAATTGATCTGTCTTTCGAGACTTGATTCCTTGTAATCATACCAATGTATTAAAATAAAGCACTGACGATGTTCTTACGTGGTCGGGGAGTTACATAATCCATTCTATATAATAGGATCATTAAGAATGACATTTTTATGTGTCACCGACCATATATCAACATTTAGATCTAGATTATTTCTCTTTTATATAATTTTTTTTAAATGACTTCATGAATTTTATTTTAAAATACGAATTTAATTTTTAAATTTATGTAACAATATCAATGTAAATAATATAATATAATTTAAAAGGAAAATTTCATAACATTTTCTATAGGGGATTCATATAAATGTATTTTTAAATTATTTAGAGGAGTGAATATATTTAATGATTATAATAAGGAAAATCTTCTAAATAATAGTGACCATTATTTTTTGTATTATTTACATTATAAGTTTAAAATTCTAAAATTTTAATGCCCCGACCTAGGTTCCACTAAATGGTGTCCCGAGTCAGTCAGTCACATTTCCACAAGCACAACTCCCTGTACACTGGAGAGTGACAAGATGTAGTAAGGGTCTGATAAGTTATCCATGGGAAGACAATACCCTCTTTACTTAGAATAAAACACCCATGGAAGAAAACACCAATAAAAAGTGTGGATGCTTATAAATAACCATAACAATACCATGTCATAAGATAGTCAAAACAAGAAATACATTACTCAACTAAAATTGAATTCTTACTTTTCAAATTATTTTGTAATGTGTCTATAATGAAACAGAAAATAAAGACAAAACAACTCCAAAAATATTCCTAAATCACATCCAATTCCATCACCCATACTCCCTTCTCTAACAAAATCCTATCCTATGAAATTTCCCATATCATATCACAAAACAACAATGTCTAATCGGGTGCCAACTAGGTGGCCTGAATAGGGTGTGAGTAAATATCAGTAGGCCACCACCAACTGTGTCTAAAACAAGTCTAGTCATATGAAAGTGTATTAAATTATATGAAAAAATAAATACAATTCATAATTAAAAAGTTTTAATGATGTCATATTTTTTGGATTTCATCTTAGACTTGATTTCAATTCATGTATTTCATTTATCTAATAATTCATTATTGTCACTCATTTGGTGTTAAAGTCCATTTCAAGAACCCCAAACATCATTCAATATAGATCAAAATGTCTATAAAATCAACATGTTTGGTGCATATTTCTTTTTCTACCACCCCACATCTTATGTTCTTGGATAAATATTGGATATGAACACCATTCCCATGTCCTCACATCACTATCGGTCTAGAACACCATGTCTAGCATGCACATTCTCAATCATTTGAATCCTTAATTAATTCATAATAATTAACCACATCATTCCCTTACTTTTCCAACTATTAGTTAAACATATCAATGTCCCCTTTTTAACCCAAAAATTAACTAAATACACAGGACATTAATTAGTTATACAATTAATTAATCAAACAACATAAATCTTCCTCCATAGGTAATTATTCATAATTAGTTATCCATATACAATCACAACATTTAAAAATTAATATAACAATTAATTATCATTAACCAACATCATGACACATTATTAATTCATGATTAATTATCTCACAGAGCCAAACATCATCTCTAAATTAATTCCCCCTAATTTATTTTATCAATCCCAAACAAAATTCAATATATCAATAACAATACTTCATCTGATAAAAAATTTCCCAAATCAATTATCTATTTGGACAGTCCCTTAGTTCCATCATTAAATCCTCAATTAATCTTCTTTATATAAAACATAATCAAAAAGTAAAATCACATTCTTAATTATCCTAATTTAGAAAATAAATTACTAAGGGATTATAAAAAATCATTAATCATGCATACACATATAAAATCCATGAATATTAGAGTTTTATTTAGACCAACTACCCTTGATTGATAATTAATGTTAGCCCAATGGAAATTTCCCAAATCCGAGGGGCACAACGACATCGATCATTTTCCAGATGTAAGTCCATAAACCCAAAATTATGATCAAACCATCGAGATCAGGAATATATTGATACAGATCGAAAATCCTAGATCTGGATCTCAACTTATAGGTTTATATCCATGAAAAGGTGGAGATATTCTATGAAAAGAACAATAAATTATAGAGGAAATAATTGGAAAATCATAGGTACACAATACACTTACATGGAATAGAAAAGATCTTCTGTACAGTATTCGGATCTCGATGAAAGATGTTTGAATCTCCTTGGAATCTGTCCATAATGATTTGGGATCACCTATAATTCATTAATCCCAAGCCTAGATCTATGTAACGGGGTTTCAGAGGATTGGGTGATTTAAAAACTAAATTATTGATATTAAAAACCAACACACATTGTATTCTAGGAAGGGGCACAAAGATAGGGTAAATCATGTGCAAACCATTCATACCTCTCTATCCAGGTTTTCACTATTACCTGGAATTTAGTGAATGGATTATTATACCCTTAAAAAACATTGTACATCCATATTTATATTAATTTTTCTCAAACACTCAACCAAAATCACCTCAAACCACAAAGAGGTGATGATATGCCTTCACTTGTAGATAGGTAAAACACCTTTTCATGAAACATATATCTTCTTTTTCATGTCTGGCCACCAAAACTATCATCTCAGGTCATGAAACATTTTTTCACACTTGGATGTACAGCCCACTTTGAGGCATGCAATTATTTCATATGATTCTCTTGTATAATCATATGCACACCAACCTGATTTTTCTCATAGTTGATCTCATACTAATCAATCATATATTATGAAGGTGTATCCACTACTTCAAAGAATTCCTTTATGGATAAGCAATCCATATCATCAATATGCATGTCCTGGATCCATATCATGTGTGAAAAATCTACTGCTACAGAATCTAGATCCATCTTCTCTTTACTCTCCTGAACCACCACATGAATTTCAGCCAACATGGATGTAGTCATCCACACTACACTCGACTCATGTACCAATTGAGTCTGAATTATCCTACTAAGGCCTCTACCACACTATTCCCCTTTCTGGGTGTATATTCCAGTTAAAATTCAATGAAACTAATATACTCTTCCTGTATTCACTACCAACGATTTATGTTAATCTTTGAAAATATATACTTCATGATTTTTTGATCTGTAAAAACTATAAACATTTCAAAAGAAATATAATGTTACCAACATATAAAAAATTAAACCTCTACTGGTAACTCGTGATCATACATGGTGACATTGAGTTCATGATTCCTCGACATTTGATACCCTAATTGATGAGTCCATCCCCTTTCATTAACACGGCTCTGAGTTCAATCCTATATTATTCACAATACATATGATACCTCTCACCTGAATCAGGTAAAATCAAAAATTTTGTCGATTTCCATTGCTTCTTCCACTCCTAGAAAGAATTCTCCCATGCTTTTTTCCATTCAAACGTTTCCCATATTTCATACCTGAAAGGGGCACTATATATCTGTAAATTTCTTGGGCAAACCTCTTGTAATATCAATCTAATCCCACGAATCATTAGATATCAAAAACATTCATGGGATGGTCCTATGAAACCACTGGATGAGCATTCTCTGGGTCCACTAACACACCTTCTTCCAAGATGATCTCCCCTAAGAGTGTACCCTATCAAACCAAATATGACCCTTACATACCTTGGAATATAACCATTTCATTCTATATATACTCAGGATGGTGTCAATATGTTGGGAATGATCATCATAAGTATTGGGGTACATTAATATTTGGTCCATGAAAACCATCAAAAACTGATCCAGTTATGTATGAATGATCCTATTCCCCATGGCCATAAAAACTAATAGAGCATTTGTCAACCAAAATGTCATCGTGATAACATCATAAAGGTCATACCAACTTTTTAAAGAGGTTATCAATATATGGGAAATCAGAACTCTAAATTGATGATTCCCTAATCCCAAATCAATCATTGCGAACACACATTCCCCCTTCAATTGAGAAAACATGTCATCAACACATGGATGCATATATTGGTTCATCATATTCATTTTGATCAACTTCTTGTAATATGAAAAAACATAAACTCTAGTCAGCCGTCATTACAAAAAAACAAATGATATCTCCAAGGATATGTACTTTGATGGATAAATCCTTTATACTCAAATTACTCCAACCTAGTATTTAGGTCTTAATGCTCAGTTGGTACCAGTCAATATGGTGGATTAGATATTGGCTCAGCCCCAAACATAATCATAATTTTGAACACCACATCTCACTCCAATGGAAACCATGATAAGTCTTCATGAAATATATACTGTGACTATTACACACCTGGGGGAAGGATGTCTTGCGTACTACCCATATCATCCAGAACAATACTAGAAACATTTATTGTGAGCTTCCCCAGTTTCTATGTGATTGGAACATCTCAAATCACATGTACATCCCACATACCACGATGAACATATTGGTCACCCATAGAAGACATAATGGTCACTCTCCAATTGGGACAAGCAATGATGGATCAGTATGCGATTGACCTGTCCATATCCATAATCAGGTGAAATCCCATCATATCAAGGACATAGAATTATAAAAAAATGATTCTATCTAATCTCTATAGAACATCCATTGTATAAACAGATATCTAATCCCTTGTTCCTAATGTTGTGTCGATATTCTTTACTCTATTTATGGACTCCACCTCCAAACTCAATCCATTATCAAGTGTTTCATAGAAAATTAAATGAAAATAAAAAGTATCAAACAAGACACTAGACAATTTAAAAGGTACTATAATTGTACCTAAAACTATCAACGTCCAATGCTTTAATTCCACAATTATAGGCTTCACTACATGGAATTGTCCTTCCCCTATTCCTTGTGGTGACATCTCACTTCCCTAAGTAGCACCACCCTATTGATAAGGGCGCTCATATACTGATGCACCACATCCACTAACTCTAATGCTACTTCCATTAGGACTCCATATTGTAGTCCTATAATGTGTAAAAGTCCCTCTACCCACACTCTGACTCTGCAGAAAATCTCCCTCATTACAATCATGTTGCTACTCCCAGAAGAATTTCTATAATTGTCTCATTTTTTCGAAAAACCCTCACTTCAATGGTGGTAAAGGAAAATCTGTGATATAATGTCCATGTCAACCACATTGGTGGAAAAGCACATGAGTCAAATCATGTTCAATTGTTCCTCCTTATTGTCCACCATGATTTTCATTGTCCTAACTACGGTTCTCATAATGGTGCTTCCTACTATTGGATGGAAAAATTCATGATCATCTAGTTACAGCTAAATATATATTACTGTAAGATGACTTTAGGTTCCTCTCCAAAATGATACCTTGATTAACCACATCTAAAAAGTTCTCCATAATAAATATATTCACCTTGTACTTAATTTCACATCTATGTCCATCTTGAAATCATTTTCATGAAGAATCCTCATTTGTTTCCAATAATGGAGTACAACACTGTAAATCTATATAAAATTCATCAAAATCAATTATGGCCATGTTTCCCAAGGTTATATAAATCATCTCTAAAGCCTTCTACTGTATTAGGGTCTCTTGATATAAATGCTCCAAGAAATTTTCCACAAATTCCTTTTATAACATATCATCTATCTATCCAGATTGTACCAAAATGTGCTACAAGTGCTTCACTAAACACCATGTCATATAAGTAGCCAACATTAACCTCCTCTCATTCAGACTCTCTAAATATTAAATTATCATCTTCATGTATTCAATTCATAATTCATCTCCTTCTGGTCTACCCACTTCATAAAAATTTAGAGGGTGTTGCAACTACAAATTTTGTTTCAACATAGACTTTCTTTTCAAAACCCACCATGTGACTCTCTTTATGAATTTAGTAATACAAGAAAATTTCTCTTTGAACTTCTCCACTACCACATCTTATGGCACCAATGGAGCATCATTTTCCTTGTATGGATGTTCGTTCTGAGCCATATCCCTCGGTCTCCCTTTAAACATGCTTTGTTGAGGCATATCACTACAAAACCAAACACACATATTACATATTATAACACGACTTTATAAAATTTTTGTAAGAGGATAAAGAAACACAACATGTTTCATAATTTCTATCCATACTTTACCACCATACGGTCTACACTGAGGCCATATCACCACCAACAACCATCATACTCGTAATTAAGTCTTAACAAGGTTTCACACATTATCATTAAATTAAATCCCACAATTAATTAATTACATCATTTAAAATTTATTAACACATCAATTAATTAGTTATCCCATCTAATTATTCTGGTTTCCCATTATACACCTATTTAATATCATGTATTATCATTATTTCACTTTCTCAATAAAGATACAAAGTTCATATTCAACAACATACCCATAAACCGATTCTCGTAAGTGTCTAAAATGATGCATGTAATAATAAAAATGATTTCCCAGAATGATTCATGTAGACTCAAATCACATGAATGTTGTTTCCACGAATCAAAGTTCAAAAAATGTCAAAACAAATATCAAATCACACCACATGTGTATCACACATGGTGAAATAGTTTCCAAACGTAACAACAAACCTAAATAACATCAATCCCACCCTGAGTACCAATACATTCCCCTATATGTGGTTTTTAAAGTCTGATGAATGATCTCTTAAAAAAAGCACCAACCCTTCTTAGTCTCCTTTATATGAATCCAAAAATAGTAGGACAAAAAAAGATAAATAAATTAAAACTCCTTTGATACCACTCTGTAATGTCCCTTCTCGGTTTCCACTAAACGGTGACCCGACCCAGTCTTTCACATTCCCTCATGTGTGCCACCCCCTACACTAAATGGTGTTCACTAGAAGGATGCTTTTGGAATGTCATCCTTTGGGGGACTACACCCCAATTTATCAGAATAAAAAGCAATGGAATCCAACAATAAGAAACAATTGCAGAAGTATATAAATAACCATAACTATACCAAGTGACATGATAGTAAAAATAGTAGATATAATGCACAACTAAAAGGGACAACATTATATGAATATGAAAGTTTCATGTGTTTATTATGAAACAAAAAAAATAAAGACGTAATGACTCCCAAGAGGGTCCCAAACCATGTCAAGTTCCCTCACCCATTCTCCAGTCCCAAAAAAAACTATCCCTTGACCTTTGCCTTATCCATTACTACAATAACAATGTCTACTCGAGTGCCAATCAGGATGGCCAAATTTGGTGTGAGTAAAAAGTTGTAGGCAACCACCAATGGTGTCTTAAAAATTTCCATTCAAAGGAATCTGTCTGTAATTTTATGAAGAAATAAATATAATGAAAAAATAAACTATTATCCTTATGTCATTTATTCATTAATCGTCTTATTATACCAGGTTTCAATTCAAGTCTCTCATTTAAATAATAATTCATTATTGTAGTTAATTTAGTGTTTAACACCATGTTCGTAATCCAAAATATCATTTGGTGTAGATCTCCATGTCTTGAAACCCACATCACATTCAATGCATATAATAATGCCTAGAATCCCACATCCAAAGTGCTTGGATAACAATTAGGGAGGAACACCATGTCCAATTCCCAAATTCTATATTGGTCTACAATTACATATATATAACCCATATTCTCAATCATTTAAATAATTCATTAATTTCTAATAAATAACCATAATGTTATCATAATAATCAAATGATTATTAATACATATAAAAGTCCATTAGTTATCCCAATAATTATCTAAATACAAAATCCATTAATTAATTCATTAATTAATTATTCAATAAAAAAAATCTTTATCCATAATTAATTATTCACAATTAATTATCCAAATAAAATCTCATCTTGTCATAATTAATCACAAAACTAATTATATTTAATCAACAACAGGATACATAATTAATTCACAATTAATTATCTCACATATCCAAACATCATCTCATACTTAATTCCCCATGATTAATTATCTCAAACCCAACCAAAATTAAATAGATAAATTATAATATCTAAAATCATAAAAAAATTTCCCAAAAAAACATATATTTGGGAATCCCCATAGTTTTATGATGATATCATCAATTAATCAACTAAATCTTCAAAGAAATCAACTAGTAAAAGAACATTTCTATGTAGATTAATTTAGGAAAACAAATAATAAGTTATGCTAGAAAATCCTTAATCATACATACACATATAAAATCCATGAATACGAACGTTTTATTTAAACCACCTCCCTTGGTTTGTTGAAAATTTTCAGTATAATGGAAATCCCCATAATCCGAGTGACACAAAAAACATCAATCTTGCACCGCATCTAAATCCCTAAATCGAAAATCAGGATGAAAAAGCATTATGATCTTTAAAATATATATCTAAACCCATAATATTAGATATAAATATCAAATAATGTGTTTATCTCCATGGAAAAAGTGGAGATCATTCATGAAAATATCCATGATTGATAGGGGAAATAAAGTGTAATGAATTGTGATGGAATACATATACCAGGAAGAGAGAGGATCTACCTTTCGGGCATTAGAACCCCAAGAATGTTGTTCGAAATACCTTTGAATACTTTAGGAAGGCTTTACAGTTATCTCTAATTGTTCATCCACATTCCTTGGTCGAAGAAAAGGGTTTTTTGTGGTTTCTTTGATTTCAGAACTAATTTATGGGTCATAAAAACCCGTGTGCAAAGTTTCCTGGGTAGCGGCACACAGTTAGGGTAAATTGTGCAATAATAGGGAAGACCTCTCAGTCCATGTTTGCATGAATTAGGTTTATGTAGCTATTTTTTCAACCCACACACAAACCATTACATCCCTATATCCATTATTTTTCTTAATCTCACCCAAATGCATATCAAACCACAACTCTAAAACATAAATACTTAAAAACCACAAAATCTACCTAAAACGTTCCAGATATGACATCATAAAAATTTTCGAGATCATAAAAATTTTCGAGATCATAAAACATATCATTATATGTATTTTTCAAAAAATTATTATATGTTTAGTTTATAACTTTTTTTTTCAAAGTGAATATGGTTTTTCATCAATTGTTTTATGTTAGTAAATTATTGGAATTTATATTCTTCAATGAATACAATTATTTATTTTACTTATAAACTTCTAGGAAATGATAAAATTATTCCATAATTATTAAATATAATGATACATGATAAAATATAAATAATATTTTCATGTATAAAATTTATTTTCAATAGTTAATTAAGGATATGAATGAACATTGTTTTTTTATATTGAAAAATAAATTCTTTCATGGGTTATGATCATGTTACGGTTATTGAATATTGTATAAGATAACTTCTAAGCATGATATACCTCATGAACATGGGTATGAAAGATATAGATTACTATGGAATTGGGTAAATAGGTGGAGTTAAAATTTTTTGGTTTATCTTTCATGATTATTGGAATTGGGAACATTTTTTCTTTCAATTGTAAGGTTGATTAGAAGACTGAAATGAAATTAGTTATTCAAGTAATAGAAAATTTTTATTTATGGTGTCATCTTATTATATTGAGAATTTTATGAAATGGTTTATTCATATAGATCATAATTTTTGACATATATGTCTCTTATATTATTCTGAATTTTTATTCCATGATTCATAGTATATGATACTGATTTCATTGGTATAAATTTATTTACATTTCTCCATTCTACTTTGATTATGTCATCATCCCCAACTACTCATTTTATGCTCTGTGATCACATGAAATTTGAAATTATGATCTTTACACTTACTAAAAAATTACCACACCCTTATATTGGGTCATTGTCCATTGGTTTTAATGAATATTTTTTATTATTTTATCCATTATAATGTTATTACAATTTTTTGACATAGTAATAAATGAAATAAAATCTTAATAATCATGTATTTATGTATCCATGATTTTATGTAAGTGTTTTTTATATTTCCCTAAAATAATAAACATAAATATACCTTGTTTATCAATGTTATCAAATATTTTAATTTTTTGTTATAAATTTCATAGGGTTGAAATTCGGTCATCGTTAAAAAATAAAATATAGAAATGTAATGTTTATATTATTAGCACTAGATATGGGAGTTCATGATTGGGGTTTTTATATATTGTATTAGGGGAATGTTTTAGATAACATTATCGATTTTAATACTCTACAGTGATGTTAAATTGATATATATGGGTACTGTTATGTGTTTTTATGTTTAATTTTGTTCATATATTCATAGTCAGAGAAACAAAATATTGAGGATTTATGGAATTTTGATTATAAGGTGATTAATTATATTTTGGGAGATGATTAATTAGGATGAAGTTTATATAACCCTTGGGATTATCAAGAATATTTATTTGAGGAAAATACTTAATTTTTTTGGGGGATTGATGATTAATTTAATGAGAATATCATTGAGGTTAAAATATTATTTATTATTGACTATATTTTGATTAATGAGGGTATATAGTAATATATTTATTTAGTTATCATTGATGAACCATTATTGTTTTTGTGTAATTCATAATGTAATGTGTATTATTTATTTAAATTATGGATTATATATTTTATATATTACCATACATTATTCTAAACATTTAAATTTTAGGTAATATCTATTGAAGAGGGAAATAACATGCAATCCTTTATTAGATCAGATAATCCTTTTGAAATTTATTTTAGTGATTTAGGAATTGAAAAATTCTTAATTACTCATATGTTGGATAAATATATTATATTGTGGATGAAATTGATTTAATAATGAAATTATACATTTCATGTAAGAATATTTATTTATGTTTCTAATCTAAATGGTAGTGAAATTATTAAACTAAATAAAAATGAATCTTGAATAAAAATATTATCCCATTTTTGTAATTTTAGATCATTTAAGCTCATTTTAAAACCTCATTGGTATATTTTTTGGTTGACATTCCCATGGTCATTCAGATTCTTATGGTCGATTTTCTATATCACTCTATATTAATATATGAACATTAATTTTTTTGTCCATGTAAATACTTTCACGTCCAACTAATGTTCTTCTATTTGGAATCCTGTATTTATTTTAAATACAGAAGACATTTTTATTTCCATTTACCTATTTCCATATTGATGATTTATATTTATTAGCATTATGTTTTCATATTATTTATTTCCCTTTCTACATAAAATTATCTTCAGAACAAAAAAATTATAAATTTATTTTATTTAATATAATTTTGATTTTATTATTTTAATGTAATATACTATATACATCTATTCTTCATAAAATGAAAAATGAAACCATCATTTTCATGTACTGTGGACTACCCCCTCACAAATTGATGAAATTTATTTTCCATCAACATATCTCAATAAAAGAAAAAATATTGGTATTAATTTGTATATTT
Source organism: Viscum album (assembly GCA_963277665.1). Classification (NCBI taxonomy): domain Eukaryota; kingdom Viridiplantae; phylum Streptophyta; class Magnoliopsida; order Santalales; family Viscaceae; genus Viscum; species Viscum album. The sequence continues at coordinate 1,771,611,853 of OY728121.1, forward strand.
GAAATTCATGATATAATTAACATTCATTAAATATATAATATCACATTTATTCTTACAATTTAATCAATTAAATATCATAATTTAGTTTGTACGCATGTGTGGACTGTCGCCTCCACCAAGTGATGATATTTGTTTCTCATCACCATAATAATTAGATGATATACCTATGTTTTTATAAATATATACCATGATAATTATTATATATTAATAAACCGTTATATATAAAATGATAATTATCTATTCTCCCATATCCTCATTGAGAACTAAAAATTTTACACGACATAGGAATTATCATATCCATGATTGTAACTTTATTACTTTTTCATAAATTTATTTCATGGAATAATTTGAACATATAAATATTGTATTAAATTAATAATTATTTCATAAATTTTATTCTAGAGAGGATTTTACCCTGATTTCTTTGTCCATGATCATCATAGATAAACAATTGTGAAATATTAGCTGAATTTCCTGAATTTCCTCGATGTGGACTAAATTATTTATGGAATAATGTATGTTAATGTAATAAATCATACAAAAATTTTATGGATTAAGTAATAATACATGAAAATTTAAATAAATTTTTATATAATTTATAAAATATTATTATACTATTTTTTTAGTACACACAAAAAATGTATGGACTCATGGTAATGTATTTCATATTAATTTTTCCTTCATCAAGAAATATTGTACTATTATCCAACAAATAAAATTTTTCAGTGCCTATGAACTAACCCTATTAACTTTTATATCATAAATTAGTACTTTTCAATAGTATATTATGTTAATACTAACATTAATTTATTAAATGGTATTTCACATGAATGTTCCCCATTGGTAAGATGTTTTTAACTCAGTTTATAGTCATCTAGTTATATTTCTAATACATTATATTTTTTCTTCCATGATTACTTTTGAATTGATATATATTTTTTTCTCCATATTTATAGCAGATTAATGTGTAATGAAACACTTTCACATAAAAACTCAATTTTCTAATTATATTATTAAATGACATGAACATTTAAATTGATTTATTTTTCTAAATCTCATTTTACATATCAATATTAATGTAAACAAACATAATTTCCATTTATTGTTTACATACAACTTCATGAATGAATTTTGGAAATTTACATTATTAAATTCACGATATTTATGATCCATATTACATTATTTCAAGAAAAAACTATTAAATTTAGTGTTTAAAAATATGTAAAGGAATTATGTTACAATATTATTAATTTTAATGACTATTTATAGTTAGGGATATATTAACGAAATAATATAGTCTTATATAATATTAGAAAAATAAGATCATATCATTTTTATGAATTTGGTTTACAAGTATAGATTCAATATCCACCTATAATTTTTAAGGAAATAATACAAATGTTGTTTTTATGTGATATTGTTCATGTTTCTTCATATCGGGAATTATTCCCTTCTATATCAATTTTATACAATATTCAATAATATTATTTTGTAAATTAAAATTATTTCATACTATTTGGTACATGATATTTGAATTTATTTCAGATGGTTTTAAATATAAATGTTCTTAACATTTATTGTAGGGTCTCTTTTTACTCTATTTACAAAATATTAAAAGAATGATTATTTTTAACATTTAACATCATGTATTTTTTAAAATTATTAAATAAATAATTCTATTTAATTATTCCTTTATATGATTCTATGGTTATTATCAATGAATTTTATTTTCATAATTTTTTTTATTTCTCTTGGTTTTAAAACAAAATTTAATTGTTATTATAGTATTTTTCTCCAAAAATTTTTAATAATAAATTTATAGTATTACTATATATAAATAAAAATAACCTATTATTTTTATTATTATATTCTAGTGATATTTTTTAATGATACCTGGATTATTTTTTATCATTATGAACTATGAATATTTTAATTTCATTATCATGTAACCAATTTATTTTTCAATATATCAATCAAGTAATGAAAAATGGTTATTTTTTATGATAATGAAAGTATTTATATCTTAATATTATTTCACCGTTCATATAATAGTCTAATGATGATGGGTGAACCAGATATATCTCATTATTATTGGTCATACATTAATAGATATCCACATAATTGGTAATATGATTATGTTATCCTGTCATAGGATTATCCAATGAATTTCTATGAATTTAATGAATAGGTTATTCCATTTTAAAACAGATTTTCCGAGTTATATTAAAATGGAGTTCCCAGATCTTTTAGGACTTCATTATTATTAAATAAATTTTCAATTGATTTATTTGTTAAGGATAGTTTTGAAATGCCCAATTATTATTACCTTATATGATCTCTATTCATATATTTTTTCATTAACCTTGGTTTAATTATTTGTTATTTGGTTATGGATGCTTGTGAATACTCATTATTTCTCATATACATTAATAATGTCTTTATATTATTATGATAACCTTATATACACTGATGAAATCAATTTGTTAATATTTATATTAACCGATAGAATTTTTCATCTCTTCCTTCTTAAGAATCAATTTCCACATTTCATGAAGAATGGATTTAATAGTGTTATTCCTATGAAGGATAATATATGTGTAGAACATTGTGAGATATCCTGTTTGTTTTTCATACACATGTTGATTATATATCAATTTTATTTTGTAAGATTTTTTCAAAATGCATTAAAACTCTAATCCTAAATTCTTGTTCCATATGTAAGGGATATAATATATGTATTAGTCCTTTTATTTTTTTAGGTAGTTGAAATTGGAAAATTACTATCGAAATGAATGTATAAAAAGGGAATATTCTGTTTTTCGCTCCAGATTTAGAAGTGTGGGTTTGATGTTTTTTATACTAGAAGAATGTGAAAGATATAATTTAGGGTATTTAAGAAATATTGTGCAACAATTAAATCACTTTTAATAATTCAATATAATATTACTATCTTCGATGTCCCAATACATCATTTCATGTTATCACCATATTTGGGTGAATAATAATTATCTTTTATCTTTTGAGATTTTTGTAGAAGTGACCAAAAAAAATGTTTGGGGTGGGAACTAGTACTTATAGAAATAAATAGTATTACTAAAATATAAAATAATATTATGGTAGTGATATAAATAGATATTATTTTATTTCATTTAATGGATGGGCTATAGATTTATATTCTATTTGTAGAGGATTTATTTGAGATGCTCTATGTTTATAAATTAATAAGTGTTTTATCAGTATATATTTTTTGATATGATTCATGTTGATATTGTAATAATGATTTTATGTAATTTATATAGAATAGATTTAAATGATATTATTTTATAGAAATGAGTATAAAGGATCATGAGTTTAATGTGGAATTTTTTTAGAGAATATAACTAGTATAATTTTAATTATTAAATTGAAATTTCGATATATAATAGATATTACATGAGAAGAATATTAATTTTTAATATCTCTCTTTAGTGCTCAATATCAGGAAGATATATTTTCCTAATATATAATTTAATGTCAATGGAAGGATAATAAACTTATAGAGAATTATTTGGAGATGTCAATGTGATTATTTTTAGAATGATTCCACTAGGTCATAATAAAATTAATTAATCCATTGTGATGATAATAATTAATTGAGTTAAATGATTATGGGAGTTATGAGGGAAATTTTCATATGATGTTATCTATATCATAAATGTAATCGAATTTTTTAAATGATATTATCTGTTCTGTTGATAAAAAGTGGAATTGTCAATATTTGTGAAGGTATTTACTATTTGACTCACATGTGAAGGGTAAAATTACATGTTGTTAGTTAACAAGGAATATATAATGTCATGGTGATATATTTAATAACATGTGAATTTTATATATGTAGATTTTCCTATTATATATGGCAGAATGATTAATGTTGTACTTAATGGTTATGCCAAAAATATTGACTCTATGTTGACAAAAACCATCAACCTGTTATCGTTCAATGTGAATTTACCCAAATTATATATATAGTATTATGACACCCCGATAATTTTATGAGAATGATTTTTTTCTTCTATTTATCTTGTTGTATGATACACAAAGATATGCTTGCATTTTAAGCAAGTGAGTTTACAAAATAATAAAGTCATTATCAATGAATTTTATTGATTTAATATATCATTATTATATTAAATATAATGTTTAAAATATATCTTTCATGTTATCTAGACATGATATTAGAAAAAATTGAATTTTTTGGTAAAAAAATATTATTCTAAAAAATATATAGTTTTAGCGCAATTTGTTGGCTTATTTACATTAATTATAATATTAAAAACTTTTATATATTCTATTTAAGAATAAATTCCTTTTATTTGGATGTGGGATATAAAAATTTTCATTATATGAATTCCTGATATTTTTTTGATAAGTTTAAAATATTGATGAATAATGAAAATATAATAAATTTCAATAGAAAAAATCTTTCTACATTGAAATAATTTATATTATTAAATAATATTATTGAATAGTTTTAATTAAAAAATTGAATATATTTTTATCATTTAATTTAATATGGTAATTGAAAATAATTTTACATTTAATTCATATGTAAAAACATTTCAAACATTTACAATTTTTTATCTTTTAAGAACACATTTTTCCTTCAAACGATGATATTAATTTGAAATTATTAACATTAATTTATGTGTTTTTTTTTGAAAAATTGTTTCCATATTTGGATTTAGTGGGTCCCGAAAATGTAAATAGCTTTCTTTTATTTTTAGGTGTTATTAATTGTAACATCAATAATTTTTATTAATATTGTAATAAGATAAATCGGGTAATTAAGGGCAGTCCTAATATTATAAAAGTAACATAACACATGTCCTGTTATTATTGGATGATATATTTTTTACATAAACTGTTTTTGGGTCCAAATTTTACCATTTCTAGGACACATGGATGAGATTAGTACATTTAATATATTTTATTTAAAGGAAAGTTAAATATTTCTTACTCAAATTCTAATAAGTTTATCATTTTTTTAAATAAGGTTATATAAAAGATAAATTATATCTAAAATTCACATTATAATGGTGAAATGATTATATTTATCATGGTAAATTATTTATAAATTTTAGGAAATAAATAATTACATTAATGTCTTATTATTTGATGATGCGTAAATTATTTAATTGGTGAATGATAAATGGAATAATTATTATTTAAATTATAATAACTCTTAGAACACAAAATACTTGACAAGATTCATATTCTTCATGTATATTTATACCATAATAATCCATGGGTTATTTTATTGACCATTTGGATCCATATCGAAAATATTATCAAACTTATATTATTTTATATAAAGTGATGTTAAACTTCTTAAATTATTGTTTCAATAAATATATCATTTTTTAATGGGGGATTATTTAGAATATATATTGCACTATAAGTTTTACTATAAAATCATGTAGATTTAACATTATAATATTATGTATTTTTTATTTTTTATTCAAAAAATTTATATTAAATAATAAAAGAAAACTCATGTAGTAAATATTTTATTAATGGAAATATCAAATTAATGTCACTAATAATAATAAAATAAGTTTAATTTTTGATAATTAATTTATCCAATGTAATTCAAAAATTATCATTACAACATAGCTATATAGTAAAACAATTTTTTATGATATAATTTTATCATAATATTTTTAAAAATCCATGAAATAAATTGTTTCAAAATTTTCACAATTGATATTTTGTCAAACTATTGTTTTATTAAATTATTTAAATAAATAAAACATTGTTTTAAGAAATAATAATTACATAGTTTTCTAAAATATTCATAATTATATCTTTATGATCAATGTTATGTCAAATAAGAATATGTTTTAACCTGTTAATATTGAATTTTTCATTATCCTCGTTAAAATGAAATATAATAATCAAGTGTCACATTGAAATGATAAGATTTGAATGGAAAGAAAAACAAATCTCAAATTTATTGGTTGATCATATTAAAACCTTATGGAATTCCATATTATAAATTTTTTAATTTTTCTAGTTTCGGAATGTAGATTTATTTTATTATAAATTAATATCTTTTTAAAATTCTAATGGTACCCTAACATGAATTATAAAAGGGCACCTCCTATCTTATTTCATCAGAAATAATTGATCCTTAGTGCTCCTAAATCCCATTAAATTTAATTTATCAACTTAACAAGTTACATTATGTAGGTTTTTTATACTAAAAATGCTATCTCAAGTTCCATTAAAAGGATATCTAAAGGGATGTCACCGAAGAAGAGGTAATCTCTTTTTCAGACTCCCTCATGATCATTTATTCATTTACTTCATATTCCGTTGTTTTTTATAATTTAAAATAATAACACCAGTATAACCCATATTATGATATTTTATTATGGTTATGTGACAACCATAATCCACCTTCTATCCATCCAATGAAAAAGGAAATCACCACACATGTGTACGTACAACTTACCGTTACAATGTTGTGGTGTAATCTTTTATCCACCTCCATCTTAGTTTAATGGGTTTAATAATGGAAATAATTAATATATATAATAAAAGTGACATGATTACTATTCTTGAAAAAAATATACACCATCCACTTTAATGCCATTTTATAATTAAACGGAATGATATCATCGCTCGTGCGTACGTACGGCCTGTTGTCTCCAGGATGTGATGTGATTTATTCTACATGTTATCCATTAAAACATAATTATATAAATGTATATAATAAATAAATATGATATATATTATGTTAATATAATTTTTTAAATATATAAGTATGAAATAAGAAGGAAAACCAGAAAATATTTGATGAAACATTTATAAGAAAATGTAGCGTCAATACCCGAATAATGAGTAATAATGAAATTTTATTATGGAACAGATGATAATATGATAATATATGATATCATAAGAAAGAATATGGACATGGAATAAGTAAATTAAATAATTTATATCATTATAAATGAGTTTCAAATATATATAAAGGATAGTGGACCTTAGGTAAAAGATTAAATTTTTTTACTTTTATTTCATTGGGACATATTCCATATAGACCACCCACTTAGACTATATGGTGATTATACTTCCAGTGACTTTTTTTATGATTATTATTATAATGGTTATGATATTTACATATTCATATAATTTAATTTATTTTATAAATCATATTATTCAACTAATTTTAAATTTTTAATTGATAACTTTTCAATCTCATTATTATTCAAGATTGTTTATATGTATATATTGACTAGGGTATATTAATTATCCATGTCTATGTCTTCAAATCTTGATTTCATAAAATGTTTTACTATTATCATATTGATATTTAAGTTAATTTTTAAACATTTTTTAATTTTTAATATACATTTTAAAGGAATCATTCATTTGTTTCCCACATCATGTAGTTTTTAACATTTCTTGTAAAAGTGTGGGAAGATTGTGTTTAAACATATACATAAAGATTGGATTTTTATTCTTTCATCAATATTTATTTTGATGAATGTTATCATACATGAATTCATGTTTATTTTCAATGAAGTTATATTCATTTAAAATTGGGAAGTGTTTTAAAAAATAAAATGTTATTGATGAAGAAATGATATTTTCATCAAGAATAAATTTCTAGTATTTTATAAAAATAATATCCCATCAAATATTAATGATATGAGTCATGTATACCAACCAAATTGTTTTTTTGTTCATTATGTTTATTATGGAATAATATTTACAATATCCATTTCTTTTAAATGGATTATTGTAAGATGTAATTGTGTTTATGAAACCCATTTTATTCCTTGGGTTATGTTATGACAAATGATTTATATTTTTTGTGGCACACATTTGTATGGTTTTCATGATGTGATGGGTCAGGCCAATATCTCCCACAAATTAATTAGGTAAATATTTATATCTTATGAGATATATATGGATTAAATGGAATGTAAATATGGTTCAGTAATATAGGGATAGAACAACAAGTAAATCTAGTTCAGTAATATAAGTCAGGAACATCATGTAAATTTGTTTCAGTAATCATATTTTTCTACTATGATGGTCTAGTAAAGGTTCCCTGGAAAATATGGAAATTTTTTCCTACTCATATGTTTTTTTTAAATTCAATGTTTAATGAAAAATCTATTTTTTTATGGTTAATGATTCCATTATAAATTTTCCCTATGAAATACTATGATTTATTCATGACTCAGGAATTTGATAATAAACATTTATGTACATGTTTTTACATTCATATGTTTATGTTTTTCATTATATTATACATATATACACATAATAATCATTTGATACCACCATTATTATGCTTTATTCATAGGATATAATTAATGGTTTTAGTATGCAGAACTAACATGATAATTTTTTATGGGAGTTTTTGAAGATGTTTCACCATGTTTGACGAATGAGTTTCAATTTTACAAAGATAGTAAAATAATTTTTTCATTGGGTATATATTTTTGAAATATATTATGTATTCATGAAAAATTAGTTAATGTCCATGTATTTTATGTGTAGTTAGTTATAGTTTTTGTCAATGTGATGGATTATTATTTCTTTTGAAACTAGGATGTGAAAATATTAGTGATATCCCTCAGGATATTTCTAAGAATATGTCTAATGATGTCTATTAAGATATCTCTAATTATAGGTTACAGTAATAGAATTATAGTAATTATGATGAATAACTTCGGATTAATCTAAATATGTTAGAGATTGAATGTACTTCACCATAATTATGTTGTTTTCGTAGTATTATTTTTTCCTCTCGCACTATTTTTTTGGATTTCGAAAATGGATGGAAACAAGTTGATTCATGATAATAGAGAATATGATGGAAAATAGAATGATATTCCTCATGAGTAATCAAATTAAATATGATTTGGTATGTGAAACATTGTTATTGTTCCTAATAATAAATCTCAAAATATGATAAATATATCAATATTGGTGACATTCCTCACCAACCTAATAAGAGAGATATGGAATTTCATTACAAACAAACTGAAAAGAATTTTCAGTGTTCCTCATTTAAATCATGTGGGAAGAGGCATCAAGGATAATTTTTCAAAGGAAATGAAAGATTATTTGAATGTGAAAAATAATAACACAAAGCAAGTAATTTAAAAATAATGTGATCTGTTAAAACATTTGAAATGGATTTTGTTTTCCTAAGGGATTAATTACATATAATTGATTTAAATCTGGAATGCATGGGAATTATGTAAATTTTTTACCTAGTGGAAAGGATCATGGGGAGATTCATCATATTCGTATGAGTTGTGTTACTATTTTGTATTATAAAGATACTATGAACGAAATAAGAGATGAATAAATGTGATGAATATTAGAAATCATTTTAAGAAGATAGTCAAATGATTTTTTGTTTATATAGAATAATTTTATACAAATAACTTTATATTATTATGGAATAATGATACTTTTATGGATTATAACACTATTCTTTTTTCCTTAAGTATTTGAATGTATTTTTTGAATTGTACTAGTATCCTTGAAAAGTCATTCACATATATTTTAAAACACACTACGGTATAGATAACACAAAATATGACACTTGTGTTATGATAATGTTTTCTGGATAAATATATGTTGGATTTGAATAAGTAAATATGATGATTCTTGTATCATGGGAACTAAATATGGATTTGTTTTTAATAATATTATTCTACAATGGATAATGTATAAAATGTTTCTGGACATTAGGAATATATCTAATATGTTCAGGAATAATGATACATGTATGTTTTCAATAATGATATATTGTAATTATGGTAATTACCATGACTACATAGAATACATGATGATGTTATTTACATGTATTTAATGTGACCAAGAAGAGATAAATTATTATATTTGGGGATAAATATTAAACCAATATAGTGAATCTCTTTACAATTTTTTTTCTCGACATTCAAAAGGATTGTAAGGTTATGTACTTATGTATAATTTATTTTAGTATTCAAATGAAGTTTTGTAGAATAAAAGAATATATCATTATAGATGGAGTTATTTATATTTTATAACATTTTGTAATTTTTTTGGGATCAAGGTAGATTGAATGAATTATCATTCTATTTATGGACTTCATGATCTGTTAACGCCTTAGGAATGAGAAATTCATCTTCATTACGTTTAATATTATATGATGTGTAAATTTTTCAATTAACTACCAATGGAGATATTATACTGAAATCAAGTAAGTATTTATGTAACTATTCTTAAAATTCAGGAAAATGATCATGAAAACACAAAATTGTTTCCTAATACCTTCTTATCGGATGATTTAGATTGTCCCTTAGATCATCTTGGATTTATGGTTTTAGGAATTTAATCATATCCTAAAACATGTTCTCTATGAATATCCATCAGAAAATGATAGTTATATTTCACTTTTGTATCCATGTTTTCACTAATAACATATTTTCTACTATGTGGAAACCCAATGATGAGTTACATTGTGTAATTGTTCTATTTCTAACATTCCTTTTTTAAAACCATGTTTTAGTATTCATTTTTACAATGTGGGTTTCTATGAAATAAAAATACATGCATTAAACCACTTATAAACCATATTAATTTTTAGAGAGAAATTAATTTTAATGGGTTAGAAATTAACATTCTTATATTTTTATGAGATATATAGTTTTTCATTGATTTCTTCTATTGTGCTCTAGACAAATATAATCTCTCTTTATACATAACACATGTATAGCTTATTATATAAACATAAATTTTCATGTCTTATGTTACACATAAATTCATTTTATATTTTTATTGTTAATTTCCTGCAAAATCATGTATAAATGAAAAACTAAATTTTATAATCTGGTCATTATAATAGTGGGTTGAAATAATATTAACTTTGTTTTAAAAAAATTCTATTTTAATGAAAATATGTGAGATTATAAATTAATAATATCACACTTTTAGGATTATATTAATGCAATATATATGTAATATATTCAATATATTGATTAAATTTATCTTGAATTTTTTCTAGATAGGATATGAGATCAAATTAAAATTTTCAGATAAAAGTTATATTTTGAAAAAAAATCATTTTTCCAGTCTTTTGATGGGGAATCAATATTAAACCTTGTTTTTATAAATTTTAAATATTCTAAATAAAAAATAAATTTCTTATTTTTTACCAGGATATAAAAATTTTCAGTGGATGACTTTTTTATGTTTTTCAGATATGTTTTAAATTTTGATGAACAGTAAAAATATGCTAAATTTTAATTTAAAAGAATTTTTTTCATCTAAATAATTAATGTTGATAAATTATCTTCATTCATGGTTTTAAAGTAGAAATTTAAATTATTTTTATCATTGAATATTATATTCGTAACTAACATTAATATTACACATAATTCATATGTAAACACAGATCAATCATTTGGAAAGTTTTAACTTTTAAAAACAAATTTTTCCTTTCAATAACAAGATAAATTTTAAATTAATTAACTCACCTTATTTGACTTGATTTTTTAAAATTGGATTCCATATTTGGAATTAGTGATTACAAATTTTGTAAATATTATTCTTTTATACGTATTATGAATAATTTCTTTAGAAATTATTATTAAAAAGCTAAAATGGTAAATCAGGTAATTAAGTGTAATTATAATATTATAAAATTCCCATAACACATAACCTAATCTAATTAGATGAGTTATTATAGACCTCAACCATCCTTGGTTCGAAATAATACCCTTTTTCCACATGGATGGTGATTGGTCATTTAATATATTTAATTTAAAAATAGTAAAATATGTCTTACTCAAATTTTAATTACATTATCATTTTATAAAATAAGAATATACAGAAGTATATTTCAAGTAAAAATACTCATTATAAATCTAACTTTTTCATTATCATGGATCTTTATTTGTAATATTTAGTAAATAAATAATTACCTTAATGTCATATACATTAATGATGTAGTAATTATTTAATTAATGAAAAATAAATAGAATAAATTTCATTAAAATTATAATAACTAATAAAAGACTGAATAATTGGGCGAAATCATTTTTTAATGTACATATATACTATAATCATCCAATCGTAGTGTTATTAACCATTTATATCCATATTAAAATTATTATAACACTTATAATATTTTATTTAATTTGATTTTAAACTTGTTAAATGAATGTTTCAATAAATACAAAAATTTTAATGTATAATTATACATAAGATATATTCCACTATAAGCATTACACTGAAATATAGATGAATTATATTCATCATTTTATTTTATTTTTAAATTTTATTGAAAAAAAACTATATTAAATAATTACACAAAACTAATGTAGTAATCATTTTATTAATGGGAATATCAAATTAATGTGATTGAAAATATTACAATAAATATAATTTTGGATATCTAAAAAAACTAATTAATTTTTTAAATGACATTGACCACTTACAGATCAAAAAATATATTTTTTTAGGATGAATTATTAACTATATGTATTTAAAAATCAATGAAATGAAAAATGTCAAAATTAGCACATTTGATAATACGTCCAAAAAATATTTTAGTATATTTTAAAAAAATCCTAAAAATATTTAATAATATTTAATAATTATAATATGGTCTAAAATTTTATATACATATATTGATAGTATAATTTTCTTAATATATGTAAATATTTCACCATTTTAACATTGAAATATTTGATACCGTAGTAAAACTTAAATAGAAAATCTAGGTGTTATATTTAACTGATAAGTATTTAATCAAAAGAAAAAAATATATAAAATTTATTTGTTGTTGACTTTACAACATTATCTAATATAATATTCCAAAATATGAATTTTTATGGTTTTTTATGTGGATTTAAATTTTTGTAAATTAGTATTTCTGAAATTTTCAAAGTTTCCCCACCCCCAATTATAAAAGGGGACACCCCACTTCATTTATTCACAAGTCATTGAGCTATAATTCACCACAATATATTTCCCATTTATCTTATAAACATAGTTGTTGAATTTTATACGTTCTTGTCACCTCAATAGACAAACTCTAGTTCTATTAAGAGGTGATCTAAAGGGAGATCTCCCAAGAAGAGGCAATCTTCTTTTATGACTCTATCAATATCATTTCCTATTTTCCTTCCTCCTAAATTTTTTTTTCTAAAATAAATTATAAATTCTATTATAACCCATATAATTATATTTTTTTATGGTTATATGATAAAAACATTCCACATTTATCCATCATTTTAATAATAAAATCTCCATGCATGCGTACGTACGGATTACCATCTCTATACCGAGGTGTAATCTTATTTTTAAAAACTACATATATGGATGGATATAATAAATTAAATAATAACTATATGTGATTATTATAACATGATAGTTTTTTCTTTAACATAATTTTTATCATCTAATTCCATAACATTTCATAATTAAAGGATTATATCATCACTCATGCATATGTACGACTTACCACCTCTATAATTTGATGAGATTCATTTTATATAATATATATTAAAACTTGATTATATAAATTTATATAATTAATAAATAATATATATATTATGTGAATATAATTTTGGAATTATATATCTATGATATAATAAGAAGAACCGATACTTATTCGATGAAACATGGATACGAAAATTGAGTAGTTAATAACGAAATAACGAGTAAAAATGAAATGTTATTACCCAAAGGATGATAATATGATCATATATGATATCTAAAAAATGAATATTAATTTTCAATAATTCATTGACATAATATTAACCTATACACTTGAGGTTCAGATACATACAAAGGATAGAGGACCTAAGGTATGAAGTTATTTTTTCTAACATTTAATTGTAGTGGATATATACCTTATAGACAATATATTTATTTTATGTGGAGTTTATACTTACCAGGATTATTTTTATAATTATTATCATAATTTTTTTGATATTTCTAAATGAATAAAATTTTCATTATTTTATAAATCATACGATTGAACTAATTATATATTAGTAAGGGAAAATTTCAAAATCCCATTATTATTTGAGATTATTTATACGTAAGTTTTTACTAAGGTTAATTTATAATAATTTTCTATGTTTTATTAAAATGGATTCATAAATTGTTTTACTACTCTCCGACTGCCGATTAAATTCATTTTTACCAAAAAAAATTCTATACAGTTTTAAAAGAATCATTCATTTGTTCTACACATGATGCACATTTTGACTGTTCTTAAAAAAGTATGAAAAAAATGTTTTTTTAATTTATAAAGTATTATTTATTTTTAGACTTTCATAAAGTCTTATTTTGATAAAGCATCTATTACAAATTTTCATTTTATTTTGAAAGAAATTATTTTCATGAAAAATTTCTTGGTTTTAAAAAAAAGTTTTTGAAGAAGAAAGGATAATTTTTTCCAGAATTAATTTCAAGTGTTTCATAAAAATTATATTCCATCTATGAGTAAATATATGTTTCATTTATACTATCCCTATTATTCATATAGTTTATTATGTTTATTATGGAATGTTATTTATGAAATCCATTTTTTTACATGGATTAGGTTATGAGGGAAAAATAATTAAGGAAAAAAATTATCACTAGGGTTTTTCTATGCTGAATGATTTCAATTTTTTTGAAGAAATATTTATGGTATACATTATTTGATTTGTGGTACCTATATATATCTCAAATTTATTTTCTAAATATTTATATCACATTATATGGAAATGGCTATAATTGAATGTAAATCTGCTTCAGTAATATTGGGCTGAAACGTTATGTAAATCTGGGTCAGTAATAAAGTGATTGAACTACTAGTAAATCAGCTTCAGTAATAGACTTTTTCCACTATGATGGTCTTGTAAATGATCCATGGTTAATATGTTAATGATATCCAATGATTAATTTTATCCATAATTTCCATTTTTCCAATGATATTTTCACATCGTTTAGGATTCTGTTATGATTTATGTCATATGAACTACAATTATTTATTTAATGAGGAAATATTTTGATAATAAAAATGTATTCTCCTGTCTTTAAATTCGTATGATTATTTTTTGTTTATTATTTAAAAGTATACCATAACAAATAATTTAATCTCAACTATTTTATGTTTTAAGATCCTTTGTATATAATGAACATTTTTTTGTAGGAAAACTAACGGGGATAATCATTATGGTCGATGTTGAAGATTATTGACCATGTTATAAGAAATTGTTCCATGTTTCCAATGACACTAAACTAATATGATTTTTTGGAATATATTTTTTGTAATGTATTGAGTATTCCAAAAAAGAAATATAATGTCTATGTTCATCAAGTGTGGGACATTACATATAATGTAAAGGGTGTAATGTTTGTCATGTAGGTCACATAATTTAATAAACTAAATGGGGAGTTTGAGATCGAATATTTTTTTTATAAAAGAAATATATTATATTAGAAATTTTAGAATAATTTATGAATTAGAAACAAATCATAGATCTGGTTTTGTAAAATTATATTTAATAAATATTTAATAAATGATTTGTATTTTAAATAATAACTAAATACTTTATTAATATTCAATAAATTTGAAATACCTAATTTCAAATTTCATATGGATGTGTAATGGTTAGAACCTACGGCTCAAGATAATAATTTCTTTCCAAAACAACACTACATGACTCTACAGGGATCATTATGTCATATTCTTTGAAAATATAAAATATTATTTAACTATATTGAATTGAAAATCCAAAATACGTTACATGGGGTTTAAAGGTTTTATAATGAATTGATGGATGTACTTAACAAAAAGTTGTTTTTGGATAATTGAAAACAAAAATTGAACTAGAGGAATGATAATTAATCCTTACCATTAAATGAAGGGTTGGAAACATAGAAACATATAAAAAAATCATGGTAGTTTTATATATTGAGATAAATGTATTGGATTATATAGTATTAGGATATCATGAAGTTATCCAATTAAAATAATGTGATTCATTAACTGCATCTAGAATGATAGAAAAAGTGACTCATTATGAATAATGTTCATTGAGTCAGTTTACTACTTATTAAGAAGGAAAAATTCTATGATATTAAATACAATGTACAGTTATAATTATTTAGTGGTATTTTTAATTTCTAGTTTAGTTTTTGTTTTTATAATTAACACTCCCATTAAGGATTCAATCACATATGGGATGAGAGAATAAAAATAAAATATTTTACATGTCAATATAGAATAAAATATATGTGTGATGATATAAAATATTCTTTTTAAGAAAAAAAAATTAATAGATACCAATAAATTTCCAAATATTTATTGTTCATTGAGTGTATTCGACTTAGATATAGAATTTTATAGTTTAACATAATTAAAATTATTTTATTTGTTGTCCATAATATATATATTTATATTTTCCATTCAATTTTAGATCTCATTTTATAGAGAATAAGGGGTTTATTTTATTTCCTTTCATCAAGGTAACAAGATCTATAAATCGGGGAGAGATAATTTGATAGAAAATTTTTAATTTTATATATTCTGAAATCTCATTCTATGTTTGTGGAAACATTATTCTTTTTGGTTTTCCCCAATTTTTTTTATTAATGAATATAATAATTCATTCAGATATATGTCGATTAAATGTTATTTATATATTTTATTGAAATAGTCTAATTAATGATTCCAAAATAAACATTTACAGAACAAAAATGAAAGGATAGAAGAATGATAAAAATTATAATTTTTAGTCTTATGGTGAAGATATCATGGAGTACATATATCAAAATTCTTATTTGAGAGGTTATTTATTACGATATCGGTTTGGAAACAAAAATATATCAGATATAGGTTTTATAAGTGTGGAATTGTGTAAATGTATTCATTATATTCCATCAATGAGTATGATAAAAATACAATTATGATAGACACTTTTAAATAATGAAATTTAATTTCCCTGTTGATAGTAAGGAAGAAAATCATTCATTGGATGAAGTGGAAATAATATATATTCAGTAGTATAAAAAGATTTCATAATGATATAAAAGAGGGATTGAGATGTTGTGTATAATGGTTGATCAAAAAGAGATCATACATTAAGTGAATAACATGCTTATTAAATATTTAGTTTTATAGAAATAAATGTTGATGAACTAAGAATTGGTTTAAGATGAATAATTTTCTAAAATAGTTGAAGCGATGAAAGTTCAAGGCGACTTATTCTGTGAATTGGCAAATTATATAAAGGGTGATGTTTCTACTGAAATGATTTTATAGGAAATTATATCCCACATCTATCATGATATGTTGATATCTCTAAATTATTAATGGAATATATTCTTAGATGCATCATATGACTTCCTAGTTAATTTCCAATTATGTGAGAACATTAGAGATTATTTGTATTAACACTACATAAAGTGAATATTATGACACAATAAATATAATATATATGAGAGTACTAAGTGTTCATGTTAATTATAGTATAAAAGTTCATCAAATAAATCTATCCCTATAGTGGAACTATTATTTAGGTGATGTACATATCTTGGATGGGTATATAGAATCTAATGCACTAGATGGTGGATGATAATTTTCTACATGATCTAAGTAAGGAAAATATTATCTGTTGAATTTTTTTATAATATATATTATATATAAAAAATAGTATTATAGAATTAAATTTTATTAAGATAATATATATAGAATAAAAAATGTATTCACCGATTTATTTGTCATGTGTAATCATTGAATAAAGGTAAAAATAATATATTAAAATGATAAATAAATTCAACTAGTGGATGAAAATTAATTATATAATGAAATATTGGATTAAATAAAAACCAGTTTTGTATTTATGGAAATATTATTCATGGATATAACTCAAGGATGTGTGTATGAAGAAGAATGAAGTTTCCATTTCTGAAAAAATTTAGGACAAACTATTAAATAATGATTCACCTAAGATAAATATACTGAAGGATCATCTATTGGAAATTAAAGAGGAAAATTAAGTATAAAACATATGAAGTTTCAAAATTCACACTATTACTTAAGAGTGATGGTGAATGTTAAAGTCCCCTAATTGAATACGAATCGTGATGAAGGATTATGTGATGATGACTCATAGCATAAACAATGTATATTGTGGGTTAAAATAATAATAGGTTTGTATTCAAGGCCAAAAATGTTACAGGAATCAAAATAAAATATTTATAAACATGATTTATAAGTGTCATAATAAAACTGGAGAACAAATAAAAAGTAATTTAATAAATGGGATGGTTAATCATGACAAGGAAGACTACATAACCTGATAAATCATAGGAAATAGTGAATTACACAATGATTTAATTTTTATTTTTCTTGTTGGAGTAACACTAGTTAATGGGGGATATATGAACTATTATGATAGTTCATTATAGTAAAAAAATAATATAATTAGTTTTGGAGAGGTAATTCAGAGTATCAAGGATCTATTATATTTTACAATGATATTCTAATGAAATTACAATACATAATAATGTTCAACCTCTATAATACCATATTTATCAATTTTAATTTTTGATTTCAATAAGGTATAATGAATTTTATGTTGTATAGAGCATTATTTTAATGTCGGGTTCATTGAAAATTGAAATATAGAATTTTTATGAGGTATAATGTTAAATATATGCATTCGATCATATATTAATTTTCCATGTCATTTTATTCATTGAATAAAATGGTGAATATTTTGTTAAAGAAAAAATGATATTCTGAAGGGGTTCTTTTTTTAATTGTTTTTACAAATAGTTACACAATTTTATTATATTTATAATTTTAAAATCTATTGAAAGATAAATATAATGTTTCGTATTAAGAATTTATTCAAATAACTAATGTAACTCATGATAAGATTTAATAGATTATTCCATGGATCATTAGACAATTATGAATTTATTTATATTTCTTTTTAAGGAATGTAAAATAATTATTCATTGCAGAGAATCACATGATTTTCAAATAAAATAGTATTAAGTGTTTAATTTTTTTGACACATAAAATTTTTGATTCAATATTATTCAATAATGATCATTGGTACATATTATTGAGATCAAATAGAGATTAATATAGTAAATAAAATTAAATTTTTCTTATATATATTTATTTATGTGAGTAAATTTGATAACATTGATGTTACTACTGAAGTATCTTGTTTTGAGGAATATTTAGGAATTATTATCAATAAAAAAATTTGATAACACTTTTGAACGTTGATATTTCACTCATTTGTAATCTTTGATATTCAAAATATAGTTTGAATTTATTTACACTTAGAAAATTTGGTATTGTTTATTAAAAGTGGGGATTTATCCCCAAATTAAATAATATAAGGAATAATGAATTTTTTAATTTTATTGAGTAAATTATTATGTTATAGAAGTTGAAAACTATTAAAAACGACCAAATTTAAAATTGGGTATTTGATATTTTAAATTTTTTAATTAGGTAAATGATACTAGTTTCTTTGAAGCGATGGGGAAGTGGTCAAGAGTTGTAATAGAATTTATGGGGTTATTTGATAATGTGTGAAATTAGAATCTAATTATTAATAGTTCATTATATTAGTAATGTGTTTCATAGTGGAGTATATATTGATAAATATATAGTGAATTTTTTTTAATTTTTTTATAAAATGTGTCAATTAGTATACAACTATTTATTTCCATGATAAAGGAGGCGAACGTAGAAAAAAATAGTGTTCCTAATAAATTCAATATTTTATTATCAAATTCGGGTGATGTATTCAAGAAAATTTCATACATACATTAGGTGTTATTGATGTTAAATTATAAATGTATATTTATGAGAGAATTTCACATAATATCCAAAGGGGTGGGAGTTTTTGTAATCGTAGTATTGGTGTTGGATGTGTATTAAATTTTTAAATCACTTGATAGATATGGTGGATGGTTATTAATTATTAAGATGATTAAAGTTTAAATTTATTGATACGTTTAATATAACCCATAATAATGTCAGTATGATGGATCATTTAATAAATTAACAATCACGGTATTTTTTTTATTAGGGTTGGTGTTGATGATTTTAAATGAAGTGTTGAAGTCATTATGAAGGAAAAAATATGAAATGTGAATGAGTATAGTGATATTTCTATATATAAAATCTAAGGAAAGATAATCATGGATATTTAGGGAAACGACTAATACAATTTTTGTAGTTATGTAAACAATTATTTTTCTATCATGTAATATCATAGTCCATTTTGTAAAATAGCATTGAATTATTTATGGATAGACAAGGGATGGTTTTAATATAAAATTACCTTGACATAATATAACATAATATATTAGGCTACATAGATGTTGAACATGAGATGAATAAACAGGTTCTCGGCATTTCGCTGGTTAGTGAAATCTAATGGGATCAATATGGGAAAATTATTGGAATATTTCTCTATGGTAGTTTTCATTATGATGATTAAAACATGACGAAGTTATATTGATGAGGTAATTAATCGTGGTATTTATGTATGAATGTTATTATGGTATATTAAAGGATTCCACAACATCTGTTAAATTACTATGGTATTTGAAAATCAATGTATTTTATATTTTTATATGTATATATATTGTATTATACATAGAGGTGGTGTTGAATTTTGGTTTATTAGGATCCTAGAATTAATATAAAAAAATATTAATATATTATTAATGCACATTATTTCATTTTTATTGCATCTTCCTTTTCTATTTTTCAAGACACTAAATGGGATATTTAAGACAATATTCTATTAATGTGTGTGATGTTTACACTAGGTGAGACCTAAGGTTGGATGGCACTAGTGAATTTTTGATGCATCCATTGGTGGTGTGTTTAATTTAAATAAATAAATTAATTTATCTATTAAATTTTAAGTACCCAAGATCTAAATTCATATTTAAATATCAGATTTTAATAAAATTTCAAGGTTAACCAAATATCCCAAGTAATATTTGAGAGGTGGCATAGACATTCTTTATTGTTGGATAAAAACCATAAGGAAAAAGGTCACCATGTCATGGTGAAACAATTTTAATCAAGGAAAAAAACCCTATAACTGTCAATATAATATTTTATTCACCGAAAATATATTAAAATTACGGTAGGAAACATGATTATTTTATTCCATTTTTTAATGATTGCGAATGGATTTATGTCTGCTTTTAATGATCCATTATTTTCCACATTTCATATGATCCATTCTAGAAATATATATTTAAATAATTATATTTATACTTCTCAAACCTTTACAACACCCATAGATTCTGTATTAATGTAATTATTTTCCATGAACTCTTTTCCAATTAATGATTTTCTTCATTTATATGTATTTCACTCCACTCTTCATTGTGTTATTCTTTATTGACCCACTAGGTTTTATTTTATTATTCTTAAGGTCATATTGTGCATGATAAATTCCTTGTAATTAGTGCTTTTTTATGACTAACATATTGTATGCTAATTTAGAGATGTATAAGGAAAATTTGTAAGCAATGCATCATGGATACAAGATCCAGAGTGGCAACAGTGACATGAGTCACTATGAAATGCACAATAGATAATTATTGAGGGAATGGATTTCATTTTATGGACTCTATTTTCCATGAAATTATATTTGGAGTACATAAATAGTGAATTTTTCTATTGAAATGTTATATTTTAGGTGTCAATGGTAAATCGAGAAGCAAATTGAATCATCTCAAGATTTATTGAAAAATACATCTATTTATAATGTATTATAGAAGAAAACATGTACTATTCCTTGGGTTCCATTTAATCTTGGGATATCTTATTACATAATTATAATATGAAATTTTTTGGAACTAATATGTCATTTGACACTACCCAAGTGGTCATGACGTGTTCCAACTACACATGTACTAGGATCCAGGGTGATCATACACACCATGTTCCCACATGAGGATGTCTGATGGTTGTGAATGGATAATAGATCCATGTTCCAAGTGTACATGCCTAAGAAACAGGGAAGACATAACCATCATGTGTCAATATTATATACCATGTAGTATGAGATGGTATTCAAAGACATTTCCAAAGGAAAACATGGCCATGCGACGATGCAAGGTCACACACTATGTGGTAACCCATACATGTAATTTATTCCCTTCGGAACAACTGACAGTATTATCTCCTATATATGGACTTGAATTTTTTCCAATTCTTATCCTGTCATTATAGTTTTTCAATATATAATTAAATGGTAGAAAATATAATATCTTTTTAGATGATATTATAGGTGTTTTGAGAATAGAGATTCATTAGGGGATTCCTGATGGTGCCACGGATAAAAAAGATCAATCTGAGATATGTCGGTGTTGGAAGATCCATGTCACATAAGGGAGAATTTTCCCCATTAAATTTATATTTTTAATGTTATTACTCTTCACAATTTGGAATTATTAACATATGAACAGTGTAGTACTCCATTGTCATCAAGATCTGGTGATGTTCACACCCTCTATGGGAGTTGGGGATCCCTCTACTATGGATTGAAACTGAAAAGAGGAGTATGATAAAAAATTTAGGGTTTGGTTGTGATTGATTCTTGATATTGTTAATGGAATTTTGGATCTGACGAAACTATCATTAGCTATGTAATAAAATGTTGTTATGGATATTTTTTCACCCCTACTTCCAATTATGTAAACCATTATGGTTTTTATGTATGTAATGTGTTGGGTGATGTTTATGAGGGGATAAAAGAAATTTGGAATCTTATTTAGGGGGAATTTTTAATGTTTCATGGGTTTTGAATGGTTTTTAGGAACTGTGAAACTTCTAAATGGAAGCATTCATAATGAGACTTGGACTATGTGGAATCCACTCAATTAGAAACATAGATTTTCAAAAATGTGTGACCACTAAGGGGAATCCATGAAATGAGGTATTGTAACATTTTTCACTTTTCAATTATAGGTTCTATAAATTTCTCTCCCAATCATAAATGGTCCTATTTTTGGTATAGTTAGTTTCATTATTATCACACAATTTTTGTCGAACTGTCCATCTAACCATCTATAATTAAAAACAGTATCCTAAAATTTGATCAAAGTTGGGATTATGTTTTAACCTCATGTATTTAATCAAAATTTAATAAAACCTGATATTTCTAACTCATAAATGATTTACATCCTTTTCGAATAAAAAAAAAGTGATCTGGGGTCCTTTCATTATGCATTGAAGCCAGATTCATATAGTAAGTCAATTGTTGTGGTAGTTTTTCTTGGGTTTACTTAGATCTACATTCATCGATCATGTAGTTTCATAGATCTAGTAATTTGGTCTTATATATAAAGATTTTATAGAAAATCATGGTTTCATTTAGTAATGTTGATTCTAGTGGAAGTGATGAATGTTGGTTTTTTGGATATTCAATGTCATTTTTGGGCGGTTTTCATGATGTTCTTCATTTCCACTATAATTCACAAGGTAGGTGGATTAACTCCCAACTCCTCTACATATATCATGAAGTACTAGTTTGTAATTTTTTATATTTCATGAATATTATTTTGAAAGTTTTGTGAAATATAAGGAATAAACCCTTTTAATTATAGTTTATATATTTTCTGTTGAAATTATTTTGTTATGGAATGTTGGTATGAAAAGTTATTTCTTTCCATGATTATAAAATAATGATTTTAAAATTTTACTTCTTTGGATGTATTGTAAATGTTTTATTAGATATGATTTAAATAAAACTATGGTTTTATTGAAATAAATTGCAATGATATGTTTGAATGGTCTTAAACAAAACATTGGTTTTATTGAATTGTCAATGAATGGTTGATTTGAAATGAATTTGGAATAAATGAGTTCTGTGGGATCATAAATTAGACCGAACCCTGGATAAGGGTCATGTACTATTCATGTACAATGTTGTGTGACCCTAGATAAGGGGTTTTTTTCATTGGGAAACATAGTGATTTTCTTGTATGCGATGACATAGTGGATGGATAGGAAATAATTAATGCTTATGGAACTATCAGATAAGAATGAATGTGTGGGTGACTATGTGAATCATGGATTGGGTATGCTAAAAAGGAATGTGATATTTTTTAAATTATTGATTGATTGATCTTCCTTGGAAATTGTTTTGATATTAAACAACATGAATTTGGTAAATAATTTTTTAATTGTATTATATAAATTGTTTATATACTTGTATTAACATATTCTATCCTAGTGGTGTGAGTAGGGAATTAATTTATCCAAATCCTTGTATTTTTCATTTCTCACCCCTAAATTTAATCTTTAGTGGTTTTTTAAATATAATTTATCATTAAAAAATAAAATCTGAAGAATCACTTTTCATTAGTTTTCCATCAATGTATATGGGATGTTGTAACGCCCCGACCCCAGCTACCCAGAGTCGGTGCATTATTACATAACATTGGCATGATCACAAGAAAGATCAAATCCTGAAAGACCGATTGGTTTAGTAGCCTTGGAAACACTAGATATAATCATAAAGTTTTACATTACATTTCAAAGTGAAAAACTACTACAACAACAAAGTCTTCATATCCACACTATTAACCCCTCGTAATATCCTTGCAAGTCATTCATAATTTACTTCTTCACTACCTGGGAAAAATAAAACATAGAAAAGGGGTGAGCTCAAATGCCCAGTAAGGATAACAATATAGCGGAACATTCAAAATAAGCATAAACATTTAAGGCAGTGAATTACTAAAACAGAAGCCTTTTAAAATTGAACTTCAACATAGTATGGAAAAAGTAAAATGAAATAATTCCATTTACTTATTCACATGGATATTCTACTAATCGAATAATCACATGCAAAAATCAATAACCATTTTCATAATGTTGGAATGCATAATGCCAGACTGTCATAACCACATAGTCAAGGCCTCGTGCCAAGACTACAAATAAGATTTTGTCAAGGCCTTGTGCCAAGACACTAGTTTGTCTCATGAGACCTACCGATGAAATTTTTTTAGAAGATACTTACGTTTAAAATTGCTAAAATACACTCCAGTGTTTTTCTGAAAACATTATACAAGCTTCTGAAAACAAAATAACTAATTCTAAGACTACTCGACTAATTACAGGCCATGATGGGTCCACTCCCAATCCCTTCCTGTCTACCAAACTCGAGAGTTAGGTTTTCTGAA
Source organism: Viscum album (assembly GCA_963277665.1). Lineage (NCBI taxonomy): Eukaryota > Viridiplantae > Streptophyta > Magnoliopsida > Santalales > Viscaceae > Viscum > Viscum album. Next base: position 1,771,637,095 of record OY728121.1, read on the forward strand.
AACATTTTTAAGCTTGTGTTACATACGTATACATTTTCACTGGATTTTCATATATTTGAGAGAAATATATATTTTTTTGAAATCATTTAAAAATCACATAATAATAAAAGAAAACCTTTATTTTGAAAATATCCATACAAGTGTGTAAGGTAAGCTTCAAAGGTGTAATAATGGCAGAGAATAACCGCACCTGCCGTATAAGTTAAAAAAACATTCTTACCTTAATTCTGTCGAAAAGGTTAAAAAGGACCTTGTTTTGAAAACGACGGAAAGATTCCTCTTATAAAAAGTCAAACAAGGGTATAAATGACTTTAACCCATATTCTTGTAAATAATCAAAATGTTTTGAAATACATTTTGAAGAAACATGGATGTGGATGATAAAGAGATCCCAGTAGATTATTACATATAAACAACCTCAGATAATGAAGAGATTGTGAAATAACCCTTACCAATTTGGTAACTTATGAAACATACAACCCATAAAAGAGGTATCATACAATGAATATGTAAATACACATAAATTAGAGTGTATTACACAAAGAATATAATTATGGGCAGTACATACACCACACAAAAGGTAATGGTGGCAATATGGCATGAATCTCACGGGAATAAGGAGTGAGATGAAAACCCCTTACCACATTAATCAACTGAGTCGTATGGCCAAAAGTTAATAACCACCAAATTATTTACATAATAACATGAATATGATAATATATATCAAATGCCAGTACACAATACACCACTTTCAATAATTTAGTGGTGAATAATGGAAATCTCACGGAATTGAATGTGAGATAAGAAAATACCTTACCTTGTACTTTTCCTTGGTTGGGGTAGGTTAACCTCCTGTATAATAGTGAAATAATTGTTACTAAATTATACAAGAATCATATACATTAATATGATATCATATATGATCTTTTAATACTGATTTGATAATAATATCTTAAAATTATCGTCGTTTCGGGTGTTAACTTACTCATTTTCATTTATATGTTTTGTTACATAAGCCATGTTTGTAAAGGATAAGTTGTATATTATTCAAATCCAGAATGGTATCAAGTCTTTAAAAATCATTTTTAAATCATCAAATGATAATTATACTTGAATGGATACGATGGAAAATGAATCTCATCGCGTTCGTGGAGACGGTAGTCCGTACGTACGCACGAACGCTACTTCCATTTAATTTTTATTTTAAAAGAATCGAATACCAATGATACATAGTTATATTACTATTCCAGTATAATATAATATTTTATACTTGTTACTTAAGTTCATTAACACCATCCATTATACGTTCCATGTGTGGTATGAACGAGTCATATCATTTTAAGGGGGCGGTAGTCCGCACTTCCTCAAATGAAATTATCGTATGTGTATACAACATGAAACGAATAATGGTATGAAATAAAATGGAATTACAGAAGCTTATATATAAAATATATATCATTAATATCATATTTAATTACAGTGCCATCATAACGGCCACCATGAGAGGCGGTAAGATGTATTTGAACAATCATCGTTTCGTGAGGCGTTAGTTTTCCATCCACCGAAACATTATGTTCATCATCCATTAGATGGAGTTGTGTGTATGTGTAGTTTGAATCCATATTATAAAAACATCCTAGTATATTGAGGATACTGGTTTTGTTACAAAAGAAAGGAAATAAAAAGAGTTTGGGGGTTGGAGAAGCAAAATAAATGAAAATAATTTAAGAGAAATCGTTACCTTTAATTTAGGTAACTCACTTTGGTTAGAACCAAAGGACTTGTTGAAATGCTTTATGCCTAAGGGGAAGCTTCACGGAGGAGGAGAGGGATGTGGGGAGCTTAGTTGGGCAGAGTTTGGACGAGCCAAGTGGCTTTAGAGGTGTGAGGAATGAGTAGAAGTGGTCTCCTTTTATAAGGGAGAGGAGGGGCTCTTTAGGAAAGAGTGAAAGTATTACTTTATAATATAAATATATTCGGTTTATAATGGTCCAAAAATCATTGAGGTCGAAGATAAGATGACTCATATTCTAAATAACATCAACCAATAATAATTGGACAGGTTTTAGATAATATTTTAATCATTATAATATTATTTATTTCAATGATTTATTAATGAGGTAAACATTGCATCATTATTGTGTCATTAATAATTTAACTTATATGATGTCTAAAAATTATAAATAAAATATCATCATGTAGGAAATCTTTTTAGCTTTCTAATGAATATTTATAATCGAAAATCCAACATGTATAACCCTATGTAAAAAATGTTCTTCTAAAATATGTAAGCTTATGCCATTTTTATTTTTATTTTAACATTATTAATATAATGTGTCCCTACCACATACAAGTGGCTCCAAGGGGTCCCCAAATTGACCCAAGGATGCCCATGGTCGGTTATGTGTCCACCAATAAGGTTAGGACACGTTTTAGGGTAATTTTGTATTATTATAATATTATTTTTTAACCCTTATTTACCGGATTTACCCTTTAACCATGGTAAATAAAATATTTACCACAGTAACTATTCAAAATGTCTAAAAATAAAAGTTACCTATTTACACAATTTGAACATCCTGATTCCAAATATGGAATCCATTTTCCTAAATTCAAAACACAGAAGTGGCAGAAATTAATTTAAAATTAATTCCCGCTGTCAAAACAAAAAGTGTGTTTTTAAGAGATAATAACTATAAAAAGATTGACACTTGTTTATGTTCGGTTTAATTGTAAAATTATGTCCAATGACCAACATTATATTAAATGGTAAAAATATATTCTAAATATACTTTAAAACCACTCAAATTCACAATTTATCACTATTAATTATTTTGATTAAAAAAGTTGTTTTTAATTAAAATTTAGTAATTTTCACTATTCATCAAAATATAAAAGTTATCTGAAAAGTACCAAAATTTCACCCTAGGATAATTTCAATATTCCGAATCCAAAAATGAAGTCCATTTTGAAATATAAAATATATATGATTTCAAAAAGTAGGTATTACTATTCACAACGGCTAGTTTAATTAGTTGTGGTGTGTATTAGAACTCGAGGTTGCGTACAACACACGCTATCGATTATTCGAAGGGAAACGTACCGTGGAAGTTTGGGGTGTTACATTCTCCCCTCCTTCAAATAATTGCATCCCCGCAATTTCTAGGGTATTACTGCATAAAAAGACTCGGGTGGTTCTTCATCATAAGTTCCTCGGGTTCCCACGTTGCCTCTTCCAACTTATGATTTCTCCACAAAACTTTTACCAGACGCGTCGTCCGGTTTCTAAGTACTTGTTCTCTTGTATCAAGAATCTTGACGGGCTCTTCACAATAAGACAGATCGGGTTCCAGTTCTAATTCCTCATAGGTGAGTACATGCGTTGGGTCAGGCATGTATTTTCTCAACAGAGATACGTGGAACACATCGTGAACTTTGGAGAGACTTGGCGGCATTGCCAATCGGTAAGCTACAGCCCCAATTCGTTCTAGAATTTCGAAAGGTCTGATGTACCTGGGACTCAATTTACCATTCTTTCCAAAACGTATGACTCCCTTCCATGGAGATACCTTTAGGAAAACATGATTACCGACTTGAAATTCCAAATCCTTCCTTCGATTATCGGCATAGCTCTTCTGCCTACTTTGAGCTGCTTTGATGTGATTTTGGATTACTTTCACCTTTTCCACCGTTTCCTCCACCAGCTCTGGGCCTACAAGTTTTCTTTCACCAACGTCATCCCAACAGGTTGGTGTACGACATCTCTTTCCGTATAACGCTTCATATGGTGCCATCTGTATACTCGAATGGAAGCTATTGTTATAGGAAAATTCTACCAGTGCTAAATATTGATCCCACATACCCTGAATGTCAAGTGAGCAAGATCTCAACATGTCTTCTAAGGATTGAATAGTCTGTTCTGATTGTCCGTCTGTCTGAGGGTGGTAAGAAGTGCTCAAATGAAGTTCAGTATCCAGGGATTTCTGAAGACTTTTCCAAAATCTTGAAGTAAAACGGGGATCACGATTAGAAACAATCGATAGGGGTACTCCATGAAGTCTCACAACTTCATTAATGTATAGTCTTGCTAGACGTTCCAGGGGTAGATCTTCTCTTATAGCAAGAAAATGTGCTGACTTGGTAAGACGATCAACAATAACCCATATTGCATCGTTCCTTCTAGGAGTCTTTGGTAGCCCCATGACAAAGTCCATCGTAATATTGTCCCATTTCCACTCCGGTATGGGAAGAGGTTGCATGACTCCTCCAGGCTGTTGCCTTCGAGCTTTCACTTGTTGACAAACCATACATCTTGACACAAAATCAGCAATCTCCCTCTTCATGTTGTCCGACCAAAAATGTTCCTTCAAATCTCTATACATTTTGGTGCTCCCAGGGTGTATAGAGAAATTGGAACTATGAGCATCATCCAGCAATTCCCTTTTTAGATCAGGTAAATTGGGAACACAAAGTCTCTTCCCGAATTTCAAAATTCCATCTTCATACACAAAGTCTCTCAATCTCCCATCATTCACAGCTTTAATCTTCTTCTGAAATTCTTCATCATTGGTCTGAGAACTCTTAATCCTTTCTAGTAAAGATGGTTTGGCAACCATTTGAAAAAGCATTGATGTTTCACCTTCCCTGGTTATTCCCATGTCCATCTTCACTAGATCCATGAAAATTGGATCCCTTTCAATTCTCATATTGTTCAAAACTCCATGGTCTTTTCTACTCAAAGCATCTGCCACCTTGTTTGCCTTCCCCGGGTGGTAGTGTATCGTACAATCATAGTCCTTGAGTAATTCAAGCCATCTCCTTTGCCTCATGTTGAGTTCTTTTTGTGATAAAATATACTTCAAACTCTTGTGATCAGTATAAATCTCACATTTTTCACCATAGAGGTAGTGCCTCCATATATTCAAAGCAAAGATCACAGCTGCTAACTCAAGATCATGAGTAGGATAGTTTTGTTCATGAATTTTCAACTGTCGTGATGCATAGGCAATAACTCTATCATTCTGCATAAGGACACAGCCAAGTCCTTTCTTCGATGCATCACTATAAATAACGAACCCATCATTCCCCGATGGTAGAGTCAATATAGGATCATTGACTAATCTTCTCTTCAGTTCTTCGAAACATTCTTCACACTCTTTTGTCCAAACAAATTTAACCCCTTTACGTGTGAGCTTCGTTAATGGGTTAGCCAATCGGGCAAAATTCTGGACGAAACGTCGATAATAACATGCCAAACCAATAAAACTGCGTACCTCAGTTATACTCGTAGGTGCTGGCAATTCTTGGATTGCCTTGGTCTTAGAAGGATCAACAGAGATTCCATCTTTTGAGACAATATGGCCAAGAAAAGAAATCTCCTGAAGCCAGAATTCACACTTGCTAAACTTCCCATATAATTCATGCCTCCTCAGAGTCTTCAAGATAATGCGCAAGTGATTTTCATGATCATCGTAGGTTTTGGAGTATACCAAGATATCATCAATAAATACCACCACAAATTCATCGAGATACTCCTTGAAAACTCTATTCATCAGATCCATGAATACAGAGGGTGCATTAGTCAATCCAAACGGCATTACAGTAAACTCGTAATGCCCGTACCTGGTTCGAAATGATGTCTTCGGAATGTCTTCCTTCTTTACACACAACTGATGGTATCCAGATCGAAGGTCAATCTTTGAAAAGTATTGAGCTCCATGCAGTTGGTCAAATAAATCATCAATACGAGGTAGGGGATACTTGTTCTTTATCGTTATAGCATTGATCTCCCTGTAGTCAATACATAACCTCATAGATCCATCTTTCTTTTTAACAAAAAGAACAGGGGCTCCCCATGGAGAAACACTAGGGCGAATAAATCCCTTATTACTCAATCCTCTAGTTGTTTCTTTAATTCGACTAACTCTACAGTGGCCATTCTATAAGGGGTCTTCGATATAGGCCTTGATCCAGGAATCAAATCAATGGAAAACTCAACTTCTCGTTCTGGAGGATGTCCAGGTAAATCTTCCGGAAATACATCTACAAATTCTTTCACAATAGGTACATCCTCTATTTGAACATTCCTTTCCTCATCGATAGTTATTTCATTCTCTTCTTCCCCAATAATTGAATTAAGTTGAGCTACTGGGGGTGGATCTAAATAAGAATTAGGTGGTGACGATTCTGCTCTAAAAATAAGGTGCTCCTTATCATTATCATCAAGAATTGTAACCTCTTTCTTCTTACAATAAATCTTCGCATCATAGTCCGAAAGCCAGTCCATACCGAGGATTATATCAAACTCAATCATATGTATGACGATGAAATCAGCAGATAAAGAAAATTTATGTGCTCTAATGGGGACTGATTCACAAAACTTTGTTGCAACGATACTTCTCTTAGGAGTTTTAACTGACAACTCCCTTATTAAATCAAATTGGAAATATCTAATTTTCTTAGCAAACTGGGAAGATATGAAACAATGCGATGATCCAGAATCAAATAATGCATTTTCTAAACTTGAGGAAACCATTAAATTACCTGCCACCACGTCTTTCGGAGCTTCTACCTCAGCAGTAGTGAAAGCATAAGCCTGGACTTGATCCCTTGGCCTTTTCTGAGGTAAGTTCTCGTGACGCTTAGGACATGCATTTGCATAATGCCCCATCTCCCTGCAATTGTAGCACTGAAAGTTGGTAGCTTCCTTCTTCCCCTTGCAATCATGAGCTTGGTGGCCTTTTTCACCACACTTGTAACAGACTCCCATTCCCTTCAAGCAAGTACCGGGGTGTTTCTTCCCGCATTTACCACAAGATGGATATTCAACCTTTCCTTTCATCCCCTTATTTCCATTCCCAGATTGATCAGCAGGTCTCTTCTTCTCTTGCTTTTCTTTAATGTCATAAGACTTAGAGAATTCCTTTTCGGTCTTGATAGCACATGAGACAATGTCTTCGTACGATGAAAAGGATTTTGAGACTAATGCTCGACGGAGAAATGGTTTTAACCCATCAAAGAAACGATCAATATTACTTCTTGGGTTGCGAATATAATCTACATCATACCTCGCTAACCTTGTGAAGTTAGCCTCATACTTTGTGACATTCTCATCCTCCTTTTGTCTCAGACTCAGAAATTGCCTTTCCATATCCGCTCGATGGTCGCGAGGGAAGTATTTTTCTAAAAAAAGATCTTTGAATTCCCTCCATTCCATATTTGATACTTCATCATCTTCCTTCATGTTTTGAATCAATGACCACCATTGATCAGCATCTCCAGTGCGGCGGTAAACTGCCATGATAACTTTTTCCCTTTCACTGCTCCCCAAAGCCTGAAATATTTTCTCTAGGGAATTTATCCATTGATCAGCTACTAAGGGATTTGTACTCCCATTGAACGTTGGTGGTTGTTGCCTCATGAATCGATCTAACATTGATCCTCCACGCTGCAGATCAGGGTGCTCCATACGGGTAAGGTTATTATTCATAACCTGAGTAAGTTGTCCCAGTATGGTGATTAGCTGATCGGCACCAGTTACATCACCAGCCCCACAATAATTATCTTGAGCAGGAGGGCAATCCCTACATGGAGTGCGTGCATTGATACGGTTTCCATTTCTTCCACTAGGCGCCATTTCTAAACAATGGCATAAACTAGATCAGTTTATGAATCAAAATACATAATCCCATACTTATAAAACACTTAACATAAATTGAACTATTTATGGATATAATCCATAATCATAAAAATGTTTTCTTTAAGGAAGTATATACTCATAAACCCTTCATAATGATTTGTAAAGAAAATGAGAGTTATCCTAAGCATATCCCCCGGGAGTGTCGTAACCAAGAGTGCAGCAAGGCCCGTTGTCGTGCACCAGTTCCCGTTCGAGTCTAGCTCAAAGCGGTGTTTTTGGGTTTTACCCCTAGGTACATATGTGCCAGAGCCGCCTCTACCTGCTCGTATCCAGACAGGGATGTATTGCTCGGAAAACTCACAAAATCTCTACAATACCAAAATTCTAGGAAGTTCTTCTATACTAATCCTCAAAGTTCATCTTAGGTCTACGTGCTCTAATCAGAGTTTATCAAAATCAAGTTTCCAAGGTTTGTACTAAACTTCCTCTGATACCAACTGTAACGCCCCGACCCCAGCTACCCAGAGTCGGTGCATTATTACATAACATTGGCATGATCACAAGAAAGATCAAATCCCGAAAGACCGATTGGTTTAGTAGCCTTGGAAACACTAGATATAATCATAAAGTTTTACATTACATTTCAAAGTGAAAAACTACTACAACAACAAATTCTTCATATCCACACTATTAAGCCCTCATAATATCCCTGCAAGTCATTCATAATTTACTTCTTCACTACCTGGGAAAAATAAAACATAGAAAAGGGGTGAGCTCAAATGCCCAGTAAGGATAACAATATAGCGGAACATTCAAAATAAGCATAAACATTTAAGGCAATGAATTACTAAAACAAAAGCCTTTTAAAATTGAACTTCAACATAGTATGGCAAAAGTAAAATGAAATAATGCCATTTACTTATTCACATGGATATTCTACTAATCGAATAATCACATGCAAAAATCAATAAGCATTTTCATAATGTTGGAATGCATAATGCCAGACTGTCATAACCACATAGTCAAGGCCTCGTGCCAAGACTACAAATAAGATTTTGTCAAGGCCTTGTGCCAAGACACTAGTTTGTCTCATGAGACCTACCGATGAAATTTTTTTAGAAGATACTTACGTTTAAAATTGCTAAAATACACTCCAGTGTTTTTCTGAAAACATTATACAAGCTTCTGAAAACAAAATAACTAATTCTGAGACTACTCGACTAATTACAGGCCATGATGGGTCCACTCCCAATCCCTTCCTGTCTACCAAACTCGAGAGTTAGGTTTTCTGAAAACATTTTTAAGCTTGCGTTACATACGTATACATTTTCACTGGATTTTCATATATTTGAGAGAAATATATATTTTTTTGAAATAATTTAAAAATCACATAATAATAAAAGAAAACCTTTATTTTGAAAATATCCATACAAGTGTGTAAGGTAAGCTTCAAAGGTGTAATAATGGCAGATAATAACCGCACCTGCCGTATAAGTTAAAAAAACATTCTTACCTTAATTCTGTCGAAAAAGTTAAAAAGGACCTTGTTTTGAAAACGACGGAAAGATTCCTCTTATAAAAAGTCAAACAAGGGTATAAATGACTTTAACCCATATTCTTGTAAATAATAAAAATGTTTTGAAATACATTTTGAAGAAACATGGATGTGGATGATAAAGAGATCCCAGTAGATTATTACATATAAACAACCTCGGATAATGAAGAGATTGTGAAATAACCCTTACCAATTTGGTAACTTATGAAACATACAACCCATAAAAGAGGTATCATACAATGAATATGTAAATACACATAAATTAGAGTGTATTACACAAAGAATATAATTATGGGCAGTACATACACCACACAAAAGGTAATGGTGGCAATATGGCATGAATCTCACGGGAATAAGGAGTGAGATGAAAACCCCTTACCACGTTAATCAACTGAGTCGTATGGCCAAAAGTTAATAACCACCAAATTATTTACATAATAACATGAATATGATAATATATATCAAATGCCAGTACACAATACACCACTTTCAATAATTTAGTGGCGAATAATGGAAATCTCACGGAATTGAATGTGAGATAAGAAAATCCCTTACCTTGTACTTTTCCTTGGTTGGGGTAGGTTAACCTCCTGTATAATAGTGAAATAATTGTTACTAAATTATAAAAGAATCATATACATTAATATGATATCATATATGATCTTTTAATACTGATTTGATAATAATATCTTAAAATTATCGTCGTTTCGAGTGTTAACTTACTCATTTTCTTTTATATGTTTTGTTACATAAGCCATGTTTGTAAAGGATAAGTTGTATATTATTCAAATCCAGAATGGTATCAAGTCTTTAAACATCATTTTTAAATCATCAAATGATAATTATACTTGAATGGATACGATGGAAAATGAATCTCATCGCGTTCGTGGAGACGGTAGTCCGTACGTACGCACGAACGCTACTTCCATTTAATTTTTATTTTAAAAGAATCGAATACCAATGATACATAGGTATATTACTATTCCAGTATAATATAATATTTTATACATGTTACTTAAGTTCATTAACACCATCCTTTATACGTTCCATGTGTGGTATGAACGAGTCATATCATTTTAAGGGGGCGGTAGTCCGCACTTCCTCAAATGAAATTATCGTATATATATACAACATGAAACGAATAATGGTATGAAATAAAATGGAATTACAGAAGCTTATATATAAAATATATATCATTAATATCATATTTAATTACAGTTCCATCATAATGGCCACCATGAGAGGCGGTAAGATGTATTTGAACAATCATCGTTTCGTGAGGCGTTAGTTTGCCATCCACAGAAACATTATGTTCATCATCCATTAGATGGAGTTGTGTGTATGTGTAGTTTGAATCCATATTATAACAACATCCTAGTATATTGATGATACTGGTGTTGTTACAAAAGAAAGGAAATAAAAAGAGTTTGGGGGTTGGAGAAGCAAAATAAATGAAAATAATTTAAGAGAAATCGTTACCTTTAATTTAGGTAACTCACTTTGGTTAGAACCAAAGGACTTGTTGAAATGATTTCTGCCTAAGGGGAAGCTTCAAGGAGGAGGAGAGGGATGTGGGGAGCTTAGTTGGGCAGAGTTTGGACGAGCCAAGTGGCTTGAGAGGTGTGAGGAATGAGTAGAAGGGGTCTCCTTTTATAAGGGAGAGGAGGGGCTCTTTAGGAAAGAGTGAAAGTATTACTTTATAATATAATTATATTCGGTTTATAATGGTCCAAAAATCATTAGGTAGAAGATAAGATGACTCATATTCTAAATAACATCAACCAATAAGAATTGGACAGGTTTTAGATAATATTTTAATCATTATAATATTATTTATTTCAATGATTTATTAATGAGGTAAACATTGCATCATTATTGTGTCATTAATAATTTTACTTATTTGATGTCTAAAAATTATAAATAAAATATCATCATGTAGGAAATAGTTTTAGCTTTCTAATGAATATTTATAATCGAAAATCCAACATGTATAACCCTATGTAAAAATTGTTCTTCTAAAAGATGTAAGCTTATGCCATTTTTATTTTTATTTTAACTTTATTAATATAATGTGTCCCTACCACATACAAGTGGATCCAAGGGGTCCCCAAATTGACCCAAGGATGCCCATGGTCGGGTATGTGTCCACCAATAAGGTTAGGACACGTTTTAGGGTAATTTTGTATTATTATTATATTATTTTCTAACCCTTATTTACCGGATTTACCCTTTAACCATGGTAAATAAAATATTTACCACAGTAACTATTCAAAATGTCTAAAAATAAAAGTTACCTATTTACACAATTTGAACATCCTGATTCCAAATATGGAATCCATTTTCCTAAATTCAAAACACAGAAGTGGCAGAAATTAATTTAAAATTAATTCCCGATGTCAAAACAAAAAGCGTGTTTTTAAGATATAATAACTATAAAAAGATTGACACTTGTTTATGTTCGGTTTAATTGTAAAATTATGTCCAATGACCAACATTATATTAAATGGTAAAAATATATTCTAAATATACTTTAAAACCACTCAAATTCACAATTTATCACTATTAATTATTTTGATTAAAAAAGTTGTTTTTAATTAAAATTTAGTAATTTTCACTATTCATCAAAATATAAAAGTTATCCGAAAAGTACCAAAATTTCACCCAAGGCTAATTTCAATATTCCGAATCCAAAAATGAAGTCCATTTTGAAATATAAAATATATATGATTTCAAAAAGTAGGTATTACTATTCACAACGGCTAGTTTAATTAGTTGTGGTGTGTGTTAGAACTCGAGGTTGCGTACAACACACGCTATCGATTATTCGAAGGGAAACGTACCGTGGAAGTTTGGGGTGTTACAGATGTTATGTGGAGTTGGATAATGGATCATTATGTATATTTGGGGATATTTCGGGTGTTGTTGAGTTTTTTTATTGTTTCTTCACTTTGGTATTTTAATATTTGTTTTCTTCTACTTTGGAAAATATGTGTAGTTGGTTTTGATAACAATTTTATTAATTTTAATTGTTTACATTGGTATCATGAATTATGTAGTGGTAATTTTGATATATAATTTTTGGATACGTTGTTATATTTTAAAATGAAAATTAATCCCCTATATTTTAATGAATCCCTTGAAATTTATTTATAGTAATTAGAATCATTATGATGTCACATTAGGGAAGGTACATATCCCTCCTTTACTCAAAAGTATGAGGACGAGTGGGATGTTTCATCTGTTATCATTATGTTAAGTACATGGAATGGATTTTTTACTTGACTAGGTAGGTCTTTGAAACAATTATCTTTTGTCAGTCCTAGTGTTTAAAATCATTCTGCTTTATTCCTAATTTTATATTGGTATAATGTAGTAGCATTTCCATGACATGAAATGTAGAGCATAAAAGATACAGGTCACATTTTTATGCCTAACTTCAATTAACCTGGGTTTTGGGTAAATAAGTTTTTTGGTGAAACATATAAGACCTGGGATCTCATATTTAGGGGTTTATCCAATGATATGGGAATACAATTCATTTTAGATATTACTTCATATTTTGAGTAAATATCTTATTTTGAGTAATAGTTTTCGATTATTTGTAATGGCTTACATTATTCAAAATTGTTAATGTTGTTATCAAATGTGATATTTTGAAAATGAATGAAATGGCCATTTTAAAAAAAAACCTTTTGAAAAGAATTGTATAATTTTGAAAAATGGTTGAAAATGTATAATGTTGAATATTGGAAAGAACGGTTATGATATTTTTGATGTGCTAGGATTTCAAATTGTTGAGCCTCCTGTTTCTAGAGAGTAAGACTTATAGTGTGTGTTGTGTGTACAAAAAATGGAACCTTATGGGAGTCATATAAACTAACCTGAGTATGCTTTTATGAATCTTTTTTAACTGGATCTATAGGAGAACCAAACTACGATTTCAGAGTATAGTTCAATATTCTAAGGATATAGAAAGAGGTAATTGGATGGATGAACCAATGAATGTATATCATTCCATCTAGTAGTAAAAACAAAATCCATCCATCTTTTATGGTGATTTGGAGCCAGATAAAGTATATGTGTTGCTGAAAAGGTTTAATATAAATATAAATTTATTTGGCATAAGAACAGAGGTAAAATTCAGGTTTTCGATGAATAATCGTTTTGATTTTACATGGAAACAATGGGATTTTGCAGTTTAGGATAAATTAGGCCATGTCCTTTTTTGTGGGGATTTTGAAGAATTGATCAACAGATAAATCGATCCTCACATGTCCATGATTACATGATTTCTATATTTCTTCTCCACGAAGTAGGATATCCTCACCATGGATGAGTATGATAGAACATTCATGAACATACTCAACCATTCACCTGCTGTTACTACTAGTGTGATCCAAATGGAACACATCATTGAATCCTGGATCATGAAAAAGTTTCACATTAAGATTGTCATTCTCTATATAATAGATTATATAGGGTTATTCAATAGAGATATAGTGGTAAAAAGATACATATCATGAAATAAGGTTAGAGGAATTCTGATGATTCCTACAGGAAATGATACGAACTCTAATATTTGGAGCATGACCAAGAGGGGAACCTATTTCAAAGGTACATTAATAACTCTTAATCAGATAACCAGATTAGTGATTCTTCGTCTAGTAAGTATGAGTAAATATGGATGTTTCCAATTAGGTTTATTTGGTGAAATAAAGATAGTGTGTACAACACCACATAGGGCATATCAGAGTTGCATTCAAATGGGTCATCATTAGTGTTATTGTCACAGTTCTCTATGATCAGGTGTTTGAGACACTTATCATGTGTCACAGATGTCATATGCTTCTGAGGGAAAAGGTAAGTATAATCAATCTCATTATCTTAATAGATCTATTCGTAGTGATTCAAGGAATACCATTATACCTCAATAAGGTATATCTCAATGGGGAAATAAGGAACATGTGTTGCCAGCATGAATTTATATTGAGTTAAGAAGGTGATTATGGTTGATTAGTCTAGGAAATCAACTATGAGAGGTTGGATTATTTTCAATTCTACTATTTTGAAATACTTTTTTAGGTCCATATCATTCCTTTATTAATTATTTTTTTGTTAATTTTTTGAGGTTAAATGTTGAGGTGATTCCCTCTTTGTTGAAACATCAAAATCCATTGGACAAATATAATTTTGATCCATTGAATGTAGAACATATTTCCTAACTATTGATAAAACTGAGATAATATTAGATTTATCTATGTTTGAAAAGGTATTATATGATATAATGTATTTTATATATTATATGGAAATTTTTATCTCTATCATAAAATGATTTACTTGAAGGGTTAGTTTTAAGTAATATAATGGTGTCGAGCCACACATTAAAGGAGAATAAAACATAAACATAAGTGTAATGAGCTTGTTGGATCTTGCAGTTAGATAACAGTCATATTAGTTTGTATCATTAACCTTTTTATTGGTGGAAGATATAAATAATAGTATTGTTCCAATGGTTTATGATAACTCTAATGATATATTTCCAAATAAATTTTAGGTATTTCTAACCAAAATATAAGTGGATTAAATTATTGATCTCTTTATAGGGACATGTCCTATTTCACTTCCATCTTCTTGGATTGTACCAATAGATTTAAGGGAAATGAATGTACAATTTGAATTGTTGTAATAAAAAGGAGTTTTTTGGAATATCATGTCTCCTTGTCCATCACATGTTTTGTACCTCAAGAATGAGGATGGAACTCATCATTTGTGTGTGAATTATAGTAATCATAACCAATATATGATAATTAATCGGTATACAAATCCAAGCATCGATAATATATTCGGTCAATCGAGGGTAGATCAGTTATTATCTATGATTTTATTTCAATGAGTGTATCACTAATTCCACATTTGGAAGGAGGATGTTCTGAATATTATATTTAGGAGTAGATATTTCAGTTATGTGTATGTGGTAATGCATTTTAGTATTAAAAATACACCAGCGGTATTTATTGAATTGATTAATTAAATAATACAAAGGTATATATATATATTCATATGTGGTGGTGTTTTTTGATGAAATATTGCTTTATTCAAGGA
This sequence comes from Viscum album, assembly GCA_963277665.1. Lineage (NCBI taxonomy): Eukaryota > Viridiplantae > Streptophyta > Magnoliopsida > Santalales > Viscaceae > Viscum > Viscum album. Next base: position 1,771,652,391 of record OY728121.1, read on the forward strand.
ATACTGCTAATCAAGTGTTGCACATGGTGACAATATTGGTAATCGTACAGAATAACTATCTATATGAAAAAATGAAAAAGTGCGATTTTTTGAATAAAATAGTTACATTTATTTGGCTATTTAATCTCTAAAATATGTTTTCTGGTAGATCCAAATAAGATATTTGATTTCGTCACTTTGAAACAAAATAATAATTTATTCTAGATATGGATTTTCATTTTTCTAGCTAGTAATTAAGTAAGCTCTGTTTCCATTTTTTCAGGACTACCTTCACATATGAAACTCTTGTCCAAGAAAAATGTTCCATTAAAAAATAATGGGAAATGTAAAATTTATTTTAAATAGATAAATTTTCACATTAAATATTCAAAAATCAAAAAATTTCTAGAATCATGAAATGGTTATGTAGTTTTTTTGGGTGGTTCAGGATTAGTGATGGAATGTGTTAACATCCAGATAGATCATGTGGTTTCTTATAGATCAAGCTAATTATGATTTATTAGAATGACTCCACCACACATGGTTTTGAGTGAGATGATGTCTTACATCCTTTTAAGACTTGTAATTATTATATACATGATGTGAAACCTACTATGTATATAGATCATAAGAGCCTAAAAATATTTTCTAAAAAAATTATTTTAATATGAGAAAAAGGATATGGATGGAGTATATACAGATTTTTGAATTTATCTTGATGTATACACCAGTAAGGCCAAAATAGTGGTAGATTAATTATGTAGAAATCCATAATCTCATTTGGAATAAGTGGAATCAAATATGTTGTCATTGATGTAGGTGATAGTAGACATGAACATGGAATAGGAAGGCTAAGGTGATATTGTGGTGTTCTTTATAGTTTCGTTTGTTCCTAGTTCAGTGGAGCTGTTTAATGATGAAAAAATATCTAATTATGAATGTGTTATTATGATGTTGGAACTAAATGCCGGAATGACCATTAAGAGATAAATACTGGATTCGGTTTTAATTTTTTAGTTTCATGATTGGATGACCAAACCAATATCTTTTTAGGAATAAATTAATCATTTTTCCCACCATCAGATATAGGATGTTCATACTGTATAATAAAATATGATTAAGGTGATTAAATCATTGATTTTTGGGTCATTATGAAAAGAAGAAGTGTCTCAGTTATTTATTTGAAGAATAACATGTAAAGATGATAAGGAAGTGCATCAATGACTACTAGGTATGTTGCAGTATTTTGATATTCTTATTTGGAAATGGGATGATATAGCTCTAGATATAGGAATATCCCATCAAAATATATTTTATAAAAATTATTCCATATCAGTGATATTGTATAAACTCATAAATTCACCACATTTCAACCTTATTCTTGAATCACATAGGATAATGGATTTGTCAAAAATAAATCTACAAGATGTGGTAAAGAGACATGGAGTATAATTTTCAATAGTGTTTTACAAATATACAATGTTTACCTATTGTTTCTAGAAATCCTTATATAAACCCCTTAGGAATAAATTTAATGTGTGTATGGTTTATCATCCTCAGACGGATTGGTGATCTGAATTGACAATTAAAACTCTAAACACATATTGTGGTATTGCATAATGGATTTTGGTGGCTATTGGGAAAAGCACATACCTTTAGTAGAGTTCTCATATAACAACATTTATCATTCCTGGATATATATTTATATCTTTTTAATGAATTTTTTCAGCATCCATTTCCTTATTCATATTAATGGTTGGAAACTATTGAGGTATCACTAGTTGATCCAATCATTGTCCAATAGAAAAACAAACAATATTTTTTTTATCAAGAAATCGATGGATTAGGCTCATATATATGATAAATTGTATGTTGATAATTTTCGATGGTCATTGTCATTCAAATGGGGTATCACGGGATTTTTTATGATCTCTCTAAGTCTTTTAAATCATTATTTTGGGATTTATATCATGTTATATCCCCGATACATAGTCCGTTTTTATGTACTTGAATAGGTTGATGAGGTGTAATATTAGTTATCATTCCACCAAAGATCATTGTGGTGTATAATATTTTCAGGTATCACAGTTGAAAATGAATCAACCTCATATTTTACATGGTATTAAATGGGATAATGTTGATCTAGAGTTGTATTCTTCGTTGGTGCACATGCCAGTATAAATAATATGGTCCAATAGAAATTCATGCATTGTAAAATCATAACAATAGTACAAGTTTTGTGGAATCCTGGAAATTTTTGGATGACTCTTGTGAATGAGAGAAGGAAATAAATGCTCAGATGCTCGAAACAATTCTATAAAATTATGGTTTTCTACATTTTAAGGGTTGAAATTAAAATGTTTGGGAGAATGTAGAACCCATGGTTTCAATCAAAAAACTCATTTCATTATATTTTTATTGTAAAGTGTTTGAGTGAGGTATGGTAAGGTTTGGATGAATATTTGAATTATTTTAAAGATTTTATAATGTTTCATGGTTGGTGAATAGTTTTTGGAAACTATGAAACTCTTAGAGGAAATTGTTCCCAGTTAAACATGGTGAATATGTAAGTAAAACGGTTGGGCACACAATTTTTCCGAACCACTTACCCACTAAGCAGAAACCATCCAAATTGGGATAGTGCATTTTTTCACTTTTTAATCATGGTTTAATAATTTTATATGTTGATCATGTGTGGTTCTCATTGTAGAAGAGATTAGAATAAGATTAGTGCAAGGTTTTTCCTAGCAGTCTCACAAACCACACACAGTTTAAAAAATTGTCCAAAAAATGTATTAGGAATAGTATTTAGTTTTATATTATAACTTGTGTTCCAAATTAATTATAAATATATTTTTCTTCATATTAATGGATTTCGAACCTTTCTTTATCAATTCTGAATTAATATGAAGGTGTTTCACGGTGCGTAGAAGCTGGATTCGCACGGTAAGACATCATTTATTGTATTTTCAATTGCATTATTAGATATAAATTTAACCTCTCTTATTTTCTAATATGTAGTCCATTGTAGATAGATCTAATGTATTTTATTAAAATTAGGGTTACATTTTATGTTTTTTGATGCTATTGGACGACATCTAAGGATGGTTTTGGAGATTCAACCATGTTTGGTGGTTGTTTTCATGTCTTTATTTGTTTTATCAATACATTTTGAGGTATGAGGATTCATTGTCAAATACTCTACATAGAACATGAAAGATTTATTTCATATTTTTAATATTTTATGCTATTTATTGTAAAATGATTCATCAAAATATGGTAGAATACATATTTACTTATAGTGTCTGGAATTATCATGAAATTTGGGAATTTTCGAAAGTTGGTGTGAAAATAGATTTTTTACTAATTTTAAAATGTTGATTTTGAAATATGGATTTTATAGTTTTTGTAAAAAAATTAACAAATATGTTATCGATGAAAGGATTGTTTTATTAAATAATATGAAATGTTTTATTTGAAATGCTTCCAAAAAAATAAAGGATTTCATTTGAAATAGACAGGAATGATTTGTTTGAAATTGTTTTGTAATACATGTTTTCTTTGAGCAAATGCATTCAAGGATACCCAGAATAAGGTTCATATACTATTGGGGTACAAATGGATGTAACCCTAAAACTGAGTTTTTGTTGTTATAAAATTAAAATATAGTATTATTTATGAAGGCATAGTGGATGAATGAGCAACAACTCATGAGTATAAAAATTTCATTGAAGCATGAAGGTGTGGGTGTGTGCGTGTGAATAATGAATTCAACATAAAAAAATTAATGTGATATGTTTTAATGTATTGATTGATTTTTTTCCATAAAAATGAAATTTTCATTAGACTTAATTTATTTTATATAAAATGTTATAAATTTTTTTCTTTATTTTTATATATAAATGTTCTATTATGTTATATCATAGTGGCATGAGTAGGGAAGTCATATGGGAAGATCCTACCGAGTTTAATTACTCACCCAAATATTGTCACATTAGTTCTTTTGTAGATATCATTTATCACAACAGATGGAAAAAATAATGTATCACACAACTTTAGTGGTGCATCAAGATACATGGTCTATTTTCTTGAGTTCTATCATGGATCTTGTGGGAGATTTGGAGTAATGTGTGATTTTATTGAGTTTTTTTTTTGTTTTCTATTCCACTTTGTTAATTGATATTTGTTTTCTTCAACTTTGGTATGTTTTTGTATTTTGTTTTTATATAAATGGTTTTACATTGATTTAATTTACATTGTTATTATGCATTGTGTTGTGTTTATTTGGTTATTGAATTTTTGGTTATGTTGTTTTTTAAAATAGAAAATCTCCCACATTTTTCAATGTATCCCATGGATTTTATTTCCATCTATTGGTGTCTTGGTAATGTTTCATAAGGCTAATTATAAATTCTTCATCGACTCGAGATAATAAGGTGGGTGGTTGGTTACATATCTCTGATTCCATTCTCATCTAGTATTCCTTATGAGCATATATATATATATATATGGATATTGATTCCCTCTTTCTATGTGTTGAGTTAACATCTAGGGAATCTTTTTATTTCTCCCCTTATTGGTTTTGGGGAATCCTTTGGTGTATTTATAAACTCAGAAATAAATTCAAATTTCACACATGTTTCATGTCTTATGAGAATTATGGAAGGATAGATGGTGTAATTTTGGGATCATATAGATACCTATATTAATTGACCGTTTTAATTGGTCATAATTTTTTATTATGATATGGGAAATCTATGGTTTCCTTTATAATAGTTATTGGTAGTTTTGGATTCTATTTTCTTTTTGGACATGTATTTACCAATTGTTAACACAGTTTTATTTGTTTTCTACTCATACATATTCCATTGATGAAATTGAATTCAATTTTGGATCTCAAGATGTCACAGTCATTAATGTATTTATTTGCACTATTGTGTGAAGAACGGGTAGTTCATGTATGTAGGTACATTAAGAAAATTATGATTATTTTACCTATCCTTTATAGAATCATTTTTTAACCCCAATCATGTTGTGGGATGTTTTTATTGTTTTTTTGGATCATCTTTCTTCTAACTAGGATATCCATAGTGGGTCATTTCATTATAAAGTTCTATTAGAGGAGTTTATTTTGTGGGATAGTGGTCAAAGTTCCTTGGTTTATGAGGTATGGTTATGATATAAGGAAAGATTATCTTACTATCATGAGGGAATCCTTATTTCTAGGGAACCTTGTGTTGTTGTGGTAGAAAACAGATCCATTCACTATGACTCTAACATCTTGTTCGTTGACATTACATACTGAGGCATCAGTTTCAAGGAGATTTGGTACATCCCTAATATATGAATTAATCCTATAACATTACTTTATTGTTCATATCCCCTTTTTTATATACTCTATTAACTATTTTTCATGGTTTTCAATTTATGGGTTCTTCTGTGAATATTGCTTTCAAGGATAATGATTAAGATAAGGATATAAATCGAATGATTGGTGATTCCTCATTCTAGGGTCCATGTCATCTTGTGATTCCACTATAAGAGAAGGGAGAAGATCCCTAAACTATTGATAAGAAGATAATAACAATTTTGTGTGTTAATCATTTTGAAAAACATAGTGCACTGCAATATTTCTATCATTAATAACCACTATTGTTCTATGGTTCTTTAGATCCATAGTGTTGGACTCACCAATTTTGATAATCTCGAATCATGTTTACTTCTGTTATATTCATGTTTCTATTATATGATAATTGTTTATCCTTATTATTCATAGTTTAAATAAAGTAATACCTATGTATCTTTAATCGCACTACTCTCTAGTTTAATCTTACAATGAAAACATTTTCTATGAATGAATGGTCACCAATAGAATGGTCACTGATAGAAAGGTCACTGATAAAAAGGTTCCCAATGATGGTCACTGAAAATTTGTTACCATTGAGAAGGTTACTGTATAAGGTTACCGTTGAGAAGGATACCACTGAAGGCTGCCATTGAGAAGGATACCAATGAAGGCTACCATTACCAGTCTATCGATGCTCACTCTTCTACTCCATACTTTTCAAAATTCTTAATAGTATTCTCACGGTCATATTTGGTAAATTTAATGCTTCTGAGATTAATTAATGCAGATTTTTGACATTTCAAGAGACTATATTTGGGGATAGTATGAGGTACGAGGGGGACAACACATTGTTTACTTATTCCAATTTCTAGAACTCAAATATAAAATTGAAAACCAAGGAAGAGAAGTAGGGTGTCGAGAAGTGAAGATAGGGGAATGTATGTAAAAAATAATAATCTCTAGATAAAAGAGAACAAGTAAGAACCATCGATAACATACAACAAGAGAGACTCAATAAGATCATTCCAAACGAAAAAATTCAAGACTACCTTATATGCTTCATCAACTCACTGAAAACTCAAGAAGTATAACACTGAGTTCCTAAAAACTAGAACCGGGTATTGTGACAGTCTATTTTGAGGAATACTACCAAATAAAGACTCGAAATGCAATTTCTTCACTACAAGGAGGGAAGAGATGGACTACAAAAACATAGATCATTTTATACTCAATCTTATAATATTTACTCTATTGTGTTTTTTATTTACATTTATAAAATGTGTGTATTTTATAAGATACAGACTTTCTCAAGTGCTTGAACTGGAGGATACTAGAAATCCTCAAATCAAACATCGCTTTCAAAATGTGTCCCACGTGTAACTGTGGAACAGAACATGTGTGGCCTGGTTTTTTTTTCTCCTCCCATGAATAATTATGGTAGAGGGTGAGAGCCCTGGACCGTTTTGTGAAAACTGTTCTAAATCCGGATACAGGTTGTGTATCAAGTTTATTATTTATATAAACTACTTGGTGGTCGGTGCTAACCAAGAGGGGAGGATTATTTCTCAGATTGATACTAAACCACTTCTTTAAATATACTGTGTATTGTATTTTTTAATAAACTTTTTTTTTCAATTTTCCATTGCTTATCATTTCAAAAATAGAAATATATTTTTTGATTTAACACTAATAGTTTTTTCTGGATAGTGTGTGTATGTGTGTAATTTAGTAAACATATTTTAAAAGATGAAGAAGTGTTTTACAGTGATTCAATGGAGGACTAATCACCATTTGAGAAAACTTTTGACCAACTAATCATTCATATGTCTACTACCTTAATTAACATGGCTGTTTCAAATTTGGGGAATTTTTATCAAAATGTTTTTAACATAAATTTTAAATAAGAACTCAATTCACCCCCTCTTGAGATTACACTCCGACCAATATTTGGTATTAAAGGAAATTTTATTATTTCTACAATATTAATGATTATAGACATTTTCAAATTATTTTCAATTGTGATTTTAGTTGGATTTTGAGGATCATAAAATTTATGTCATGTCAATAATTTTAGTTAATTAAAATTCTAATTAACAATGGATAATATAGTTGAGGGTACTACTACTAACAGGCCACCTTTCATTAGTAGTATTAACTTTTCTTGGTAGAAATTAAAAATGAAAATGTATCTTGAAAGCATGGGACATAAAATTTGGGACATAATTGAACAAAAACATGCTTTTCTTCATACTGCTAGAGACACATGGTCTCAATTGACTAAGGCTACATATAATAATAACTATAAAGTAATGATTTCATTTTATTGTTCTCTAGGTAATGATTTGTTCAATATCATATATGCCTATAAAATTGATTATGAAATTTGGGATACATTGGATATTTATCATGAGGGAAACACCAATGTTAAAGAAACACAATTAAATACATATTATATTAAATATGAAATTTTAAAATGAAACCTGATGAACACACATATGAATTGTTTCTCAAGTTCAATGAATTAGAAAATAAAAAGACATTTTTCCAGAAACTAGTGGACAGTGAGGATCGGATTATTAGGTTGCATCGATGCATACTTGAAAGATTGAGAGGAACATCTATTTCTATTTTCGAATCATATGACACATGCAAGATACCAGTAAAGGATCTAACTGGAAAACATATTATGTATGAAGAATAGATTATGGTAGATCTAGAAGTTGATGAAAAACCAAGAAATAAATCTATAGCATTCAAGACTACTACCTCAATGAGAAAAGATAAATAAAAATCTCAATCTCTTGTACACACTTCCACCATTGAAGACTTGGACTCTAACAGAGATGATGAGATGGATAATCATACAAGGATATTCAAGAAGATATTCTGTAAGAATAAGTTCATTAGAAAATTAAACTATATAGGAATGTATGATTGTAAAGGACATTGGTAAAATAACAAAAAATGATATGACAAAAAAATGAAATTGTCTCCTATGAGTGTAAATAAAAATTCCATGTGAAGGCTGGTTTCACTAGATGAAATTTAAGAATAAATATTAATACAATGCCATGGGATATAAAAATTCTAATAAATCTACTTGGAGTGCTTCAGAATATAGCTCCAAAATATCTTAACATTTTGATAATGAAAAGAACAAACATGAAAACTAGTTTTCTATGAAAGAAACATCGGAGGTAACAACCAATTATCTTATACATAATGCTTATTATTCTGGGAATGAAAGGGAATCCAACAATGATGAGAATATGACTAAAGGGGAACTATTTGAATACTGTGGAATCTTTTAGTATTCATTTAATGAACTCAAGGATAAATATAAATTATTGAAAAGATATCATCGTTTAAAGACTAATTATATGTCTGATCTGGAAATTGAGAAAGAAAATTTTTCTCTACTATGAAAAGAAAATACTTAACTTTAATTTTCAAATGAGTAGTTCAAAAAGGATCTTGAGAAGTTTACTATAGGTTGATATACCTTGACACAGTTTCTAGAGAAAATAATTGATCCAATATACACAACTAGTCAAGGATATCAACCAGGACAAAGAGGGTTTATTAAAAATAAATTTGTTCTCAAATTTGGAATGTTCAATGCTAGTTCATGTTCTAGACCATATTTTGAAAAAAAAATTAATAAAGGACCTAAAAAAGTGTTCTTGTCTCATAACCTATCTGTTGATTATAGGAAACCTATGAGACAAGTATCGGTTCCCAAAGCATTACTTTCTAACCTCTCTGGATCCAAGAAAATATATGTACCAATGTTACACTACACATAATATATTCTGCAGGAATGTTATCTGAATAGCTTCTGTAAAACTCTATGGTACTTGTGCAGTGGATGTTCAAGACATATGACAGGATACAATTCATGCTTCCAGGGTCAAATTAAAGTTTATGGGTGACATGTCACAATAGGTGATAATTCTAAAGTGATGATCATTATCTTAGGCTAGATTGGTAACCCAAATACTATATTAATTTTAGAAGTAATTTTTTTGGTTAAAATACATTTTACAATGTATCACTAAGTTATTGTATGATGGTTTTAATGTTATTTTTGAAAATGATGCATTCGATTTTTAAAAATCTAGAAATGATTTAATATTCACTACTCTTAGACATTAAAATGTATATACACTTGATTTAATTTAACTAGATGTGCAAAATGTTTCATGCTTAAATACTTTTCATAAGGAATCCTGGTTATGGCACAAAAGATTTGGAAATTTCAATGTGCACTCACTTATGAAACTTACTAGGAAAAGATTAGTTATAATATTAGCCAAATCGGAATTCCCACATAATAATGATCCCAATCCTTGTCAAAAAAGAAATCAACAGAATGTTTCTTTCAAACCAAAGAATGAAGTTTCCTCTGCTCAACCGCTTGATTTGGTTCACATGGATTTGTTTGGACCATCTATATATTCAACTCTAAATGGAAAGAACTCTATTTATGTTCTTATAGACGATTATTCTACATATACCTGGTTATACATTCTAGCTCACAAAACTGAAGCATATTATTACTCCATTAAATATTCCATGTCTTTAGAAATTCTTAGTGGACAAATAATTAAGACCATGAGATGTGATCATGGCCGTGAGTTTGAAAATTAGGAGTATGAATCTCTTTTCTCACAAAATGGCTATAATCACAATATCTCTACTCCTAGAACACCTCAATAAAATGTATTTGTAGAAACAAGAAGTAGGACACTTCATTTGATTTCCCAGAAAATTCCAAATGAGTATAATCTACCAATATATTTTTGGGTTGAAGATGTTAATATATCTTGTTATATAATCAATAGAGTCTTAATTAGACTTGTTATTATGAAAACCCTTTATGATATCTGGAATAAAAGGGATCCTAAGGTTCATTACTTTAGAGTTTTGGTTGGAAAGTCTTTATCATTAACACTAAGGATAATATCAATAAATTTATTCTACGAGTGATGAAGGAATTTTCGTGGGTTACTCAATCTCTAGTAACAGTTATAGAGTATTCAATAAGAGAAAAAAATGTGTGGAACAATCAGTTCATGTCAAATTTTTTGAGACTAGTCCACATGAACCCAAAACCTCTATTGAAAACCCGTGTAAGATATGTCAATTATAGGCCTTAATGATAAAGGCAGTGAATCCTTATTGAAATGAACTAGTTCTTGAAATTTTCTAGAATCTTAACATCATGATTATAAACGTATAGAAAACCCTGAGGAGTCTAGTTCAACTATTTCTAGAGGTATTAGAACTCTCAATAATCATCCTTTAGATGATGTAGTAGGTGAACTAAATAGGGGAACACAAACTGCAGCATATATGAGAAACCATATTTAACAACAAGGTTTTCCTTCGCTACTTGAACGTTAAAATATTAATGATACCATCAATGATGAATTTTGGGTGATATCTATGTGAGATGAATTAAATTAGTTTGAGAGAAACAAAGTTAGGGAATTAGTAGATAGACCTAAAGACACTATGACCACATGTAAAAAATTATTGTAGACGAATATAGTAAGATATTTAGAAACAAGGAAAGACTAGTTTCATAAAGATACAGTAAAAAATATAGAATAGGCTATAAGGAAACATTTTCACCTGTATCTCGACTAGAATCCATTAGGATACTACTTTATTATGTAGCTCATCTAAATTTCAGACATTATTAAATGGATCCCAAAAGTGAAACTCTAAACTGTTACATAGTTGAGGATGTATTTTTTGAACAACAACCTAGTTTTAAAAATCCCCATAATTGAAATCATGTCTTCAAAATTTTTAAAGATATATATTTTCTAAAAAAAGCTCCAAGAGCTTGGTATGATTGACATAGTTCATTTCTTATTTCAAAAGGTTTTACAAAAGGAATAGCTGACCTACTCTTTTTATTAAAAATATTTCGAAATATGTTTTAATTGTTCTGATTTATGTAGATAAAATTATTTTTGGATCCTATAAAAATTCATTATGTTCTGGTATCTCAAAAATAATGCACGATGAATTTGAAATGAGTTTAATGGGGGAACATAAATTTATCGATGGAATTAAAAAATTTCAAAAAAATGATGGTATTATTTTAAATTAGAGTAAATTTACTAAGGTTATTTTGAAAAAATTTGGTTTGGATAGTAATAAAGGTAGTGATACACCTTTGAGTACCACATGTTAGTTGGATGCTAATGAAACTAGTAAACATGTGTATCAAACCGATTACCATTGTATGATTAGAAGTTTTATCAATCTTACTGCAAGCCTACTTGATATTATGTTTAGTATATGCGTGTGTGCTAGTTTTCAAACCAAACCCCAAGTGTCTCATTTAACTACTGTAAAAGTATTTTTTAAAAATCTAATGTATACTAAAAACATAGGACTATTTTATACAAGAATACAATAATTTTATTTAATAAGTTATTTAGATACTGACTTTCCCCGTTTGAAGTTAGATAGAAAGTTAACCTCTAGAACATGTCACATTTTGGAAATGTCACTACTATAATGGTGTTGTAAGTATCAAAATTCTGATGCATTATCTAATTATGAAGATGAATATATAGCTTCTAGTAGTTTTTGTGCTCAAATATTGGCGATTAAACACACTTTACTAGACTATGGATATCAATTCAAACTTGTCTCTATGAACTATGACAATACATGTGTTTTTAACATCTTTAAAAATATAGTATCTCATGCTAGGACAAAGCACATTGATGCGTGACATCACTTCTTGAGATATCATTATCAAAGGGGTGATATCACACTTGAATTCATTGGCACTGAACACCAATTATATTATATATTCCAAAATATATTGAATTTTGGGTGGGTAAATTACATCAAACATGAGTTAGGAATGATAAATTGTTAATGTTGGACCTCACCATTAGGAACCTCACTATTAAGACCTCAACATTAGGAACCTCACTTTTAGACCTCACTGTTGGTCCTCACTACTGCACCTCACCATTAATACCTCACCGTTAGGAACCTGTTCATTATGACCTCATCGTTAAGAAACTCATTGTTAGACCTCATCATTGGACCTCACCATTAGACCTCATTGTTAAGACCTCACGGTTAGGATACTCACCATTAGACCACACCGTTGGACGTCACTGTTGGACCTCACCATTGGACCTCACCTTTGGACCTCACCATTATGACCTCACCATTAGACCTCGCCATTGGACCACACCGTTAAGACCTCACCATTGGACCTCGCCGTTGGAACTCATCGTTAGTAACCTCACTATTAGACCAAACCATTGGAACCTTACCGATAGTCGACTTTTATGGGACTTTGCGTTTTTTATGCTGGAGTCTGAAACGTTTTTAGTATTACATGTTTCGTTTACATAATTTATCTTCTGATCCCTAAATTATATAAATAAAGACACACCACATTTTTATCCACTTCAAACCACTCCCAATCCTCTTTCTCCCAAATCATAGAACCTCTCCTCCACCAAAAACCCTCGAACCTCTCAAGTTTGAAATGGAATTACTGAAGAGACCAATGGTCAGTGATGAAGGAGATGCACCAAACCCTAAGAGTCCTTGATCAGGGTCTAGTAGTTGAATCCAGGTAGTGGAAAAGGTAATAAATCAATCTTTTTTGAAGAATGAAATAGTAGTTGAGGAGTAATTAGACTCGGAATGGGTGCTATCAAGAAGGTATCTAGGGGTGAAGGCACATTAAGATCCGGGTGGGGTTGAATGCATTACAAATAACAATGAACCCTTTTAACCGAATATAATGAATGAATTTTATGAATCCCTATAGTTCAAACATTCTCAGAATGAGTATAGAATGTATTCAATGGTAAATGGGGTATGTGTGAGCTTTTTCTCTTCTGAATGGGACAAATGATTAAGAGTGAAACATGAATGGATTCTTGATTACTACTAAGGATTGGTACCTCCCACTAGTGAGTTTTTCTGTTATGAAAATTGTTGTCTTAACAAAAAGGGAATGGGATCCCTAGAAAAGTGAATGCTTCTGAAATGGAATGAGAAAAACAGTTAATATTTAGGTTTGTTTATAATTTCTTGAGTCCCTGGATAGGGGACTTTACTACCCTAAAGTATCTGGACATATTGTTTTTGTATCTGTTAAAGCATGGACAAAAGATAAATATGTGTAGGTTTATTAGGATTCAAAAAGAGGACATGAAAATGATTAGATCCAAATACAATTCATTGTTTCATTCCAGTTTGATATCCTTTATTTTTAAAGTGAAAGTAACTATAGGAAATAGGGAGGAAATAGTTGTTGTAAGGGAAAACATATGCATTACCAAGAATATTTTTATGTTTATGAAGATAAACTGGAACCCTTTCCAATGAGAATTGTTGAATGATTAGTCTATGAATTGTGAGGAATTCAACCATGTTACTCATCCTACTCAGCCTAATAATAAGAGAGACCCTTGTCTAAATCCTGATGAAGTGGATAAAGTATACTCAGATAAAGAAGTGGAACCTGTTATTATGCAAGAAAGAGTGGATTCTCTTATTGATGACAGGAGTGATCCTTACCTTCCCTCAAATCCTCATGACAATATGGTATCCATTGGTGGGCCTTTCCCACAAAAGATATTTCTTATATGGGAGATTTTCCTAAGGGATAGTGATGATGAGGAAACCAGTGTACCAAAAGGAGACCAAAATGTCTTGTGAAACATTAGAGAGACCTTATAAGTGGAAGATGAAACTAAATCTATTCATGATGATTTTGAGAGAGTTGATGATGAATGTGAATAGGAATATTTATGTCTCAGTTCTCTGATAGGATAAATATAAATGATAAAAACTGTTGGTGAAGAGGTTTCTAACTCAGTAGGAGCAGTAGTTGTAGTAGAAGTAGTTGAATATTCTGTAGATGAAGTTGTATTGGACTCTGTTATTGAGGTTATGGATCAAATAGGTATAGAAGAGATGGATGTAATTGATTATGAGAATGCTCAATGTGAGGGGGAGGAACCAGTTTCCATGGTTTCAGTTTTTGTTTCTTATAGAATATAAGACTAGTTAAGAGATCCTGGATTCGTGGTCTTGGGCTTAGACTATGGAGGATCTGATGATGACAAGCCTAATAGAAGCCCTCCAATTCCTTCTTTTTCAGAGACCACCATTATACAGCATGTAGGGAATTTACCTTGGGACTATCTGAAGAATAATGATTAAGAATTCTTGAAATCATATTTTAAGAGGCACTTTGATGAGAGTTATGTCGAAATACAGAGAAAAATTACACTAAATCAACAATTTATAGAATCTTCCTAAGAAAGATTAATTTCTACCTCTTACTCAAATCTGGGGCATAAAGTGAAGGATTATAAGAATCATATTAGAAAGATGGAAGAGTCTATAGAAGCTATAAATTAGTCAGTTTCATATATAGACACATATATGGATTCAATAGTTCAAGTGGAAAGATAACATAAGCATATCAAAAGTGTTTTCCGCAGATGGTCACTGTGTTTGAGAATTTCAATATGTCTATGGAGACACATGTGACTGGATAAGACGATGATATGAAGAGGTTCATCGTTGGTCTGACAAAGTATTTTAAGGATTCAGTGGCTTTCATTATAGCACCTCTATGTGCATATGCATCCACTTAAGCCTCTCCTCCTACTGATTTATATGCTTTCAGATCGATTGTTAGAGATGAAATTGAGATGTTCTCCAGTGAATGTTCCTTGGATCCTCAGTCTATGACTCAGGTAATTTTTACTACAGTAGATATTCACAAGCATGTGAGAGATTATTCAAGGGAAGATTATCCCAATCAGAAGGCCATCAAAGAGAAATTTTATTTCTACTACCAAAGGTTGTACACAAAGCATCCTATGGATATTCACTTTAATCTTTCGATGGAGAACATGAGGATCCCACCAATAACTCAGGTGTTTAAGGATCAATTATACAGGCTTAGAGAGCTGACTCCTACCTTTGAGAAATTTATAGATAATAAAGATGATTTTATATCAACCATGGAGAAAGGATGTGTCATTATTATGGATTTTAGAAATATTCTTTTACCCATCCTCCATGTGGACTGCACTCCCATCATTGTTCCTCCAGCTTTACCTTCTTCCTCAGCTGACTCAAGATCTTGTAGTTCTACATCATTGATGACTCCTTCAAATGCCATCAGAAGCATGAACCAAATGATTCCTTAGATATCTACTCACTCTAGTCCTATTGATGCCTTTGTAGTATCTCATCCTACGCTACTCACTACCATACCTCAGCCTATCCCATCATCTTCTATACCTGACTCCTCAACTTTCAAAGACAAATATCCCTTGGAAATATCTGATATATATTTAATGTGGTATTTCTTAGTTTATAGGGATCTTTTTTACTCATTTTTTATCTTGAATTATTGCTTCATTAATAATACAATCCTCTTTTTTCATCTCTTTTTATCATCAATTTTTTTTTGTAAATCATAAATGGAGAGATGTTGTAAGTTTACATGAGTTATTTTCATATACAGAATAAATATTTTTTCTACAAAAAACATGGCTCTTTTCTTCCTATAAACTCCTCTAAAGATATTATAAAATGTTCATAACCCTCATTTAATAATACATACATCTAATTATTCACTAACATAATTTGTGATTATCAAAAAGGGTATGATTGTTGGACTCTCATATTTTGATAATCCCAAATCATGTTTACTTATGTGATTATCATGTTTCTATTATTTGATAATCATGTCTCATTATTATTCTTAGTTTCTATCAAGTGATAAAAATGTATCTTTAATCTCATTGCTCTCTAGTTTAATCTTACTGTGCAAAATTTCTCTATGTATGAAAGGTCCATGATAGAAGGCTCACCAATAGAAAGGTCACCAATTGAAAGGTCACTGATGATGGTCACCGATAGAAGGTTACCATTGAGAAGGTTACCCCTGAAGGTTACCATTGAGAAGGTTACCACTTAAGGCTACAATTGGGAAGGCTACCGCTGAAGTCTACCACTACCAGTATATCGATTCTCACTCATCTACTCCATACATTTCCAAATTCCTAAGATTATTCTAACGGTCATATATGGTAAATTTAATGGTTTGAAAAATACTTAATGTTTATTGTAGAAAAATAAAAAGACATTACTTAGGGACAGTACGAGGTACGAGGAAGACCACACATGGTTTACTTATTCCTATTATCAGACCTCAAATTTAAAAGAGAAGACCGAGGAAGAGAAGTAGGGTATCGAGAAGTGAAGAGAGTGAAACACATGTACAATAACTTACTCGCTAGGTCAAAGAGAACAAGGAAGAACCATTGAGAACTTACAACCCAAGAGCCTCACGAAGATCATCTAGAGAGAACAAATTCAAGAATACCTTCTATGCTTCACCAACTCTCTGTCTACTAAATAAGCAGAACACTCAGTTCCTGAAAGCCAAAACCTAGAATTTTGACACTCTGTTTTGAAGAAAACTTCCAAGGAATGACTCGAACTATAATTTCTTCACACCAAGGATGCAATATCTGAACTGAAAACACATAGAGTATTCTAAACTCTATCTTATAATATTTTCTCTTTGGTTTTCTTTTATTTAAATTTATATGAATTGTCTCTGTTTGTATGTTACACAATATCTTTTATTCTTGAACTTGAGGATACTAAAAACACTCACATCAAACTTCACCTTCACCTTGTTTCCCATGTGTAACTATAGAATAGACAGTGTGTGGTATGGTCTATTTATTTCCCACAAATAAGTGTGGTATAGGGTGTGAGCCCTGGACAGTTTGTGAAAACATTTATAAATCATGATATAGGTTATGTATGATGTTTATTATGTATATAAACTACTTGGTTGTAGGTGATCACCTAGTGGAGAGGATTATGTCTCATCATGAGATTGAACCTATTTTTTTACTCAATTGTGTACTATATTTAGTAATACTATATTTTACTATTTTCTGCTACTCATCATTTCAAAAACAGAAAGTCATTTTTTGAATTAACTCAAATATTTAGTTATGGTTTCTGTGTGTATGTGTTTAACTCAGTATACCTGTTTCGAATGTTGAATAAGTTTTTTACAATGATTCAAATGGGGACTAATCATCCGTTGATAAGATTTATGACCAACTAAGCATTTATTTCTCTACATCTTTAATTAACATGGATGTATCAAATTTTGGGTATTTTTATCACAATGTTTTTAATTGATATTTTAAATAGGAACTCAATTAACCCCCCCCCCCATGTGATTCCACCACAACCAACACATGGGTAGTATAGGATTAGGATGATTCAATGGTTAATGTGTATAAGATGGTTTGAAACCTAAATTGTAATAATTTTATTTAGTAATATAGAATATTCAATGGAGTGGTGGGGATATGGTGGATTTTTGTCGAACATACAAATGATGAGATGATGTTCTCATTGAATGATGTCAAAATATGTTTTCTGAGAAGTATTGTAAATCATTCTTTCATTTAGATTGGATTCATGTGGTTTTTGAGATGTATCTAGGTTTAATGATGGTTTTTAAGTAAATTATAAAGATCACTGTGATTACACATTACACCCTAGATATGATAAGCGATGGATTCTTCTTGTAAAAATTATTCAAGAAGATTTTCTATATAAAAATTAATTCTAACACAGTAGTATTGTGTATTTCTACTAATGATAGAGTGGAAGAGGAGGCTCTATTAATAGAGTTATTCTTAGAGAATTGACATCGTGCCGTTGTATCCAGTATCTTGAATCAAGTGGCTATGAATTTATTCGTATCTACTATGTTCTAGATCACATGTACTTAGTATATGAGTAATTCCCATTATAGGTATAATAAATGTTTATTAGTGGATTAGAGATCACATAGAGGATCCTACATGCATGGTGAGATCTAATTATTTTTCGATGATGGAAGGGGTGATATGGAACATGATTTCCCTAACAATTGAAATGTGGAGTATGTGGATATGGTGGATGTACCACACCAATAGTGGATGTTAGGTGATCGTGGTTATCCTAGGCATGGTATGGTTATCCCCTAGGTATGAAATTTTAGTCAAGGAGTATGTTTATATTTATAAGGGGGAGTTGTTGGTGGGTGATGGTGCTATGATCTAGTCCAACCACCACCATGTGGCAGCCCATATTAGCATAACATTGCTATCCATTAGGGTGGTAGGATGATGATAACTTTAGAGGTACATAAAGAAGATGAAAATCATATGAACTCATGTATGATATATGATTATTATAGTAATAATCACATATAAATTAAAATAATTTTGGTTAATTTCATTATATTTAAATAGATGGTGTGAGAATTAAATATTCCACTTCAGATTTTAGATAAACAAAATATTTTAGAAGTTCCTGCAAGTATCACTTCATCAATATCACTTATCAGTATTCAGTGAGAGATAGATATCAATGGAGATAATTTATCATTGAATCACATAATAATAAAGATAAAACCATATTAAATCATCATCAATATGAAATTATATTCCACCAGATGGGAACTGATTTACAATAGTCACATTTGAGTATGATTCCTTTAGAAAGAAGGGAATATATTTTTCTTTATTGGTTAGAGTGATGTCAAGGCTGAGTGAGTGGGTATTGTGAGCATGAAGATAAAAATTGTCACTAATATATTTTGAATAATTTCATGTGGTGTAGTGTCCTCTCGAGTTACTTATATTCTCTATATATTCAAGTAAATTATGGATTTCATCCCTCGTGATGTTATAGGATTTGATCTAATGTGGGAGATGGAATTATACATTTACTTTAACCGCATGAGCACATTGATAAATTTCAGGGAAAATTATATGACACATACTAATAATATATAGTTGAGTGTGAATTTGGAGGGCCTTTACGAAAAATGTCTCATTTGTTGTAGTGTGACCCTTTGGGATTTCATAGTTTTATTCATGTAAAAAGAGCAGGACCTTGTGTGTTTATGGTGATTATGATATTATAAATCATGTGAAAGTAAAGAAAATGTAACCCTAGTAAAGTATTCATGACCTCTTCCACTAGTTGAGTGAAAAAAAATTGTTCGTTAAGATTGATGTATGGTCGAATTACCAATTTTTTGAGAACTTATGAATCAGATTTTTACATGAAAGTGTTCAAATGTCCCTACAATCACTATTTGTTTTAAATGATTCAATTATGATTCATGAAAGTTCCCATATTGTTTATAGAACTTATGTACTATATATTTCACCTATGAATATATTTATTTCATACTATCTTCATTGATGACAAACTAAATAACATTACAACACAATAGGATCGTGCAAATATTTTGAGGGGGCTCTTTGGAAGACTACGAGATCACCAACATTATTATATTCACTTGATGTCCCAGTTTTGTATCTATAAATTTTACATTTCACATTATTTTATATATAATAATTTTTTCATTGTGAACACTGAAAACGTTGATGTGGTTCTTTTTTAGCATCCACCATTGAGAAAATATTATGTGAAAAGTTTATATTTCTTTCCATGGTTACACATTAGGTTTGTGACATGATGCTCAAAGATTTTTCCCATTTGAATTACATGAAGTGAAAAGTGTATTTGTTTATCTAGATCTAGTAGTTTCATAGATTCTTCAATGAGATGAGGTAGATCCATAAAAGTGCTCCGGTTTTGAGATGACCAATGTTGTCCTTAGAGTGTGTAGTGTTTTCTGATGCCTTTGGAGGTAGTCTTAAATCTATTTTGATTAAAAGGATGGAAATAATCACAAATGGGTCAAGGAAGTGGAGGCCCACATGAATGAATATATGAATCATGACTTAGAGATTAAATATATAGTCATAATAGTGATGATGTGTAGGAATTGTTTTATAGAAGAGAACATTTTTATACATAGACCACCAAAGAGTTATTTAAATGTTCACTAAGATTTATTTTATCATATGAAATAGGATTTTATTGGACATCCTATAGGACTATGAAAATGATACATTATATACTCGAAATAAGGGAATATTGGTGCCAAATTATTTTAAAAGGGGTCACATTCAGACATGGTGGAAAATTCATATGAGTAGTTTCCATATTCGATGTTTCCCATATTGTAGGAGAGGGGAACCTTTTTAAATCAGTTAGTGGTGGTGAATCCTAAATTAAATTAATATGTGAAAGATTCCCAATTGTCATAGGTAAACTATCATGTTCTCTTTTACCTCATATCCTCAAGAAATTCACTTGATGGATTCTCTAATAGAGGTAAATAAGTCATCATTTTACAAGTATTGGAGATAGTTATATTGGTGTTTAATGAAGGGGTGATAAGGGATTTTTACATTTTCAATTTAGTGTATATCATAGTTTTAAAATATGCACAAAGTACATTAGTAGTAGTTTTGGTTGGAATGAATGAGGGGTATTATAGTGAATTTTTTATTTGGTGTCTCAAATGTCATTAGTTAATTGCTACATATTAGGTTCTGATAGGTTTGAAATAGAATTTTTAGGTCCCATAGTGTGTATGGGAAAAAATATATATAGACATTGTGTTTTGGATTATACAGATAGTGTGAGGGAATGATATCATGTTGTATATTTTTAAGGGTCATTCCATGTTATAAAAAATCCTTAACATCAGGTATCAAAGATTAATTAATATATTTCTGTTATTTTTCATGTGGGAGAACATCTAAATTCATGGGTTAAATTCAATCAATGTGTTTGATTATGATTCATAGTTCACGTTACGATTATGGAGATTCCTACCAATGGAATTTAAGAACCATTTTTTGGATTATTATGTGCTCCACCCATAGATATATGGGAAAATGTGGCGGGACTACCAAGATGTTGGGTAATATGCTCAAGGAATGACTGTGTTCATTTTTATAGAGATGGGAGGATCATTATATCATTTCAGTGTTTCATTATAATAATTAATAGAAGTCTAAAATTTTATTTTATCACTTTGAGTGTAACAGCCATGTATTTTGTGAAATAGTTATTTCTCTAATAAATTTACTATTTTCTATATTTTTCATTTCACAATACACTAAATATAACATTTTTATAGGAAAGCATTATGTATTGATTGAATTATATTCAGATCAAATTTTATATTTATAAAATTGAGAAACATTGAACATCTCAAATTAAATAAATATATATGGTTTCCTTATGTTATACACAATTTCACATTCCATTGATAGCTTGTTTTACACAGAAGGATAAATTTTTGAAAATAAAATAAACTATTAATATTGTTATTAAAATAATATTGTAGTTACCAACTAGACATTGGAAAAAATGTTTTGAATAATAAATCACTAAATTTTAAAAAATATTATTAATAAATGTATATATAATGAATAATTTGGTTATCAATAACTTTTAATTTAATATAAGAAATATTCCAAAATAAATAAGTACATTTCTTAAAAAACAATAGTTTTTTATATAAAAGCACAATTTTATCTCATTAATTATATAAACAACTTTAGATGAATGAATTTAATAAAATTTATATATTCTATATTCTATACATTTTTTGGTCACTTATCCGATTGGTTTTATATGTATAATATAAGAATAAATTCAATTTTATAAAGTTAGGTAATTTTCTAAATGTAAATTTTACTGCCTTTTACTTGTGAAATTTATTTAAATTCATTTTTTTGGAAATTTATAATTATTAATTAAGATAAT
Source organism: Viscum album (assembly GCA_963277665.1). NCBI lineage: Eukaryota > Viridiplantae > Streptophyta > Magnoliopsida > Santalales > Viscaceae > Viscum > Viscum album. The sequence continues at coordinate 1,771,674,460 of OY728121.1, forward strand.
AAACTTAAAATATGTAATTGGATGATATATATTTACATTGGTATATTTTTTTGAATTTTTCATAGAAGTGTAATTTTTTGATGAAAAGTAAAAACATTGAATTTTTATCAAAAACATTTTTACTCTAGTTTATTTATATAGTTAATTTATATTTTAATTTTTTAACTATAATTAGTATGTTTATAGAAAAATAAATCAAATTTAGTTTATTAGAATAAATTTCACCTCTATATTTGATATAAATTAATTTTAATCTTTTGAATGTTTTCCATTAAAGTGATGATTTTCTCCCATTTATGAAGGATTAATTTTTAATTAATCCATGCCACCTATGTGTTTCGAATTAAAAAAATGGATTCATAATTGAGAATTATAAAAAATTATAATGTGTTTTGGGGAAAATATGATTTTTACTAAAAATATGAGTGAGCATAATTAAAATTTATTATAGTGATTAAAAAAAATTAAAGTTCAATCAGATGTTAAAAATTATCTTAAGTGGAAAAATAAGTTCAAAAAATGAATTTATTCTAGTGTATGGTCATACTGAAACCATATCCTCATATTAAAATAAAATGGACAAATATGGGAGGAAAATTATGTATGGAATACCTCCCAAAATTTCATACATTTTTATATTTACTAGAATGCCACTCCTCCTCCACTATAAATGAGAAATCACCCCCCCCCCAATCCCACTCCCTGAAACCCTTATTTCATATAACCTATAAATACATTTTTATCATATAGAAACATCCAAAATATTCCCCCAAATATCCTAAAATAATCCTAAAATCCAAAAAATGGGCATAAATCAAACTAAGGATGCCCTTTGGTGGAATCCAAATGGATTTACCCAAAGAATAGGTAACATCTCTCGGTAATAATTTTTTTTATAATTTCATTCAACACCACTTAATTATCCTAATGACCTATTAAATAATAGAAAATTATCATCCATAATATTATATATATTTTTGGTTATGGGTACAACATACACTCACCAACACATTTATCAAATGGTAATAGAAATCCTCATTCATGTGTACAGTTGACTACCAACTCAAAAACTGATATTGTTCATTGTTAATTTTCCACAAATATTGGATGGGAATAATCATGTAAAACTAAATTTTACCTATATATATGTGTGTTAGGGATAATTCATATTAATTAATGATTATGGAATTATTATAAATCACATAACATCAATATTATAATTTTTGGAAAAATGAAAACATTATTTATGGAAGTCTAGAATAAAACCTACTCAAAGCCATTTGATTGTTTCACGCATTAAATTGAATGTATTAAGTATGGGATTGATCATAATATGTGTTATATATGAAATAATTATTCAATTTAAATGATAATATATATAATAAACATATATTTATTCTTTCATTACAACACAGAAATGGAAACAATGCCCATGGATACGTATGAACTGCCATTTCCATGAAATTTGTATTTCATTTATTTTTTATTTGAACAATAAATTATAATAAATATTTAAATAGAAAATATATATGATATTAATTTTTTTGTTTCCCATTAATTAGATTATTATATAAGGATATAAAATACCAGGTAAATAATATATCAAATCAAAAAGCATACGAAAAACAAATTTTTTTCCCTAAAATATTACATTAACATGGATGTGTTAATTAACTAGTAATAAATGGTCCTACGAAAAAAATATTGTCTTACTTTATTTAATATTATTATTTGTTATATTTATAATAATAAATTAGTTATTATATATTATTTTTTGATGTGAAAAAATAATTCAAATACTGAAAGTCCCTGGATTCATGTAACACTTTTATTTTTTCGTTATATATGTTATATTCACTACATATACATATTGTGTGGAATAAAAACTTCCATATGAAATGTAATATCATAATTAAAATTTATTTAACTATATTAAATGATTCATTTTTTCTAATTAATTCTTGAAACTCGTGATTCAATATTTACACCAAGTAGTAAGAGAGTTTCTGGTCTCTTTTTTATTTCAATAGAATATGTGTCTTATTAACCTCTCATCTTTTATATGGTGTATATATTGAAAATTTATTGATTATGTGATTATTAAAATATATATTATTGATAGTTTCAAATTCATTTGATTATATATCATTCATAGGTTTTACGTGTCACAACATTCCAAATTTGGTAAGGTAAATTTGTCTCAATTTTCCTTATTAGAGACATGTGTGGTGTTATGCACCTATGTCATTTTACAAGGTGTATATAATACCTTTTAAAATGATATATAAGAAACATTGTAATTTTATTGATATATAGTGTGTTATGAAATTTTATTTCTTAATGGGGATTAATATTCAATTTTACCAAAGTGGTAATAATTTATTACAATAATCTCATTATTTATCAGGATTATTAAGGACTATGATTCCATTTATGAAATGTTATTTTCCACTATAATTAATATTCATGAATTTTTTAATCCTTTAGTTATTAATTTTTTGTTCATGTAATGGCAAAAATTTTCCACCCTTTGGTACTTAATATAATATGAATTTTTTTTATTAATTTCTTGAATTATTTAACTCTTCAATCGAAAATCTGTTTTTAGAAAAATAAATGATTCCAAAAAAATTAAAATTATTTTATATGATATTTTTTTCCATTTTCCATGAAATTTATTTTAAATGTGGTTTATTATTTAAAATAGATTCAAAAATTATTTTAATATTTATTTATATCTTTCCAAAAATATTTTCAAAGAAAACGTATGTAAAAATATTTTTCAAATATTAGATTATTTATTTTCAAGGTAAAAAGAATATTTTTTTTAAACAATGGTAATAAATGATTTCAGATATTAATATATATTTAATCATTAAAAAGGGATTTCCAAAATGTGTCCACTTATAAAATAGAGTTTTAAATGATTTTAAAATCATCCTTTTAATATTTTCAAGGGAAAAACTTTATTGAAATGATATATGTTTAAAATGTTTTTTAAAGAATTTTGAAATTATCATTTATTAACATTTAAATAAAAAAATTGAATTATTTTAATATGTTTAATTATTTTAAAATATATTTTCAAAGAAGTATTATTTTAATTAAAACATGTTCCAAGTGTTCCTTAAATGGAATTCTCCATATATGATTTTTTTTCCTTTGATATAGTTTATTCATTAATAAGGATATGAAATAATAACAAAAAAAATATTACATCATAGAATGGTTTATGTTTGTAATGAATTGAATTTTATGAAACCTATTTCCCTTCAATGAGTTCTATCATGATAAAATGATTTTGAAAACTATATCATTTCCCAATTTATTAAATGATGAAATTATTATAGAACCTGGTCCTTTTCTAATGGTTATGATATGATAAAATGTTTATAAAACACATTTAATTTCATGTTTATGATATAATTTTTATGAAAGCCAAAAAAATTTATGTTTTATGATATGGTAAATATTTTGTTTTATTATGGAAAATTTATGTAAGATTTCACTATGAGATGTGGGTAAACTATATATCCCTCTAATGAATTGGATAAAGAATTGTATATAATGATATATAAATGGATGGAATAAGGAGTGATATTATTTAATTAAACTATTTTTCCTTTAAGATGATATTTGTAGGTTCCATTGACTACTAATATGGTCCTGGGAGTGAATGGTGAATTTTTAAATAGATTGGGGAGAAAACCCATTCCAATACAAGGAATGAGAAGTGACATGGCATGGTTGTGTTCCACTCCCAGTAGTTGTATCCCCCATTATTTTCCATGATAAGTTTTGGAAATAATCACAGCCTTATGGGAAATGATTTTATATGCTTACATATATCCCATAAATACCATGTCATAATCCAGTGTTAATATTTTCATAGAATATTCTCTTTAATGCGTTATGATTCATGCCTTATGTATTTTAAATATTTATTCCATGACTAATGTATGTTATTAATTATTTGTATGTTATTAAATTCAAATTTTATTATCATGTTCTTATATCCTTATGATGATTTTAAGATTATATATCTCCATTACTTACCCCAACTAGGAATCTGAGCTCACCCATTCCTATGTTTCTTTTTCTTCAATTATGAAGAATTATTTTGAGTATGATTACTAATGGGGATGATAATTTTGTTAGATTTTAATGATCTATCACCAAATTATAATAATGTGTTCCGTGTTTCAGATGTTACTAAACTATTATGGTCCTCGATCATGTACTTTTTTAATTATCTGAATATCTATCTAAAAATATGTAATATCTATGTATGTAAATATTGGGTACCTTTAGTTGGTAAAAAAGGAATTTTTTATACAACCCTTGATAACTAGGATGATTTTGGGTAAAAATACCACATGGTGTCCTCTCGGTATATTTCAGGTGTGATTTTTTTATTGACAATGGAATATTACTGTGAATGAGCATGGATGGTGTTTGCTAAAGCAGATGAATATGGTTGCACGGTTTCCATGAATATTCTGATTTCATAGGCCTCAAAATCAGGTGTTTAATTTTCCAAAAGGAACGATTTATACATAGGAGTGCAAAATATGAATACCATGAAGGTATGTTGTCAGATCATTAAAGTGTTACATAGAACATCGAAGGAAATTTGAAATGGAAGAGAACCACAACGTGCTGGACGTAGACCGCATATGGGGGTTGTTCGCAAGGACCAAATGTTTTAAAGATATGTACTATAGTACATATAAGGCCTGTAGTGTGTGGGATGGATTGTCATTTTTATAATTAATGTAATGATTTGAGATTCCATGAAGGAATTCAATCGTGAATGTGTGACAGTAATTTGGGTAGCTGTGAAGGAGGAAAGGAAGTAAAAAAACCATGTAGTTATGAACATATCATAGGTGAAGTGGTAGGCGGTGAAGCCTATACCATAATGATGTCTTGTAAAATCATGGATTAACAGATTTTATGGATCTATTATTATATATAAGTTGAGATAACACCAATATTATGTAGATTTATTTTCATAAAAAAATATTTTCGTATGGAATTTGCTGAAGTCTACAAGAGGTTTGAGAGGGAGAATTCTTTGAAGCGGTTCACACTGAATAAATTATGTTGAATGATATTTCAGGGACCTATAAATTAAAAAATAATTGGTTCATAGATAAGGAATACATAGTACATTAAGGATGAATAACCAATAAATGGACGAGAGATTGTTCGCAGATGTAGAGACCATCGATGGAGCAAGAAGTGGTCTGTGAAGGAGGATGGTCCACATAGGGATGCAGTTCGCCGAAGAAGATGTCCATGAACCATACCTGCTACACAGTAAGTAGAATAAGGGATTTGGTACAAAGATTAATCTAGGTAGTTCATAGAGGTCTTATGGAATCTTTTAAAACCTGAAAAACAGTCCACGAAAACAATTTTTTCTATCCTAACAGTATGCAAAAAGTGGAATTCTTCTAGTGGTGAAAATGGGAAATAAATAAGGTATTTAAATGATGTTTTTTATGGTCTATGGGGAATCAAACTGGGTATGAATGTACTCAATATTTCGTGGTATTTTCTAATGCATGCCATGTCTTATGTATACAACAGATATTTCAGCGGTGACAGTGGTAGAGCATAACGATATGTGGGTGCATTGACCACATAAAGTGGTCAGACTTGAATATCAGGAGCCTGACTCTTTATAAACTCCTTCCCCTCCCCATTTTCATGGAATTTTGGTAGGGAATTAATAGTCATTACATTCCATCTATAAGACACTAAAGGATGGAAATAAATTTTGATGTCTTCAATAAAATTGGGGGAATATTTTCCTTTTGAAAGTAAAACAACCCTAACCAAGAATACCATAACCAAAAAACCACTATATGCTACATGAGAACCATGTAATATATCTCCTAGTATGAAAAACTTATAATCAAACCAATCTACAACCATAAACCTTAACATAGTACAATTTAAAACCAAACTAGAATCATTATAGAAAGAGGAAGAAAAAACTAACAAAACTCAAAGACTTAGATGACACCAATACACATATCCCAATATGTTACAAGATATAACTCAACAATACATGCTCAAATTACCGTGAATAATCACTAAATAAATGAGATAATGTTCCTTTACCCATGTATCGATATAAAATATCTACAAACACACCAATTTACCCATGAAGGGGGTAAGTAATGAAAGTCAGTAGGTTTTCCCCAATTGACATACCTACTCACTCCTCTTCGAGAATTTTTTTAATAAAATTTAAATGAAAACAATTATATCAAAAAAATTAAAATAGTTTATATACAAGCCAAAATATTTTACAAACCAACCAATTTTTCCACATGATGAAAAAAAATATGTTCTTTAAACCATTTCTCAAATCTATTGGCATACCCATTACAATGTCCCACAACTCTACACAGCCACACTTTCAAGCCTATGTGGAACCTCTATACTCATTATAATTCAATATTTTATCTACCAATTTTATCCTAGGTAATCATATACCAAGTTCCACAATGGAAAATTCCACTTCCACATGGTCACATCAATGAAAATGAACCATGTCAAAAAGTAACCCAAAATCCATGCCAAATCAACTACTGCAAACTATTTCAATAAAAAATTTATTTTATGGAAAACACTTCTACCAAATAATTTACATAAATCAAAACCAAACAATCCTTTTAAAACCAGAAATTAAAAATTAATCAAAACAGATTCCACTTTCACCAAAGAAGCACTTTCCATAAATTCAAAAGTCATCACTAAAGAAGGTTTTTATCAAAATTTTCACATAATTTTCACAATTAAATTAAATAAATTAATTTCATTTGGAATATATACTTATATTTACAATAATAGAAGATGATAATAAATCCACCTACCTAGAAAACATAGGAAAAAATATGAACAACACAAATTATATAACAAAACTGGTCGAAACTCTAATAACCCACCTTAGATATTGATTACTATCACCCATACAATAATATATCAATGTGTTTGGAATAAAATGAGATTCATATATTCCCAATTGATTAGATATATCAATCCATGATTGGGAGACAAATAAATATAAGGAAAAATCCATTAATAGTGAACTACCAGGGAATCTGGCACCAATGCACCAAGTTTTCCAACAGACTACTCCCAGATCATGGGGAAGGGTCTTATAGAATTTTGGAGGAGATGAAATCATGTTTGTGTTGAATTATGGTGAAAATGAGAGGATAATTATATAATTATGAATAAATACACAATATAATTTGGGCCACCTATGTTCCACATTGTTATCCCACTCAGTTTGTGAAACACCCCAAGCTTCCACGATATGTTTCCCTTTGAATAATGCAATTACATGCATTGTACACAACATCGGGATTCTAACACACTGCGACCAGTCAAACTAGCCAATACGATTAGTAATACCCACTTCTTATAATTTATTAAATTTTATATTTCAAAATGGACTTCATTTTTTGGATTATTTATATAAATAATAGCTTAGGGTGAATTTTTTTTTTCTGAAAACATTCAGTTTTTTATGAATAGTGAAAAACACTTAGTTATATTTTAAAACTTAATTATTGTTTAAATAATTATTTATTTTACTTAAATTTATTTTAGGTCAAAATATATACATTATACCTATATAAGTTCAATGTATTTCATTGGAGTCAGTTTACAATTATTTTAGATATATAAAATGTTTATTGAACTTTTTATCATCTTCTATCCACCTCGTAGGAGTATTCGTAAATTTACATAAAAAATTATTTTTCCACTTCTATAAGTTGGATTTAGAAAATCCAAGAGACACGGTTGATATCAGTTAGTAATATTTTGTTAAATGAGATGAAAAAAATTATGTGAATAGTAACTTTTGACGTTTATTTACCGTGGTTAAAACTAAATACGGTAATCAAATGCAAAAATGATATTATAATTACCCTAAAACAGTTCCTATTTCTATTGGATAAGTTTTAGTTGACCAAAAACAACCTTTAGAATAAAATATGATCCTTTAGGTCCACTTGGATTAGATTAGGACATTTATTATTATTTAATCCAACGAAAAGTTAAAAGTGTTAAATTCAAGTTTTTATAACTAAAAAAAATTTAATATAGGTTTAACACAATATAAATTAGACTATAAATATTAATTAGATTGATAAAATTATTTCCTACATAACTAAATTTTATTTATAATTTTTAGACATTAAATAATTTAATTTATTTATGATACAATGATGATGCAGTAATTAACTTATCAATCAAATATTAAAATAATTAATATTATAAATATCTAAATAATTTTAATTTGAGACTTTTTTTGAATTAAACTAATTTTATAGGTTAATATGACATATTTGGGATGATTAAATAAATTTTTTTCAAAGTAAAAATGCTGTTATGAATTTTCCGAAAACAAAACACCAAAATGTGTCAAAATTGACAAAAAAGTGTTTTTCAAACAAATATTATATTATTAATTGATATAATAAAAATATAAATTTATGGTTTAGCCAAAAGACTTATATAATGATTGGTGTATCCCTAATTAACTACTTTCGGTTCGATGGAATGTTTTTAGTATGTTTATTAACCATATAATATAAAATTACAAAGAGACATGGTAAATGGGAAACAACTTAACTAAGAGTTAAATCTAAAAGATAAGGTTAAATAGTAACCCAAACATGTATAAAACTTATTGGATGAATTTTTTTTGACCATCCCCACCTTATATTTTAAATAATTCATTTTGGATCCATTTGAAACCTAAAATGATTTGATTATAAAATAATATTTCAATCTTTTCATAAGGTGCCCCTCGCCCCTCTTATAAAAGGGCACTTCCCCTTCTATCAAATTCACACCCTTGAAGCCTTTTTGCGAGCCAAACCCTGAAAAAATATCATACCAACTATCCTCCCTTCATCTTAGAGGGAATAAATTAGTCATAAAGGCAACCTATGGATCCCTTTTTATCAAATCAAAAGGAAAAACCCAAAGAAGAGGTAAATATATCATCATCTCTTTCAAGTTCTATTCTTCTTCCACTTCCTCTTTATTTATTGTTTATATTCTAAAATAATAACTCTATTATAATATATATACATTGATGTTATTATAAAAATGGTACAACCATATTCATTATTCTATCCATACTATAAATGACAAAGTCACCACACATGCGTACGTATAGATTACCGTCTCCACGTTGTGCTGTAGTTTGTTATTCAAACACTTCATCCTTTGGATGGGTATAATAATGAGTATAAATTATGTAAATAATAAATATAACATGATAATTATTCTTTATATATTATATTCCATCCAATTATACAAGCTTTTAATATCAAAATAATGATATTGTCGCTCGTGCATACGTACAGATTACCATCTCCACAACCACGATGAGATTCATTCACTATTGTATCCATTCAAGACTAATTTTCATTATATGATTAAAAAATAATGTATAAAGACATAATATAATTATTAATATGAATAAGATACATCCTATCCATAAAAATCATTACTTACGTAACAATGCATATAAAGGAAAATGAATCAGTTAACACCCTAAATGACGATAATAATAAAATTTTATTAACAAAACTATATTAAAAGATCACATATGATATAATATTAATGTATATGATTCCAGTATAATTTAATAACAATTATTTCACCATTATATAGGAGGTTAACCTACCCTTAACAAAGTAAAAGTACAAGGTAAGGGTTAATTCTACAACCTCCTCATTATTGAAGGTTGTTTATATATAATTATCTACTAGGACCTCTTGATCATCCACATACGTGATTTCCTAAAAATGTATTCCAAAAAAATTTTAATACTTAATATACTATGGGTTAAAGTCATTTCTACCTTTATTTGACAATATACATTTTTAAGTAATCTATATTTCATTTTCTAAACAAGATACTTTATGACATTTTCGACAAAATTAAGGTAAGAATGTTTTTTTAACTTATATAGTGGGTAAGGATAAATTTTCCTGCTATAACATCATCGAAGCTTCCCATAAAATATTATAAAAATATTTTCAAATAAATTTTTAATTTTATCATTATGTAACCTTAAATGATTTCAAAAAAAAGTATGAGATATTTCTCTCAAACTATTTTGATTTCATATATGTCAACATCATTTAATGGATTTTAATCATGTTTGACGTTTATTTATTATGATACAAATCATCCATTTTGTACTGAATGTTTTGTGATATGTTTGGATATGGATGTGTTATTTTTCTACTATTCATGTTTTATGGATAAAGTATTTACATTTAGTATGCTATTTTTAATATGAATGTATATGTTATGTTTAAAACATTTAATATGAGGAATAAATTGGACTTAGTATGTGACGGGTGGAGCCCATTATAGCTCCTCAATTCATCGGTATGTCTCATGAGACAAACTATTGTCTTGGCACAAGTCCTTGACAAAATCTTATTTGTAGTGTTGGAACAAGGCCTTGACTATTGGTTATGATGTCTAGCATTCTGCATTCCATCATTATAAAAGTTGCTATTAATATTTCATGTGATTATTTGACTAGTAGAATATCTATGTGAGTAAGTAGATGAAATTTTTTTGATTTATATTTTCCATATTATGATTAATTTTCTGTTGAAATGGATTCTGTTTTAGTTTTATACATTTCTTTAAATGTTTATGATTTTTATGAATGTTTCTACTATATTGTTATCCTTACTGAGAATCTGAGTTCACCCATTTCTGTGTTTTATTTTTCCCAGGATGTGAAGAAGTATATTATGACTGACCTACAGGGATAGTCTGTGGGATCTCATTGTCATCTATGGAAACACTGTTGTTTTAGTTTTCCATTTTATGATGTAATGTAAATCTTATGAATGTATCTAGTACTCCCAAGGCTACTATACTAATCTGTATTTCGAGACTTGTTCTTTTTTCTATCATGCCAATATCATGTAATAATGCATCGACTCTGGGCTTCTAGGGTCAGGAAGTTATAGTTGGTATTAGAAAATTATTAGTAAAAACCGTGGAAACTGGATACGAGCATGTACATGTGTCTCTGGCACTGACTTCGCTAGTGGTAAAAACTAAAAACACCACTTTGAGCTAGACTCGAACAAGAACTAGTGCATGAAAACAGACTTTGCTGCACTCTTGGTTAAGACACACCCAAGGGATATGCTTAGGATAATTCTCATTTTCTTTATAGACCATTATGAAGGGTTTATGAGTATATAATTTCAAAAAGAGAACATTTTTATTATGGATTATATCCATAAAATATTCATTTTATGTTAACTATTTTACACATTTCGAATTATGTATTGTGATATATAAGCTAATCTATTGTATTCCATTGTTTAGAAATGGAACCTAGTGAAAGGAATTGAAACCATATCAATGCATGCACTCCATGTAGGGATTTTCCTCCTGCTCAAGAAAATTTAGTGGCCATGGAGATATAACTGGTGTTGATCAGCTTATCAACATATAGGTATAACTCACTCAAGTAATGAATATTAACCTTACCTGTATGAAGCACCCTGATCTGTAGTGTCAAGGATCAATGTTAGAATGATTCATGAGGAAAAAATCACCAAAATTCAATGGAGGTACAAGTCATTAGTATCTGAGCAGTGGATAAATTCCTTAGAGAAAATCTTCCATTCCATGGGGAGTAGCTAAAGGGAAAAAGTTGTCATGGTAGTTTACCACCTCCCTGGAGATGATGATCAATAGTGGCCATTGATTCAAAACCCAAAGTAAGATGATGAAGTTTCAAATATGTAATAGAGAGAGTTTAATGAAATTTTCTTTGAAAAATACTTTCCTCATGACCATCGAGCCGATATAGAAAGAAAATTTCTGAGTCTGAGTGAAATGGAAGTTTAGAATGTCGTAAAGTATGAAGCTAACTATACAAGGATATCAAGGCATACTGCAGATTATATAAGTAACCCAAGAAGTAATATTTATTGTTTCCTTGACTTTTTAAAACCATTTCATTGTCAAACATTAGTCTCACAATCCTTCTTGTCATACGAAGATATTTTCTCATGTGCTATCAAGAGAGAAAAAGAACTCTCTATGCCTTATGACTTTAAAGAAAACTAAGAGAAGAAGATATCTATTGAATACTATGGAAATAGAAATAATAAGAGGAATGGAATAGTTGAATATCCATCCTATAGTAAATGTGGGAAGAAACACACAGGTACTTGTCTGAAGGGAATGGGAGTCTATTACAAATGTGGTGAAAAATTCCACCAAGATCGTAATTGTAAGGGGAACAAAGAGGATGTTAATGTTGAATGCTAAAATTGTAGAGAAATGGGATGTTATGAAAATGAATTTCCTAAGTTTCCGGGGAACTTAACTTAAAAAATGCCAAGGGATCAAGGCCATGCTTCTTGCAATAAAAAATGCCGAGGTTGAAGCTCCAAAAGACATTATGTCCTGCAATTTAATGGTTTATTAAAAGTTAGAAAATGATTTATTTGATTCAAGATCATCGCATTGTTCTATAAATTCCATGTATTCTAATAAAATTATACATTTCCAATTTGATTTAACAAGTGAGTTGTCAGTAAAAACTCTTGAGGGAAGTATCATTGCAACAATGTATTATGAATCAGTCCTCATTAAGGAAAATAAGCCTTATTTATCTACCGATAGCATCATCATACCAATGAATTAATTTGATATAATCCTCGGTATAGATTGTATTTTGGAACATGATGTGAAGATTTATTATAAGAATAATGATGTTACAATTTTTGATGATGATGATAAATAACACCTTATCTTTATAGCAGAAACGTCACCTCCTAATTCTTATCTAGATCCACCCCCAGTAGCTCAACTAAATTCAATTATTGGGGAGGAAGAGAATGAAATAAATATGGGCAAGGATAGGAATGTTAAAATAGAGGATATACATATTTTTTAAGAATATGTTGATTTGTTTCCAGAAGATTTTCCTTCACATCCTCTAAAATGAGAAATGGAGTTTTCTAGTGAGTTAATTCCTGGTTCAAGGCCCATATCAAATACCCCATATAAAGTGGACACCATGGAATTAGCGGAAATAAAGAAAAAACTAGAATAATTTATTAATAAAGGTTTTTATTTTCCCTAATGTTTCTCTATGGGGATCCCCTGGTATTTTTGTTAAAATGAAATATGGATCGATGAGGTTGTGCATTGACTACAGGGAGATCGATGCTATAAAAAATAAAGAACATGTATCCCCTACCATGAATTGATGATTTATTGCACCAAATTCATTGAGCTCAATACATTTCAATGATTGAAATTCGATCTGGATATCATAAGTTGTGTGTGAAGAAGGAAGACATTACAAATACATCATTTTAAAAAAGGTACGGGCATTACGAGTTTACCATAATTGATTTTGGATTGACTAATGCACCCTCTATCTTCATTGATCTAATGAATAGTGATTTCAAGGAATATCTTGATGACTTTTCAGTGTTATATATTGATGACATTTTGGTTTACTCCAAAAGATACTAAGATCATTAAAATCACATGCACATTATTCTAAATACTCTTATAAGACATGAATTATATTGGAAGTTTAGTATGTTCGAATTCTCGCATCAGGAATTTTTTTTTCTTGGACATATTGTCTCTATGGATGGAATATTTGTTGATCCTTCCAAGAACAACGAAATCAAAGAATGGCCAGCACCAACGAGTATAACAGAGGAATGTAGTTATATTGCTTTATCAAGTTATTATTGTAATTTCGTCTGGAATTTTTCCTGATTGGATAACCCATTAACGAAGCTCATATGTAAAGGGGTTAAATTTGATCAGAAAAAAGAGTGTGAATAATGTTTTAAAGAACTGATGAGAAGATTAGTCAATTATCATGTCTTAACTCTACCATCGTGGAGTGATGGGATTGTTATTTATAGTGATTCTTCAAAGAAAGGATTTGGTAGTTCCCTTCTGAAAAATGATTGAGTTATTTCCTATGCATCACGATAGCTAAAAATTCATGAGAAAAACTATCATACTCATGATCCTGAGTTAGAAGTTGTAATCATTTATTTGAAAATATGGAGGCATTATCTTTATGGTGAAAATTCTGAGATATATATCGATCATAAGAGATTGAAATATATTTTCTCACAGAATGAACTCAACATGAGGTGAAAGAGATGGCTTGAACTACTCAAGGATTATGATTTCACCATACACTACCACATTGGGAAGGAAAAATGGTGTAAAATGCTTTGAGTAGAAAGGATCATGGATTTCTGACCAAGATGAGAGTTAAAAAGGATCTTATATACAAGGATCTAGTAATGTTGGACATGGTGATAACCATGGAAGGTGAAACATAAAATCTTTTTCTAATAGATGCCAATACATATTTACTATAAAGGATAAAGTGTTCTCATACCAATGATGAAGAGTTTCAAAAGAAGATTAATGCTGTGAATGATGGGAGATATAGTCACTTTGTGTATGAAGATGGAATTTTCAAATTTGGAAGAGAATATTTGTTCTCGATATTCCTGATCTAAAAAGATAATTATTGGTTGATGCTCATAGATATAATTTCTCTATATACCCTGTTAGCACTAAGATGTATAAATATTTGAAGGAACATTTTTGGTGGGATAACATGAAGAGGGAGATCGCTTATTTTGTGTCAAGATGTATTGTTTTTCAATAAGTGAAAGCTGGAAGGTAATAGCCTGGAGCAGTCATGCAACCTCTTCCCATGCCTAAGGTGAAATGGGATAATATTACAATAGACATTGTCATGGGACTACCAAAGACTCATATAAGGACTGATGCAGTATGGGTCATTATTGATCGTCTTACCGTGTCAGCACATTTTATTGATATAAGAGAAGATTTACCACTTGAGAGTCTAGAGAGACTATATATTAATGATGTTGTGAGACTCCATTGACTACCCCTATCAATTGTTTCTAACCATGATCAATGATTTACATCATGATTTTGGAATAGTCTTCAAAATTCCCAAGATACGGAACTTTGTTTGACCACTACCTACCACTCCCAAACTGATGTACAATTGGAACGGACTATTCATACCTTAGAAGATAGGTTGAGATCATGCTCACATGACTTTCATGGTATGTGGGATCAATATTTACCTCTAGTAAAATTTTCTTATTATAATAACTTCCATTAAAGTATTCAGATGGCACCATATGAAGCGTTATATGGAATGTGATGTTGCACAAAAACCTATTGGGATGATATTGGTGAATGAAAACTCATAGGCCCAGAACATGTGGAGGAAATGATGGAAATGGTTAGGGTAATCCAAACCCACATCAAAGTAGCTCAATGGAGGCAGAAGATCTATGTCGATAACCGAAGGAATGATTTGTAATTTCAGGTAATAGATCGTGTTTTATTGAATGTATCTCCATGGAAGGGTGTTATATTATTCAGTATGAAGGGAAAATTAAGTCCTAGTTACATCAGACATTTCAAAATTCTTGAACAAATTGGGGATTTAGCTTACCTTTTCGCAATGACGTGGAGTCTCTCCAAAGTTCACGATGTGTTCCATGTATCACTGTTGTGAAAATACATGCATGACCCAAGGAATGTACTAACCTATGAGGAATTAGAACTGGAACCCAATATGTCATACTATGAAGATCCTCTCACGGTTCTTGATTCCAGAGAACAAGTCCTGAGAAACTGAACGACTCGTCTGTTAAACGTTATATGGAGAAACCATAAGATGGGGGAGGTAATGTGGGAACCTGAGGAACTTATAATGAGAACAAACCTAATCTTTTTATGCATTAATATTCTAGAAATTTCTAAGATGAAATTATTTTAAGGAGGAAATAATGTAACAATCCATTCTTCCACCATACATTTCCCTTTAAATAATGCAATAGCTTTCATTGTACGTAACATCGAGATTCTAACACACTACGACAAATCAAACTAGTCATTATGAATAATGATACCCAATTTTTGAAATATTATAAATATTATGTTTCAAAACAGACTTCATTTTTGGATTTGGAATATCGAAATTATCTTAGGGTGATTTTTTGGTATTTTTCTGAAAACATTCAATTTTTTATGAATAGTGAAAAACACTGACTTATTGTTTAAAACCAATTTTTTTTTAATAATTATTTATTTTATTTTTATTTTTTTTATTTAAAAATATATAATAATACATATATAAGTTCAATGTAATTCATTGGAGTCCATTTATAATATTTTTTTATATGTAAAAATTTTATTGAACTTTTTACTATCTTTTACCCACCTACTAGTAGCATATGTTAATTTACAAAAAACATAATTTTACCACTCCTGTGAGATGAATTTCGAAAATCTGTGAGACAAGGTTGATATCAGTATGTAAAATTTGGTTCAATGAGATGAAAATAATTTTTGGTGAATAGTAACTTTTGACTTTTATTTATCGTAGTTAAAAGAAAATAGGGTAATCAATTGTAAAAATGATATTATAATTACCCTAAAACATGTCCTAATTCAATTGGACAAGTGTTATTCATCCAAAAACAACCATATGAAAAAAAAATATGATTCTTTAGGTCCACGTGGATTATATTTGGACATTTATTATTAATTAATTCAAAGGAGAGTTAAAAGTGTTAAATTTAAGTTTTCATAAATAAAACATTTTTAATATAGGTATAAACACTATATAAATTAGACTGTAAATACTCATTAGAAAGAGAAAAATATTTCCTATGTAATGTTATTTTATTTATAAATTTTAAAAATTAAATAAATTTATTTATTTATGACATAATGATGATGCAGTAATGAACATTTTAATTAAATATTAAAATAATTAATATTATAAATACCCAAATAAATTTAATTTTAGACTTTTTTTGAATTATATTAATTTTATAGGTTTATGTGACATGTTAGGTTTTATTAAATATATATTTCTTGAAGATAAAATGTTATTTTAAATTTAGAAAAAACAAAATACCAAATAGTGTCAAAATTGACATAAAACACTTTTTAAAAAAAATATTATATTATTAATTGATATAATAATCCTAAAAAACTATGGTTTTGCCAAAATAGTTATATAATGATATTTGTATCATTAATGAACCACATGGGGTTCGCTTGAAAGTTTATTGTATTTTTATTAACCATATATTATAAAAATACAAAGAGACATGGTAAAAGTCAAACTATTTAACTAAGAGTTAAATCTAAATGATAATGTTAATTTAGTGACCCCATCCTATCTAAAACCTATTGGTTGAAAGGATTTTGATCCATCCCAACATTATCTTTTATGTAATTCATTTTGGGACCATTAAAAAACTAAAATTAATTTATTATAAAATAATATTTCAATCTTTTCCTAAGGTGCCCCTCACCCCTCTTATAAAATGGAACTTCTCCTTCTCTATAATTCACACCGTCAAAGCCATTTTCCTTGGCCAAACCCTACCCAAATATCCTCCCAACTATCATAAAATTAACCTAGAGGGCTTCATTTAGTCATAAATCCATCCTAACAATCCCTTTTGATTAAATAAAAATGAAGAACTTGAAGAAGAGGTAATATTTTATCACCTCTTTCAAGTTATTTTCTTCTTCCACATCCTCTTTCTTTGTTGTTTCCATTATAAAATAATAACTCCAGTATCTTCTATATTCTCTAATATTATTATAAAAATGGTATATCAATATTTATTATTCTATTCATCTTATAATTTATAGTCTCACGACCCATCCTCGGGGCCCGTGTCGTGACTTCCCCAAGCCTGCCTCAATTGGCCAGGGGTTGGCGACTAGCACCAAAGGCATAAATCATGATAAAAATGGAAGGCATTGCCTTTATAAATGTAAACAAATACAACAGAGTATGCAAATAAAGTAAGCACTATGTAATCATGAGTTCAAAAGTATGAGCTGAAAAGTAAATGGACCAGTATACAAACCCAATTGTAAGTACAGTACAACTGAAAAGAAAGTACAACTAAAAAAGGGACAACAGCTAAAAAGGCATTCTCCTAGAACGTCCACTGAGAATCCAACCTGAAGGGTACGTACAGATGTGCACCTCAGCACTCCATGACCATCGGTCCACTCTGGGTACCATCTCTTCTTGTGGTCCACCTCTAGGTATCATCCGGTCCTGGCTCGCTCTCGGCCTCCGTCAATGTTGTCTATCAGTTGCAACCAACAAAACGAAGTGTGGGCATAGCCCGTGCAAGGGTGAGTATAACGATATGAATTAGGGACCCAAGACCCCCTATGGTCTCCTAGAATCCACAAAGGATAATCCAGAGAAGAAAGATACAAACATGATGTATCAAACAACTGAACTTAAGTATATGACCATACATATACCTATGATATAAATCACAGTTCGGCTGTAACTCTTGAGACTAAGAAAAACCCAGTCCACAAAGGAAAGAGAGTCAATCACTTTGATGATAATGATTGAAAGTCAATACTCAGCTCACACAGGTATACATATTTCATATAGCGATATATATGATCATATTTAGTCACTAATTCATCTAATCTGTCAGACCCACGTAGGATACTAGACCAGCTAAGTTGTCGAACCCACGTAGGATACTAGACGAGCTACTCTGTCAGACCCACGAAGGATACTAGTACATAAGTCAAACTATCCGACCCATGTAGGATACAAGAACAGTTGTCATCACTGTCAAACCCACAAAGGATTACAGTACAGATGTCTTCGTCATCGAACCCACGAAGGATTCCAGTACGATTGGCTTTGTAGTCGAACCCACGGAGGATTCCAGTACGGTAGTATTTATAGTCGCAGCCAGCTCTAGGGTTCCTATACACAGAATACTCGATTCCAAGATCGTCAGCTTCTAGAGAAAAAAGGTTGATACATCAACTATCATGATGTTTGGAGTAGAAGTATCTTGAAGTTCTATCTCATCAAAAGGAACTCAATGCGACAGATGGTGCCTCAATCGGACGTCCGGTCTGAGAGATATTGGCTTTTCTGTTCTAGGGGCCCAATTGGAATTACGCTTGTTCCAAACCCATTAAATTTCCAATTTCGTCCAAAACTAACTTATACTATCGCAAAAGGACCTTCTCGTCATGAGGATCCCAGTGCTGCAGACTGCGCGTTGATCGGAATTGCGGTCTTAATTTTATTCACATTTAAGTGAAACGGGCACGGCCCGTCAAACCCAATGGGCTGGCGGATCGGCCCGACCTAGTTCGGTGGGTCCAACCCGGACGAGGGTCAGACTGGCCCGGTGAATCACGGCCTGGACCTTTGCGGCCTGGCCCGGCCCGGTATTTCGTGGCTTAGCCCGACTGGTCGAGCCTTGCGGGGGGGGGGGCTTTCCCGAACCGGCGGTGCTGCCATCCTATCAGGCCGGCCAAAGCCAGCTGGTCTTCCCAGCTCTAGCGGCTTGCATGGGCGGGCCGCGGTCCTCCTGTGCGGCACCTGTGGGTTCCACAGCTTTCCTCAACCCAGCAGACCATCGAGCCGGCCGGTTCTCCCACCGATGCGGCCCAAAGAGTGCGGGCCGCGGTCCTCTGCGGTGCAGCGCCCCTTGTGACGCCGCGGTCTCTTCGGTCCGGCCAGCATTAGCTAGCCAGTTATTCAGTCTCCGAGCATCCCATGGTTCTGGGTCATTGTCCTTCCCACATCACGTGACACCTGGTGTCGCAGTCCTCTTCGGTCGCCTCCACCTCTTCTGTCACCGTCTCCATCGAAATAAAACGAGGATCAACGGCGGGCCGTCGGGCTGTGTTCGTTCATCCTGCACCCTCCACGGTAGGCGGTATCATATGACCAAATATAAAACATGGTCTCGATGAGGGAAAAAAATAATTTTATTCAATTAAAATTGAAACAAACCCCCTACCTAACAAATGACGTCACACGTCGACAAGCTGCGGAAAACGAGCGTCGTGGTAGTCAGGCATTGTGGAAGAATGGTTTCTTCCCTTCAATGATAGATTAAGAGTCGTTGATGTAGGCGACACTTCTCGTGAGTGGTGTCTTCTCCCTTGACACGAAGGAATAAGAATATAGGAGAATTCATGGAGCGTTCTTCACTGAGAGAGTATGGCGTTCTTCATGGAAGAATGAAGCTCCTCTAATTCTCCAAATATTCCCCACCAAAATATTTTCTCAACAAATATTATAATTGACTTCTCCAATTTTAATGAAATGC
Source organism: Viscum album (assembly GCA_963277665.1). Classification (NCBI taxonomy): domain Eukaryota; kingdom Viridiplantae; phylum Streptophyta; class Magnoliopsida; order Santalales; family Viscaceae; genus Viscum; species Viscum album. The sequence continues at coordinate 1,771,694,727 of OY728121.1, forward strand.
CATGAAAATAAAATTATTTCAAAAAGAGTTGTTTCAATTAATTAATGAAGTAATTAATTGGTTGGGGTGGCATAATCAATGTTTGGGAAGTGGAGAGGCACCACCATAAAGAGGGGAATAATTAATTAATTAAGGGGAGTTTAAGGGAGTTAATGGAAGATGAAAGGATTAGAGATCGTTTGGGCCCCACCACACTATATCCTCTCTTGGGAGGTCATGTGGGTGTGGGACCCACATATAACTACCCATTTTAGTAATTAACCAACTTTAAATCAATAAAATTGTCTACAACAATTTTATTTATTTTAAAACAATTCTCCAAAAATATCTTCTCCTCCCGAGAAAATGAAACTGCGGTAATGGTTCCCTTAAGCGAATAATGGTGCTGTGAGTTCTTTGGTGCCCTCAATTTTCCATTTCAAAAACCAATTCATGAGATAGAAAAACCTTTATGTATGTTTATTAAACGTACCCAAACAAAACATCAGAAATTGATTCCGGGTACACCGGGCCTCGAAATCAGGCGCTGTTAGAAACTGCGGAATCGTATAATTCCAATGTATTTAAAAAAAATTCCATTAAATTTCTGAGTCTTTACACTACTACCACCACAGATCTTTACATCCAAGTAAAGATACACCACACACTAGGGAAACAAATTGGGGTACTGAGCTTGCATCTGAGCCTCCCACTCCAAAGTGATCTCTTGTAGGTACTCATACTACCAATAAATGCGCACTAGAGGAATAGAACATCCACATAGGACCCTCTCATGTCGATCCTCGATCTCCACTGGGACCTCAGTGAATGTTGCCCCGTCATCAATAGCTATCTCCACGTGATCAATGATGTGTGATGGGCCATGTATGTATCCCCTCAGTTGAGATATGTGGAAGACGTCATCCACCCGGTTCAACTGAGCTAGAAGAGCCAGGTGGTAAGCCACCTCGCCTACTCTGATGAGGACTTGGATAGGTCTGATTAAATGTGGAGATAACATGCCACCCCGGCCAAATCTCCAAAGACCTCATCGAGGTGATACCCATAGGAAGACGTGGTCGCTATCCTCGAACTCCAGTGGTCTTTGTCTCTTATCATCACAGGGCTTCTGTCTGCTCTGTGCAGTCTTCATCCACTCCAAGATGATCTGCACCTTCTCTGTCATAGCATGAACTGTCTCTGGTCCTACAATTGCGGACTCCCTTGTGTCAATCTAGCATAGAGGTGATGTTCAATGTCTATCGTACAGTGCCTCGTAAGGGGCCATCCTAATATTGGAGTGGTAAATGTTGTTGTACTCAAACTCCACCAAGGGTAAGTGATTCTCCCAGCTACGACCAAAGTTAAGGACATATGCACGGAGCTTGTCCTCTAGTGTCTGAATGGTCCACTCGGTCTGGATGTCCTTCTGAGGATGGAAGGAGGTTCTCAGACATATATGCATCCCAAAAGCCTCATGTAACCCCTTCTATAGCCCGGACGTGAATTGAGCATCTCGATCAGAAACGATAGACGATGGCACACCATGAAGCTTTATGATCCCCTGAATGTAGAGGCATCACATGATCACTACTAAGCCTTGATCTTTGAATGGTAGGTTGTGGGCTGACTTGGTGAGTCGATCTACGATCACCCAGAGAGAGTCGTGTTCTTTTGATGTACGTGGATGCTCCGTCATGAAACCCATAGATATCTTATCCCACTTCCACTATGAGGCCTCTAAGGGTTGTACCAATCCTACTGGTACCTGGTTCTCTACCTTCACTCATTGAAAAGGTAGGAATAATGATACAAACTCTGCAATATCCTTCTTCATACCTGGCCACTAGTGCTATCGTCTGAGGTCCTGATACATCTTCGCCACTCCTGGATGTACCGCTAATGGGGAAGTGTGAAACTCCCTCAACACATCCTCATGTAGTGCAACTGGTACCATAGTACGTCCCCTAATGAGGATGACATGATCTGCTCTTTCAAAAAATCCATCAGGTGCCTTCCCTGAGGATATCTAAGAACATCACGTCTCATAGTCAGTGTCCCACCGTTGTGCCTCTCGGACTCGCTGATGAAGTGGATGAGTGACTATGAGAGTGAGAAGAAAGGATGCTCCATCAATATCCATAAAGGATATTTTCATCATGGTTTGCTACTTCATCACCTCTCCTAGTAGATGAATGCATGATCTCCTGCTAAGAGCATCAGCTACAACATTCCCCTTCCCAAGAGTATAGACTATCTCAATGTCATAGTCCTGGAGGAACTCGAGACCTCATCGCTGTCTCAGGATCAGGTCCTTCTACAAGATGATGTACCAGAGACTCTGGTGGTCAGAGTTAACTATAGAGCACTAGCCCATCAGATAGTATCACCACATCTTCAAGGATAATACCACTACTGCTAACTCTAGGACATGGGTAGTGTAGTTCTTCTCATGTTGTCTCAACTACTGCAAACCATATGTGGTCACCACTCGCTCCAGCATCAGGACACACCTATTTCCGGTCCCTGTTGCATCGCAGTAAACACCATACCCTACACCCTCCTTCGGTAGTCTCAAGATGGGCGCACTGGTCAACCTCTGCCTGAACTTCTGAAAGCTATGCAGGAATCTATCTGAACACACAATGGTTTTCCCCTTCTTCATCAAAGCTGAATGTGGTGCCGTAACTCTGGAAAATTCTGGCACAAATCTCCGATAGTACCCAGCCAGACCTAGAAAACTCTGCACCTCCATCACGCTCTTGGGTTCCTCCCATGCAAGTACTGCCTCGATCTTCACTGGATCCACTGCAACTCCAGCCTCTGAGATGACGTGTCCCAAGAATTGAACCTCTCGAATCCATAACTGACACTTCAAGAGTATACCATAAATTTAGTAATCTTTGAGTGTATCCAGTACAACCTGAAAGTGGTAGGCATGATTGTAGGTGCCAAAAATTTGGCCCGAAAAAAAGGAATGAAAAAAAGAAGGCTGGCACGCTTCCTCGCGAAGCACCGCCGCGAAGCACCATCGTGAAGAATCCCGATCCTGGCGGCCTCGCGATGCTCCTGAGGCGGTAAAGCTCCGCGAATGCATTTGATGTTTGCGAGCCTCCGCGAAGCTCCTGAGGCAGTAAAGCTCCGCAAATGCATTTGACGTTCACGAGCCGCCGCGATGTTCCTGAGGCGGTAAAGCTCTGCGAATGCATTTGACGTTCGCGAGCCGCCGCAAAGTTCCTGAGGCGGTAAAGCTCCGCGAATGCATTTGACGTTCGTGAGCCGCCGCGAAGCTCTAGAGGCGGTAATGCTCCTCAAATGCATTTGACGTTCGCGAGCCGCCTCGAAGCTCCAGAGGCGGTAATTCTCCGCGGACGACGTTGATGTTCGCGAGCGCGCCGCGAAGCACCGGAGGCGGCGCGCGAGCCCTGCTTCGCGGTGCCCCTTCCCTAAAAATACTGGACTCCCCCTGAGTCCCGAGGACGGACAATCCGATCTTTCGACTTCTCCTCTCCTGAATCGCGAAGCACTCTTTGCCCCGGGAATCATGAGCTCTGCGAGGTACTCCTACTTCGCGAGACGCCTCTGCTTTTTCTCGTTTTGAGCCCCTCTTCCGAGAGGGATGCCCTTCGCAAAGCTCAAGGGCGTTCGCGAAGTAAGGGGATTCCCAAGGGAACCTGGGAAGCCACAGAGCATTTATGCTTCGCGAAACACCCAAACCATGCAAGTGATACCTATGCTAAGGCAGGATCGCTACACATCACGATGCACACTGCTTCGCAGGACCCTGCTTCGCGAGGCACCCCTTCTTCGCGAGGCAGTGCTCCGCGAACACTGTTCCACTTCACAAAGCACCTTCCACTCACACCTATGCCCCATGCTAAGGCCAAGGCACTCCACTTCGCGAATCACACTCCTTTGCTTAGCGATTCCTCTTCCCGTGTGACCCTCCAAGTTTGCACGATGTGATTTCAATGTCCCAGGGACAATACCACCCGTAGCGTTGCTTCGCCTAATGCTTCTTCGCATAGGCACGCTAACGGCTATTGCTTCTTCACATAGCCACGCTAATGTGGACCCCTAGATGGTTCGTTCCATGACCCCCTTAACCATGGCCTTACTGGTACCTTCCCTTCCCCAAGGACCAGAGGGGTACCAGTTATGTAAGTCCTAGGGGTGTGGAGTGAACCCACCTCATCCGAGCTGCAGGACGTTAAACTGCCAAGCACCACGTCCTCAACAAATGATGCTAAACTGTGACCCGACCTCGTGCCCCTCACGAAGGGTGCCCCCAACTCGAACACTCTTTACACCACTCATCTCCACGGGAATGGAATCACCCATTCACATGGGATGAGATCCTCCTTGTCGGTGTGGCGTATGTTCGTAGGAGAAGGGCGACCCTAGTTCCCCAACGGATGGCTGCACCTCTGCATCTCCGTACTTCCCCACTACCAAGGTCAGTGGAGGGCATGATAGGGAACGAGGAACCTCCCACCATTGGACCAAGGTCCATCTTTCCCGCACTTTGTCGTGCCATGGGCCTCCATCCTAGAGTAAGTCCCAGCACCGTGGGCCGCCTAACGTGTAAGCCCCTCTTCTATTCTCACGGACGCTTCCTTCACGATGTGATCGTCAGGTCCTTGCATCCTCTTATTTCTCACACCGAGCATGACTCACGTGGGCTTAGAGTGAGCACCGACCCTGAACCCCCACCCTTAGCGAACTACGAGGAATTTGATCCATGTCAAGTCATGGTACGTAGGAAGCCTCTATGAGGTTCAAGCACACCCGTCACTCATTCACGTCGGTTCTCATTCACGTCCAGCACGACGTTAAACTACAATTCCAGTCCGACGGCAAGCCGTTGTGACTAACCTGAACTACGAGGTCTTTGATCCATTTCAAGGCATGGTACGTAGGAAGCCTTTCAGAGGTTCAAGCCCACCACTCATTGGGCCAAGGTCCATATTCACGTTGGTTCGCCGACAAAGCCACCTTGCTCGGTCGTTCATTCACGACGAGTTTCTCCCTCGTCCAGCATGACGTTAAACTGCATGTCCCTCTTGTCCCGCATGACGTTAAACTGCACACCCACCTGAACTACGAGGTCTTTGATCCATGTCAAGGCATGGTACGTAGGAAGCCTTCCAGAGTTTCAAGCCCACCACTCATTGGACCGAGGTCCACTTTTATGCTGGTCCACCGACAAAGACCCATATGAACTACGAGGTCTTTGATCCATGTCAAGGCGTGGTACGTAGGAAGCCTCCACGAGGTTCAAGCCCACCCATCATCCAATTCACGTCAAGTTCTATCTACGTCCAGCACGACGTTAAACTGCAATTCCAGTCCAACGGCAAGCCGCTGTGACTAACCCGAACTACGAGGTCTTTGATCCATGTCAAGGCATGGTACGTAGGAAGCCTCCATGAGGTTCAAAGACACCATCTGGTCGTTCCAACCTCATTCACGTTGGTTCACCCCCGTCCTGCTTGTCGGTAAACTGCATTCTCCAATCCAAACTACAAGGACTTTGATTCATGTCAAGGCATGGTACGTAGGAAGCCTCCCCGAGGTACAAGCCCAACTCCCATCGGACTAAGGTCCCTCACTTACGTCGATTCGCCGACACCCACCTCCCTTCGTTTATTCACGTCAGGGTTCACTATCGTCCCGCATGACGTAAAACTGTGTTCCATCAATCCCCTGAACTATGAGGACTTTGATCCATGCCAAGGCATGGTACGTAGGAAACCTTCCCAAGGTTCAAGCCCACCACTAGTGGACCCACGGGTATACTTTCACGTTGGTACGCTGACGATGCTCATCGGGCCAAGGTCCACCTTCACGTCGGTTTATCAGCGTCATCCCGAACTACGCGGACTTTGATTCCCTGGCACGGGGATACGTAGGAAGCCTCGTCAAGGCTCAAGCCCAACTTCACTGTCGCCCCTGCGATGGTCCCATTTCACTCTCCCTCCACTCCATTCATCATCCTATCACCCATCCTGATTCTCGCTCGGGCCGTCTTATCCCGGTGAGACCATGTCAGTACACTCTTCTTCATAGCCATTCATGGGCTGGCCCCGGTATCGACATCCCTTCTAGGAGGATCCCTCAATCCGATCTATCCTAGCTAATGCTCTGGTTGGGTTGATTCGTCTCCGCTAGATGTTAAACTTGCGGCATACCCTGTGTTGAGCACGGGAAGCTAAGGAAAACCTCAAATATGTGTCTATGACATATAATTCCCCGCACTCGATATGGGATGCCTCGGGGTTCCACGCCCTCGAGAAGCCTTGTGGCCAAGGATAACAGACAGACATGCCCGGTACCCCAGCATCCAGACACGCTACTGATGCCTCAACGTGACTACTCTCCTGACTGAAGGTTGCTTCCCTGACTAGACCCTTTGGAATGTCCCGACATAAGCAGTGTAATTAACCGGCGCCCTTGGAAACATGGCACTGGGAAGAGTTTCACGAACTGCGTATTAAATCTATGAGGGAGACCCGGACTAGGTGACAAGTTCTGAGGAGGAATCCACAGGAGGAAGAACTGACATCCCATCATCCCGTTTCGATCAAGGAGCAGACGTCCCTGAATACGGAGCGAATTCCGCCCGCCTTTGGAAAGCGGGAATGCGGGGCAGCATAGCGCCGCGCGTCCTCCCCCATGGACGGACGGGCGCGCGCCCCGGCGAAAGCGTTGGAAACAGAAATGGTGAACCCGACATGAAATTATTCTCCTCAATATGGAGATTAATAGTGTTCGAGACACCAGTAGATTAACGTGTCACCGGATCCAGATATTCGGTGCCTGGTCCCGCCAAGAAAATAGCGGGCCTGTCGTGAAACTCACCGGAAGTCGGGGCAGTAGAACGTGGGGCACTCCATTCTGCGGCGTGTTGGCGTGGATCCTTCTTACAAACGTGGAGAATGAAAGGACGATGGGGCGCTGTCTGTAAATCCTTTTCCTCTCATTACTGATGAGTTGATCCCTTCGTTTCTCAGGAACCAGGTTTCTGTTACAGAGACGTGATCACCGTCCGCTCCCCGCCCACGCAGGGGCAGGGGCAACACCGCTATGGCCACCCCACGTAACGCCACTACCTCCATGATGGAAGCCACATCGCGGAATATGTGGCTCCCACGTCCCCTTTCCCCATCAGTGGTCATCCAGTGAAAGGTGATCAACATCCTCGTGCGCAGGTACGAGGAAGAAGGGGTCATCCCGACCCGGGATATGGACCGCTTGGACCTGGAGGCCTCCAGGCCCCGCCGTCAACGCTGCCCTAACAGGCCGCACAGGGAGTCCATACTCCCCACCCCAACATTCAATCGTTTCGGGAGCTTGTCTCCGGAACGCCTTGACGACTCCTCGCCTTACGCTGAAGAGGCGGGCGCCGTCCGGCTCAGCCCACTCAGGGTCCCGACCCGAGGGCTCCAAGCGAGAGCTCCCGCCCCGGCCGCGTCAGTGCCGCCGTCCGGCCCCGCAGGAAGAGCAGGCAGGCTACGTCCCTGCACCCCCTGCACCAGCCCGCCTGACCTGACATCAGCGCCGGGCCCGGGATGAGGACGCTCGCCCGGGCGCGTCGACGTCGACAGCTACAGTGGCCTGAGCCACCGCCGATGTGCATCGTGAAGCCCCTGCATATACTGAGTAGGGGCACTCCTTCACCCAACTAGGATCGAGACCCCAACCGCCCCACGGGCAGGCTGGGTTGACTCTCCGGGTTGCAGGCCCAAGTGGTGATCGCCGCGACCTAACCCGTGGTAATGTCACCCCGTACAGATGTCCTCCGAGTAACACTACTCTATAGAGCATGGGCCTTCCCCGCTCCGAGGTTCGTCATGGAGGCATGCCTCATGCTACCCCCATCCCACAGGAAGACCTGCCCCGCGGCAGTGACGCTCAGCGCGGAAACATTTCCCGCACCCACTATACAGGGTATAGAGTCCATCCTCCTGCCCCCGACCGCCAACCTGAAGGCACCATCCATCCGGTCCTTCTCCAACGTTGGGGCCCTCCCTACGTCCTCTCTGTAACCGGCGAAGGTCCTCCTCGCCCCAGCAACTCGAGGAGTGAAGGTCAGCCTCGCTCCACTCGCATCGACCATGGAGGTCCTCCCCATGCTCCTGCCAGTTCCAATAGAGGCCCCGCCCACATGGGTACTGTTCATGGAGGTCTTCCCCATGTACCCTTCGACATTGTCCCCGGTGCCCCTTAAACCCCGGCTATCTCGAGTGGGGGCCCTCTCCGCCACGGTGCCAGCGCCGCTCCGAGGCTGCCTGATAGGGGTCAACCCTGTCCGGACGAGCCACCCCATGGCAGAAGAGCGGGTCGTCGCGGCAACAAGAAGAACCATGGGAAGGCCCAGGTAGAGATCAAACCTGGCCGCTTCTCCGACTCGGAAGCGGAATGCGATTCAGCGATGGAACCTTCTCCTCGCTCCTCCGTATCAAGGACTGGGTCAGGAACCAGACGCGTTAGCCTCATTATCCTGGAATTTGAGGTCCACCAGATTCCCATCTCCCTCTGCAGGTACATCCAAGAGGAAGAAATATTGGGAATTCCACAGGTCTCGACCGCGCAATCACCGCCTCTGTCACCAGAAGAGCCCTCTACCTCTACCCGAGATCACGGAGAGTTATTTTGGGGGCCAACGACGATAGAGGGACGACACGAACTGTCGCCGGTATCCGCGACTCCTGTTCCGGAAGCTGTGGTTATCAGCACTTCGTATCGTGACATGGTGGCCAGGTCACCTCACTCTTTGGAGGATGGCCCAGAATTCGGTGGCCAGTCAGCTCGTTTGCCGTATTCTCCACCACCGAGCTTACTATCCCAGAGGTCTGCCTCGGTACCACTACCAATCCCTCAGCCGCCCCCGGTTGACGAGTGGGGCAACATAGGGCCAAACCCTGAGTCCGATCCCAGGAGCTTCTGGAGTATCCTTGCAGCGGATTACTTCCCGGAGAAGTTCGGGCCAACGGCGGCGCTGAATTTCCACATACCAGAGTCTCTTACCCCTGAAGAAGTGGGGTGCTTTTGTCGAACACTATGGGCGACACACTTCTGCCTCCGTTATGAATGGGTGGTGTACCCCAGAAGTCGAGATAACTTCGAAGAAATCGGCGAGCAGTGTCGCCTGATAGATGCAGCCGCACTTCTTGTGTCCCAGCATCCTGAGTCGTCAGGCCACCAGAGCGCCCTTCAATGAAAATGCGTTCAGAGTCTTAAAGCACTCCGCAGAATCGTCAGGGAAGCCACCCCCCATGTGTAAGTCTGTGGTTGGGGACACTATGCCGCTCTCCACTTCGACCTTATCCGACGGCAGCCTGATTCGCTATGCGACATCGAGGGCATGCCCTCAAGAGGGGTCGCAGTCCACATGGCCGATGTTGTGGATAAGGAAGCTGAGCTTGAATTCCTTGATGGAGACTTACCACCCGAGGCCGTATCGCCGCTGCTCGACCCATCAGGGAGAGTTACCCATCAGCAGAAGAACCTGCTGGGTCTCCCCGTACCCACTGAGTCGCTGGTCCTCGGTCGAAACACTGGAAAGGGTAAGGAGCACGTCGGAACAGTCAAGCACTCCGACCCGTACGCCTCTGTGTATAAAACGGATGAAGATCCCGAGAAGGCCACGTTATGCCAACTACTTGCTGAGAAGAAAAAGCCGGTTGACGAACTCTTGGCTGAGCGCGCCGTAGAGCGGCGACCCGACTATGGTAATCCCAGGCCGGGGAAGTAGGGGCAGGAACAATTCCCCCCCAGTGAGATGCCTCTGGGCAACCCTGATCATGCTACTGCCGCGGACAGGGCAGAAGCCCGAACGTATGGAAAGAGGGCGTGATACATCTCGCCAAATCCCCCCGAGCGACGGGGAAATCTGAAGAATCCAATCCGGGTTCCCCCAGTCGCCCCGTAGGTCATCCGGCCAGTTGACCCATGAGCGGCTGAAGCCGTCTACCATGTTGAAGAACCTAGAAATGCACTTGTGGTTAGGGATCCCTGTCAAAACAGGGACCCCCACCCGGAGGATCTTATCGCGGCGCTCACAGCCCGCCTCAAAGCGTTGGAAACGCGGCAGGTGGCGGTCCCACCGGATGGCAAGCCTTATCCCGCGTGGGTGGATGATATGTCCGCACCTCCGGGTTTTGGGAACCCCACTTTATCGCCTTTTAACAGGACAGGGGACCCGCCGTAGCACTTGGCTCATTTTTCTTCCAGGTGTGGCCCCATGCCGGGGACCCCGGCTCAGCAAGAAGCCGCCAAGCTCCGATGTTTCGTACAGACATTGGAAGGTGCGGCATTCGTCTGGTGCAGCCAGCTCCCTATCTGATCAGTGACCGGTTGGGAGGATCTTCGCCGGAAGTTCTTATACCTGTTCAGCTCCACCACGTGAAAGACCAGCATTGCGGACCTCTTCAACTGCAAGCAAAGGCCCGATGAGCGGGTTGTAGATTTCATCGCCTGGTGGAAGGGACTTACGTATTCCCTCGATATGCCACTGACTCAGGAGAAACTACTGACGATGTGTGTGGGGAACGTCAAGACAGAGCTGGTACCCTCCCTGATCACCCAGAACTACCCTGGAGGATTCAGAGATTTCTCAGATAAGGCTCAGCGCCTCGAGGAAGCCCTGCAACAGGCTAGTCAGGCACGTTTGTTGCCCCTATGATCCCATCCAGGAGGACCGCCAGGGCTGAACCCGCCGCGGTGGCTCAAATAGAAGCCCCGAGGCAGCTGGAGTTGTTTCCGGCGGCACCACCCCCGCAACCCCACATAGTTACTCCACCTCAGACACATGCTCCTGCCCAGCAGCGACCGCCTCAGAACCGACAGGTTCCCCTGTGCAACGCGCCACCGCCACCTAGGCGAGACAATCAGGCGCCGCCTCCTCGGCAGGCCCCTCTGGCCCCTCGTTAGGGCCAGGCCCCCAGGGCCCCCTATTCGGAAAGAAGGTATCAGACCTTTTCGTTCAACGAAAATCAGGTCTCTGGATACTTCTGAAGTGCTCTAGAGTAAGGGATTGTGCGTCTGCCTGAGTGCAAAAGGCCGGCAGAGGCGCATCTCACCGATCACCCCAACTACTGCCCTTATCATCGGATCCTGGGGAACACCCTCAAGAAATGCTATGTGTTTAAAGACTAGCTTTAGGACCAGGTCAACAACAACATGGTCAAGTTGGGCCCAGCACCAGCACAAGTGGTAGGTGTCTTTGCAGGATTAGAGATCGGCAGCGACAACGAAGGCGAGTGGCAGCAGGTCCCCAGCCGCAAGTCCCAGAAATACGACGACTGAATGGCTCGAAAAACCGTCTTCCGTGCCCATGGTATCATCTGGGCGCGCCTAAAGCAGTCGGAACCTTCAGAAGAAGTAGCTGGTGCCTCTGCATCGTCTTCACAGTCGATCTCTTCCCAAAAGGGCATGCAGTGGCGACGCAGGAAGAAGCAACGCGCACTGCCAGTGTCGTCGTCATCCCGCACTCTCGGCGACTTTATGCCCCCTGAAATAGGGATTCCTCCCAGAATCCGCCCAGCGGTGGATGACTCCTCGAGCGACAGCCAGGGGTACGCTTCGGTTAACACCGTGGAGCTGGTAAAGCCCTATATGACCCCCGACGAGGGTGAACGCCAGGCAGACCTCCCCAACGTTTCCAGCCGACGTCAACGTCAGCAGAATCGCAATTGCGCCGGTCATCGAGGTACGTCACAGGAACTCTTGGCCAAGCTGTGCACGCTACCGAGACCAGGCAGCAGGCTCAGCACAGATCTCAGCACGCGCAAACCCATCTAACAAACTCGGCTCTACCTCTACCGCCGTTTGTGCTATTGGATAGGGGGAGCCGCCTTGTTCGTATCACAGTCAGTCTTGCCCAGCTACAGGCCATCCTCCGCTGTCCGATCCCAGTCCGGCGACTACTCTTCAGGCTTCTACTAGAAGGCAGAGAGATGTACCCAGTACTAGTCAATCGCCGGTTCAGCCAGCCGGACCCGTTGTGCCTCCAAATGCCGAATGACCTCCTGTAAGCAGAGGCTCGCGTTTGGCACGAAATTACAATGTTCTGAAGCACCTGGCTGGAATTCCGGTGAGGCTCTCCATCCTTGAGGCCCTTCGCCTATCATCTGAAATGCGTGAGGCACTTGCTGAGGCCCTAAGGAGGCCCCTCCAGTTCGAGACGGAGGTAGCAGCTGCAGAAGCCTTCCATACCGAGACGATTGAAAACGCCGAATGTCAGGCGGTTATCTTGTTCTCTGGTGAAGATGAGGACCCTCCTATACAGGGGAACATTCACCCGATGTACATCACTGGCCACTTCAATGGTGTGGAAGTCCGCCGCAGCCTCGTTGACACAGGTTTCGGAATCAATCTAATTCCGACCCGGACGCTGCGAAGGATGGGTCTGTCCGAAGGTGATTTAACTCCCTCTGACCTCAGGATCCAGGGGTACGAAAGGACAGGGAAAACCCCAGTCTGCAAGATCCGCCTGAAGACTCAGTTCGGTGGCTTAATTGCCAGCACCGAGTTCATGGTTGTCTCTCAGGACACCGCCTACAACGCATTGATGGGTAGGCCATGGCTCCATCTTCATGCATCGGTCCCTTCGTCGTATCACCAATGCCTCAAGTACTCGCTCAACGGTCGAGTAGGCGTGCTCCAAGGGGACGCGTCCCCTTTTGCTTCTTGTGAGTCTCGCTATCTGGATGTGGGTTATTACAAAAGTAAGGACAAGAAAATCCTGGTAAGCGAGGATAAACCCGCCCCGGTCACAAGTGATCCCTGGGAAAGCATGGATGACGCCTACAACCTCCCGATACACCGTTTGGAGGCCACGACCCACGACATGGGACCATGTTTTGTTGTTTCAGGTATGCAAGGAAGGCATGTTCCCATGTGCAAGCGACGACGGAAAATCACCTTGTACTCCTACATCAACCAGCCTCACGTCATCCCGGAATCTCCTACCCCTGTACGGTACCGGGACATCAAGCTTATGACAACGGCGGTGCGCCATACATGTCTCTTCCGCCAGGCTGGAATTAACCGACTCAGGACGACACGTCACCACTACTTTGATATCATCAAACATGGCCCTTTAGGCCGAATTCCAGATGGGATAGGGTCGACTGCCTTCATTGCTATGGTCTCAATGGCAAGCGAGTCTCCCGATGTGATGACCGCTGCTGCCCAAGCCGGCACCAGCTGCCCCTCGGATTTTGATAGGCCAGAAGTACCCCCCGTCGCAGGAAGTCCCCCCACGGGTGGGGAGGAACACTTGGAGGATGCTCCCCCATCCTTTGAAGAAGGCGTCTCTACCACGGTTGATGAACTGGTACAGGTGAACCTTGGTAGCGAGGCAGATCCGAAACCCATATTGATCAGTGAAGCCATGTCCCCCGAGGAGCGGCAGCAGTACGTAGACTTCCTAAAACAGCATCGTGATGTGTTTGCTTGAAGTTACAATGAGATGCCAGGGCTAGATGTCGAGGTCGTCGTTCACCGTCTGGGCCTCCCGGCAAAACATCGTGGGTTTAAGAAGCATCCCAGGAAGATGCACCCTTCTCATGGTGCTATGGTTGAGGACGAAGTTGACAAGCTAATCAAAGCCAACTTCGTCAAGGAGGTCCAGTACCCCAAGTGGCTTGCCAACATTATACCAGTCAGGAAGAAGAATGGGTAGATCAGAGTCTGCATCGACTTCCGCGATCTTAATCGCCACTAGCCAAAGGATGACTTCCCACTCCCGGTGACGGAGCTGTTGATTGACGCCACGACCGGGTTCCAAGCCCTCTCTTTCATGGATGGGTATTCCGGGTATAACCAGATCCAGATGGCCCCCGAAGACGAGGAGTCCACTTCCTTCAGGGCTCCCCAAGGTACCTTTTTCTACCAGGTAATGCCATTCGGTTTGAAAAATGTAGGTTCCACTTATCAGAGGGCCATGCATCGCATATTCAAACCGATTCTCAGGACATTGGTGGAATGCTACATGGATGACCTCATAGTCAAATCATGCCAGCGCCAGGATCATCTCAAAGACCTTGAGAAAGTATTCGGTTTCATCCGTTCTCATCACCTGAAGATGAACCCGCTGAAGTGTACCTTCGGGGTCACCTCCAGGATGTTTCTGGGCTTTGTTGTCAGATACCGAGGTATCGAGATCGACCCGGAGAAGATCAAGGCCATCAGCCAAATGCCTCCCCCGAGCAACATTCGGGAGCTTCGAGGCCTTCAAGGCCACTTAGCCTATATACGCCGATTCATCGCGAATCTGGCCGGCAAGTCTAAGCCCTTTTCCCGGCTCATGAAGAAGGGCACCAACTATGAATGGGATGTGGAGTGTCGGATCGCCTTCGAGGAAATCAAGCAGTATCTTCTCCAACATCCAGTCTTGATGCCACCTGTCTCCGGAAAGCCGATGGTCCTTTATGTGACAGCCCTGGAGAGATCCCTCGGTGCGCTGCTCGCCCAGAAGAATAATGAGGGTACTGAGAACAGTCTCTACTATCTCAGCCTCATGCTTCTCGATACGGAGGTCAGATACTCCCCTATCGAAAAGAGCTGCCTTGCGCTCGTCTTCGCCGTGCAGAAGTTACGACATTACCTGCAGCACCACGAGGTGCAATTGGTCTCCCGGGTAGACCCACTGAAGTACATCATGAATCGCCCTATGCTGACTGGCCGACTAGCACGGTGGGTGGTGATTCTCCAGCATTTTGATATCAGGTTTGTACCTCATAAGGCCATTAAGGGACAGGAATTGGCATACTTTTTAGCTGCCCATCCAACCTCCGCGGGTCAATCCCTGGACCTGGATTTCCCTCATGAGACGATCCTCTCAGTCGATCATGCTGTCACATGTTGGCAAATGCATTTCGACGGCGCCTCCCGGAGCCCCACCGGTAGGAGGCTCAACGATCCCTAGCCTAACAGAGTGGGCCTGGGTATTTTCTTCATTACCCTGGCACAAGCCATCCTTCAATACTCGTTCCTGTTGTCAGAAGGCTGTACGAACAACGAGGCAGAGTACCAAGCTCTCATCACCGGCCTCGAGCTGGCCCTTGAGATCCATGTGCCCCATTTACATGTGAAGGGAGATTCCGAGCTGGTAATCAAACAGCTTAATGGTGACTACGACGTCAGGAAGCTGGAGCTCGCACCGTTGATGGAGTACACCCTCCGCCTAATGGCCCAGTTCTCCCCTCGACCAGAGGTTACCCATGTCCCACGGTCGCAGAATGGCCAAGTAGACGCCTTTGCTGGTTTAGCCGCGTCACTCGCAGAACCCAATAAAGACGACTTGATCATACATGTGGCACACCGGAGAGTCATTTCCCCCGTCACCCAAGAGGACCATGATGGCCTGCGGGTAAGCCATCTCACCGCCGGACCCTCCATATCGGGAGTCCCGGGTTCGTCAGACGCAGTGGTTGAAACCACCCCCGACTGGAGAGCACCTTTTGTTGAGTACCTCCAAAATGGTCAGCTCCAGGACGATCGGCCCGAACGTGAGTGAATCCGACACAGCGCGCTTCAATTTACCCTCCAGAGCAGCCCTAGTCTTGAACAAATCCTTTATAAGCGGAGTTTCGATGGTGTCCTTCTCCATTGCCTCAAAGGAGGGGAGATACCTCACGTTATTCAAGAGGTTCACACCGGTTCCTGTGGTGCCCATCAAGCTGGGCCGAAACTGTCCCATCAAATCCGGAGGTTAGGGTACTTTTGGCCCTCTATGATCCAAGATTGTATTGGATATGCCAAGAGATGCCACGCGTGCCAAGTACACCCCAACTTCATGCATCGGCCGCTGGAGCCCCTCCACCCCACCAAGTACTCTTGTCCATTTGCGGTATGGGGACTTGATGTAGTAGGACCGTATCCACCGGCAACAGCCCGCCAGTGTAGGTTCATCCTGACTGCTACAGATTTCTTCTCCAAGTTGGCAGAGGCAGTTCCGCTCAAAGAGGTCAAGGCCCGTTCCATCGTTGACTTTGTGAGCTCCAACATTATCCACTGGTTTGGGGTACCTCACACCGTCCTCACCGATAACGGAACCATCTTCCGAGCAGCTGAATTGAATAAATTGTACGCTAAGTACGACATCCGGTCGAACCATACCTCCCGCTACCACGCGCAGGAAAATGGACAGAGCGAGGCATTCAACAAGACCCTCTCTAACATTCTGCAGAAGATAGTTGGTCAGAATAAGAAAAGTTGGCCGGACAAGCTCCCCAATGCCCTCTAGGCTTACCGGACGATGACTCGCAACTCTACCCAGGTGACCCCATATTCCCTGGTGTATGGAGCTGAGGCAGTCCTACCCATTGAGATCCAGCTGCCGTCGTTACGCACTGCAGTTTATGACCACCAGACATCAGATGAGGTAGCCGAGATCCATCTGGCTGAATTAGAAGCACTGGACGAGAATCGACTTTGTGCCCTGCACAATCTGGAAAGGCATCAGGACAAGATAGTGAGTGCCTTTGACAAGAAGGTTCGTCTTCTCTCTTTTCTACCGGGCGACCTGGTGCTGGCCCTTCGAGCGCCAATGATTCCTGGTAGGAAACCACCCAAATTAGAACCCAAATGGGAAGGGCCTTATATCATCCATAAGGTTTACCCCAATGGAGCATACACCATGGTGACCATAGATGGAGAGCGTATAACCCCTCCCACCAATGCTAAATTCCTCAAATGATACTTTTTCTAGGGAAAAAGGGTCATGCACGACCCTAAACTGCAAAATGGTCCCGCATGACCTTAAACTGTATCTTCGTCCTGCAAGACGATAAACTGTGAAATGGTCCCGCATGACCTTAAACTGCACGTTATGGTCCAACATGACTCTAAACTGCAAATTCATGCACGACCATAAACTGCATCTTCGTCCTGCAAGACGTTAAACTGCAAGCCGGTCATGCCTTCTTGACTGAGGCTCAGCCTCAGGCCCCTTGGCCTCCTCGGGCCCCTGGCCCCGTCTTCACCGTGAGACGTTAAACAGCAAGCTGGTCAGGTCTCCCTCACCGCGGCTCGGCCTCAGGCCCCATGGTTTTCCCTGATCTATTGTCTTGTGGGATTGTACGGTATGGAGTAGGACTACGTCCTCATTCACGTCGGATTACTCGTCATACCATACATATCCCCAAATGAGATGCTTCTTATCGTCCCGCATGACGTTAAACTACATTTCTAGAACTACGTATGGCTTGATTCTCATCCTTATGAGATACGTAGGAACACTCGGACGCCTCGTCTTGAGCCCAGCCCCAAGCTTTTCCCTTCCACTATTCCCCCTAGGAATATTTTTCTTAGAGGATCTTTGTGTAGCAGGGATTAGGCTTTCTTGGCCCCACTTACGCAACCCTGCTCGCACAAGGATTGTAAGGGTCGCACCATGTGCCCACTCCCATTCTTCTATTCCTTCCACGTCCTCACTGCATGACGCTAAACTGCATGGCCTTCAAGAACTACGTATGGCTTGATTCTCATGCTTATGAGATACGTAGGAATGCCCGGACATTTTGTACGTTGGCCCATCCCAAAAGCCTAAATCTGCCCCTCGGGTAAAGACATGGCAGGGTGCACACTTTTGCCCCGACCCGCATCGAGCAAGCCTTGACCCGGCTGCACATTCCCCCCTGGAGGTGTTTGCCCCTTATGTGGATGGATACAGCTATGCTTCACCCACTCCTTGACTGGGATTCCATCATTTTTCACTCCCAGAAGGACCCCCAAGAACGGCCTGGATACAATGCCCAAGGGATTTCCTACCGATACGGGCCAACGCCCCCGAGGGTTTTCAAGCAACAAGTTGATACAAGTCCCGAGTTGCGAATTGGGTCAGCGGTCGACGCTCATTTGTTGCTCCCATACGGGTCACCATAGGAACGCTGTGTTTCGAACTTGGTAAAGAGTGTCTTGGATCTTCGGGTCCACCCCGATATGTCCCTGACATCGAGTGCAGTGATTCATTCTGCCCCATCCCGAGGCGACAAACTTCCCCCAGGTGGTGCTAGCGATCGGGCCCACGGCCCCGATTCCTCATAGGGGTGTACGGTGTGATATGGTACTATGTCCTCATTCAGGTCGGGATCTTGTACCATGCTGTACGCCTCCCCTTATGAGGCCCAGCCTCAGTCCCCTTGGCCTTCTCGGGTCCCCAACCCTTGTCCTCATGTAAGACGTTAAACTGCAAACCAGTCAGGCCTTCTTGACTGATGGCTGACCTTAGGCCCCCTTGGCCTTTCCGGGCCATGGTCCAGGATTCCTCATAAGGGTGTACGGCGTGATGTGGGACTATGTCCTCATTCACGTCGGGATCATGTACCATGTCGTACGCCTCCCCTTACGAGGCCCAGCCTCAGGCCCCTTGGCCTTCTCGGATCCCCGACCCTCGTCCTCATTGTAAGATGTTAAACTACAAGTAGGTCAGGCCTTCCTGACCAATGCCTAACCATCAGGCCCCTTGGCCTTTCCGGGCCACGACCCAGGTCCTCTCTTATAGGAGTGTATGGTGTGGTGTGGGACTATGTCCTCATTCACGTCGGCTTCTTCGCCATACCACACACCTCCCTTGTTTAGGGGTATATTTCTCCCCTTCTCGTCCAGTATGACGTTAAACTACATATAGAGAACTACGTGTGGATTGATACCCATCCTCATGGGATACGTAGGACCACCTGAATGTCCAAGATTCGGGTCCAGCCCCATCTCTCGGGAATCCTCATCCCATCCTGGCCCCTTGGCATATCCTTCCTCCATGAGAGGATTATATGGTGTGGTGTGGGATTATGTCCTCATTCACGACGTTCTCGTAATGACCATTCCATGTGCCGCCCCCCCTACTGAGCTGTTTCGTCGATCCCTTTTTTGGCGGTTCACCAATGTGCTTAAGAGTACTCTGGTTTATTACCTGGAATGAAAAGCTTTACTTGGACCCGTCCGCACCCGCTTTCCAGGCTTTGTGTATCCCCACATCAGGGATTTCATCATCTCTCACACCCGGAGGGACCCCCAATAACGGCCTCGATACTACACCCAAGGGCTCTCCTACCGTTACGGGCCAATTCCACCGAGGGTTTCGGAAAACAAATCGATAAAATCCTGCGTTGCGAATATGGTCAGCGGTCGATGCTCATTTGTTGTTCCCACCTCAGGCTAACGCGATATGGACGCTGTGTTTCTATCATGGTTAACAGTTTTCCTCTATCGCCAGGCCAACCCATTAAGCCCAAATGTCGGGTACATGATTCACACCCTTCATCACTTCATCATGTCCAAGTAGAATCTTAGAACTCTTGGTACTTTTCCTCCGTGCACGTCTGCGCGTTGGGATAACAAGCTGCATCAAAGGTGTCCTTTGAAACTCTCTGCCGACTCCCCTTTGATGGACACCCTAAGTATTGCGATAAGGATCTTCCCCCCTTGTTTCCCACACCGAGTTTATCTCATGTGGTCTTATGGATTGGGTTGACATCTGTGATTACTCGGGAGTTGTCACCACCCACGGTCCGAGCTCTAAGACCATAAACTAAGATTATCATCTGGAACTATGTTCAAGACCCCTTGTCTTTGGGTCCAGCTTGAGTTCAGCAAGTTCACCTCTCTGGTCCTGCCTTCAGGACCCCAACCACGGGACCACGTGGCGTAGTGTAGGACCACGTCCTCATTCATGTCGGTTTTGTAATAGCTGCACCACACACTCCCCGTTCTGAGAGTTAGCCCTCCTATTCCTTGTCCCGCATGACATTAAAAGGAATCCTTCAGAACTATGTGTGGCTTGATTCCCATCTTCATGGGATACGTAGGACCACATGAATGTCTAAGATTCGGGTCCAGCCCCACCTTTTAGTGATCTCCTGATCTCTCGTTCACCTGGGCCACTTGGTCTATCCCTCTCCAGGAGGGGGATGTGTAGGTATGATATAAGGATTTGGGCACCGTTCCCCCTTCCCCGGGGAATCTGCCATCTCTCAATCACCCTCAAGGTTGAGTCTCTTGACTCCTTGCAGTGGTTCACCCATGTATTAAGAGTACGCTGGTCTAGGGCCAAGAGTGTCAGATTCAACTTGATCAAGTTCCTTCCACTTGTCAAGCTTCATGTTCCCCTCCATTCGGGCTTCCATCATCTCTCACACCCGGAGGGACCCCCAATAACGGCCGGGATACTACGCCCAAGGGCTCTCCTACCGTTACGGGCCAACGCCCCTGAGGGGTTTGGAAAACAAATCGATAAAATCCCGCGTTTCAAATGTGGTCAGTGGTCGATGCTCATTTGTTTGTCCTCATCTCAGGCTAACGCGAAAGGATGCTGTGTTGCGAATATGGTCAGCAGTAATCCTCTGTCGTCACGCTAGCCCCTTCAGTCCTTGAATGTTGGTTGCATTATTCACATCATTTTCCACCCCATCATGTCCAGGTGGAATCTCGACACTTTTGGCGCTATCCCTCAGTGCAACTTTGCATGTCAGGGGGGCAAAGCTGCAATCTGGCGTCCTTCGGGGCTCCCTTGGTCCGAGCTCTAAGACCATAAACTAAGATCCATTCGGGACTACGTTAAAATTGATTCCCATCCTCATGGGATATGTAGGACCACCCAGACGCCCTGTCTCCGGGTACAACCCATTCAGGAAACCAGTCTCTCCCCCTGTTTCACCTCTGTATAGGCCCCTTGGCCTAAGTTTTCCCTCTCCGAATGTCATACAATTTGATGTGGCATCATGTCTCCGTCAATTGTGTTTTATAACACTGTGCACATTTCCCACCTAGCATCGTCTCTGCTACGTCTGCGCTGCATGATGATAAAATTCATGCTTGGTCCTATCATACGACCCTAAACTATGACATTATCGTCCTGGCCGCCCGACGAAAAACGGCACCGCATTGTGGTGACCTCGTTGTAGAGGAAATCACGTTGGGTATTGGTCACGTGCCATGCCATTTGTCAACGCCCATCATGGCTTGATCCTTGTGGTGACATCACAGCCTACTATTCTGGGCCTGTCGCTTCACAAAAAAAACATTCACCTTAAAGAACAAACAAGATACATCAAATTCCGCTTCTTTAAGTGAAAGGGCCACACCCGCACTCCCCTTTTCCCCTGGCACTGGTATCCTACCATGTCACCTTCCAGAACAATATATGGCTTGATTCTCATCCTTATGAGATACATAGGAGCGCTCAGGAACTTCCCCGCGGGCCCAGCCTAACCTTTGTGTTCGGTCCCTCGACTCGAACATTTCCCCAGAGAATGCATGGTAAGTAGGGCTTAGGTCCTCCTTCACGTCAGGTCTTGACTCCATGCGTCCCCTGCTCCCTTTACCCATTTATGGTTCAAGGCACCCTTCAGAACTACGTATGGCTTCATTGTCATCCTCATGAGATACGTAGGAGCGCCCGGGCACTTCCCCGCGGGCCCATCCTAACTTTCCCTTTCGGTCCCTTGACAAAAAACCTCTCCCAAGGAGGTTGCGCGGTGTGATATGGGGTTGTGCCCTCATTCACATCGAGTTGTTCACCGCGTCATACACACCTCCTATTCCCGTTCACGCCAGGTTTTTGAGTTACTCCACCATGTGCCTCTTATGTTTCCTCTCACCCATGGTCCGAATTCTACGACCCTAAACTAAGACCCCCCAAGGGAAAGGAATCTGCTCCCTCTATCTAATACGTTTCGTTGCCGTATTCAGATGTGTTTTGACAAAGAGACCGAAGTGTGGGATTGTCACAGGGACATTCCCCTCGTCCCATGACCAAGCATCGTGAGCTCGCTATTTGGATACTCATCCTCTTCCACGTCCAAAAGGACCGTCGGACGACATGGATACTAGGCTTAAGGGCTCTCCATGAATGCTGGACCTAAGGGACCTTCAATCTTTTTGGGCCAATGTCCATACGGATATTGGACAACAAATCGATAAAATCCCACGTTACGAATACGGTCAGCGGTCGATGCTCATTTGTCTCTCCCCATTCTAGGCTAACGCTACAAGATGCTGTGTTGCGAACATGGTCAGCAGTTATCCTCCATCGTCACGCAGCCATCATCGTGATATGAATCTCGAGCACCATGATTCACACATTTCCACTTCCTCATGTTCAAGTGGAATTCCTTCATACTCGGCTCTTTCTCTTCGCGCATCTAGGTGCGCTAAATGATCATGTTAGTGTCATTGGGCCGGTATTCACCGAGTGTCCCTTTGCCCTAACCTGCCCCTCTCTGTGTCGGGAAATTCCCACCCCTACTACTTGTTTCCCACACCGAGCACGACTCATGTGGGCTTAGTAGTTTTGATGAGATGTGTACCAACACGGTCAGGCTTCCCCTCGTCCTGCATGATGTTAAAATGCACTTTCAGGACTACGTATGGATTGATTCCCATCCTCATGGGGTATGTAGGAATACCCGACCACTTTTCTTCGGGCCCAGCCCAATCCTCACTCTTGGTCCCTCGACCTGAAGAGTTTCCTCCAGGGGGTATGTGGTATGAGTTGGACTCCAAGTCCTCATTCACATCGGTTTCATATCTACCATGCCACACGCTTCCTTCCCTCTAATTCCACGTCATATCGTATGACGTTAAACTATAGGAGTCTATGTGTCCTCAACGCATGACATTAAACTGCGGTTCTACCCTGAACAAGTTCAGGATGCCCCAAGATCCCACTGGGAAGTGACAGATCCCCCCGCCAGAGAGGCCCTGTCTGAAAGAAGGAATGATCCATGATCAAACCGATGCGCCTATCTGGCGTGCTCCCACCACGGTGGTGTAACTACCTAAGTGTTGGATTCTATTTGGACAGACCATCACTCCATATTCCACGCTTTGTGTGCCCCTTATTCAGACCCTCGTCCCCTTTCATGTCTCACGGGACCCCCTAACGGCCTGGTCTCATGCCGCATTGGCTCACCTAACGTCCTGGGCCAACGTTCCGGAAGACGGGTCATATCTGGAAGGACCCCCTAACAGTATGGATTTTTGACCTATGTTCTTCCAACTGTCCTGGGCCAACATCCTGAAGGATTGATCAACAACATCTGTGACATGGTCCCGTGTTTCGAACATGGTCAATGGTCGACCCTCATTTGTTGTCCCCATTACAGGATAATGCAGTAAGGGTACCGCTTCTCCTCCACCATTAATGGTTGTCCCTTATTGTCACACCATCCCCACAGTGTTCCGAATCATGGGTATCGTAATTCACGCTTCCCATTTTCATCTGTTTGGACTGATTTCAGCACCCCTGGCGTTGCCCCATTCGTGCATAAGAGCACGTTAAAGAAACGGTAATTCGGCTATCCTGAAAGTTCCTTCTCCCATCAATCCTCTCCAGTCTCTCAGAAATCCGGATTGGTAATCCGAATCCCAGACATCGGGCTCGACCCACGTGGGCTTGGGGAATTGTCGTCGAACGTCCCGTAAACATTATAGGGATGTAACAGGGCAATTCGATAGTAGAAATCGCGTGTGCTATGGCATTCAAAACAAAGGTAAAATTTGGAAGCCCGAAAGTACCAATAAAGGGTTTTGGGTTTGTTACAATACTCGGGGGTCGACTTCCCCCATCGACGGGTTGACCCCATCAAAAGAGTGTTGCAGCTCCGCCATCCGTTGACTTGCGACATCCAAGGCTTGCTGCCGCTGAACCAGCTCCCGCTCCTCCTCAGCAGCGGCGGGGCGCAGTTCTTCATTCCTGGCTTTCGCCCTCTCTACGTCCGCTTGAACGGCGGCCATCTTTCTAGAGGTCTGCCTCATATGCTCTTCTTCCAATGCCAGCTGGGCCTTCAACCGTGAGACCAGCTCATATTGTGCGTCAAGAGAGGCTGAAAGCCCGTCTGCCCGGGTCTGCATCTGTTGAACCTCGCCTTCACCCTCCTGGAGCTTCTTAATGCTGGTCGCTTTCCTCCGCTGCCAGCCCACGCTGAGCCCAGGATCATGCTCCCGGATCTTCTCAGCCATAAGATCTCGGATGAGTGCGTAAGGACGTTGGGCATCCACTCCCCCAGCGCACAGTTCGCGCAACTGCGAGCGAAGCCTATCCATTTCGGCCAGCCATTGTGCTTGGGGAGTGTCCTTGATAAAGCGTGCGATCAGCTTCCACGACCGGTGGCGGACTATGCTGCTGTCTTCCTCGTCAGAGGCCGTTTCGTCCCAGTCTGTGCGATTGGAAGGCTCGTACGCGGGATACGCCCGCAGGAAATCCTCGGCAGGATCAACATCCGGTGTTGAATCTAGTGCGACGCCTAGCGTCGAAGCAGGCGCGATAGAACTGGGACCGACCGGTTGATCCTCTTCCTCGAAGTCCACCTCGATGACTTCGGGTACGGCCCTGCTGGTGGACCCGCCAGTGATGATGTGCGTCGCAGCTTGAGGAGATGGAGGGACTATTTCCACCATCACCGGCATGCCCCTAGGAGGGACGCCCCCAGACATCCCGACCAGTCTTGCCGCAGCGGCCCACGCCAGTCAAAGAACTATACAACAGAGAGACATAAAAGTAAGTTGGCATGGTCTACATGTGACAATGAGTAGACCAGTGGAGGATACTTATGGAGATCAACCTCCGAGCGCTGCTCTTGAGCCGGTACTGAAGGGACCCCGAGACGAGGCCCCCCGTATACTGTTGGAAGTTCTTGAGATTCCGGAGGAGCCACCTCGGGCGCCCTGGTCCCACTAGATGCAGAACTGGACGTAGCCATAGGCGCGGGTTCTGAAGGTCCCACATCATCACCCGCCAAGGAGCGAGAACGAGGCCTGCGAACAAGTTCCTCCTGCATGGCTCAAACATTGGTGAGAAGTCCATAGGGACCCAAGAACAGGTCGTAAGGAGAGAAGTTCAGAATGCTACCTCGAGAGCCTCCGTGAAATCGTCAGATTCTGAGCCTCGGTCTCTGACCTCGCCCTCCTCCAGCGGGCTCCCTCCTCCAGCCTCATCCTCCCGAGAGGAGTCCTCTGATTCCTCCGGCAAGGGGAAGCGCTCCCTGAAATCGACAGCCGATAACTGTGGGGGGACCGTCTGATTCAACAGTATCCTCACCCGGTCTGTCATTGGGCGAGGGACACCACTGTAGTGGATGTAATCCTCCAGTTCGTCCAGGTACTGTGCTACCTCCACCGGAGACGCCAGGAATCCATCCCGGACTAGGCCTATGCCCGGTAATTCCATCCCAGGGCGATTCAGGTGGGCCCATATCTCGGGTGGGCAGTGGAATTGCCGGTTGACATCCCAAATGTCCCAAGCTTCCGGGAAGACGGCATCCTCTGCCATGTCAATGTGATGCAGGCGTTTCCCCGGAGCCTAGGTGGATATCCTACGAAATCCCCTTGGTGGCCACCCCTCCGGATGACCCTGCTCTTCCGGAATCACCGGATCCACCGCTGCCTCCATACACTCGGCCGATGCGGGTCTCGTCGCCATGGCGGCCCCACTACTGCGAGCGGCCCTAGCCACCATCCGACCCCAACCTCGAGATAGAGGAGGCCCACCGTCACCGACCCGGATAGTTGGTTGCTTCAGCATCTCTCCTGGGTAAGCAGCCTCCCAACTGATGGCGTACTCCTTCACTAATCCGATGGTGGCGGTGGATGGAGGCAATGCAATCCGCATCTTTCCGTCTTCCCGTGTGAACATGAGCCATAGCTACCTCAACACACACGAGTGCTCCTCGTGACGCACCTCCCAGTAGACCTGCGGGGTCAGCCACTGGAGGCACCGGAATTGCCTCGCAAACCGATGCGGAGTGTACGGTTCACAGAGTGGATCACGATCTATTCGTGCCACCAAAACTCCACCTTGGAAGGCCAGGAGGTAAGCCCGATGTTCTTCCGTTCCCCGTCCGTCATCAGTAAGAATCCCTGTCAGCAACGGGAAGGGATGGAAATTGAATTCATCCGCCCTCCACACCCGATTCAGCACCATTGGAACAGCCAGTTTGAACGGGAAGCTCCCGACCGCGTTCAGGATGGAGGGGCGGAAGTTCGATCCCGGCGGAGAAATGGGGTTTGGATACTCGTAAATACCCCTGATATGCACTGCGATCCACCAATACAAGAGGTGTAAGGGACCGCATATCCTTGGCGACTTCTTGCCCTCGCTAATATGCCGCAGCATTCTGTACAGTTTGGTGAGCATCGGGATCCCCAGGTTGATCCGCTACCCCATGGCCAACATCGACGCCATGATAAACGATCTGGGTCGTAACCCCATGCTTGTATCCCTCACCGGTAGGATCCAGCCACAGATGAGAGCCGGGATGAACGCCGCCAGCCTGACTATCGGCTGTTGTTCAGTGCTGACACTGAAACCCCAAGTCATCCATTGGCTGTCCTCCAAGACCCGCCAATACGAGTGCCCCTTGCCCTGTTGGGCCGCCCTTGGACACGTTCGAGGCCTCGGAGGGAACTCTCGATTCTCTAGGAAATTCAGGAAGCATTTGAACCACCTCCTGAAGTGGACATCCCTCACTGCCTCCTTGTCCTCTCCGGGGACAAGTGCCATCAGCGCCGACGCCAGTCGCGGCATTTGCTCCGCATCTCCCCACACGCTGACAACGAGGAGGAATTCTTCATACATGGCCCCTAAGATTGGGACCACAGAAATCAGGTGGACATCCCACAGGCTGATGCCCACCTCCCCGTGATGCAGGTGAAAAGTGTTGGTCCTAGATGACCATCTACTCAGCAACTACGGCATTAGCTGCTTCGGTTGGTAAATGTGGAATTGGGAGGCCCATGCCGCCTCATACAACCCTACTCTCCTCATATCGGCCCCAAACTCCTCGCATGAGGCGCCTACCCAGTAGGCCTAGGCCCAGTCATCAGTAAAGTTCCCACCCTGGCGCAGGTCCCACTCATCGGACCATCCCTTCTTCGAATCCTGCAAAGCCGCCTTCAGCATGGTACGATAGAGGGGAGGGGAAGTCTCCGGTTGCAGTGGCTTCCCGTCAATGTCGTTCACATGGTTGTAGAGACAGTCAGTGGTGATGGGTGTGAAGTTCCCTTGTGCGTGACCATCGGCCGCCCGGAACCATTGGTGCTGGCACGGTGTCCTCCTGAACCAGCAAGCTGGTTCATCCCTATTCTTCTCAGGGATAAAGACGTCATCCCTCAGCCCGAAGCTGTACAATGGCAGTTTCTTGCACTGCGGATAATCTCTCTGACCCTCCGAGAGCAGATCTGTCAAAGAAGAGTGGTTCGAGTGGCTCTGGATCATCTCCCCCAAGCCTGGACAGTTGGCCATCTCATCTCGGTGAGCAACATCTGCAAGCACCCCCAATATAGCCTCTTGATGGACCATTTCAACTCTGGCCCTCAAAAAAGAATTCTTTCGGCTGGATCGCGAAGCTCGACCGTGAAGCTGAATCGCGAAGCCGGATCGCGAAGATTGGTCGCGAGACCAAGCCGAAAAGTCTGGCCAAGGCCGACAAGCAGAGGTTCGCTTGGCGCAGACGCGGAGTCGGAGACCCGCGGTTCGCCGCGAAGCTCGATTCGCGGAGGGCTGTCACGGAGTACGCGGAGCTTCGCGAAGTCGAGAGAACAAAAAGACAAGGAAGGCATGTGAAGACAAAAGAGAGGTCGACCCCCTATTTATAGGTGGTGAACCAGGAGCATCGCGGCGCGCCTCACCCGCGCGGAGCATCGCGGAACATCCGGATCTGTGGCCCCGGTCAGTACCGCGGGCACCCTTCGCCAAGCCGCATCGCGAAACCGCCAACAATTTTGGCGATTTTCCATCAGACTTCCACCCTTAACCCTCCGCGGCTCCAGTCTGAGGGGGGGAATTTTTTGGCGCCAAAAAGTTGTCCTGAAAGAAAGGAACGAAAAAAAAGAAGGCTGGCACGCTGCCTCGTGAAGCACCGCCGCGAAGCACCGCTGCGAAGCACCATCGCGAAGAATCCCAATCCTGGCGGCCTCACGAAGCTCCTGAGGAGGTAAAGATCCGTGAATGCATTTGACATTCACGAGCCGCCGTGAAGCTCCTTAGGCGGTAAAGCTCCACGAATGCATTTGACGTTCGCGAGCCGCCGCGAAGCTCCTGAGGCGGTAAAGCTCTGCGAATGAATCTGACGTTCGCGAGCCGCCGCGAAGCTCCAGAGGCGGTAATGCTCCGCGAATGCATTTGACATTCGCGAGCCACCGCGAAGCTCCAGAGGCGGTAATTCTCCGCGGACGATGTTGACGTTCGCGAGCGCGCCACGAAGCAAAGGAGGCGGCGCGCGAGCCCTGCTTCGTGGCGCCCCTTCCCTATAAATACTGGACTCCCCCTGAGTCTCGAGGACGGACAATCCGACCTTTCGGCTTCTCCTCTCCCGAATCGCGAAGCACTCTTTGCCCCGGGAATCATGAGCTTCGTGAGGTACTCCTACTTCGCGAGACGCCTCTGCTTTGTCTTGTTTTGAGCCCCTCTTCCGAGAGGGATGCCCTTCGCAAAGCTCAAGGGCATTCGCGAAGGAAGGGGATTCCCAAGGGAACCCGGGCAGCCGCGGAGCATTTATGCTTCGCGAAACACCCAACCCATCCTAGTGATCCCTATGCTAAGGAAGGATCGCAACACATCGCGAAGCACACTGCTTCGCAGGACCCTGCTTCGCGAGGCACCTCTTCTTCGCGAGGTAGTGCTCCGCGAACACTGTTCCACTTCGCGAAGCACCTTCCACTCACACCTATGCCCCATGCTAAGGCCAAGGCAATCCACTTCGCGAAGCAGACTCCTTTGCTTAGCGATTCCTCTTCCCGTGCGACCCTCCAGGTTTTCACGATGTGATTTCAAAGTCCCATGGTCAGTACCACCCGTAGCGTTGATTCTCCTAATGCTTCTTCGCATAGGCACGCTAACGGCTATTGCTTTTTCGCATAGCCACGCTAACGTGGACCCCTCGATGGTTCGTTCCACGACCCCCCTTAACAATGGCCTTACTGGTACCTTCCCTTCCCCAAGGACCAGAGGGTACCAGTTATGTATGTCCTAGGGGTGTGGAGTGAACCCACCTCGTCCGAGCTGCAGGATATTAAACTTCCAAGCACCACGTCCCCAACACATGACGTTAAACTGTGACCCAACCTCATGCCCCTCACGAAGGGTCCCCCCAACTCGAACATTCTTTACACCACTCGTCTCCACGGGAATGGAATCACCCATTCACATGCGATGAGATCCTCCCTGTCGGAGTGGCGTATGTTCGTAGGAGAAGGGCGACCCTAGTTCCCCAAAGGATGGCTGCACCTATGCATCTCTGTACTTCCCGACTACCAAGGTTAGTGGAGGGCGTGATAGGGAACGAGGCACCTCCCACCATTGGACCAAGGTCCATATTTCCCTCGCTTTGTCGCGCCATGGGCCTCCATCCTGGAGTAAGTCCCAGCACCGTGGGCCGCCTAACGTGTAAACCCCTCTTCGCTTCTCATGGACGCTTCCTTCGCGACGTGATCATCAGGTCCTTGCAACCTCTTGTTTCTCACACCGAGCATGACTCACGTGAGCTTAGTGTGAGCACCGACCCTGACCCCCACCCTTAGCGAACTACGAGGACTTTGATCCATGTCAAGGCATGGTACGTAGGAAGCCTCTATGAGGTTCACGCCCACCAGTCACTCATTCACGTCGGGTCTCATTCACGTCCAGCACGACGTTAAACTGCAATTCCAGTCCGACGGAAAGCCATTGTGACTAACCTGAACTACGAGGTCTTTGATCCATGTCAAGGCATGGTACGTAGGAAGCCTTTCAGAGGTTCAAGCCCACCACTCATTAGACCAAGGTCCATCTTCACGTCGGTTCGCCGACATAGCCAACTTGCTCGTTCGTTCATTCACGACAAGTTTCCCCCTCGTCTAGCATGACATTAAACTGCATGCCCCTCTTGTCCCGCATGACGTTAAACTGCACACCCACCTGAACTACGAGGTCTTAGATCCATGTCAAGGCATGGTACGTAGGAAGCCTTCCATAGGTTCAAGCCCACCACTAATTGGACCAAGGTCCACTTTTACGTCGGTCCACCGACAAAGCCCCATATGAACTACGAGGTCTTTGATCCATGTCAAGGCGTGGTACGTAGGAAGCCTCCACGAGGTTCAAGCCCACCCCTCATCCAATTCACGTCAAGTTCTATCTACGTCCAGCATGACGTTAAACTACAATTCCAGTCCGACGGCAAGCCGCTGTGACTAACCCGAACTACGAGGTCTTTGATCCATGTCAAGACATGGTACGTAGGAAGCCTCCACGAGGTTCAAAGCCACCATCTGGTCGTTCCAACCACATTCACGTTGGTTCACCCCCGTCCCGCATGACAGTAAACTGCATTCTCCAATCCGAACTACGAGGACTTTGATTCATGTCAAGGCATGGTACGTAGGAAGCCTCCCCGAGGTTCAAGCCCAACTCCCATCGGACTGAGGTCCCTCACTTACGTCGATTCTCCGACACCCACCGCCCGTCGTTTATTCACTTCAGGGTTCACTATCGTCCCGCATGACGTAAAACTATGTTCCATCAATCCCCTGAACTATGAGGACTTTGATCCATGTCAAGGCATGGTACGTAGGAAACCTTCCCAAGGTTCAAGCCCACCACTAGTGGACCCACGGGTCTACATTCACGTCGGTACGCTGGCGATTCTCATCGGTCCAAGGTCCATCTTCACGTCGGTTTATCGGCGTCATCCCGAACTACATGGACTTTGATTCCCTGCCACGAGGATACGTAGGAAGCCTCGTCAAGGCTCAAGCCCAACTTCACTGTCGCCCCTACGATGGTCCCATTTCACTCTACCTCCACTCCATTCATCAACCTATCACCCGTCCTGATTCTCGCCCGGACCGTCTTATCCCGGTGAGACCATGTCGGTACGCTCTTCTTCGCAGCCATCCATGGGCTGGCCCCGGTATCGACATCCCTTCAAGGAGGATCCCTCAATCCGATCTATCCTAGCTAATGCTCTGGTTGGGTTGATCCGTCTCCGCTAGACGTTAAACTTGAGGCATACCCTGTGTTGAGCATGGGAAGCTGAGGAAAGCCTCAGATATGTGTCTATGACATATAATTCCCCGCACTCGATGTGGGATGCCTCAGGCTTCCACACCCTCGAGAAGCCTTGTGGACAAGGATAACAGACAGACATGTCAGGTACCCTAGCATCCAGACACGCTACTGATGCCTCAATGTGACTACTCCCCTGACTGAAGGTTGCTGCCCTGACTAGACCCTTTGGAATGTCCCGACAGAAGCAGTGTAACTAACCAGCGCCCATGGAAACATGGCACTAGGAAGAGTTTCACGAACTACGTATTAAATCTATGAGGGAGACCCGGACTAGGTGATGAGTTCTGAGGAGGAATCCGCAGGAGGAAGAACCAACATCCCATCATCCCATTTCGATCAATGAGTAGACGTCCCTGAATAAGGAGAGAATGTCACCCGCCTTTGGAAAGCAGGAATGCGGGTCAACAAAGCGTCGTGCGTCCTCCCCCACGGACGGACGGGCGCGCGCCCCGGAGAAAGCGTCGGAAACAATGATCCTCATAAGTAGTCGAGTAAACCAGCATGTCGTCGATGAAAAGTACTACAAATCAATCAGGGTAAGACTGGAAGATCTTATTCATGAGACTCATGAATACTTCTGGAGAGTATTTTATGCTGAAGGGCATAACCAGGAACTCGTAGTGGCCATACTGACTCCTGAAGGCCATCTTCTCCACATCCTCATCTCGAACTCTGAGCTGGTGATAGCCTGACATGAGGTCTATCTTTGAGAACCATCGTGCTCCTTTGAGATGCTAAAAGAGGTATTCAATTATCAAGAGTGGGTATTGGTTCTTCACGGTCACCTGATTAAGGTGAAGGTAGTCGACACATAGTCGTAAGCCCCCATCTTCCTTCTTGGTGAAAAAAAATTGGAGAATCCCATGGTGAAACACTAGGTCGGATGAATCCCTACCACTACAAGTCCTCTAGCTATACCTGCATCTCACGAAGCTCAGCGGGAGACATCCTATATGCTAGATTAGATATCAGTGTTGTCACGGGGTATAGTTCTATGTAGAATTATACCACTCTGTGAGGTGGTAGTCATGGAACGTTGTCAGAAAAAAACGTCCGCATACTAATCCGCCACAATCAGAAAACTCGGACTCCGCTTATCAACTGCTCCTAGGATGAGACTAGCCAATTGATGTGTGATCAACATCCCTATCCTCTGCGTAAGACCATCATGTGCTCCAAAGGCTCCCTTCTAACTGCTGAATGTGAAATTGGTCTCATCCGTGCAGACAAACCGCACTTTGCACCTAATGCAGTCAATCTGAGCATAGACTATGGACAACGAGTCAATACCCAAGATAAAATCATAAGGCCTCGACGCCGCTAAAAAAAGATCCCAGTAGTAGCTCTTGCCTCCTAGAGTAAGCTCACACTTCCGGCACCAGTGTGTAATCATCAAGTCCACTCCCGTAAGATTCTCTAACTGTAAGGATCGAGCCAATGGCTTCGTCAGAATCTCTGATCTCCGAACAAGGGCAACAACAATAAAAGAATGACTTGCACCTGCGTCTATAAGTACTACGGCATGGTTGTAGTAGAAGAAAATAGAACCTCAAATAATATCAGGTGTTCCGTGGTCGTAGGCCTCGACTGCCTAGAGCTGAGCCTGCCTATGCCCGCTAGCTCCCTGTGGTCGGGGTGGACCTCTTGGTGACGGTGGTGGTAGAGCCTCGAAACGTCATCCACCACACACTGCTCAGCAAGCTCCTCTGCCTTTTCCGCCTTCTCATGATAGACCACCACAGTTTAACGTCTACCTCTACCTGGGAGGTCCTTCTACTGTCTTCTACTCGCCCGCACGGTGGGCCGAACAGTCTCGAGCCCGGTGACCCTTCCCACCGCATGCATAGCACTGCCTACTCCTCGTATAGTTGGCTCGGTTTCATGTACCCAACACAATTGAACCTCTATCATGAGATCACCCCCACTAATTCCCTGGTCCACTTCGACCTTTGTGTCAATTGTCTATTTCCAGCTGTAGAAGACTCTGCTATGTGTCATCCTGCAGTGGGTCTCGCAGCTTGTGTCGGATAAGAAAAAAGAGCTCTCCACCAGAAGGGCTCGCTCAAGTACTCCCGCCTACGTCAGAATACAGAGGGAGATCATCAAAGCCTTGATCTCATGTCTGAGTCCCTTACTAGAGGTTCGGGCCCTAAAGAATGTGTCATGTACCATGTCTGTGGAGTAGTGGGAGAGGTTAGTGAACCTCACTGAGTACTGAGCTAATGTCATGCTTCCCTGCCGCAGATGTAGTAACTTCTAAATCCACACCGCATGAAGGGTGGTTGGAACAAACTCTGAGCAGAAGAGACTCTTGAAGTTTTTACAATGTAAAGATGCCTCATTAAGAACCTAGATCATCAAGCTCCACCATCAAACTCCTACCACGAGCAGGAGACTCGCGGCAAGGATCACCATAAGTTTTGCTGGTGTCCCCACTAATCTGAAAACTCTGACCATTTCCTCCATCCAATCCTTAGCATCCTATGGGTCCGTCTCTCCCAGGATCATGGGAGGTCCCTTTCACTGAAACTCATGCAACGCACTATGGTGGGGTTCCCTCTCTACTATTGGAGCTGGTGGTATCGTGGCCCAGCATGTAGTGGTACCACTACTGCCTCCACTATGATGGGTCCCTGCACTGAGGCCTCGTATCTCAGTGGGATGTCATCTCATATGTAACTCAGAACCCTAGCTGGATTCCTTCGTGGGGCCATCCTGAAAAGAAACAGGTGTGGCACGTTCAAATAGTATACCTGGAGAGCTGACACAAAGCAATCACAAAGAAAACATTTGAAACACACATGCAATCAGTGTTTTCGTGCACTGAGTTGGAAATCAGAGGATAGGATCCTGGTGTATGGATATGTCAGCCACCGCACCAACACTGGACTCCGTGGACTGAAACCACACACAATAATCTTAACACTATTGCTTCACAGTAAGCTAGATTAGAGTCTTATGTTCTGTGATAGAACTGTCTGCTCTGATACTAATTTGTCACGACCCGCCCTCAGGGCCCGTGCTGTGACTACCACAACCCCACATTACATAGGCCAGGTCCTGGTGACTAGCACCAAAGGCATAAATCACGATAAAAATGGAAGGAATTCCCTTTATAAAAGTAAACAAAGACAATAGAGTATACAACTTATGTAAGAACTGTGTAAATATGAGTTCTAATGTAAGTGCTGAAAAGTAAATGGGCTAGTATACAAACCCAAATGTAAAGTACTATACAACTTAAAATCTTTTACAACTGAAAAAGGGACAACAGCTAAAAAGGTAAGATCCTGGAACGTCCACCGAGAATCCTACATGAAGTGTAGGTACATATGTCCACCTCAGCACTCCACGTCTATCGGTCCACTTGGTGTACCATCTCGCTGTGTGGTCCACCTTCGGGTACCGTCCGGTCCTGGCTCACTCTCGGCCTCCTTCAATGATGTCTTCCATCTGCAACCAACACAACGAAGTGCGGGCATAGCCTGTGCAGGGGTGAGTATAACAATACTCTGAAGGGACCCCGAGACCCCCGATGGTCTCCCAGAATCCACGATGGATAATTCACATAGGAAAGATACAAACATGAAGTATCAACCAACTAAACATAGGTATATTCACATACATATACCTATGTTATGAATCACAGTTCGGCTCCAACTCTTGAGCCTAAGCACAGCCTAGTCCAAACAGGAAAGCAAGTCAATCACATCGAAAATAATGATTGAAAGTCAAGACTCATCTCAAACAGGTATATATTTTTCATATAGAGGTAGAGATCATCAGATATAGTCACTGATTCATATAAGCTATCGGAGCCACATAGGATACTAGACCAGCTAAGCTGTCAAACCCACGTAGGATACTAGGCTAGCTACTCTATCAGCCCCACGTAGGATACTAGTATATAAGTCAAATTGTCCGACCCATGTTGGATACAAGAACAGTAGTAATCGTTTTCAATCCCACAGAGGATTCTAGTACATATGTTGTCATCATCAAAACCATAGAGGATTCCACTACGATTTTCATTGTCGTCGATCCCACGGAGGATTCCAGTACGGTAGTAATTGCAGTCGCAGCCAGCTCTAGGGTTCCTGCACACATCATGATCGATTCCGAGAGGGTCTTCTCCTAGAGCTAAGGGATTGATAAATCAACTATCAATAAGTCCAGTGTTATATGTATCCCAATGTTCCGTCTGGTCAATTAAAAATCAACACGACAGACAACGCGTCTATCGGATGCCTGGTCTGTGAGATATTAGATTTTCCATTTCAGGAACCCGTTTGGAATTACGCTCGTTACAATCTCGGCCATTTTCCAAAGACGTCCAAAACTCAATTAGAGTATTGAAAAAGAACCATATCGTCATGAGGATCCCAGTGCCATAGACGGCACGTCGATCGGATGCACAGTCTTAATGTTATTCACGTTTAAGTGAAACGGGCCCGGCCCGTCAAGCCTAGTGGGCTGGCGAGTCGGCTCGACCTTGTTCGGAGGGTCTGACCCGGAAGAGGGTCAGACCGTCCCGGTGAATCATGGACCATCCCGGTGGGGCGCGGCCTGACCTGACTGGCCGTGGCATGGCCTGGCTGGCCGACTGCTGCAGGGGGGCCCGCTTTCCCAAACCGGCGCCACCTAGCGGCGCCGCCCTCCTATCCGGCCGTCTGTTTTCCAGGCTCAAACGGCCCGCATGGGTGAGCAGCGGTCCTCCTGCGCGGCACCTATGGGTTACGCTACCTTCATCAACCCAGTCGGCCGACGAGCCGACCAGTTCTCCCACTGAATCGGCCTGGGGAGTGCGGGTCGCAGTCCTCCGAAGTGCGGCGCCCCCTGTGGCACCACGGTATCTTCGGTCCGGCCGGCTTTAGCGGGCCGGTTCATCATTGGCCGAGGGCCCCCCAGTTTTTGTTCGCTGTCCATCCCTCTTCGCACGGTACCCATAGAGGCGGTCCTCTTCAGTCACTCCAACCTCTTCTGTCACCGTCTCCATCGAAAATAAAACGACGATCAACGGAGGGTCATCAGGCCGTGTTCATTCATCCCGCATCCTCCACGTTAGGTTGTATCATATGACTGAAGATAAAAGATTATTTTAATGAGGAATAAAGAACAATTTTATTCAATTAAAATTGAAACAAACCGCCTAGCTAGCAAATGACGTCGAACATCGACATGCAGCAGAAAACGAGGGTCACGGTAGTCTGGCGTAGTGGAAGAATGGGGTCATCCCATCAACGTTGGAGGAAGAGTCGTTGATGTAGGTGATACTTCTCACGAGCGGTGTCTTCTCCCTTGACATAGAAGAATAATAAGATATGAGATGTCTTGGAGCATTCTTTGCCAAGAGAGTATGGAGTTCAACCTGGAAGAATGACGGTCCTCTAATTATCCAATGATTCCCCACCAAAATATTTGCTGAACAAATATTGTAATTGACTTCTCCAATTTTAAAGAAATTCCATTCCAGTCAAGTTAATTTAAAAAAGTGTTGTGCCAATTAATTAATGGAGTAATTAATTGTTTGGGGTTGCATAATCAATGTTTGGGAGGTGGAGAGGCTCCACCATAAAGATGGGAGGAGTTAATTAATTAAGGTGAGTTTAAGGGAGTTAAGGGAACATGAAATGATTAGGCATCTTATGGGCCCCACCACACTAAATCCTCTCATGAGAGGGTATGTGGGTGTGGGACCCACCTCTAACTCCCAATTTTAGGAATTAACCAACATTAAAATGATAATATTATGTACAACTATATTATTTATTTTAATGAAATTCTCCAAAAATAACTTCTCCTCCCAAGAAAACAAAATTGTGGTAAAGGTCCCCTTACTTGAATATCAGTGATGTGAGTTCTTCGGTGCCCTCAGATTTCAATTCAGAGCACCTGTTAAAAGGATAGAAAAACTCGCACGTTCGTTTACTGAACATACCCGAAAAAAATTTCATAAATTAATACTGTGCACACTATGCCACAGAGTCAGGCGCTGTTAGAAACTGTGGACTCGTAAAATTACGAAGTATTTATGAAAAAAAATTCTTTGAAATTTCTAGGTCTTTACAGATAAAGTCAATATACGTGCGTACATACGGATTACCATCTCTATGTCATGGTGTAGTTTGTTATTCAAACACTTCATCATTTGGATGGGTATAATAATGAGTATAAATGATGTAAATAATAAAAATAACATGATAATTATTATATATATATTATATACCATCAAATTATATACAATTTTAATATCAAAAGATTTATATTGTTTCTCGTTCGTATGTACGGATTACCGTCTCCACGAATGGGATGAGATTAATTCCCTGTCTTATCAATTCAAGAATAATTTTCACTAGATGATTAAAAATAATGTTTAAATACTTAATATCATTCTGAATATGATTATGATACATACAATCGAAAACAAACATTTCTTATATAAGAATGCATATAATGGAAAACTAATCAGTTAACACCCGAAACGACGATAATACTAAAATATTATTAACAAATAAATATTAAACGATCATATATGGTATCATATAAATGTATATTATTTTTGTATAATATAATAACAATTATTTCACAATTATACATGAGGTTAACCTACCCTTGACCAATGAATAGTACAATATATGGGTTAATTCAGCAAGCTCTTCATTATTCAATGTTTATATGTAATTATCTACTGGGACCTCTTTATCATCCAGATCCGTGTTTTCCTAAAAATGTATTCAAAAACATTTTTATTTCTTACTAAACTATGGTTTAAAGTCATTTATACCATTATTTGACCTTATAAGTTTTGAAAGAAATCTTTCTATCGTTTTCCAAACAAGATACATTATGAAATTTTCGACAAAATTATGGTAATAATGTTTTTTAATATAAAAGGTCAGTGTGGCTATATTAATCCATTATAATATTGTCGAAACATCCCTTAAAAGCTATATAATAATATTTTCAAATAAATTTTTTCTTTTATAATTATGTAACCTTAAATTATTTCAAAAAAAGTATAAGATATTTCTCTCAAATAATTTTTATTTCATCTCTGTCAACATCCTTTAATGGATTTTAATCTTGTTTTAAGTTGATTTATTATGATACAAATCTTCCATTTTTTTATTGACGGTTTTGTGATATGTTTGACTGTGGATGTGTAATTTTTCTACCATTCATGGTTTATGGATAATGTATTTACATTTCGTATGCTAGTTTAAATATGAATGTTTTTGTTATGTTTAAAACATTTCATATGAGGAATGTATTGGACTTAGTAGGTGACGGGTGGAGCCCGATATATCTCCTTGATGCATAGGTAGGTCTAATGAGACAAACTAGTGACTTGGTACAAGGCCTTGACAAAATATTATTTTCTGTCTTGGCACAAGGCCTTGAATATTTGGTTATGAAGGATGGAATTATGTATTCCATCATTATGAAAGTGGATTTTATATTGCATGTGATTTTTAGACTAGTAGAATATCCATGTGTTTAAGTAAATGGAATTATTTTAATTTTATTTTCCATATTATGATGAAGATTATGTTGAAAAGGATTTTGTTTTTTCATATAAATTTCCTTAAATGTTTATTTTTTTAATGAAATTTTACCCTATATTGTTATCCTTACTGAGCATCTGAGCTCACCCCTTTTTATGTTTTATTTTTCCCGTGATGCGAAGAATTATATTATGACTGACCTACAGAGATTGTATTTGGGATCTCATTGTTGTCTATGGAAACAATGTTGTTGTAGTTTTATTTTTTATGATGTAATTTAAACCTTATGAATGTATCAAGTATATACAAGGATGCTAAACTAATCGGTATTTCTTGACATGATCTTTTTTTATCATGCCAATGATATGTAATAATGCACTGACTCTGGGCTTCTGGGGTCAGGGCGTTATAGTTTGGGAAACCTTGTGCCAACCATGTGGGCGATACTAACTCATGCCACCCCTTTCCATGGTTGGACTGAATTGTTATAGAAACCATGATATCACTATTCTTTCACCTCATTCTACAAAATTTATTGTTTCATCTAGGTGGACACACATTTTTTACAAAACGTGCACCAACCGTGCACTTATCTAGTGACTTTTGATTCCCCTTTCACTGTTTATTGAAGGTGATTCATGGTTTCTACTAACCATTCTCAAATTATAAATCTCTATAAAATCCTGAAAAAATTTTATAACACCTATTAACCTTCACAAACATAACCTAATCACATTATATACTTAAAATAATTAAATATAGTGTTAATTACTTAAAACCAATGGTGCCACATTTTCCCCACCATTTGCATTTCCATCATCAGAGTATAGAAAAACAGCATTATCCTAAAATATTTTTGGGCCATTTTGGGGAATTTACATTCTCCATTCCTATGATTCTACTTGAATCTTACTATTCCACCACAAAACCAACAATAGACTAATGCCTTTCGCAAAAAATACTTTCTATTTCATATCTAAAATCTGGACAGGCACACGAACCGACATAGCACTGCACTCTAGGTCAATGTGATCCCATCGAATCACATCGTCAGGATTAGGTTGATACCTTTTCAACTCATATAAATGGAAAAAATTAAGCAATGAACTAAACCTTGGTGGAAAAGACAACTATTATGCCACCCCAAAAACCCATTCAAGTATCTAAAAAGGTCCTATGTATCAAGGAGAAAACATTCCCTACATCCTAAAATGAAAATGTTCAAGCCTTAGATATATCCTCAAAACACATGATCACACACATTGAATGAAAATTTTCATTGAAGATGATATTAATATGATTTATGATGAGTCTGATCCATTTACATCTTTTTCCTAATTTGGTGATTCTTCTCTGTTGTCATTGGGACAAGGTTTTTTCCAACCCGTGAAGTCTCACCTATTTTAACCCATCAATGCAGATAATGACAAGGTAACACATAAAATGATTCAAAATGATATGTATATATAAAGACCTGATAATTTTTGTAACATGATAACATCACTAATGGTATATTATCCTTCAATGATCCACTAATATCCATTACTCAAGCTATATGATTGTCTTCTAATGTTTGTATCATCCTTTAAGATTATCCATCTTTCTATGGATGATAAACCATACTCGTAGTCAAAGGTGTTCCCAGGGGTTACTATAAGTATTTTAGAAATTGTGACATAAACATTGGATCATGGTTTGATACTATCATAACCAGTAACCCATGACTTTTTACTATGTCTCAGATATAA
Organism: Viscum album; assembly: GCA_963277665.1. Taxonomy (NCBI): domain Eukaryota; kingdom Viridiplantae; phylum Streptophyta; class Magnoliopsida; order Santalales; family Viscaceae; genus Viscum; species Viscum album. The sequence goes on from OY728121.1 coordinate 1,771,735,013, forward strand.
ATTTCGGATAAGACATCCACCTTATGAGATTCAAAAATTGGGATGATATCGGATGACCTTATCAGCTAATCCATTATGACCCGTATAGATTATTGTTTATGAACAATATTTTTGTGACCTATCATAAGATCCATTGATATATGATCCCATATCCAAATAGTAATAGTCCACGACTTCCACATAACCTCTATCCTCTAGTGCTTTTCATTAAACTCCTAACAGGTGAGGCATCTTGAAAAAAATCATCCACCTTCATTTTTATGTAAACCTACCAAAATTGTTCTTTCAATTCCTTATATATATTCTTTATTATATAATGAACAGAAAATTAAGAATGGTTGTAAGCATGAATTAGTTTTTCTTGAAAATCCAATATAATGACCAACCAATATCAAAACTAGAAAACTAAACTCCCATCCAGCTTCCATCCCCCAATGCTATAAACCATTGCGTTTTAAACTCATAGAAATATATTTTGAATTGGAAATATATGCATTTTTAACCATATTTATCAAATGGGAAATCAAAGAAACTAGAAAAAACACAAAATTATCTAATTATTTACAATCAATGATCATATCGGCTGTCATAGATATGAAATTCCACTTATCTAATGTTTCTTTGGAAAATTGACCATACAAATTCCTCCTTAAATAATCATCTTCCAGATTTCCATTACCGAGTGTATACGTATAGTCAATGTTAAAAACATGGAGATACTCTATCTGTGTCCATTTTATCGTATTCAAACACTGTTTTAAGAAATTATTATTCATGATCATATGATCCTTAAAAAGTATGAATTTATCAGCAAAGAGGTAATGATACCATGGCTTCAAAGAATGTCTTACAATTGATAAATCCCAATCACGTGTTGGGTAGTTCTTCTTATGAAACCATTACTTATATGAGATACAATAAACATCTTGATATTACTATATAAGAAAACATACCTACCTAAATTCTGAAGCATCACAATACCCCACATAACCTTGTCCAAGATTAATTGATGCAAATATTTTTTACGATATAAAGAATACATTAATTTCTTAAAAAGGATTATTAAATTCCTCATTCCACTTGAATGGAATAATTTTCCTTGTAAAATTATTCATTGGTGAAGTTAATCATGAAAATTCATGAAAAAAATGTTAAAATTACTCTATAGACCAAGGAAACCACATATCTCAACAACATTCTTTGACGATCACTATGAGATTATATCCTCTAGGTTTTATGGATACATAAAAACAACTATTTTAGAGATTACAATGAAAATAAAATTTACCTCCTATATTCAAGAATCACACTTTTAATGTTTGGAATACAGATTATGATCCTATATGATTCCCAACATTATCTCCAAGTATTTCTCATGATCATCCATTGTCCTTGAATACACCAATATGTCATCCACAAAACCTCCTCTAAATAATCTACATATATTTAAAATAACAAATTCAAAAATTCCATAACTACTACTAGTAACATCGTAATACTAAAATTAATAGCCACATACTCGTAACTCCTAGATATACTTTTGGAATACATCTTTAGAGTATCTACCTTCTGAACCATCTTATCGTGATACCCTGAACACGTGTCAATTTTAGTGAACAAATAAATACATTAAATTGATTGAAAGTTTCATACAATAATTGATGTGGATATTGATTCTTCATTATAACAGTATATAAATTACAATAATCGACAAAAAAATGAAGAGTTTCATCCGCCATTTTCACTAAAAAACAATTAATACCCACGAAGACGTACTAGGAAGAAATAATGGTATTCCTTCCAACTCTTCTAAATAGAATTTCAATTCACATAAACCTATTAGTTTTATTCGGTAATATCAAAGGTAAATAGAAGATATACCCAAGATGAGTTCAATATTATACGCCACTTCACTTATGAGTAGAAACCCTATGAAATTATGAAAAAAACATCTACAAACTAATAATAAATTTCTATAAATTCTATATTCAATATATCACCCACCGATGCTAAGGGAAAATTTTTCTACTAGTATGAGAATGTTCCAACTGCTAGTTCTAACAGCCCAACACACCTTCTGTAACATTATGGTATCCCTTAAATAGATACTCGACGCCATCATCATTCGTAAAAATAACCCCCATTCTATAAAAATCAGTGTGATATTTGAACATTTTCAACCAATCCATACCCTGGATTATGTCATATACTACAATTTCATGTATAGATAAATACTATACCAACTCATATCCATTAATTTTTAAGGAAATATTTTTCACATAGTCTCAACATTCACATTGGATAAAAGTAATTTGAAATTTCAAAATAAAATGAATAATCTCGACATGAAATCCTTGAAGATCAAAAACATAAGGATAAATAAACTAATGGGATACACCAATATCAAAAAAATCATTAATAAGCAGAAAATTCAATTGAATTATACCTACTACCATTGATGGTTCCAACCGATAATCCACCAACATTTTCTCACCTCCATATAGTTTCTTACTCACTATGGTTTATCCTTTATTTCCATGTAGATATTTCTCTTATTAAGGAGTCATGGTATTCATAGAATCACTTTGGATTCTTTTATACTACTAATGAGAACTATTCTTCTATCATATTACTTTTTATGCATATGATATATGTGAAACCTGATATGTTTCCCAAACACATAACCATGGAGTAATATGGAAATAACAATGAAGATGCACCATATGGTTGCAATTGGGGATTGATCTAGGTGGTGTTATAAAATATGTCTTATTTTGATAAAAATAACCATATTGATAAAAACTAACCTTACTCTTGGGTTTAAGAAGAAGATTCACTGATCCAGCCTTTTTATTTTGATTCATTCCACTACCTTGGAAATAGGCATTCCACTTCAACTTGATCCCAGAATTATAGTTCCTATTATTTACCACTTGTATCTTCATACTTCCTACACCCATAGTTATTGAGATGTAACATTCTACCACCATCACTATATTGATCAAATTGGTATATTCTGTTATACAAATCATGACAGTCTTAACATGAATTTATGTCCTTAAACCTAATTTAATATTTTCTTCCATTAAGGACTCACTTGTAGAAACAATGAGTTAAAGTTAGTATAAATTCATAAATTTATATTTAAAATATATAAATGAGAGATTCTCCTACCTCAAGATAAAAAAATTCTGTAATTATAACAATCCATAATGTTTTAGGATAGAATTATATGGGGGGGAATTCTTAAAAATACTCTAATGAAATTTATAGGTCATATTTATCATGAATTATTGAATCACACCACTAATATGTAATATCCCACATCATATAAGTTTATAACTTGAATATCAGCTTAGCTGGTGTTTCTATGTAATCAATGTTTCATTTCCTCATATTCAAGAAACACCTCTTCTTTTTGGTTCTAAATCACCCAAAAATAGGGGTGGACTTTTCTTATGGAAATTAATAATATTATTAAAATTCCGTGTTACATAACATATATTATCTGTATCCATATCTTTTTAAGGCTATAAAATAATCTAAACCATTTTTTGGTTCAACTATGGCTTCGGTGCAACCACATTCAGTGTGTCTTCTTTTCAATGGTTTATTTATGTCTAACTTGTTCAATTCACAATAACCAAAAATCACCATTCAATATCACTCTAAATAAACTAAAGGCTTAACAATTTCAAATTTACTACATTTTACATGCCATAATTTATCTTTCCCCAATTTATCATTTCTATAATTTCCAGCCATTTTTAAAAACACCATCATGCTTATTGAAAATCAATCATTTTTCAAAATTACACTACCATGCTTTTGGAAAAAGTCACAATTAAAAATAATTTAAACACAGTTGAATAATAAAATATTTTTCACCAAATAATAAATCATTAATCAAAATTAAATCTACACTCATAGTGGGAATTTATTTATTTTAATTCATGCCAATATCTTCTCGTCGACTAAACCCAAAACGATGAGGTTACAAATTCTATAAGAGTCTCAAAACACATATGTAAACTACTCCTGGGTAAAATGTGGTCCAAAATAAATAGGTTATATATCCATTTTTATTCTTTACATTTATTGTTCCTATTGTCATAGTTCATTCATTAAATCCAAAATAAGGACTATTCAGGCATGATTTTTTCTACTCTAAGAACGAATGATACCATTGTCCCAAAATAAAAGAAGAACTCTTCATTACTCATTCCATTTGTATCACCTCACCCCACCCCATTGGATTAGAAATGTATTATGATATTACTAGGATTTAGGTGACTTCCATTGGACCTTAAAATTTTGGACACAAATTCCTAGGGCTTCAATAAAATATTGGTATTGTTTTCCCTTTAAAAATAAATTATCCCCATCCAAGAATGCCATAACCAAAAAAAACTTGTGGAACATGTTAATAAAATTTATTATTAAAAGTATAAAAATATGGTAATAAAACTAATATATAACTTTGAACCACAACCGAGTAAAATCATAAACAAAACTAGAATCAGAATACAATGTAGAAGTGAAAACATACAAAACTCAAAGACTCCATGGTCACCAACTATACAGCTCCCATTAATATAAAAGCTACATTCCCATAATACATTCTCAAATTTTCAATAATTATCCCTAAATAAATGAGATAATTTTCCATTACATGTGTCCTAGTATACAATATCTATAAACACACCAAAGTAACCAAGCATGGGATGAGTAATGAAATTCAGTTGGTTTTAAACAAATTAATGACCTACTCACTCCACTAGGATAAAACAAGTTATAAAATTTCTATAAAATAGTTTATTTATAAAAAATTTAAAATTATTTATATCAAATCAAAAACAATTTCCAAACAAACCAATTTAACAAGGAATGAAATCAAAATATTCATTTAAACTATTTATAAAATCATTTTCCTTACCCATTACATAGTTCCAAAAATCCTTACAACCACACATGTATTCCCAGTTTATTCTTCTACACTCAGGAGAGGTATATCATTCATCTACCAATTAATCATAAGGTTACTATATACCATTTACCCCAAAGCTATATTCCCCTTCCATATGGTCACAATAATTAAAATGAACACATTCTAACAAAGTAAGTGAAAACCCACCCCAAATAAAACATGCCATACCATTTCAATAAAAATCTATTTTATTGAAATATTTCTACCAAAACCATTTACATGAATTAAATCCAAACCATCATTTTAAAATAAAAGAAAATAGATTCAATATTCCACAAAATAACCGATTTTCACAAATTCACAAACCATCACTAAATAGGGTTTAAATAATGCTTTTCACATAAATTTCCAAATTCAACTAAATATTTTCATTCAATATGAAATAAATTTTTCTAGTTTTTATAATATGAATGAAAAAGGATTCGACCTACCGATAAAACATAGGAAAAAATAAATAGTAACCCAAATTCTTCAACAAACCATGTCGAAACTACAAAAACCCAACATAGATCATGTTCCATATCACCCGAAAAATAACATCTCAAGATGATTAGAATAAAACCTCATATTTTTCTCCTTAAAATATTATATCTAGGAATCTATGAGGGGAGGGAAGAATATATTTAAAGAAAACAACCAATAATAGAGACTGACCAAGGAATTCAGCCTCCAACACACCAATATTGTATAATGGATTGCTCCAGGATAAAGGGGAAGGGTATATAAAGCCATTAGAACAATAAAAAATAAATTTTGGGACAAATATTTCGAAGAAATAGGTTACATATTTAATTTTTATTGGATCCATAGTTTATGGAGGACCAGCTGTATGACACTGATTTTCCCAAATGGTTTAGAAAAATGTACACCTACTGTGTGGGTGCTAACACATCATGACAACACTTCACATGGTTAGAAAACGTGGTTAGAATAACAATGTTCCAATAAGGTATATTGTTTTACCATTAGATGCATGATTTAACCCTAGTGTCTACACAGTATGGCCAAACCATGTGTTAACCATACACTTTCCTAGTGACATGCGTTCCCCTTTCATGGTTTTCTAGTGGTGTTTCATAGTTTCATATAACAGTGATCAAACCATGCACCTAGAGAAAAGTTATAAAAAACTCACTAAAACATATAAAACATTCCCAATCATTACCCAATCACATAATATACTTAAAATACATATATAAACGGTAAATATGAAACCTGAGGTTCAGAACTCTCTTCGTTCTTTTGTATTGTAGTTGTTTTAATGTTGGGACATTATTGGTGATTGGGTGTGTATTTTACCTCTTTATTATTTGGAAAAAATTATTTTACTTTGATGTTTTCTGTATAGTTTATTTCATGGATGTTTTACTCTAGATGTTACTATCATTTATTATTCTTGTACACTATTTCACAAATATAATTGGGTTTTTGAATATAGCTATATTAAGTTAAGGCAACATATTATATATTATGTATTATTGGATATTATCTCTATCCCCTAGACTACTAGGGTATGGATTTGGATTTCTATGGTCCAACTTGCTTCTAGACAAGAAGGACTTAGTTTGATGGTTTGTTATTGAGTGGTATCAGAAATGTTCATTACATGGGATGGTATTTGGATTTTTACCCTTACATGGAATTCATTGCGACATAAGAAAATGATATCGAAGTCTCTTGAGTGTGGATTGGAGGCAAGGTAATTTAGTGTCGGTGTAGTGATCTACATAACCTTATACATGGAATCTGACTAACTTCTTGTGATCTAAAAATATTGAGTCATTGGTTGTACCAAATAATGTAACATGAATCATATTTGATTGAGACCTTTGAATTTACTTTTTGACTTAGATCCTTATATATATATATATATTCTTGTCTATCCATGGTATTTCATGATCACTTTCATGATGCCTTTGTAAGTATATCCTTCTAGGTTACCGATTTAGGATTGTAAAAATCATCCAATTAGTTATTGGGCCTTCGTTTAGGGTCCATCTCAGGATGTGTTTCCTCCACGTTGGTAGGTATTTGTGCCTCCACCTATCAAATACTAGTTATTTATAGTATGATATCCTTATTATGTGTTCATTGTCAGCGCACTATGATAATGATGAGATCATATACTATTAGAAATCCATAGTGAGCCAGATCACCAGGCAGTAAAGGATTGGCCTAAGTTGGTGATCCAAGTATTTAGGATTGTGAATCACCTGACTGATGAGATTTTTACCTTGAAAAATTATTTTCATGGGAGAAATAGGGATCTAGTGGATTCTAGTCACATAGTCTCATGACGAAATGTTTCTCTCATGGTATGATTTCCAATATCCACTTCATGATGAGTATTATCTCATTGTGCTTTCAGTAATCTTGGATCTAAAAATATTCATTAGTTGTAGCTAGGTTTCATGATAGTTTCAAAGTATTTCATGAGGTTCTATGATCTTATGAAACACTCCCTTCAAATGGTTCTAGATGGTTTCTTTTGGATGTAGAAGTATAATTTGGGTCTAAACAAAGACATCTTTTCTTGTGTTGACCCTTTGGAATTCCCAACTAAGCCAGGGTGCTATGAAAGGCTTTTGTGATTGATAGATTCCTATCAGGTGGATTCCAAAAAACTAGAGCTGATATTGGGAATCATGGGGTAGAGTCATTTTTAGTAGTTATCAAGGTGTCTGTCGGTAGGGTCTTGTATAGGATTCTTTATCCTATTTAGACTCATTCATGTGGACATGTAACAAAGGGTTCACATGTAGGTTCTAATATTCTAATAGAGTATAGATTCTTTTTTTGTGACATGTGAGATAAAATGGATTAGGATTTCCTAACCCATCACGTTGAGGGGGTAGGAAGGAAGGATATGGACCACCGTGATCATGGTAGCGTCATGATCAGAGATCTCCCAAACATGTCATAGGAACCCCCTTAGGAGGTGGTTATGGATGAGGACTATTTGAATATCTGGTTGGAAGAGATGTTATTGGGTGGTGATACTATGATTTACTCTCACAACCACCACTATGTGGCCCAATCCAGGCTTAGGGGTGCAGCGGTCGGGGCCGTGTGCTATTTCAACCTATGGAGGGATTTAACCATGCTACACATGAGATGATATTAGGTATAATACATGTAATATAAAATCCTTATCTAGTTTTGAAATGAATAGCTTAGATTAATTCCTTCATCTTTGTATAATTACTATGTGATTTGGATCTTCCAGTTGGGTTTTTATCCTTGAAACATTGAATATAGGTTCCTATAGGGAACACTTATTTAATATCACTTATCATATGGTAGTGTGAGTTTTTTATTAGTGGATAGAGTTTATAATGGGAACTGTTAGTCATCATGATGAAACCATATTATTTGTCCTTGGGTATATATGTGTTATCTATGGGTCGGTCCCATATTGACTTTCATTGTAGGTGAGTTAGTGGCCTTCATAACATTGAATTACATTATAATTTTTGGGAGAGATAGATCTAGTGCATGATAGAGTGGGTGTTGTTTGAATGAAGTTTCAACCCATCACCTATCTTTTAGTGAGCTTAATCCTTGGTGTGGTGGTATATTTTGGCATATGGATTCTATTGGTAGTGGTGTACATTATAGATGTCTTCCCCATGGTAATTTTGGTACTACCACCATGGAAGTATATGGATTTATAAATTTATTTTAACCCGAATAATGAACTGATATTTCTCTCAGAATATAATATGGCCCCTATTGATCTCCATGAGCTGATAGTGCAATTAGAGGACCTTCAATAGGATGGATTTATTAGACCCAGTGTGTCCGCCTTGGCATTTCTAGTGTTGTTCATTAAAAAGGTATATGGGAGCATCAAGAATTGTTTTGATTATTTTTTTATTAAACCATGTGTCTATGAAGAAAAATTACCCCTTTGAGGATTGATGAATTATTTTTCCAATTCTGAATCACAAGTTGGTTCCCAAAAATTTATCTCATATTCAGATACCAGCAGTTGAGGGTTCATGAGGGTGATATCCTACGGAATGTGTTCCAATGTATATATCCCCACTATGAGTTTCCTGGTGATTCCTTTCAATGTGATGTTCCCCCCACTATTTTTATAGATCTTTTGAATCATATATTATATTCATATATAGAATATTTTCTTGATCTATCTGTAGATGAGATACTCCTTTTATCTGAATTAGAGGAGAATCATGTAGGGAATCTAAATATGGCCCTAGTTTTATTCTGAGATCACTATCTAATATGATAAATCTTAGAGTGTAGTTTTTTATTTTCCATGTTCAGTTTTTAGGTAATTTCATTTCTAGGAATGATTTAGCAACGGACCCAGCAAAGATTGATGTCACACTTTCATGGGAACCTCCCAAGAGCATATCAATGGTGCATATGTTCTTGGCTTGGTAGGGTAATAAAAGTGGTTCATGGTGGAAATATCTAGGATTTATGAACCATTTACTACCATTTCATGTAAAGTTTAACCATTTTCTTAGAACAATTAGTGTCAATAATTCTTTGAGGAGTTGTGGCTACTGATGAGTAGTGCTCATATGATAAGACTACTAGAGGAGGGAAAAGTGTACATTGTATTTTATTATGCCTCTTGGTATGGGATCATATACGTGTTTATTTACATGTATGAAGTGATCACACGTAGATCTAGGTAGTTTATACCCTATGAGAATAATTATGTGACTCATGACCCAGAGTTAGTATTGGTAGTATTATCAATGAAGATGTCCAGTTACCATATTTTGGGTTAGTGCATCATTTTTTACTAAAAATACTACAGTATCTATTAGATATTAAATTATAGAGATATTAACATAATATAGATAAATTTTATTTAGTTTATATAATACCAAGACATTATAATATTTTATACTCCTAGGAAGGGAATTATGGGGGTTCATTCAATTATTAGGAATACCATTTCTCAACTGGTTGGGGAGGCATCTGAGAAATTGGATTCATTTAAGATAAACATGGTGGAGGATATGGGTATATTTTTTCATCATTCAATATTGGATAATCCGGTGATTCTTTAGCATATGAGTGATCCTCAAATGTGATACATTAACTATGAGGTTTTACATGACCATACATCCCTATGAGTTGTACCAAATAAATTTTCTAATGGATGGGAGCATGTCATCCTTTTTTGGGGAGGGTCTGTGGTTCCAAAAATGTTGCTAGAGGGGGTGATGAGGGTGTTTCAAACATCCCCTTTGGTTTTACATCAATGTGTGGAAAATATGTATAAGTATCTTCAAAAATTGGTTTTGGTTTGAAATAATGAGTTTTATCATACCTTAGTTTATCTCTCAGTGTCTCACATGTTGGTAAATGAAGGATGAGAAGCAAGTTCTGTTAAGATTTACATAACATCATGAGATCCAAAAGTGGAAATTGTAAAACATATACATGGACATTATGATTAGTCTATCGCAGATAGTTACTGGAAACAATACCATCTAGATGATTTTTGTTCAACTCAGCAATTAATCACACTTCATTACCATCATGGAGCAGTGTTATGTGGATTGTTTGAGGATTATGTACAAGTGGGAGATTATTTATCATCATGGGGTACCCTCAATGATAATCATTTCTCGTGATGTTTGATTCACATCATGGTTATGTAGAATCCTACATGAGTCATTCAAGACCTAGTTTTGTATGAGTATCATATTCTCCCAAAAAATGGATGGATAGATCATGATGACTATGATGATGTAGGAGGATATACTGATAGATTCATATTTGGACTTAAACTAGAGCTTGGAGAATAACTTTTCATTTGTATAGTTTTAGTATAATAAAAGATACACTATACTATAGACATGGAATGTTTTGAGGCCCTATATGGGATACCCAAAATGTCACACTTCTAATGGGATTATATTGAAACGATATATATTATTGCGCCATAGATGGTGTATGTGATGATGGATAAGGTTCATGAAATTCACGATTGTATGAGGAGAACCATGAGAAGGTCAAAATATTACAACAATTGGCATCATAGGCCCTTGGATTTTGAGAAGGGGGAAATTGCTTGTTCAAATTGTCCCCAGGATGACGATTTCAGATATTTGGATGGGGAGGAAAACTATTCATGAGGTTTATGAGGCCATTTGAAATACTACAGATGGATGGCCATTGTGACTACCACCTAGGCTTACCCATAATGTTTTATCAGGTGTATGATGTCTTCCATGTGTCATAGTTTAAGAGAAACATTAATGAAATGATGAAATTTAATGAATATGGAAATATGTATATTGAGGATGAAGCCACAATCATGGAGTACACAGTGGAAATCATTGAACTGTAGGAGGTCATCATGGTAGGATGGACCATTCCTTTGGTTTGAGTGATTTGGAAGCACTGATGAATTCATGAGAGCTCTTGGGAGAGTGAGAGCAAGATTTGGGGTTATTAATCCCACATTTTTGTGTATCTTGTGATTTTTAAGGCGATAATCCTTGAATTAGGGGATAATATATTCCCATTGACTTTATTATATTCCCCATTGAATACATTCATGTATATATCTAGATGTATCATTATAGTCGGTGTAGTGTTTAGATGTCTTGTGATACATAATCAATACATTAAAAATATTAATATATGTTAATGAATTTCTTAATATCAATTCAATGGTTCATCATTTTCCATTTTTTGAACCTTATATGGATAATATTATACCACCATTGATTTCGGAGTACAATGTTTTCCATAGGCCCGACCTAAGGATGGTCGGCATCTAACATTCCATAGAATGTAGTTGTTGGATGGTTCATTTAATTAAAAGAAAAAATTTACTTATTTAATTTACATTTAATTAACTAACTACGAAATCTTTTATAAATATCTCATTAGAAAAAAGAACTAGTGTTCACCACATAACTCTAAGAACATTTTAGGGAGGAAATCGGTATTTTCATTTGTAGATTGGATTGGAAAATGAATATTGATTGGATTCAGGTGGATTGAGAGGTAGAAAAAGTAGTGGGACTTCTATACAAATAAATAATGTATTATTCACCAATGATTGAACCTAAATTATTGTAGGACTAACAATTATTGGTTTCAATCATTTTTACCAAAAGATTGAGAAAAAAATTGAATCTATTTTTTTATAATTGATTATCATTCTTTAAACGAGCACCAAAATATATTTTTTTATTGATTCAATATATTTATCTTGTTACGAAATGTAATACCATGTTTTTTCAATCATTTTCCATGAATTCTGAGCCACAAATGGTATTTACTTGTTTATGTAATTGTCTCGTTCACTCTTCAGATTCTTCATTCCTAGACCATGGGGTTGCAATTCGACTTTGGCGGGGTAGGCTAAAGCATGATGGAATCCCTAGATTCATTATGGATGTGTTAATAGTGAAAAAATGTTATTATTATAAAGATTGATATATTTTTTTGGATATAGGTGATGACTCTCGGAATATGGAATATGGACCAGTGATAGGAGGTGTATGAAAAGCATGGTAGCTCATGAGAAATAGATTGGATTAAGGATTTCAAGAAATCAGATGAAATAGATCTAAGACTACTGAGATAACCATTGATTTTGGTTGATTTTTTGTGGTGAACAAGTGAAATTGGATGTGAAAATAGTGGATCTCTGATATTCATGAAGAATCTCATGTTTCTATATAATACTAACTACACATCATATACTATGGAGAACATATTACATGTATTCCCCTACCTACGGTGAATAGGGTTTAAATTGGTGAATAATATCACATGTTGTGTGGAACCACCACAAGTCGTGTTACCCTATGTATCATCTCAACATGTGTTCTATGAGTACATGGGATTAGGTAAGACCCGACACACAAACATGGATAGAGTACATAAATACATACGTGTATTTTTAACACTGCTCTGATACCCAGATATGGTAATGTACATGGGCATAGGTTGATGCACATGATCATGTCCAGAAGAGAATGGACAAGCCATAGGTTTCTGAGACATGTCACGTACAACCAATACACACTAAGTCATGTGATATGGTTTTATAACCCATGTCGAAGGGAGGATACGACCAGGCCATGTGGTAGGGTCACAACTCGTATGAACCCCCATACACATCATATATACCCCTAGAAAATTATTCCCATCATATATCCTTCTTTAGGACTCTTATATTGGCTCACAAGTAGCCCATCCCGAGTATTTCTCCATGTTGAACATGATAGTGGCCATTATTGTGTGATATGATATAGGTTGTGATTTATTCAAAGCATGAAACTTCTTCAATAAATTCTTGATGATTAATTTGATTGGACAAAATTACCTAACATATTTATGGGTTGTAAACCCCCCTATTGTACTAGGGATTGGATGCACCATATTCCTCTATATCTACTGAGTTATACCCCTTAACACAACAGGTTTTGGGTCTTGTACCAATCGGGTGGAACCCCCTATCATACATGGGTGTGGGTCCTCTGTTATGTGAGTGGAACCTCCCTTGACGGACCGTGGATGGATACTCTACCTTTCAAATAATACCCCATATCATAATAGTGAATAAGTCATCTGTTAATTTATGGTCACCACATGACGAACCAGGGTGTCAGTCCTCCACCTATCGAGGGGAACTTCCAATCGTACTAGGTCATGGGTCACTACTGTAAATATGGCCTTTATCATTGATAGAAAAGGGCATTAATAGTGCTAGAAAAGCTTTGTTAGTCTAGGAGAAGATAGGTGGTCCCTTTTATCAGTGCTTAGAAAAGCGCTGATAAAGGCCACTTTTATCATCGCTAAAAAAAGCACAGATAATAGGTGATTTTTATCAGGGTTTACAAAAAGGGCTGACAGAGAGGTCTTTTATCATCTATTTTTGTAGTGCTGATAAAACTGAAAAAAATATAAAAAATATATATTAATGTGGGGGGGAGATTTTAACATCACTTGAAACCCATTTTATCAACACCAAGAAGAGCCCCTCCCTCTCATCACACATTTCACTTGCCCGTGCAACCCCCTGCCAGTTGCATTTGTGCCCCTTGCTTCCACCATAACTCGAACCCGAGAGCTCCCCCCATGAATTTATTCACCCTTACCACTAATCCATTTAATTTTTTTCTGTATTTAATGATATGTATCAGTTTATATATATATATAGTTATATTTATTCACATATGAATATAGATTCATATTGATATAAATATATTTATTTATATTAACACATATATATTTATTTATATATTATAAAATATAAATATTTATTTATTTATTTGTATATTATTATATATATATATATTTATTTATTTTTAGTTATAATTTTTTATCTATATTTTTATTTTTAAATTAATATATATTTATAATCATAGTTTTAAATATATTTATAAAATATGTTTTTATGTGTGTTTATAAATAAATAAATACATACATACATATATATATACAACACACATACACACAGATAGACAAAAATGCAGACAAACACACACACATATATGTTTACAAATAAATACATATATATGTGTATATGAAAAACCGTTGAATGTTAAAACAACCATGACTTATAATCCAAATGACTATTTCAACTCCACATCTAGTCAAATAGAAGTAAATTAAACAATAATAAATATTATATGTGGTATAAGCCCAGAATAAATCCATATCAGAAGTTATAGTTGATTGAAAGTTCAAAAATAGGGTATCCCGACAAAAAAATCAGTTTTGGAAGCCTCAGAGGCCTTTTTTGGCCTTGAAAGATGTGACATTAGGTTCTCTTAGGTCAATAGCGCATAGAGTTTGTCACAGTATTTGATTTGATATACTATAGAGATCAAATGGGCACTCAGATCAAACGTTATGGCTATTTGATGTATTAGTTACATTTTCCACTTATTTTAGATTTTTTTTTATTTTTTGTGTCTTAAAATTGTTATTAAATGATTATTAGTCGATGATAATAAGAAAATTTGTCAATAATAATATTTTTAAAATAATTAAAAGCCATTTTCACTAAATTTATTATATATTAAACCTAATAGTCTGTTTATACTAATCTAAAACATATTTAATAAAATATATATTATATTTATATCAATATAAATATAATATTATATCAATATATTATTTTTCAAGATTTCCTTTGAAATATAAACATTATCAATTCCAGGAAAAAGATCTAATAAAGCCCCCCTATTAGTGCTACTAAAAAAGGCATTGATAAAGGGGTCCTTTTTAACAGCCCTAAAAAAGAAATGATAATTGGGGTGCCTTTATCATCACTTTTATTATCACTGATAAATGAACCCCCTTTATCAGACTTTTTTTAGTGATGATAAAGGGTGGTGCTATGGAAACCGAATTTTTTGGTAGTGGGTCCTCCATTCATTGAGTGGCACACCCTCTTGTACCAGGCTACAAGTCCGTTACATATCAAGTGGAACCACCTATCACACCCGAATGAAATTCCTCTACCTATCGAGTGCCACGCCAATCGTACAAGAATCTTGGTCCTTCATTCCTTGAGTGGATCCCCATATCACATTAGGGTGTGTGTACTATATCTATTGAGTGTAACCTCCTTACCGTACTAGGGTGTGGATCCTATATTGAAGATTTTATCTGCTCTGTCTGTGGAATAGTGGCAAGTTGTGGATCCCCAAATCACATTTAGGACATACTCTAAAGATGTTGGGCATCAGAAATGTATTCTTTGAACTTCTAGTACATTCATCTCCCTGAGCTGGGCTGTAGATATTGAGGTCTTGTTTCCCTCTCATATGTGATTATCTTTTAGCATATATGTATGATGGGTTTGGTTTCCCTCTTATTATGGACAGAGATGGCCTATGTCATATCTCCCTATTGATACCTTTTTGGCTTCTAGGGTTTCCATAGGTATGTATGTAATCACCCCTTCAATTAATTTTCCTATATGTGTCACGTCTTACAAAATAGATCAATAATTTGGTGGTCACATTGGTGGAGCATATTGATACCTGGGAGAATCAACTGCGTATTGTGGTCATACATAGAGATTACGATCCTAGATATCATAGTTTTTATTATTCTAATTTTTGTTAGGTTGAGAATTCCTTTATTATTAGGAATTCATTTTTCTACTTTATTATTTTTCTAAAAAAAAATTGCATAAATTTATTCTCAGGAGATTAACGCATTAATGGTTTACTCTATATGTGACTATTATTTATTATTGATCTACACTATTTCTTGGAGATAGATAGGTGCATACATAATGGTACATTAGGATATGTCATACAATTTTCTGTTATGTATTACTGTAACTTGTTTATGGGTCCTAGCCTATTGGAGGTGGGATTGGGGTTGTGACTAATAAGCTTGATGCTGGCTAGGTGAACCCTGTTGGGTCAGGTCGATACATATTCTTAGCTTCACAAGTGATTTCTTAGTTACTATACTTGATTCAACTTATTAGGGCATCTGATCAAAATTATATTTTTTTAGATGGTTAACTTATATTATTTTCCAAATAGTGTAATGGTTATAGCCATTTGAACATTAACTTCACTAAATTCAATGAAGATATAAAATTATCGGACTATATTAGGATACTAAACATCAAAATCATCATTAACAACACGTAATGCTTCACATCCTTGAAAAATATTAGAAAATTTATGAAAAAAGTCAAACTTATTATACCACTTTTTATTAATTATCCTTTGTTTAACTATTATTCTATTAGATAAGTCACTTGATGAAGCCATCATATTTTTTCAGATGAACCCTGATATTGATAGATGAAATAAAAAAATATTAGATAAATGAAAATCAATGATACATGATCTCTCCTTAGAAATTAGTAGTTGTAGAGGTGTGGTGACCCACATCTCCTTTGTATAGTATTAATAAGAGATTTATTTCATCTTCCAAATATCTAACTACATAGATTTAATCCCTAATAATAATAAGTAGTTGAAATGGTTTTTTTAATATATTTATATGTGTTTTATCTTTTGATGTTATTTAAAAAACAACTGGTAAATGTTTTTTTAGATTCATATTCATTTTGATGACACATAAATGAATGTAAAAAATTTAATAAAATTTTCATAAAAGATGTAAAGTGTACAATAAGATTATAATAATGAATATAAAAAACAATAAAAAAATAAAAAATCTATCTTTTTGAGGGAAAGTTAAATCATTCATACGAGAATTATTCTTGTTACATGTATGTCTTGGGTTTCTATAACAATAATATATTGATTGAATTTGTTTTCAAATTTTTTTTTGTCTGAAATATTTTTAATAAATTTTCCACAAAATGTTTTTGTGGAATATTTAGGTCTAAAAAATCAATGAAAAACGTATTTTAAATATTTTTTAAGTAAAAACAATATCTAAATTTTTTAAGAAGATAGATTGTGTGAAAAGTATTGGTAAGCATTGTTAGTATATTTTTAGAAAAATATTTTCTATGAAATATTAAAGAAAATGTTTTTATAAAATATATATAGAAATATTGAATGAATTTTTTTAGTAAAACTAATCTCCAATGTTTTTAGGAATATTATGTTTGAAAATTTTGTTGGGAAAAAGGCATTTCATTTTTTTAAGAAAAGTAAAATCCTTCAAAAAATAGAAAAAAAATTTCTCCTCATATTTCATGTAGTTTAATTTATGAGGATATTTATTATAATGTATTTAAATTATTAATTTATATTTACCATTCCATGATTTTGTTTAATATATAAAAAATTATTAGAATTTAGGGGTTTTAGGAAAATGTCATCATGAAATTATTTGGTAGTGATAAATTATAAAATGATATCTATATTTTAAGTGCGATCCTAATAAAAATCATGGCTTATATATAAGTTATTTTCTCATTAGTGTTGTGTTCAAATTTTTTTATGTGATTTGGAACTTGGTTGATCATACCAAATAAGAGTTTTATTAAAAATAATGTCAGTGTCATTGAGTGTGCATTTCATCAACGTCACCTAGGCACACCAACTTCTATAATTTATATATTCATCATTTTTAGTGCAATTTTTTAGTGAGTGTTGTTCATTTGAAAACCAAGAAACTAAAGCCTCTATTAGGAAATGAAAATTTCTAGATGTAATTTTTTCTATGCATTTTGAACCCAACAAAGACATCATTTTCAAAATATTTTAATTCAAAATAATTTTCAAAAGAATAAAATATTAAAAGATCCATTGTTATCATAATGTAACAAAAAATAATTTTATTGCATTAAGATGAGTCTCCTTTTTTATTATCCTAAAATATCACACTTATGAATACAGAAAATTAAATATGGAAACAAATGTAATGTATATTAAACCACCAATCATTCTGCTAAAATTATTTTGATTAAATAGTTTCATAGATTCTTTAGGATCTAATGTTTTTTCAGTTATTGATAAGATTTCATATACTTTTATTTATATACAATAGTAAAATTTTTATATAATTATTTTATATATTTTTATCAATATATAAAAGTAACTCTTGGTTTTTATGAAATTTGATAACCAAGGAAAAAAATATAGTTCACCCAACATGCTTATTCCACTCAGACTTCAAAAGATCCAAAAAAGGAATTAGAAATTGATTTTTTATCCAAATATATTATAATTGACATAAATTATAATAAGAATGGGTTCTTTAAAATATTTTAAATATAAAAATAATTTTCATAAAATATCCATAGATAAAATCAATTCAAAAAAAAATCTATGAATTCTATCATAATAGGCTCATGATACTTATTTATGTCAATAATGGGCCCCAATAAATCTAAAAACAAGATTTAGAGATTATGTGTTTTCAAAACAATGTGGTTGTTGACATAAATTTTTCCCTGAAAATATCTATAAAAAAAGCACACTTCACATCCATTGTAAAAATATTGAATTTTATGAATGATGCATATGATATAAGAATATGAATAGATTCTTGTCTAGATTTTAGATAAAATATTTCTTCATAATCTATTCCTTATTGTGGATTATAACACTTTTTAAATTCTAACACATATTTCAAACAATTATTCCATTTTCATTATGTTTATTATGAAATCCTCTTTTTTGAAAAATTATAGGAAATTTTTACGGCATTCAACTAAATTCCAAACATGATTACTTCAAAACTATTTGAGTTTATCCTACATTTATTTTATCTAATTTTTATAACCTAAGTCTTCTTTATAAATAACTAGTTCTTATTGAGATATCAATGAAAAAATTTTACATTTTTTTCTTAATGAAATATTATATTTGAATGGTTGATCTACATATCCAATGATATTATTAGTGGGATGACTCCTAAGGATTTTATGATTCCATTGATTTAAAAAATATTAATCATCAATAGTAGATTATATTTCTTCACGGATTACCACATTAGAATATTTTTTTAATTATTCAATCATATGAAGTGTTTTGAAACATGGGATGAAAATTTGGATTGGAAGATTAATATTAAGATGTGGTTTTAGGTATTTAGAAATAAAAGTATCAGTTTTATCACATTTCACATGCATTGTTTCTTCAATAGTACTTGTGTTTTTGGAAAAAATATTATATGATTTACTAGTTTTGGAATACCCTGAAAATTTACTTCATTAGATTTTGGATAAAATTTCTATAAAGTATATTTTGTATTAAAAATGAATAATTAATATACACTAATTTTGAGGAAAAAATGTTTTTTCTTTTTTCATTTCCACAAATCATAATAATTTTAATTGATAAATGTATAATTAAAACTAGATTTATAGTATTATAGGAAACACTACATGATAAAGCTAAAAAATATATATAAATTTTGTATTCACTCGACATAGTTAAAGTAATATCCTTATTAAATCATTTTAACCATTCATTTACACCATTTGGATATGGGTTTCTAGCTTATTAGAATTTTTATATAATAAAATAATTAAAAAATGTTCAAAATTATAATTTAAAAATTCCCCACCATGATCACTATGAATAGTTAAAAGGGTAGATTTTTATCATTTTTAACATGGGATATATTGTTTTAAAAATAGAAAAAGGATTCCTACCTTTTCTCTTTAAAATAGCCCCACATATAACTAGTATAGTCATCAAATAAAAAATTTACAAATTATTTTCCATAAATACGTCTATTTTTTTTGGAAGAAAATCAATTTTTAATATCTATAAAGAATTGTCCATTGAAACCTCGCTACTAAATTTAATCTTTTACTTATGTGACATTGAAAATTTATAAAGATCAAATACATTATATGAACTAAAACATGTCTATAATAAGTATCTACCTTTTTAATTCCTAGAAATCTTGGCTAAATCTCTAACATTATAATGCTAATACCTTTTATAAAATAACATGGATTGATATTATATTTCACTAAGGTTTGATATATATTTTTTAGAAGATATTCTATGTTTAGTTTTTATACATTCTAAAGACTATTTATAGAAAGAATAAATTTAAATTCTAAACATTGAACAAAACATTTATCATTTATTAAGTTCAAAATGTTACATTAAACACATAATTTACATATGATAATAAGGTTTTGGTTAAGTCCTACAATAAATAAATCATTTGAAATTAATGGTTTTCTAAGAAGAATAATTTTACCTATACCATATATAATTCATTTGGAATTATCACTAATGGTGTCATTAACACCTTTCATATTGATGAACTTTTGGTAAATTTTCATATTTCCAATCATATTTTTGGATGATCCACAATCCATGTATTGAATATTTTTGTTATTGGTACTCTTCCTGTTTTCCTAAAACAATTAGAATTTTGGTACGAAAAGTTTTTTGGCGCAAAATTTTTTAAAATATTATTTTTAGATACTTATCTATCCATATTTATTATATTATACAACTTCTATTTCTTTATAAATATAATCTTTCTGAAAATGATTGGACTATCCATCATTTAAGGGAAACCATCTATCTATTTTCCACCACAATAAAATTTTTTAAAACCTAGAAAATTTTTGGAATAAATTAGCTATTCTAGAAATGAGGTATAGTGTTTGTAAAAACCTTAATATTTTTTTGATGAGGTCATATTTTTCTATATATTTTATCAAAATTTTCCTTTCTGGTTGTAAAATTTGATAGTAATTTTTTTAGTCTCAAGAATTCAAATTTTTTGTACAACTATATCAGTATAATAAATAAATGAGGTAGTACATGATTTATTTTATAATTCATTAGTAAGATATTAAATCTCCATGGAATGTTATAAAATTATATAATTTTAATCAAAATTCCTTTCCTCGACATATTCAATGTTATTGGTATCTTTATTATTTATTCTTTCTAAAAAATTAATATGTAGAAAAATATTCTTAGAACATGAATCTCGATAATTATTATTTAATGTCAAATTTTTTAAGGATTCAACAGAAACCTTATCCTTAATGAATTGATTATTATTCAAAATTATATAATATAATCCTATTATATTCTAAATTTTACTTATGTCATATAATTATTTTTCTAAGGATATCTCTCCACCACTAGCACTTCATGTGTTTTCATCTTTTAGACTTTTCATTCATTTTTTCTTAAAGAACATTTTATAATTTATATTTTTCGTATTAATTTTCATAAAACTAGGAAAATATAGCTTGATATATCTTTATTTCTTATAATCAAATCAAATCATTTATGAAGTGTCTTATTTTAGTTATAAATTTTTAACTTTAATTGAAATTATATCTTTAATATTTATTTCCAATTACATTTTTCACCATTATAGAATTATTCAAAAGATCATTATCACTGTTTTCAAAAGAACATTTTTATTTAGAAACTTTTACTTTTTCATTATTTATATATTTAGAAACTTTCCTTTTTGATCTATAATTTGAAAGTTCTATAGTAGAATAAGAAAAATAAACTCTTTTTTTCTTCTATAATTTATTAGTGTACCCTTTCTACATACCCTTAAACAAAATGATAGTTCCAATAAGATATTATAAATTCATCTTCATAAAATATTTAGTCTCCTCAAAATATTTAATAATAGATTTAATATTTTTGGAATAAATCGGACAATAATTTTGGTTAAATTTGAAACATTCATGTATTTATCTATATGATATTAAATATTATTTAAATTTTTTTTTAAAAAACATTATGCATCTTGGATATTATCTCTCCAGGTAAAAATTCAAAATCATGGTATTCAAAACTAATCATTGCTCCACTAGTTTCAAAAACATTTCTAGCCCCAAATGATAGAGATTCATAGTAGGAAAAACACAATGAGTTTTGGGATATGCCCTTTGGGATGAATAATGATCAAGATATATTCACATATCATATAAATATAGTCTTCCATGATTATTTTGATAAGTTTGTGGTTCTGTTTATTGATGATATTTATATTCATACGAAAATTTATGAGGATTATGAAAAACATATAAGGATTATTATTCAAATAATTAATAGAAGTAATTAATATAGAAAATATAATAAATGTGATTTTTACAGATGATTTTATTCATTTTATATATCATAAATACATATAATGTTGTTCATGGTCCTTATAAAACTGATGTGGTTAATGAATAGAAAAGTCAAAAAAAATGTTACTATGATTCATAGTTTTCTTAGATTAACAGGCTATTTCTGGTAGTTTTTTTGGAAAAAATACATGGTTAACTATCCCACTAACCATGTTGACACAAAAATGAGTTTATATCATCTATAGAAATGAATGCGAAGAATATTTCCATGAATTTAAAGGATGAATACTAAATGTACCATTTCTACCTTTCATTAAGAAATATTGATTTTTTTATCCACAAAGATTATTATTTAAATGGAAAGGGTTTTGTTTTAATGTAAAATACACATTTAATTTATTATTGAGCACATCAAATATATCATTATGTAGAAAATTATCCAACACTTGACATTGAACTAGAGGCTATAGTGATTAATTTAAAATTTTGAAGACATCATTTATAAGGAGAAATGTGAGAAATATAAACAAATCATAAAATCATGAAGTATATATTTAATAAAAAATAGTTGAAAATAGACAAAAGAGATGAATGGAATTGAAAAAGTATTATTAATTCATAATTAATTACGGACTAGTTAATGAAAACAAAGTATTAGAATCATTTATTCAAAATGATAATGCCATATTAACCATTTTATCTATAGAACATGATCCTTTGGTAAATAATTTGATGAATATTATATTTTAAATTATTACTATGGGAATTACCTATGTTTTGTTTTAGTTCTCAGTAAAATCATATATGTTATAAATAATTATGAAATCCCATAAGTTGGATCATTTTTATAGGAAAAGGTAGAATTGGTTTTGATGGGTATGTTTCAAGTGTTTAATGTTGACAAATAAAGAATTTTGAGATTCAAAAAAAGTTTATGTGTCTCTAGTTAGCATTAATTAATGAAATAATTATTAATTCATAGTCATATTTCTCTAATTTTTGTTTTCCATAGCATCATAAACACATATATATTCCTTAAAAAACATTTTTAATAGGAAGGAAAGAAGAATGATACTAATAAATTATCTATAAAATATTTTACATTGTAATAGGTGAAACACAAATGAAAATTACCAAAGGGGATTTCCAACCATTCACATTTCCACAATTGAAAAGTGATAGTATATCCATAGACTCTTTTGGTAAGATTAATCAATGCATATTGAGGTAATAATGATATTTTGGTAGTTGTTGATTGAGTGAAAAAAACTAATAATTTTTTTCCATTAAATATAATATTTATTTAGATCACATTTTTATAAATTATTATAATTATATAATTAGATTATATGGAGTCACTCTATCTGTTATATCTGACCATGATCCTATGTTGACCTCTAATTTTTATCAAATTCTTCACAATTCACTGTGTATTGAATTAAATTTCAGTACATATTCTCATTCTTAATATGATTGATTGTAAAATATAATGTCTCAAACATTATATGGTATTATTTTAAATTTTCATTATATTTTTAGAGAATTTTGTATAATCATCTGACTTTGGATGCGTTTTCTTTTTAGAACAGTTTCCCTTAAAAATGTATCCTTTAAAAATATTATATGGAAAGCGGTGTAAAATTACTTCTTATTTGGATTAATTCAAGGAAATAAACATTTTGTGAAATGAAATGGTTGGATAAATTAGTGATAATATTTAGATGATTTATTATCACCCAAGGAAAGGTCAATGTTTCCAATAAAATATGTAAATGACTAGAGGACATATCATTCCATCGAGGTATGTGATCATGTTTTTCTGAAAGTATCTCCATATAAATGTGTTATTTGTTTCAGTAAAAAAGTTATAGTTAAGACCATGGTTATTTGGCCATATAAAATTTTGGAGAATATTAGATAATTTTCTAATTGATTTTCCATACCTAGGAGTGTATATTAGGTATATGAAATATTTATGGTTTCATTTTTAAGAAAATATATGCATGGTGTATCTATTGTTTTTATCCTTGAAGTAGTTTAGTTAAAATGAAACCATTCAAGTGAGGAACTACTAGAACATATTCATGAACATAAATAAAATGGGTTTCAAATATCAATTAATTTTTTTTGTTAAGGTTTGGTTAAGAAAACATAATGTCGAATAAAAAAAAATTGAATCATAAAATGCTATGTAGGAAAAATACCCTCAAATGTTTAAGTAATGAAAACAATTTTGAGGATGAAATTTAAAAAAAGGTGAAGAATGCAAGATCTCAAATAATTTTAAATACAATATTTTTAGGTATTATAAATATTCATTCATTTGATTTTAAATATTTATATTCCTTATACAAATATTATGTAATTTTCCATTGGAAAGGAAAAAAGTATAATTTTATTGGAAATTTGGTTTTCATGCATTATATGGTTTTAATTTTATTATTTATATCTAAATTATAGAATTTTAATTTGAAAAAATGAAATTAATTTTTTAATTAATCATGTAAAATCTACCATAGGATGGTTATTTTGATAATTTGATGAAAATATTCATTTTTTGATGAATATTGAAAAAGATAGAATTTTATGGAAAACATACTTTTCATTTCAATAATTTTAAATGATACATTTTATTATAATAGTTTCAAAGTAAAATTAGTTTTATAATGTTATTAATAATCCAATAATGGTATTTTTAATGACATTTTACTTTAATTTGGTATAAAATATATATATACACTTAAAAAGGAAATTTTCTGAAAATCATTTTTCATCAGGTTTTCCATGTTTAATTTTAATTATAGTTATGATAATTATGCTAATAGAGTTTCATATAATTAAAAATGTATTAGTAATAAAATTAATTAATATTTGGAAATATATTTAATTTAAATTCTGTTCATAACAAATAATTAATACAATAAAAATCTATTACTATGATTATGGTTGAAATTGGTTTATCTATGGTTCATATTTAGGCATAAGGTTAAAAATGACCTATAAAATTGTATAGATTATAATGTAAAGATATATTTTATCCATAAATCATATCATGTCAATAAAGTTTCAATTTTGACAAATATTTCTTTATTAATATTATATTATACTTTAGACATTTTATAACATTCACGTGTGTCCTCTCCCCCGCATATAAGAGGAACCCATATCCCTTTTATCGACACCTTGGAAGACAATTTATTAATCCTATACCTAAAAAATAACTTCTTTATATTCCTAACCATTTCCTAGAGTTATTTATTTAATAAATTAACCAACCTAGAAGGCTTTATGTGTAAACCAAAAGTGTTTCTCGGATGAAGGCAAATAATTATTAACCGAGAGTAGTTATTTTATTTATTTTTTATCACATTAAAATATTCTTCAATGATGATTAAATAATAACATAATCATATTAAATATACTAATATTTTATTAGGTTAATGTAATAACATATTTCTATATCTTTCTCTCATCCAATGGGAAATTCAACCATCATTCATTTGTACTATTAACTGGTGCCTCATGAATCAGTGTAATTGAATTTCTATCACTTCCTCTCATGTATTATTGTAATATTAGATTTAATTTATAAATATCTTATATTACTTAAATATCAATCATTCTATAATTACATTATATAATATACTATCTTACATTTCCATCCATTGAAAAATTAAAACGTAGTTCAAGCCTACATGAATATTGTAATCTCCATGTAGTAATGTGATTCTTTTTTCCTTTCCAAAACACATGAATTCAATAAATATGTGTATTTAAAGAAATAATATAATATTTATGATATTATTGTCTTTATGTATATAAATAATTGTACTTACCTTCTTTCTATCATTTTCATTGAAAATTAGAAATATCCCTCATGTTTATATGAGGCATACCATCTCCATGATTGTATCTCCATTCATTTTTCAAAATCATAATTATTTATTTATTTTAAAAGCTTAATTAATTTATAAAAATTATAATTATTTAATTATTATTATCCTAGATATTATATTATAATTTCCACTTTGACCACATTCAACTCAGAAAAGTCATTTTAGATATATGTTACATATATCGTCAAAACATATGACACAAATTTAATTGATTATATAATTATATATAAAAATTAATAAATAATATAAATTTATTAATAAAATAAAAATGGTTCTTAATAAAATAATAATTTTATAATTTTATTTTTCAGGATGATGAAAAAATTTCATGGTGATCCACACTTAAGGTAACAGCTGTTTTACCCTCCTAAGAAATGTTTTAATTTTTTAAATTATTTATTTTCAAAGTATTTTTATTCTATGAAAATATTAGTAAAATTATTTATGAATGTATTTATGTGAAAATATGTTAATTTTAAATTATATTTAAGGAAACATTTCAAGTTCATTAAAAAAATTTCAAAAGGAATCTTTTTATATATTTTATACGGATCATTTTTCCAAAAAATGAAAATCCATGTTCTATTTTAATGTATTAGAAATCCATAGTTTTTCGGACTACCATATCCATTTTTTGATTATTTTATTAATTTATAATATAGAATAGTTTATTCAAATAAAATAATTCACCCCATTTTGTCTTGCGTTTTTAAAAAATGTTTTTAAATTAAATCGATATTTTGATATCTAGAATTGTTTTTCTTAAGCATGCAAGGAATACTTTTATAAGTATAATGATGGGAATGGAAGATTTCATGGGTTATGATTATGATATGGTTCATGGAAATTATTAATGATTATGGGTGAGCTTGATATATCAAATGGTAATAAGTGATCTCGATATACGTTTTGATAAAAGGAGTGCACAATATATGTCCTTAATGCACTGGGTTAAGTGATGAAATCAACTTGTTATGTTTCTACTATGAAATTAATGGAGTGTACCGGGTTTGTCGTTCCATTTATAATAGTGACCATAAGAGTGACATAAAAATCATTTCACATGTTACTGGCATAATTTATCTATTATTTATATGGGATTTAACGAAAATCTTATGATTTCACAAGGTTAGCTAATGACATTATATATAAAGGGATGTTTATGGTACTTTTTAAGGAAGAATGTATAAGTTTGTGAAAACGTTTTTCATGAGTTTTTCATTAATGTAAAGAAACATTTTTTTTAATAAATTAACATATCTAATGTAATTTTTTATGAAAAACCTTATTTATTAGAGTTTATTTCTGAAGTAAAAAAATTTCTATTTTGAGGAAAAAGTTTATTTTGAAAAACGTAATATTTTTTTTGATATTCAAGGACTAATGGGTTTATTTTTTTTATACATTCCTTAATATTTTTTTTGTCAATCTGAAATTTAAACAAAATTATAAGGTTTTAAAGATGATTAGGGTCAAATATGAGGTTAGGATAAATATTTTTAAGCAATTTCATGAAAATAAAAAAACATATCTCTTAAAATTTTTATATTGTGGAAAAATTGTGAATTAACTAAAACTGTTCACCATGTGAGGTGATAATTATTTAATTATGGGTGATGATCTAAATCTAAAAAACTTTTTACTATAAATACCCTCAAAATTTAAGTGATAAAACTATTAATATAAAACTATTGATTATTTAATGTTTATGTCCAGGTAAATTTATGAATTTTTCTTAATTTAGGCCAATAAAGAAGGGTAAATATGTTGTTAAATAAAAGAAAATTATGGTTAATATAATTCCATTTATGGTTTTATAATATATAATAAGACTATCCTGTCAAATTTTTTGTATATTTATTTTCTTAGTTTCGGGTATTATGACTACAACCATTAAAAAATATGCCCACAAATGGTTATTATGGGGAACTTATGCATGAGGGGGTTGTTTTATTTTATTGATAAAAATTGGATAGCTGAAGGTGTATATATTACACTAGAAAGGTATTTCATATATAAGATCCTCCCACCCATTAGGAAAGAAATAGGGGATTGAAAAATAGTCACATAGGCAATGGGAGCCTATGAGAGAATCTGATAAGAGCAGTCCATAGGAAATCCAAGAAATACAATGATCACCATAACTATCATTTATTTATATAATCATTAAAGTTATGTTTGTGGATCCTTGGAATAAATTATCCTAAATATCGAAGTTATACATTATTGGTAGGAAATTTATTATCAATGATATAAGGATTAGTAAAATGGTAGAGATATTTTACTAGATGAAATATACCGATTATCATTGGGATATATGATTTTATGGGATGCATGAATAAATAAATTGGACTAATCATTTATATAAGGTTTTTAAGGAACAAGGATAGGTTAATATTTATATTTATGATATATAACGAGGAGAAATGATGAAACTAATACGAAATTCATAGCTTTATCTATATAAATATGATTTTTCAGAGAAGGAGACATTGATTAAATGTTAAGACTATAATATGTTATAGAGTTTGATCGATATAGGATTTAACTTAATTGGGTTTGGTGAAATAATCCACCCACCCTTCCAATCCTAAACCCTTTATCATATGGATCCTTCACCATAGTTTTGAATAAATAATTAGTTAAATTATCCATATATAAGGTATCTATGTGTAAAACCCTAATATTACTCCAGTATTCATTATTTCTATGCCTTTCCTATAGTTTCTCATTTAAAAATAACTTATTAGGATCCATAGATTATGTGATCACTCAATTCAGGGTTCCGTTTAATATAGTTCCCCCGTCACCAATCATCATCTTTGTATTGAATTTCGATGTCAATGGGTTTATTTATAGAAATAATAATCTCAAGTATCAAAATTTATAAATTATTCCTCCTTACAAGTGTAGGTGGTTACTTATTCTGTAGAATGCCCAAGTGATTCCCTAACATGAATTGGTTATAGATTTATCTGCACTGAGAAGTGGTTATATGTTGTAGTTCAATGTAGGGTGAACATTTTTTTATTATGGGAAACACATTAGTTAACTATAATTCACCCACCCAAACAGAATTTAAAAAATGTCAATAGTTGTTATAAAATTTTGATTTTTTTAAAAAATGAGAATTTTCCACAATATTTATAGGTATTTGTTCAAAACTTCCTAGGTACCCAAAAATTATCCTATAATAACTATATTCATTCAATATGAAAAAAATATAATTATAATAAAAAATTACTTACATATGAGTCTTTTTCTAGAGAACATAATATGTTCATCATCAAAATCATCATATTCTATGTATGGAGATGTGTGTATAAACTACACATAGATGTAATAGAAACATTTAAGGAACCAATGTATAAGGCCCCAGCCTTAAAACTTACTTAATCTTGAGTTATTACAAGATTACACATTGAGGATCTTTTTAGGTTTAGAGTTTTAGAGAATTATATCATAAAACATGCATTACATTCCACATTTAAACAAAGTTGTTACATAAAAGATAGTATTCATTTTTCCCATCAATGGAATCATATTTAAAATAAAACATGTATTCTTTCTTGACACTTCCTTACCACTATCATCATATCATGTACCCTTCCCTTGACCTGTGAAAAAACATTTCAAAAACATGGGATGAGCATAAAAAGCTCAGTAATGGATATAAAAATATGTAAAGGAAACATGAGTGCATGTATACAAAAGAATCAATGAAAACATACTCTACTCATAAAACATAAGAACATTAACATACCACATCAAATCATGAATAAATCATAGAAATCATAAGACATAAAGGTAACTAGAGGCATTCATAACATTCTTACGTAGGGAGTAACCCTCTTGGTTATTTTTGGAATACCCATCAGAGTATATTCCCTAAATCTCTTCGGAGAAACATTAACGTTTAACTCCATCGCGTTACCCAATGCATTGGAGAGCGATATCGGGCTCACCTTCCCTTAGTTTATCACAGAACCAACCGTCTTCATAATAATGCCCAAGAACCATAACATTATCGTATCACATAAAACATGCATAAAGTAAACATAACATTTCCAGTTTTCAATCACAAGATATCAATACAGAACATTGATATAAAAACATTATGAAAACCATTTTCAATACCAAAATAAAAGAAAAGTAAAACATGGTATTTATTTTTCATTTAAAAAATAGTATGGCTTTTAGAGGAAGCCGAAACTCAAATAATGGTCATAGTGGCGGAGAAGTCGTTGTCGCCGCATACGTACGAGAAAAACATTCCCTTTTGTCATTTAGTAAACACTTCATATAAAAAAGGATTCCTTTTGGATAAACTTAAAATTCAAAGGGGTTTATACACTGTATAAAAGAAGGTTGTGTATAAAACAAAATATGCCTCAATGAAAGGAGATTGAGACGAAGTCCCATACCTCGGGTCCGACATGACTCGATCATTCTTTAACCTCCAAAATAATAAACTTGTATTAATTTATACTTGTTTAAGAACCCTTTTAAAGTTCATTATTCCTTTTATATCACTTATTACTATGTCATGAACACTATGTAATTATTTGAGTTAATAACGGTCATTTTATCGATCATTGGTACTTGAGTCAAAAATAATCTCTTTATAATTACAAGTTGTTCATGTATACACTATATACAGAGTTATACTCATGATGTATATATCATATATATCATATATATCCAGTATTTACATGCATTTATAATATTATATAATGTTTAGAGGTAAGAAATGAAATGCACTGTTCATGGAGACGGTAAGTCGTACGTACGCATGAACGCTACTTTCATTTCTATTTCATATTTTATGGAATGGAATCATAATGATATAAAGGTATATTATAATTCCAGTATAATATCATACATAATATCATTAATTAAATCCTTTATACATCCCACATATGGCATTAACAAATCAAATCACTTTGAGGGGGCGGTAGTCCGCACTTTATAAAATGATGATATCGCGTCTACCCATAATGGAAACCATAATGGTATGCCATAAATGAAAAATACAGGAGATTAAGTAAAACATAAACATATTATATATCATATATAAATATAGTGTGATCTTAATGTCCACCTTTGAAGGTGTTAAAAGAATATTGAACAATCATCGTTTCGTGAGGCAGAAATTTTCCATCCACAGAAACAATATGTTATTTAACCATTAGATTTAGGTGTGTGTAATTGTAGCTCGAATCCTTATTATAACAACATCATAGTATATTTAAGATACTGGTGTTGTTACAAAAGAAAGGAATAAAAAGTGTTTAGAGGGTTGAAAAAGAAAAATAAAACATAAGAACACAAGAGAAGACAATACCTTTAAAACGGGTAACTCTTTTTCATTTGAGATCAAAGTCTTCCTTGGGAAGACTTCTACCCAAATTGAGGCTTCAAGGAGTAATAGTGTAATATGGAGAGACACAATGGATAGGGGTTGGCCGAGCCAAAGGCTTGAGAGGTGTGGGTAAGGTGGTAGAGGTGGGGGCACTCTTGGAAAGTTATAAAAGGTTACTTTATTATAAAATTCATTTCAGATTTTAAAGGTCCCAAAATTATATATTTAGAGGATAAGGTGATAAGAGCTCAAAATCCACCCATCCAATAGGTTTTTCACAAGATTAGGTCTTACATTTTACATTATGTTTTCATTTTATTTAAATAGTTAAATAATGAGGTAATCGCTGCATCATCATGATGTCATAAATAATTTAATTTATTTAATGTCTAAAAATTATAAAAAAAACTACTATGATATAGGAAATTTTTTTAGCTTTCCAATGACTATTTATAGTGAAAAACATGACTTGTATAACCTCATTTAAAAAATGTTTTAGTAAAACAACTCATGTTTGTGTCATTTTAATTTTAACATTAAATAAAAAGATATTAATGTCATTTTGCTACCAAAGTGGCTCCATGGGCTCCCCATGTTGACCCATGGATTTTCTGGGTCGTCCATGACACATACAATAAGGGTATTACATATTTCTAGGCATATTCATTTTATTATAATATCATTTTTGCCTAAATTGCACTAATTACCTCTAATCGTGATTAAAAACATAAAAGTTACTATTCACCAAAAAATTATTTTAATCCCATTGAACCACATTTTACTTCTTAATGACATCCATGTATGTTGGATTTTTTGAAATTCAAAACATAGAGGTGGTAAAATTTCATTTAAATGAAAAATCAGTTTTTGTAAGTACCACTTAGTGGTTTCACTATCCATCAAAAATTGAAGTTTTTCAGAAAATACCAAAACATCACCCTAAGATATATTTGATATTCCGAAATAAAAAATGATTTCTATTTTAAAAAATTCAAAAAATATATGTTACATTAATTTATTTAATAATTAATTCCCGTTGTCAGAACAAATAGCGTGTTTTTATGAAACAATAAGTATCAAAAGATTGACACTAGTTTAAGTCAAATTTCAAAGTGAAATTAATTCCAACGACCACTATTGGATTAAATGGTAAAAATATATTCTAATTTAACTTTAAAACCAATTCAAAAGATAATCTAATCATATAAATAAATTAGATTAAATAGAGGTTTTGAATTAAAATACAACAATTTTCACAATTCATTAAAAAATGAACTTTATCGGAAAAATACCAAAAATTTACCCAAAGTAAATTTCAATGTTCCAATCATAAGGATTAAGTTTATTTTGACAAATAGAGCTTATAAAGTTGTCAAAAGATTGATTTAAAAATGGTTTTCCATCAAAAGGCAGTAAAACAATCTTTTAAAAATACTACTGTATTTCATGATTAAAATTTGATTTATTCTCATTTTAAGCCTCTAAAACACTCTCTAATTCATTAATAGACATAGATAAAAAATTTGTATTGTTCATTACTTAATTGGGATGTTACATCCATCCCCCCTTTAGAAAATTGTGTCCCCGCAATTTATTTACTTATCGAATAAGTGGGGGTATTTAGCCCTCATTGCATTTGCAGATTCACATGTTGCCTCTTCAACCATGTGGTTTTTACACAAACCATTACCTGATGAATCAACTTATTTCGTTACACTTGCTCAATGTGGTCAAAAATCAGGACCGGTTATTCCTCATAAGATAGGTTCTCTTCCAGCTGAACTACCTCTGGACTCAAAACATGAGATGGATCTGACATATACTTCCTTAACATTGAAACATGAAAAACATTGTGTACCAGAGATAAACTCGGAGGTAAAGCCACTCGGTAAGCAACTAATCCAACTCTCTCCAGAATTTCATATGGTCCAATGAACCTTGGAATCATCTTTCCTTTCTTACCAAATAGCATCACACTTTTCCAATGGTGAGACTTTGAGAAAAACATGATCACCTACCTCAAAAGAGAGATCTTTCCTCCAGTTGTCCGCATAACTATTCTGCCTGTTCTAAACTATTCTCATTTGTTTCTGTATTAGCTGAACTTTTTCTGCCAACACTTATATCAATTCTTGTCCCATCAGCTTCCTTTCACCCACTTCATCCCAAAAAGCTGGAGTTCGACACTGATTCTCATATAACACCTCAAATGGTGCCATCTGTATACTGGAATGAAAACTGTTATTATATGAAAATTCAACCAATGCAAGATGTTGGTCCCAACATCCTGATAATCCATAGAACAATCACATATCATATCCTCCAATGTATGAATTTTTCATTCGGACTGCCCATCTGACTAAGGATGAAATGTTTTACTAGAATTTAATTTAGTACCCAACGACTTCTGAAGGCCTTTCCAAAAGATAGAAGTAAATCTGGGATCACGGTCAGATACAATGGAGAGAGGAACTCCATTTAACATGACTATCTCCTTAAGATACAAATGGGAAAGTTGATCTAGGGAAAAAGTATCTCTTATAGAAAGGAAATGAGAAGAATTAGTCAAGCGATAAACAATATATCCGATTGCATTATTACCTTGAGATGTCTTCGGTAATCCCACAACAAAGTCCATGGATATATTCTCCCATTTCCTCTATGGCACTGGTAAAGGCTGAAGCATCCCTTTCGGTAACTAATTCTCTACTTTATCCTGTTGACATGTCAAACACTTCACAGTAAAATAAGCAATATATCTTTTCATTCCATCCCACCAGTAATACTCCCGCAGATCTCTGTACATCTTAGTACAACTAGGTTGAACTGAAAACAGAAAACTATGATCTTCACATAACAACTCTTTCTTCAACCATGAATCACAAGGCACACAAAAGATCTTCCCATTTCTCAAAACACGATCATTATCAATGTTGAATTCAGGCAACTTACCCTTCTGAACCAGCTCTACTTTTTTCTGCAACTCACTGTCTTGCTTCTATGCTTTCTTGATTCTATCTAATAAAGAAGATTTCACTGATACCTGAAACCAAAAAAAAAGAACATACTCCACAAAAAACATTTATGCCAAAGTTCATCAAATCCTTAACCAAAGGATCACGTTCCAAACACAACATTGTTAATGAAGCGTTACTTCTTCGAATCAAATCATCAACCTATTTATTTTCTTTTCCCTGATAGTAATGAATTGTACTATCATAATATGTGATTAATTCTAGATATCTCCTCTGTCTCATGTTCAATTATTTCTGAGGGAATATATACTTTAAACATTTGTGATCGGTATATATTTCTCACTTTACTCTATAGAAATGATGCCTCCAAATTTTCAAAGAAAAAACAACATCAGCTAATTCCAAATCATGTGTAGGGTAATTACCTCATGAGTTTTCAACTGTTGTGAAGCATAAGCAATTACCTAATCCTTCTTCATTAGGACGCAACCAAGTCCTTTCAATGAAGCATCAATGTAGATAAAAAACTCACCATTTCTGGAAGGTAGTGCCCAAACTGGAGCATTCACCAATATTCATTTCAATTCCCGAAAACAATCATCACATTCTTTTGTCCAGATAAAAAAACACCCTTCCAAGTTAGCTTAGTCATTGGACTAGATAACCGTGAAAAATTCCTAACAAACCTTCGGTAATAGACTTCCAAGCCAAGGAAACTACGAATATCAGTTACATTTGTGGATCTTGGCCATTCTTCAACAACCTTTTTTTTGCAGGATCAACAGTTATCCCATCTTTAGAAACAATGTGACCAAGGAAAGAAATATGTTGCAACCAAAACTCACACTTTCTGAATTTCCCATACAATTTATTTTCTTTTAAGGTTTACAAAATAACCCTTAAATGTCTTTCATGCTCCTCTTTACTTTTAGAAAACACCAAAATATCATCAATGAAAACCACCACAAACTTATCCAAGAACTCATGAAAATTTTTATTCATTATGTCCATGAATACAGCAGGTGCATTGGTTAGCCCAAAAGACATTACTACAAATTCATAATGGCCATATCTTGTACGAAATGCAGTCTTCGGAACATCTGCATCCTTTACCTTCAGCTGATGGTACCCCGATCTCAGGTCAATCTTTGAAAAATACTGATCTCCCTGGATCTGATCAAACAAATCATCGATATGAGGCAAAGGATATTTGTTCTTAATCGTGATGTTATTCAAGGCTCTATAATCAATGAAAAGTCTCATTGAACCATCTTTCTTTTTAACAAATCAAACATGATCACCCCGTGGTGATGTGCTAGGTCGAATGAAACCTTTCACTAATAAATCTTGCAATTGCTCCATCAACTCTAAAAGTTCAGTTTGAGCCATTCGATAAGGGGATTTTGAAATTGTCTTAGCATCAGGAACTAAGTCAATAGTAAATTCAACTTCTCGATCTGGTATTATTCCAGGCAACTCATCAGGAAAAACATCAGGATACTCATTTACCACTGGCACATCATTAATCTGAACAGTTCCTTTGTTTTTAACAATGTGTGCAAGGTAACATTCATTTCCATCTTTTATAAGTTTCTCGGCCTCTTGATAAGTTATCAACAGTAAGGGTTCATTCTTCTACACAAACTGAAAGACTTTCTGAAAAGAAACTTCTTTAGCTCTACATTCAATCTTAGCATGGTAAATAGAGAGCCAATCCATACCCAGGATAACATCAAACTCTACTAGAGGTAAAAAAATAAGGTTTGAAAGTGGGTTCATTCCATAGATAAGGATAGGAGGATTCTTATAAATTATTTTTTCCTCAACATTTACCCTAGGTGTTTTTACCAAAAGTTCAGGAGTCATTTCATGAGATGGTATTACCATTTTACTAGAAATGGTTTTAGAGATGAACGAATGTGTAGACACCGAATCAAACAACACACTAGCATAATCTGAAAAAACAAACAAAGTACCTGATACAACTTCATTTGATGGCCCGACATCTGCTGAAGTAGTTGCAAAGGATTTCACCACCCCTTTCTGCTTGTAGTCTAACTGCTTTACATCACTCAAGCTCTTTTTGAGACACTCGTTTTCATAGTGACCCATCTCATTGCACTTAAAACATTTCACAAAATGTAAATCAAATTTGGACATACCATCACCTTGATCTTTTTCAGTGCAATCACGAGCCTTATATCCCATATTAACACATCAGTAGCACTTTCCAGAATTCAGAAAACATTCCCCAGCATGCCTTTTCCCACACTTATCACAAACGGGAAACTTAGTTTTCTTACCATCAGACCTTTATGATGAATTATTTCCTTTCTCCTGCCACCTCGATCTCTTCTTCTGTTGGTAGTTATAGAACACTTGATCATTGGAAAACTCCATTTCCACCTTCTCAGCACATCGAACAAGCTTTCCATAACTTTTATACTCATGAGAAGTTAATGCCCTTCGATATTTTGGCTTTAATCCTGAGTAAAAACGATTTATTTTACTATCAAGGTCTCAGATAAAATTTGGAGCATACCTTTCCAATCGAGTGAACCTTTCTTCACAGGCAGCCACTGAGTGTTCCTCTTGCCTCAATTCCAAGAATTATTTTTTCCATCCTAAGTCGAACAGCCTTAGGAAAATAATTCTCAGGAAACATACATTTTAATTCATCCCAGTAAAGAGCATCAATCTCATCAGCGTCCCTGATATTTTTAACCATCGACCACCACTGATCTGCTTCACCCTCCAAACAGTAAATAACAAGACTAACCTTTTGTTTTTCTGAACACCGCATGACATCGAAAATATTCTCCAGTGCTTTAATCAACCCTTCAGCTAGCACAGGGTCAGATGATCCTCTGAATTATGGGGGATGTTGCCTCATGAAATGTTCCACCACTGACATGTTTCCTTGCGGTTGATTTGGCTGATCTCATGCATGGATACCACCACCATTTATCGCTTGAGTCAACTGCGCCATTACTGCAACAAACTGTTTAGTTCCAATTCCGACCATCTCAGGTTGCTGATTCAGAACGTTATTTCCTTCTGTATGCCTTCCTAGCACCACCTCTCTATTTCCTCTGTGGAAAATAATTCTGAACAAACATGTCTTAGATGAAGCAGCATGGTAATCTTTAAATGCTATATCATTTCAATTTGACCATAAAAAAATATTTTTGGATAATCATTTAATAAAATTCTAACTCCTAATGTTATCTTAACCGACCTCTGATACCAACTATAAGTCCCCAGCCTTAAACCTTACTTAATCTTGAGTTATTACAATATTACACATTGAGGATCTTTTCAGGTTTAGAGTTTTAGAGAATTAGATCATAAAACTTGCATTACATTCCACAATTAAACACAGTGGTTACATAAAAGATATTATTCATTTTTCCCATCAACGGAAACATATTTAAAATAAAACATGGATTCTTTCTTGACACTTCCTTGTTACTATCATCATATCATGTACCCTTCCCTTGACCTGTGAAAAACATTTCAAAAACTTGGGATGAGAATAAAAAGCTCAGTAAGGGATATAAAAATACGGAATGGAAACATGAGTACATGTATACACAAGAATCAGTGAAATCATACTCCACTCATAAAACACAAGCACTTTAATATACCACATCAAATCATGAATAAATCACAGAAATAATACGACATAAAGGTAACTTGAGGCATTCATAACATTCTTAAGTAGGGAGTAACCCTCTTGGTTACGTTTGGAATATTCCCTAAATCTCTTCGGAGAAACCTTATCGTTTAACTCCATTGTGTTACCCAATTCATTAGAGAGCTATATCGAGCTCACCCGCCCTTAGTTTATCACAGAACCACCCATCTTCATAATAATTCCCAAGAACCATAACATAATCGTATCACATAAAACATGCACAAAGGAAACATAACATTTCCACTTTTCAATCACAAGATATCAATACAAAAATTGATATAAAAACATTATGAAAACCATTTTCAATACCAAAATAAAAGAAAAGTAAAGCATGGTATTTATTTTTCATTTAAAAAAAGGGATGTCTTATAGAGGAAGCCGAAACTCAAATAATGGTCACGGAGGTGGAGTAGTCGTTGTCGCCGCATATGTACGACAAAAACATTCCCTTTTGTCATTTAGTAAAATAATTGTATAAAAAAGGGATTCCTTTTGGATAAACATAAAAGTCAAATGGGTTTATACACCATATAAAAGATGGTTGTGTATAAAAAAAATATGCCTCAATGAAAAAAGATTGAGATGAAGTCCCATACCTCGGGTTTGACTTGAATCGATCGTTCTTTAACCTCCTGAATAATAAACCTGAGTTTATTTCTACTTTTTATGAACATTTTTCATGTTCATAATTCCTTTTATATCACTTATTACCATGTCATGAACACTATGTAATTATTTAAGTTAATAATGGTCATTTTATCGATCATTGGTACTTGAGTCCAAAATAAACTCTTTATAATTACAAGTTGTTCATGTATCCATTATATCCAGAGTTATACTCATGATGTAGATATCATATATATCATATATATCCAGTATATACATGCATTTATAATATTACATAACGTTTAGAGGTAAGAAATGAAATGCACCGTTCATGTAGATGGTAAGTCGTACGTACGCATGAACGCTACTTTCATTTCTATTTTGTATTCTATGGAATGATATCATAATGATATAAAGCTATATTATAATTCCAGTATAATATCACACATAATATCATTAATTAAATCCTTTATACGTCTCACATATGGCATTAACGAATCAAATCACTTTGAGGGGGCGGTAGTCCGTACTTCCTAAAATGAAGATATCGCGTTTACCCATAATAGAAACCATAAAGGTATGACATAAATGAAAAATACATAAGATTAAGTAAAACATAAATATATTATATATCATATATAAATGTAGTGTAATCTTAATGTCCACCTTTGAAGGTGTTAAAAGAATATTGAACAATCATCGTTTCGTGAGGCATAAATTCACCATCCACGGAAATAGTATGTTTTTTAACTATTAGATGTAGGTGTGTATAATTGTAGCTCGAATCCTTATTATAAAAACATCCTAGTATATTTAAGATACTAGTGTTGTTACAAAAGAAAGGAACAAAAAGAGTTATATGGTTGGAAAAGCAAAATAAAACATAAGAACACAAGAGAAGACACTACCTTTAAAACGGGTACCACATTTTGATTTGAGATCAAATCCTTTCTTGGGAAGACTTCTACAAAATGTGTGGCTTCAAGGAGTAATAGAGGAATGTGGAGAGACAAAATGGACAGGGTTTGGCTGCGCCAAAGGCTTGAGAGGTGTGGGTAAGGTGGTAGAGGTGGGGGCACTCTTGGAAAGTTATAAAAGGTTACTTTATTATAAAATGTTTTTCAGATTTTAAAGGTCCCAATATTATATATTTCAAGGATAAGTTGATAAGAGTTCAAAATACACCCATACAATAGGTTCATTACATGTTCATGTCTTAGATTTTACATTATCTTTTCATTTTATTTAAATCGTTAAATAATGAGATAATCGCTGCATCATCATGATATCATAAATAATTTAATTTATTTAATGTCTAAAAATTATAAAAAAACAACTATGACGTAGGAAATCATTTTAGATTTCCAATGACTATTTATAGTCAAAAAGCTAACTTTCATAACCCCATTTAAAAATTGTTTTAGTAAAACAACTCATGTTTCTGTCATTTTAAGTTTAACTTTAAATAAAAAGATTTTAATGTCATTTTCCTACCAAAGTGGCTCCATGGGGTCCCCAAGTTGACCCATGGATTGTATTGGTCGGCCATGACACATCCAATAAGGGTAGGAAATGTTTCTAGGTATTTTCATTTTATTATAATATCATTTTTTCCTTAAATTGCACTAATTACCTCTAATCGCGATTAAAAACTTAAAAGTTACTATTCAGCAAAAAATTATTTCAATCCCATAGAACCACATTATAATTCTTAATGAAAACCATGTATGTCGGATTTTTTGAAATTCAAAACACAGAGGTGGTAAAATTTCATTTTAACGAAATATCAGTTTTTTTAAGTACAACTTAGTGGTTACACTATTCATCAAAAATTGATGTTTTTCAGAAAAATACCAAAATATCACCCTAAGCTATTTTTGATATTCTGAAATAAAAAATGATGTCTATTTTACAAAATTACAAACATATAAGTTAAATTAATTAATTTTATAATTAATTTCTGTTGTCAGAACAAATAGCGTGTTTTTATGAAACATTAAGTATCAAAAGATTGACACTAGTTTAAGTCCAATTTCAATGTGATATTAATTCCAAAGACCACTATTGGATTAAATGGTAAAAATATATTCTAATTTAACTTTAAAACCAATTCATAAGATAATCTAATAATATAAATAAATTAGATTAAAAAGAGGTTTTTAATTAAAATACAACAATTTTCATAATTCATTAAAAAATTGATCTTTATCGGAAAAATACCAAAAATTTAACCAAAGAAAATTTAAATGTTCCAATAAAAAATAATAAGTTTATTTTGACAAATATAGATTATAACGTTGTCAAAAGTTTGATTTAAAAATGGTTTTCCATTAAAAGGCAGTAAAACAATCTTTTAAAAATATTTGTGTACTCCATCCTTAAGATTGGATTTATTCTCATTTTATGCCTATAAAACATTATCTAATTCATTAATAGACATAGAGAATAAATGTTTATTATTCATTACTTACTTGGGATGTTACAAAATGTGGTTGGTGAAACATCATGAATTACCTAATAATAGAGGGAGCACCTTCAGTACCATGCATTTATTTCCTCATTAAATCTTGTAAACAATATTTCCATTTTCCCCCATGTTGGAAAATAATTCCAACATCATTTCACATAAGTAAAACAAAATTATTGCTCCTTTGAGGTCTCATAATATTTTTCAGACATAAGGGTCTCTATGAACTTGATGAATGATCCAAAAATGGTTTAACATATGTGCTACTATTTTATGTTGTTTTGAGCTATGGTTTCTTTAGTCTTAGCATCAATACCTCTATAGGATTTTTTCAGAATTTTTTCAATTTCATTAGAAGGTGAACAGTTGACACACGGTTAAGGTAAACCATGGAAATTATCTATATATTGATGTAGTAGATTGAGGAAGTGTAGTAAGAGTAATATGGTTAGATAATGGTTTGGGGAAATCATATTTAATATTTATGAAATTTTGTGACATAGGATAATGGAATTTTTCATGGTTGGTACGAAATTTTTCAAAACTATGTGAATAAATCATGAAAGGTTGTATTTTTTACCCCGCAGAGCCCAAATGATTGTTGCACAATCTATTAAATCATGTGTATTTATAATGAATAACAATAAATTAAATCCAAATATTGTTTTATATATAAAAAAATCATTTTGAACCTATTTATTCTTGTTGTGTTATTTATTATTATCCCTCAACTAGCCTCAAGGTGAATTTGGTGATCTTATACCATGGGGTGGATTTTAATAGATCATGGTATATTGTATTAAGGATTACTGGGCATACCATTGTGTCTTTAAAATCATTCCAAATCATCTCATATTCTCTTAGATAGAAAATAATATTGGATTTATCATGGATTAATCTTATATTGAAAACACATTTTTAATATATTTATTATAGATCCATTGAAGGAAGGAAAATGGAAAATGAATTTACCAAGATCATAGTGTGTTTCATTGTAAATGGAATCCATTAGAGGAAGGAGGCTTTCCATTCTCTCCATATATTATAGAACTCGATGTCATTGTATTTTTAAATCTATTGAATAGTTTTTATTAGAAAACCCCTACAAGGCCTTATTTAGAATATAACTTATTATATGGTTTTAGAAAGATTCACACAACATGTTTTCTTGTATGTTTAGTGGAATTTTGTTATTGAATGATTGTTTGAAATAGACTTTGGATTAGATGGGTTGTGATGTGATCATGATTGCATTTAATGGGGCCTTGTTTGGTTTGACATGAATGATGGCGTCATTGTATCATATCAAGGTTACCACCAAGTGATGATTTTGTGATATGATAGGTCAATGCTCATGAAAATGATACTTTCATTCAACATGGATTGGTTTGTGTGTCTGTTTCTCTGGAATGACTATTCCATATAGATCATGATTGTGGTAATACATTGTTAACATTTCCCTTATAATGAATTTTTTTTGCCTCTATCTTATTTTTATAATAAATTCACATGATAACTACATTCATACTCATACATGTCTTCTATGAATTGTGCTAACATCTTCTAGAATTAGTACTATGTTCATGGGAATCTGATAAAGAATTTCTTAGTGTGTTGTATAGTCACACAAAACAGATGCACATTGGTGTGAACACAAGCATTGTTGGTCATGACACTGGAATGGGTATAATTTTATATTTATCTAGAGGATCATCTTGAACCTATTGTCTTAGAGATTGGGGTGGAGATTAGAGATTTTCGGGATTGATTTTTGGGGTGATTCAACATTGATTTCATTGCAATAGATTTTTTTTTGGATTTGAGAGAATTTAAATCATATTTTATACTAATACTCTACATTGTCTTTTTTCCTTGTTTTATATATATATAATTTTTTTTCTCAATCATTCAATAATATCATGTGTTTTTATATTAATATCTCTTATAGTTATTTTATGGTTAAGGGAAAATATTCACCCACTAATCTCGTAATTGCATTCAATTTATTTCTATCCTTTGATGTTTGGGGAATGTATCCTATAGTCTATTATAGTTTATCCACTTCCAAGACCAATGAGATAGGTGAAATATTTTATAAATGGTACCAATTTGGTCTAGTTTAACTATCAGGATGGCAGTTCAGGAGACAATATATTTCAAAACCTAAAATGTATATTTTTAAAAGTCATAACTAACCTATTTTAACTTAACATCTTGTTATGAATGTGGTTTGGGTATCCAAGGTGCTCATAAAAACCATAAAGCTTGACATTAAATCATTTTACTGGTTTTATCTGATGAGTTCATATTATCATAAATTGATAGAGAGAATTCCCACTGTGACAACATCATCCATGTTGTATTTGAGGGATATTTGATTCAGAAACCACTCCATTATAATCTATCATTGTAATTATAGAAGAAGAACCCACCAATCTATATGGGGTATTCAATACAAGAAAATATAGAGTCTAGTATTTTTTATTTATATAATATTTTATTTTAAATGAATGATAACCAATAACATGGTGATGATAGAAGCATAGATGCTTGAATACATCACGAGGAAATGAAGGGATATAGTTTTTAAAATTAATCAATTCAACGAACTTACATGTAATGGTATAGGGGAATTATTTGGTAAAAATTTCGAAAAAAGAACATTTAATAAACTAAGGGTAATAGATCTATTTTCACTCAAGTAAAATTATCCAATAGTCATATAGTATAACGCTATTTTCATG
Source organism: Viscum album (assembly GCA_963277665.1). Taxonomy (NCBI): domain Eukaryota; kingdom Viridiplantae; phylum Streptophyta; class Magnoliopsida; order Santalales; family Viscaceae; genus Viscum; species Viscum album. The sequence goes on from OY728121.1 coordinate 1,771,779,235, forward strand.
AATATTGTTTACATTCCTCCAGAGATCTGTGCTAAATAGAAAAAAAAACAAGCATCTTAAATGAAGTTTTGTGACCATATATTCAATAAAAAGAGGACATATTTGGTATTAATGAATGTATAAAAATGGTAAATAGAGTGAAAATAACAAAAAAGGATATTTTTGTGATTTATATGGGAGGAAAAACTTTTTTTTCAGTACATTATTGTGTGGGAACTCTATTGATTGATCCAAGAGAGAGATTGAGACCTACTCCAAGAGTTTTAAAGTTGTATAAATAAAATCTAATTCCACATTATCCATTCCACTATGATAAAGTAATTTAATGGGATCCTTTCAGTTTTTCTCTTATGATTATACTATATAGGATTGTAAATCATATACTGTATTATCATAGTTGTTACAGGATTAGACACCTCATGATATATTATATAAGAACATCAAATTTGACAAGTAGAGATGGATCAAATTGGTATCTGTAATGTTATTCTCAAATTGGAATATCTCATTGGAATATTAATTGGTCCTAGAATTGACAAAATAATTTTAATTAGTAGAAAAAAAATTTCATCATAGAAGTTAAAACAATAATAGGGAACCAAAAATTATTTATAAATGCATAGTAAATAATTTTGTAGTGTGATGAAAACAATCATGGTGTATTAATCAGGACATTCAATGGAGTGAGGTACCATCCATTGGAACTAAAATATTATGCTTCTCTTATTTGATACTAGTTCTTCCCACTGGTTCATTTATTATCATGTTGTAGGTCATATGGGCCTACATGTTGAAATGATGTTTAAAAATATGAAAATTTAGACACCAATCAGGAATCAAGAGTGTAGTGGGTTGACAGTTACAACATATTATATAATATTTTATGAGGTATAAATTTTCTGTATTTTTATTAGATTAATATAGGCATATTTAATATAATCCTTTCAATTGAGAGGTTAAAATCTTAGGAGTATCTTATTGATTGTTATGATCGGTAAGTGTGTATTATATCTTATGATGGGGTGGTAAATCACATTAAGGTAGATTGCGATCTAAAAACTAGAAGATATGGACGATCAATACGAATTGTTTAAACAATCTCTTTCCAGTTGGTAATGTTAATAATAGAAACTACTGATTCAATCAAAAATAGATATTTTCCAACCATTTTATATCATTATCTCGATGTTTTACAAAACAAATTCTCTATCTTTCTATAAGGACTGAACCTTAACCATAACTTACTCTAGTGTTTTTTAACTACAATTCACATTCAAGGATATTTTTATTTTATAGGTTTAGATAACTATGATAGACTCTTAAAAATTAAAACCATACACTACCAGTAGACACTTATTCTTAGTAACCATTTCCCCCCAAAATAAACCCTTTTTATTCATAACGTTTTATTAAGTAATTTATACATTGAGGGTCAATATAATTAGTATGAAATTCAAAATGACCAATTAATGAGTAAATTATGACATTTCAGAACTTACTATAAATCATGGATTGAATCATTCCTTTTTTGAAATATTATATCATATAATAATATATTTAATATTTTAAAATACTATTAGTGTCACTTTTGATAATATTCACTTCCTGAATTTTTTAAAATATCAAAACAAAATGATTTAGTTCAAAAAAATATTATAGCACTCCAATAAATTGTCAATGTAACGCAAAACATTTTTGGATGATATCAATTATTTCAAATTATATTTAATTTAATATTTATAATTTTATTTATTTGATTCTCTCATTAATTAGGGAATTTATACATCATCAATGTTTCACCATTTAATTTAAATATTTATTTCCTAAAAATTATAAACACACTACCATGATGTTGGTAATAATTATTTTTCTAAATTATTTTTATAGTCAAAGATATCCCCTATATAACTCAATATTCAATATATATTACTTTCTAAAAACAAAAAAGTAAAAAAATTGTATTTTCCCTGAATATAATATTATAAAAAAATTAAAGTCATCCAAGAGGCTCCAAGTGGTCCTAAATTATACCCAAGGATGATATTGGCCATTTGACACTCATAAAACTAATTTAGGACATGTTTTATGGTAATTTTATATTTTTATAATATAAGTTTCTTCATCAATTACATGATTCACTTTTAACAGTGGTAATATAAATTATCACTTAAGTTACTATTCATAATTTACCAAAATAAAAGGGACCTATTTACATTATTTTAACCTTATTGTTCAGATATGGAATCCATTTTTTCAAATTCAGAACATATAATTGACATGAATTTATTAAAAAAAATTATGTCGGAAGAATAAGAAAACATGTTTTATGGTAAAATGGTCAAAACTTCACTTAGTTGTTATAGCTTATTTCAATCTGAAATTGATTCCAATGTCCTAAATTTTATTAAATGAAAATAATTTTATCCAATTATATAATATAACCCTTAATAAATATTATTTAACACTATATATGAATTTGATGAAAAAATAGTTTTCAATTAAAATGGATTATTTTATTCACTATTCATCAAAAAAATGAATCTTTTAAAAAAAGGAAAAATTTTATAACTAAAGTAAATTTTGATATCCTGATCCCAAATAATATTTACATTTTTAATAAATAAAACATATAATATTGACAAAAGGATGATTTAAAATAGGTACGCCAATAAAAGGCAGAAAAATGGTAATTTTTTTAAAAATTCTTTTTTTATTTTTAAAATTGGGGATGTTCTTCTATCATGTATAGAAAACACAAAAGATGTAATGACCCAACCCTAGTTACCTAGAATTTTTTCTTTATTCCATAACAATGGCATGATACAAGGAATCATGTCCCGAAAGACAGATCAGTTTAATAGCCTTGGATGTACTAGATACATACAAAAGCTTTACATTACATCATGAAATAAAAAAACATTGTCTTCCCCTTGAATAATATTATAACTCGTAGCCTATTCCTACAGGTTAATTGTAATAAAATTCTTTGCATTCTGATAAAAATAAAACATATGAATGTGGTGATCTCAAATTCTCAGTAAGGATTACAATATAGTAAAAATTGTCCTAAATAAGAATAAACATTTAAGGCAATGTATAAGACTATAACACATGACTTTTAAACATAACCTTCAGCATAACATGGAAACAATAAATCAAATAATTCCATTTACATATTCACATGTATATTCTACTTGTCGAATAAGCACATGTAATATCAATAGCCAATTTCATAATGATAGAATGAATAATTAGAGACTTAATAACCACATAGTCAAGGCCTTGTGCCAAGACTAAAAATACGATTTTGTCAAGGCCTTATTACAAGACACTAGTTTGTCTAATGAGACCTACCAATGCGTTGTGGAGTTGTATCGGGATCCTCCCATCACTTAATAATTCCAAGGAATTACTCATATGAAAAGTTTTGAACATAATATAAACATTTTTATTAAAACTAGCATATGAAATGTCAATTCTTTATCAATAAACCTTGAATGGTATAAAAATAACAGGTCTATATTAAAAAAAATCACAAAAACAAAAATATAGTATGGAATATTTGTATCATAATAAATCAACCTTTATCAAGAATAATATCCCATAATGGATGTCGACATAGTTGAAGATAATCAGTAAAAATTATTGAGAGAAATATCCCTTTTTTATGAAAACATTTAAAAGTCTCTCTATTATCAAGAAACAGTTTAAAATATATTTTTTATTGAAAGTTTCCAATATCACATTGAAAAATTTAAAAGTAATTCCAATTTGAAAAAAATAATTTACATATAAATAGAACCTTAAAACCATTGTATAACACATGGAAATTAATGAGAAATATTTAGAAAAATAAAATTTTACAACATTTAAAAAGATATTTTAGTTTGAGTTCCTATCCAAATGAGAGGCACGTGAATAAAATTAATTTGGGTGATAAAAAATTATAATATCATGAGAAAAAAGGGGTTCCGGATATACTATGTCAAAGTACATTATATACACCAAATAAAAGTGAATTGGAGGATAACAACAAAGAAGTCTCAATTGAATGTAAGTTGAGCTGAATTCCTTTATAAATATCGTTTCCTTAGGTTAAGGATAAATCAATGAAATAATTATGTGTGAAAATATAAATAAACTAAATATGGTAAGATATTCAGTGTAAATCAATCACATGACATTTACACATATTCTAGTAAAAACAAAACCAATTACATTGATGTTTAACTCAATGAATAGAAATTGATTTTAAATTACACTTATCAAGCTCATATCGATGACTTGAGAATTTTTCAACAAATTGATTATGGGTATAAAAAAAATATCCACACAAATGGGAGTAGAAATTACCAAATAAATAAATAAATAGTAATTTCACACATAATCATGGAGTTAAATAATGAATTAAGAATGCATAAAACCCAATGAGTGGAAATCGAAATTAAGAATTCCATTACCGATTTGGTGACTTAAAAAACATACACCCCATGAAATAAGGATCATGAAATGAAGATTTAAATACCCAAAAATTAATATTCATTAAATAATTAATACATTCATTGGACGTTAATACACCACCCAAAAGGAAATAGTGGCAATATAGCATGAATCTCACAAAAATAAGAAGTGAGATGAAAACCCCATACCATATTGTAAGGAATAGAGTGGTATGACCAAAATTTAACAACCAAAAAATGAATCAAATAATACCATTAATATAAATAGAATCATGATAATATATATCTAATGGAAGTAAACAATACACCACATGAAAAAAATAAGTGGCGAAAAATGGAAATCTCACAGAATAAAAAGTGAGATAAGAAACCTCTTACCTTCCACTTTACTTTGGTCGAGGGTATGTTTATGCTAATGTATAATGACCATAATATGTTATTATAATATAAAATAACCATATTCATATTTATTATAACCTAAATGATTCATTTATGACTTTATACAATCCATTTAATAATGACTTCCATGTTAAATTAACAGTTTGGGTAACAATAGCATTCCTTATCAAACCTGTTTTAACTTGTTATTCTTGATTATATCTATTAGATTCTGATTTAAATACATCCCAAATATAAATATTGATTTATATATCATATATATTTATAACATAAGTATTTATAATTGATAGATATATAAAATGGAATACACTATTTAGGGAGACGGTAGGTCGTACGTATGCATAAACGATGTTTCCTTTTTCATATCATATTGAAAGAAGTATGTGAATAAGATATATGTAAGTAAATTCATACATATATATAGTATAATTATTATGTCATATATTAAATGATTATTAATAGTATATATTTTTATCATCATCGTTGAATGGTGAACAAGGTAATGAATCTCATCGCGTTGTGCAGATGGTAATCTGTACGTACGCACGAGCGACAATAACATTATATTGATGGTGAAATCATATGTAATTATATGGTATATCGCACATATATAATCATTAAAATTTTATATTTTTTTATATCAGTTATACTCATTATTATACACATCCAAATAATGATGTGTTTGAATAACAAACTAGACCACGACGTGGAGACTATAAGCTGTACTTACGCACGTATGATGACTTTGCCATTTATTGGATGGATAGAATAACTAATATGGTTAACCCATATCTATAATAACATAAAATTATGTAAGAGGTACTGGATTTATTAATTTGTTATGGAAAAACAAATAAAGAGGAAGTGGAAGAAGAAAAGAACATGAAAGAGGGTGGTGAAATTATTACCTCTTCTTCAGGTGATTCCTTTTCAGTTCATAAAAAGGGCTCATTATGTTGGCTTTATGATCAATGTATGGACTCGAGGTTTATTTGAGTGATGTTGGGAGTATATTTGGGCATGGGATGGCTGATCCAAATGGCATTGGAGGTGTGATTTTGATAGAAGATGATGTGCCCATTTTTAAGAGGGGTGAGGTTCACTTTAAGAAAACCTTAAAATATTATTTTATAATAAAATAATTTTCAGTTTCTAATGGCTCCAAAATGATTTATATTGAATATAAGGTTGTTATGGGTCAAATATCTCTCTCCAAATAGGTAATAGACAAGTATAGGTTACCATTTTAACCTTATCTTTTAGATTTAACTCTTAGTTAAATTGTTTAACTATTACAAAGTCTTCTTGTATTCTAACACTATATGGTTAATAAACATACTCTAAAATTCCAAGAGAACATAACGTCATTCATTAATGAAATATATAATATTATTTATTCCCTTTGGCCAAACCATATATTTTTAAAAATATTATATCAAACAATAATATAGTTTTTTTAAAAAAATCATTCATGTTAATTTAGACATTATTTAATATTTGGTATTTGTGAAAATCATAATAGATTTATTAATTTAAAATAAAATTATTTAATCATTCCTAAAATTTCATAATAACCTTGAAAATTATTTTAATTCCCCAAAATTCTCAAATTACATTTATTTATTATATTTAGAATAGCAATTATTTTAATTTGTCATTAATATGGTAATTACTGTATCATCATTGTGTCATAAATAAATTTAATTATTTACTATGTAAAAATTATAAATAAAATAACATTATTTATTAAATATTTTTACCTTTCTAATGAATATTTATAGTGGAATATATCTTATTTATAAAATTATATTAAAAATGGTTTAGTAATTAAACATTGAATTAAACTCTTTTTACTCTTATTTAAATAAAATTATAATAAATGTGCTAATCTGATCCATGTGAACCAAAGGGGAACATATATTATTCCTAATGTTTTTTTGGTAGAATTAAACTTATCCAAATGAGTTATGACATGTGTTATCATAATTATAATATCATTTTTACCCATAATTAGCCTATTTACTTGTAATCGCGGTAAATAAAAGTCAAAAGTTACTATTCCCCAAAAATTATTTTCATCTTATTGAACCACATCATACATACATAGGTCAACCTTGTCTTTTGTATTTTTATAATTCCACTCACATATATGGTAAAATTAATTTTTATGCAAATTTTAAAAATGCTCCTAGAAGGTTGGTAAAAGACGGTAAAAAGTTCAATAAACTTTTATACATCTAATTTTATTATAAAATGACTCCAATGAATTAAATTGAACATATATAGGTATTATATATATATTTTTAATTAAAATAAATTAAAATAATTAAAATAATTATTTTAATTAAAATTAGGTATTAATCTATAACATAGTGTTTTCTCGCCATTCAACATAAATTGAATGTTTTTAGAAAGATACCAAAAATTCACCCTATGATAATTTGGATATCGCGAATTCAAAAATGAACTATATTTTACCAAATTAATAACATATAAGTTTCATCAATTAATTTAAAATAAATTCTTGTTGTCGAAACCGAAAAGATGGGTTTTTATAAAAGTATAGACTATCAAAAGATTGACATGTTCTTTTGTCAAATTTAAATGTGAAATTACTTATAATGACCTAAATTGATTTAAATGATAAAAATATAATATAATTATATTCCAAACCATTAATATTCATAATTTATATCTATAAATTATTTCGAATAAAAATTCTTTTTTTAATGAAAATTTAGTATTTTTTAGTATTCATCATAATATGAGTGTTATCAGAAAAGTAGCAAAAATTTATTTAAAATAAATTTTTATGTATTTATTCTAATGAAGATTTTAATTTAATTAAATAGAATATATAAAAGTTTCAAATATAGGTTTTAAAAATGGTATACCATTAGATGGTGGTAATATTTCATTTTTTTGAAAACTACTTATTTTAGGTGAAAAAATGAATTTGTTCTTATATTATGTATAAAAAACACATAATATGGATTATAAAATTATATAGATTATATAAAATTCAAATTTTAGTTATTATTTTTCATAACCTCTTTTGACTGACTAGTTTGGTGTGTCTTGGTGCGATCAAACTCGGTGTTGCATTTAGCGCAAGCTATTTAATTAAATTTAAAAAAATACTTTCTATGAAATCTTGGGGTGTTAAATTATTCCCCCATTTTTGGAAATTGTGTCCTCGAAATATTAAAATTTGGGTTTGGAACATCATTGAAAGTACCACATCAGAAAAAGAGTAAATAAAACTATCACATTAAAATAATGAAAGAGAAGTAAAAAGGTCACCTGAGATAACCCATACAAGGATTCCATGTAGGAAAACACCAATATGGAAGATAAAATAAGTGGCATGTTTAGATGGAGAGTGATAGAAAACATGATCAGGAGAATTTTAACAATAAGAAAACCACAAACATGTGATGGGATAAACGATCATTAGTTTCCCAGTAGGAAAAGTAAACAGAAAATGTGTTTTGTTGTTTTAAGTTAAATTTCATAGAGTTGAGGAATTTATTTATGAGATTGACTAAGAACATAAAGAGTGTCACAATCCAACCTGGGTCGATAATGAACCGGTCACCCATGCCGGCCTGTGGCATGGCCCGAGGGGCATTCCCGAACCCCGTGGGCTAGCAACTAGTGTCAGTTATCAAAACTAAATAGATAGGAATGATTATTCCCATAGAAGGAAGAAAAATAAATTTATAAAGACTAAAAAAGAGAAAAAAAACTAACATTGGCAAGGAAACAAGACTGCGCATACCTCTATGTGACCTCTTGGTCACCTCCAACAATTAAATGTCTGCATCACACAGGAGGATGAAAGATGAACCTAAACCAAATAGATGAACCTCCATCTGAAAAGGTAAGATAGGCGTGAGCATTAAAATGATCAGTAGGAATTCCAAAAGTGAACCACGGAATCCATGCATTTTCCAGTCCAAAAATAGCCACAAAAATACTAGATTGAACTACAGTTATAAAAAATGTTTTCATATTTAAACTGCATTTCAAAAACTAACAATCACAATTACAATACCCTTATAATTCAAAAACAACGAAAAGAAAACAAAAGAGGGGCTCACAAAAACCTTTCCAAAATAGTAACATTGATGTTCATTTTAAAACCAATCATACATATAAAGTGTTTCCATGAAAACACCAAAACCAAGTTCAGGAATCTAATTCCACACCCAATAAGGGCAATGGTACTAATAGTTCCCGTACAAAGGATCATAGAAAACCTATGAACTTAAAATAAGAACCGCTACTGGAATTTTGTCTTTTCCCAACGGTAGTATACCAACGGTTTAGTTAAACCGTTGGTATAGTGAGCCTTTGCCAACGGTTTAATCAAACCATTGGAAAATGGAATTTCGGTGGACCCTTTCCCAAGGGTTCACTGGAACCGTTGGGAAATGGGTGCTAAACTCACACATTTACCAACGGTTCACTGGAACTGTTGGGAAATGAGTTCCTTTGCCAACTGTTTTTATAAACCGTTGGCAACGGTTTTCCCCAAATTCCAGATCGCGATCTCCTCTCCCCATTCGGACAGAGCCCTAATCTATTTGCTCTGCTGCTCTCGCTAACCCCATCCGACTCCACTGCTCTCGTGAATCCGAACACCAACACCCCCCATCCCAACAGGTACACCCCCATACGAATAGGTAAAATTTGATCTCAAACATATTGTTGTAGTTGTCTTAATGAATAGATTTTTTCCAGGTGTTTGGATTACTTGATTATGGAAATTAATATCTAAATAGGATATTGTTTGTGTTTGTGAATACTTATTTAATGTTTTTATATTCTATGTTTGGAAGGAGAGTGTTCAAAACATATAAATCAGAGTTGGGGGAGGCTATCGTGAACGTTTACATGTTTTGGATAATGGATTGTGGGAATTATGGATTGTGTTCAAACCAATTTGATATGTTTTGGATAATGGATTGTGGGGGTAGGGGGTGTCCACGGGGGTGGGTGGGTTGTCCACGGGGGTGGGCGGGGCTGTCCACGGGGGTGGGAAAGGCTGTCCACGGGGGTGGGCGGGGCTGTCTAGGGGGTGTGGGCTGTCCTGGGGGTCTGGGTGGGGTGTCCTGGTTGGGGAGGGGTGTGTGGGGTGTCCAGGGGGGTGGTATGTCTAGGTGGTGGTGTTGGGGTTGCAGGGGAGGGGGTGTGGGCTGTTTGGGAGGGTGGGCGGGGCTATCCAGCGGGGTACGGGGTGTCCAGGGGGGTACGGGGTTGGGCGGGTTGTCCACAAGGGTGGAAGGGCTGTCCACGGGGGTGGTCGGGCTGTCAAGGAGGGGTGGGCGGGCTGTCCAGGGGGGTGGGTGGGCTGGCAACGGGGGGTAGGGGTGTCGAGGGGGGTGGGTGGGCTGTCCACGGGGGTGGTTGGGCTGTCTAGGGGGTAGGGGGTGTCCACGGGGGTGGGTGGGTTGTCCACGGGGGTGGGCAGGGCTGTCCACGGGGGTGGGAAAGGCTGTCCATGGGGGTGTGCGGGGCTGTCCAGGGGGTGTGGGCTGTCCTAGGGGTCTGGGTGGGGTGTCCTGGTGGGGGAGGGGTGTGTGGGGTGTCCAGGGGGGTTGGTATGTATAGGTGGTGGTGGTGGGGTTGCAGGGGAGGGGGGTGTGGGCTGTTTGGGAGGGTGGGCGGGGCTATCCAGGGGGGTACGGGGTGTCCAGGGGGGTACAGGGGTGGGCGGGCTGTCCACAAGGGTGGACGGGCAGTCCACGGCGGTGGCCGGGCTGTCAAGGAGGGGTGGGCGGGCTGTCCTCCGCTCCCGTGCTCTCGCGAACCCCCCGTCCGAACATCATCGACCCCCGTCCGAATAGGTACACCCCCCATCCAAACAGGTAAAAATTGATCTCAATAAAGTTGTTGTAGTTGTTTTAATGAATTGATTTTTCCATTAATTAAAACATAAACACTATGGTTCCATTTTTATAGAAGCTTAGATGCAAATGGTGGAAAATTTAATAATGCATATATATTCTATTATTTTTATATTTCTTCTCTTATGGATGTGTGTTGGTTTTCCACATGGAATGCCTTGGATATCTACTTAGCATGATAGAGGGTTTCTTTTGGAAATTTCCAATGGAAATTACATGATCCTATAAACATTTTGATGAATTTTCCTAACCTAGATGGATTGTCTGATGTCTCTCTAATGATGAAGGAAGGAATGTTTGGAGGACATCACAAGTCATGACTAGTTGATCCTAGAAGCAATTTCATGATAATGGATATAATGCCTATAGGTAATCTCTTGATTTTGGTGATCTTCTCCATTTTCATCAAAAGACTTGTTTGAAACACTGGGAGGGAAACTATAGAGTCAGTGTGACATGTCTTGAAGGGTGATTTATGTCCATAGTGACATGATTTAAGGACATCACATGACCTAGTTGGTGTGCCTGGAGGATGTATAGGGAGCCATCTAACATTCCTGACATTTAATATGAGACTGAGATAATATGTATTGATTCCCCTATATAGAAGGAGATACATATCTATTGGAAAACATGTAGTCTGTATGGTGAGAATTAAAGGATTTTCATCACAAGGGTGGCATATTCATGGGTGCCATCTAATTTTATTTGACATGTCAAGGAGACATCAAATGATCAAAATAGGTTTCTAATGGAATGGATTGTGAACATGATGAAATTTACTAGTGAAATAAAATTTCATAGGTGATTCATGTTATGAACATTAGGGTCAACATATATTTCCTTCACCTTAGTCTCCCATATTTTAGTATTTCATCCATCCTTTTATCCCAAATTCCATAGATTTATACATTATTTTATTATATTATGTCTCAAATTATCTAAAATATGTGTTTGATGTTCTTCACGTGACTTATAATAATTCATTCTCATAATCTATAGTGATCATGGGAAGATCCCATGTATGATTCATGATCACTCAAATTATTCGGCAGATCATACATAATGGAAGCCTTACAGGATGTGAGATGATTATATCTATGAAATCTACTCAGGTACTTGGTGAGGAAATGCATATTAATTCAAAAAGGTAAATTGAATATGAGGATACCCTACTAATATGGTTCTGGGATGAGGCATGCTCTAATGTGATAACACATTAAGTTCTTGTTGGTTTTACATTTTCTCAATAACACATTAGTATGTTTTTTCACATGTGTAGTTGATACCATGATTATTTTCTTCCTTTGTCGTTTACTTAAATGTATTTTCTATTAAAGTTCAATCCTATTGAATTGTTTATGACAAAATGACTTATATGAATTCTTTTTACAGAATGGGAAGAAGTTGGATGTATGAAACTGAACTTATCTCAAGCGATTTTCAAAACAATTTGGAGAGCTTTATAGATTTTTCATTTCACAATGCTTCAGATAGTGGTCGCATACACTGCCCATGTTCCAATTGTGTTGGTAGACCTTGGTTGAGTCGTGAAGAAGTCAGCTACCACATATCCAAAAATGGTTTTCAAGCAAACTACTTTGTGTGGTATCACAATGAGGAGAAAATGAAATCTCAAATTGGTGATGATCGAAATGAAAGGACTGGAATGGAGAATTTGTTAGATGATCGGTTTCCATTTATTCGTCATCATGAAAAAGAAAGGATTTTGACTCAAGAAGAGGTCGACATGAGGACAACTGATGCATCTAGTGAAAATGATGATATTGATAGGGTGAAAAAATTGAATGATGCTGCCACGACTCCAGTATATCAACAATGCGATAAAATGAAAAAGCTGGAATTTTTAATCCGATTGTTTCATGGAAAAACTATGTATGGGATTTCTAATATAGAAATCGATTACATTCTTACCCTCTTAAAGGATTTACTTCCAAATGATGCAGATATTCCCTCAAAACACTATATGGCATGGAAGTTAGTTGAAGAACTTGTATTTTCCAGAAACAAAATTTATGCTTGCCTGAAAGATTGCAGTTTATTCTGGGAAGAAACTGCTGAATGAAATGAATCTATAAAATGTGGCACATCCCGCTGGAAGTCAAAATCTGATGGAACACCATCCCGCGTTCAATAGAAAGTAATGCGGCACTTTCCATTGATCCCCAGACTCCAGAATCATTTTATGTCTGATGACATATCAATAAAAATGAGATGGCATGATACCGAGAGAAAGAAGACTAATTATGAGTTGGTTCATCCTGCAGATGGATTTTCATGGAAGAGATTTGATGCTCGACATCCTGATTTTGCAGCTGACGTGCGTAATGTGAGGCTGGATCTTTCATGTGACGGTTTTAATCTGTTTGGGCAGATGCATACTTCGCACATCACATGGCCAGTTTTTATACACATTTATAATCTTCCCCCATGGGTGTGTATGAAAAAATCATTCACTTTCATGAGTATACTCATATCTGGTCCTTCTGATCCCGACATTGATATTGATGTATACATGCAACCTTTAATCTGTTTGGGAAGATGCATACTTCGCACAACACATGGCCAGTTTTTATACACATTTATAATCTTCCCCCATGATTGTGTATGAAAAAAGCTTTCACTTTCATGAGTATACTCATATCTGGTCCTTCTGATCCCGATATTGATGTTGATGAATACATGAAACCTTTAATAAAAGCGTTGAAACTTCTTTGGGATGTGGGTGTGCGCACATACGATGCATGTTAGAAAGACATATTTCAGATGCGTGCTGCGCTTATGTGGACGATCAATGATTTTCCGGCTTATGCAATGATGTCTGGATGGAGCACGAAGGGAAAACTGTCATGTCCATTCTGTATGAAGAATACACGATCCAGAAGACTAAAACATCGTTGTAGTTTCAGTTTTATGGGACATCGATGATTTTTGCCAAAGGATCATCCATATAGAATGAATCGTCGAAGATTTGATAATACTATAGAGACCAATGACCCACCTCAGCGTTTTTCTGGAACTGATGTGCTTAATGAATTTAAAGATTTCAGTTTTTCGTTTCGGAAGGGTCAAATGAAATCTGGAAAGAGAAAGAATGTTTCTACAGAAACCTTTTACAATTGAAGGAAGAGGAGTATCTTTTTTCATTTTCCTTATTGGTCAACCAATTTGCTATGTCATTGCTTAGACGTAATGCATATTGAAACGAATATATGTGAAATGTTTCTTTCAGTTCTTCTAAATGTCAAGGGGAAGACAAAAGATGATTTACGATCTCGACGTGACTTGGTGGATTGGGGCCTCAAACCAGAATTGCATCCTGTGCGTATCAGTGAAAATAAATGGAAACTTCCATGTTCTTCTTATGTGATGACACCTACTGAAAAAAACAATTTCTGGAAGTATTAGAGACTATTACAGTTCCTGATGGCTATTCAAGAAAAATATCTAAACGGGTCAACAGAAGAGAGTTGAAGCTAAAATCTTTGAAGACTCATGATTATCACGTTCTACTGCAAGAGTTGCTTCCAATAGCAATCCGTAAACTTTTTTCCAATAATGTAAGGGTGGGTGTTATTCGGTTGTGCCATTTGTTTAGAGATCATTGTGCTAAGATGTTGTCCAAGTCTTTCTTGCAAAAAATGTTGACAGATGCCCCATAAATTTTGTGTGAGTTGGAGAAAATATTTCCCCCATCATTTTTCACATGCATGCTGCATCTGACTGTCCATATTCCAACTGAAATACTTCTCGGGGGACCTATTTCTTTTCGTTGGATGTATCCAACTGAAAGAAATATGTTCACATTAAAGTCTTATGTTCGAAACAAGAATCATCCCGAAGGTTCTATTGTGAACGGTTACATAGCTCAAGAATGTATGGATTTATGTTCGATGTATTTGTCTGATCTTACTACAAGAATGAATAGACCAATGAGAAATGAGGAAGAACAATATGAGAAAATTGAACCCAGTTTTCCATCACTTCCTCAAACAGGAGGAATTCCTGGATCATATACATTGAAGACATTAAGCCATGAAGAGCGGGATATGGCACATCGCACAGTTTTGTTCAATTGTGATTTGTTCAATGACTATATCAGGTAAAAAAATTGAATATGTATATATTACATATATATCTGTTAAACTATTCATATTTTTTATCTACAGGGAACATAAAACAATGATAAATAGCAAGCATCGTTCTTTATCTTTGAGAAGGAGAGAGACTTTTCATAGCAAAGAGTTTTCTGCTTGGTTAAAATTGTAGGTAAAAACATTACTGTTTAAATTAATTATTTCAATATTTACTTACGTTTAACTGTCATTTATATTGCAGGTATTGAGTTTGTCTGCTGACTCTGTATCTGAGGAAATAAGAGCTTTGGCTTTTGGTCCTAATACCATGGTTCGTGACTGTAAATCAATTGTTATCAATGGGTACAGATTTATTGTCACTGAACGAGCCAAAAACATGAGAACACAACATGATGGTATTATGGTTACTGCCACAACAGATTGTTATGCCAGTGCATCAGATAGTAGACCGCGACTTGAAAATGTGGGTTATTATGGAGTCATTGAGAAAATAATAATATTGTATTATTACTCTCATGGACGAGTCACAAAGATGTAATGTCATTGGATTGATTCGATGACGAGACATGACACATTTATTGATGATTGTGGATTTCGAGTAATTAATATGACCCGCACTCTTTCTACCGAAGAACCATATGTGTTTGCATCAATGGCTAAACAAGTTTTTTATGTCAAAGATCAACTTCAACCTGAATTTGGTGTCATAGTTGAAGTAATTCCAAGACATATTTTTGATGATACTGATGATGGAATTGACACTATCCCTATTTCCATTGAAACCAATCCATTTATTTCTTTTGATGACTCCAATAGCTCAATTTTCAGAGTTGATTGTGAACCTGAAGTTGTGGTTGGAAATATATAGAATCATTCATCTGTGTTCTCAATTCTTTTGGTTTACCTCGAGTTGGGTTGTTAAGGTTGGTAATATTCATATTTATTTAGTATTGATCACAAATATGTTTTAGCTGACTTGACCGTTATGTGAATTTTCAATGTTTATTGGTTGCTGTTTTATTTGAATTTCATTTTCTAATTTGGAATTGAACTGTATTCAAACCAAATCAAACAATATTTCTAATATGGTGAACATTACAACTTGTATGTTTTATTAAATTTATTCAAGATCTTCTAAAACAATTGATAGCTAAATTACTAATTAATCCCCTCATTCCCTCATATATTTAGTTTTTTGGTTTACACATTAATTTCCTTTTTCTAATTAAATACATATTTGTTTTCAAATGCAGGAAATACAGCCAATTGAAGAGTGACGAAGAAAAAAAAATGACGGAGAGCAATCATCGGATGGAGGAGCTGGGCGTTCCACCATTAGTGCCTACAGTGAGTAATTTATTTCAAATATATATATATATATATATATATATATATATATATATTTAGAGGATATATAATGTCATGTGATTAATTTTTTTGTAAACTTTTTTGTAGGATCCACCGTT
This sequence comes from Viscum album, assembly GCA_963277665.1. Classification (NCBI taxonomy): domain Eukaryota; kingdom Viridiplantae; phylum Streptophyta; class Magnoliopsida; order Santalales; family Viscaceae; genus Viscum; species Viscum album. Next base: position 1,771,795,590 of record OY728121.1, read on the forward strand.
ACGTCGACAGTTATTCGACGAGGAGCCTAGTACTGGTCCTAGTACTCAGGCCGGTGGTACGAAGAGGGTTCGTACCAGAGGTGGACGTAGAGCTGCGCGTGCCCGACTAGACCCTACCCCTCCCACTGACATTTCATCCTTCCAACATTCTGATCCCGGTGCGTCGTTAGGGACACACGGGGTATTTAGGCCTCCCATGTTTTCGCTACCTTCTACATCTTCTACCCCATCATTTTCACATCCCATGATGATTCCCACTCCCCAGTCAGCATCAGGTCATACAGTTGTTCCATCTTCTTTTCCTTCTACTTCTGTATCTCCGACCTTTTATATTCCATCATCTTCGACTCCTGTTCCACCAGAGGGTGTTCCATCAGGTTCTGTGGATCCGGCGCCACTCATTGATCAGACTAGCGCAGGTATATTTATAAAACCCTAACAAATTTTTATAGCAATATTTATTTTCATTATAACATGTTTTGATAAAATATTTGTTTTTATTTCATGAAAGATACATCTACTAACAGGAGGCGGGGGCGGGGCCGTACACGCATGTGTTCGGTGTGGAACCGTCGCACACAGTTTATGGTGGAATATAATGAAGACAATAAGATGGTTGAGAATATAGGGTAGCAATGTCGGAGTTTTCTGGCGACGCTTGCCAAATACTCCGACATCATTCCCGTCAGCCCGCTGTCATGGAGACATTTGCCACATGTGGTCAAAGATAGAGCTTGGGCAGAGATGTGGGTAAAAAAATCTGTTGTATTTAATGCCATGAATTATTTTTGTATTTATATGAATTAATATTTTGATTTTAGCTTCGATTTAATTTTCCTGATGGTGAGGGTCCATGACTGGAACGTCTAAAGGATTTAGGCGAGCTTTGGAGAGCCTACAAGCATGAGCTGTATATTGGCTGGCGTGCTAGAGTTGGCACTGAGTTAGAGGCTGTACCAGTCGTGGATGATTGTCCTATAGAGCAGTATCGCCAGATGATTACTCATTGGACGAGTAATCAGTTTAAGGTATGAATTAAATTTGAGGTATTTAAGTAATAACTTTCAAGTTTTGCATTAATATTATACATTTCATTATCGAATTTTATTTAGGAATCATCTGGAAAAAATAAAAAAAACATTGATGCAAAAAAATACCTCCATACACTAGGACGCACGACGATGCCGGTTCATGAGAGGCAGAAGGTATGACAATTGTTTATAAGTTTTCTTTATGACTTACATTTTCTTTTGTTTACTCAATTATTTAATCATTTGATAAAGTTTTTATATAACTTTTGTATTCAATGTCATTTTAGAGGCAAGTACAAAATATTGAAGGACGTGTGCCTCGAGCAAAACTGTTTTGCTCGAGTAGACGAAAAAAGGATGGATGTGCTGTCAACGAAGCGACTCAGCAGCAGATTGTAAGTTTTAATCTGTTGATTTTATATTTTAATATCTATTTTGTAACTTAATAAAATATTTATATTTGTAACAGGATGCTTTAGAGGCCCTCGATGCCCAAGAAGCAGACAATTTTGGTCCATCTGATCACTTACATCAGGTGTTGGGAGAGGATCTTTCTGGCAGAGTACGCTGCCGACCTAGGATATCCCCGACTAGGTATTGGCCTACCTCAGGTTCGAGTTGTAGTGCCACCGAGCTGCAGCAGGTTAGGGCACAGGCAGAACAGGCTGAGAAAAGGGCCACAGAGATGGCAGAACAGTCTGCTAGGGAAAACAGTGCATTTATGAAATTTATTGAAGTTCTACGTCCAACACTTCCAGCAGAGGCCAGAGCAGCAATTGATGAATACATGTCGTCGATAAATTCTATATATGGTGCACCAGGTGGCAGTTCCAGTGGTGGTCAGGCCGATGTCCAGCTTGAAGATGATGAGGGCGAGGAGTCTGATGTAGAAGAGGAGGGAGATGAGGAGGGCGAGGAGGAGGGTGAAGGCGAGGAGGAGGGAACTGTGGAGGGTGAGGACGATGAGGAGGACGATGACGAGGGTGATGATGATGATGATGATGGTGATGGTGATGCTGATGTGGCACATATTGATCCGTTACATTTTTGAATTATATTACTTAGATTTGATGTTTAATCTATTCTAGTTGTTGATTTTATCTAGACTCGTAGTATAGTATTGGGGTTGAGTTATTTTTATATATTGTCTGTTTTTATGGATGTTGTTGTCTTTTAGTGGTTGTGTGTTTGGGAACTCCCTGGAAAACCCCCCTCATTCTTGGACCCTGGACAACCCCCCCTCTCCCTTGGACCCCGAACACCCCCCAAATACCCCCCTAGACAGCCCCGCGGACAGCTCCCTGGACAGCCCCCTGTACAGCCTCCCACCCTCCACCCTGGACCCCGGATAGCCCCCCGGACAGCCCCCCCACCCTCCCCCTTGGACCCCGGACAACCCCCCAAACACCCCCCGGACAGCCCCCTGAACAACCCCGGACAACCCCCTGAACAACCCCTGAACAACCCCTGAACAACTCCTGAACAACCCCCCTGAACAACCCCCGGACAGCCCCCTGAACAACCCCGGACAGCCCCTTGAACAACCCCCAAACACCCCCCGGACAGACCCCGCACATCCCCCCACCCTCCTCCTTGGTCCCCGGACAGCCCCCCCGGACACCCACCGGACAGCCCCCCCGGACAGCCCCCGGACAGCCCCTCCACCTTCCTTAATTTCATTAGCTCTGAAATGTTTCATAGCACGATCAACTAAAATCTAATCCATACTAAATATGATATAAAAATATTCTATATGAATTTCCATAAGATTTTATGTGAAAACAAAAAGTGACAAACAAAAAACTAACCAAACACATTCGAAATGTGTTGATGCTTTAGGAAAATGATCCATGGGTTATATGTGACGTGTACGAATCAACCCCGCCTCAATCCGAGGCGCGGTGTGGCCGGAGCAACTCAAAGTGTATGTCTTTTGTTTCAAAAGGACATCATTTTAAGTGAAAAACATCAACTGGCATTCATAAAACCAGCCAAACGCATTCGGATTGTGTTGATACTTTAAGACAACGATCCATGTGTCATTTGAGATGTATACGAGTCAACCCCGCCTAAATCCGAGATGTGGTGTGGTCGGGACCACTCTAAGTGACTTTCTTTTGTTTAAAATGGACAGTATTTTAAGTACATACGGAAACCAACCAAACGATTTCGGTTTCTGTTGAAACTTTAGGAGAACAATCCATGGGTCATATGTGACGTGTACGATTCAATTCCCCCTCAATCCGAGTCGCGGTGTGACAGACACCACTCAAGGTGTCTCTATTTTGTTTAAAATGGACTTCATTTTTAGTGAAAATAACAAATGACATATGGAAAACCGACCGAACGGATTCTGATTGCGTTGATACTTTAGCACAATGATCCATGGGTCATATGTGACGTGTACGAGTCAACCCCGCCTCAATCTGAGGTGCGGTGTGGCCGGAACAACTCAAAGTGTATGCCTTTTGTTTCAAAAGGACGTCATTTTAAGTGAAAAACATCAACTGGCATACGGAAAACCGACCAAATGCATTCGGTTTCTATTTAAACTTTAGGAGAACGATCCATGGGTCATATGTGACGTGTACGAGTCAACCCCGCCTCAATTCGAGGTGCTGTGTGGCCAAAAAAACTCAAAGTGTATGTCTTTTGTTTCAAAAGGACGTCATTTTAAGTGAAAAACATCAACTAACATACAGAAAACCAACCAAACGCATTCGGATTGGGTTGATACTTTAGGAAAAAGATTCATGGGTCATTTGAGACATGTACGAGTCAACCCCGTCTAAATTTGAAACGTGATGTGGCCGGTCCCACTCTAACTGCGTCTCTATTGTTTAAAAGGGACAAGATTATAAGTGAAATAAACAACTGACATACGAAAAACCGACCATACGCATTCGGAATCTGTTGAAATTTTAGAAAAACGATCCATTGGTCATATGTTATGTGTACGAGTCAACCGCGGCTCTATCCGAGTCGCGGTTTGGCTGAGACCACTCTAAGTTTATCTATTTTCATTAAAATGGACTACATTTTAAATACATACGGAAAACCAACCAAACGCATTCTGATTGTGTTTATATTTTAGTACAACAATTCATGGGTCATGTGTGATGTGTACGAGTCAACCCCGCGTCAATCCGAGGTGCGGTGTGGCCGGCACCATTCAAAGTTTCTCTCTTTTATTTAAAAAACACTTCATTTTAAGTGAAAACAACAATTGGCATACGGAAAACTGACCAAACAATTTTAGAATATGTTGATACTTTAGGAAAACGATCAATGCGTCATTTGTGACGTGTACGAGTCAACTCCACCTCACTCCGAGGCGCGGTGTGGCCGACACCACTCAAAGTGTCTCTATTTTGTTTAAAATGGACTTCATTTTTAGTGAAAACAACAAATGACATACGGAAAACCGACCGAACGGATTCTTATTGTGTTGATACTTTAGCACAATTATCCATGGGTCATATGAGACGTGTACGAGTCAACCCCGCCTCAATCCGAGGCGCGGTGTGGCCGGCACAACTCAATGTGTATGTCTTTTGTTTCAAAAGGAAGTCATTTTTAGTGAAAAACATCAACTGGCATACGGAAAACCATCCAAACACATTCGGATTGTGTTGATACTTTATTAAAACGATCCATGGTTCATTTGAGACATGTACGAGTCAACCCTGCCTAAATCCGAGATGCGGTGTGGCCGGTACCACTCTAATTGTGTCTCTTTTGTTTCAAACGGACAAGATTATATGTGAAATAAACAACTAGCAGACGAAAAACTGACCAAACACATTCGGAATCTATTGAAATTTTAGGAAAACGATCCATGGGTCATATGTGACGTGTACGAGCTAAACCGGGCTCAATCCGAGTCACGGTGTGGTCGGGACCACTCTATGTGACTTTCTTTTGTTTAAAATGGACAGTATTTTAAGTACATATGGAAAACTGGCCAAACGTATTCGGTTTCTGTTGAAACTTTAGGAGAATGATCCATGGGTCATATGTGACGTGTAATAGTCAACGCCACCTCAATCCGAGGCGCGGCGTGGCCGACACCACTCAAAGTGTCTCTATTTTGTTTAAAATGGACTTCATTTTTAGTGAAAACAAAAAATGACATACGGAAAACCGACCGAACGGATTCTAATTTTGTTGATACTTTAGCACAATGATCCATGGGTCATATGTGACGTGTACATGTCAACCCCGCCTCAATCCGAGGCGCGGTGTGGCCTGAACAACTCAAAGTGTATGTCATTTGTTTCAAAAAGACGCCATTTTAAGTGAAAAACATCAACAGGCATACGGAAAACCAGACAAACGCTTTCGGATTGTGGTGATACTTTAGGAAAACGATCCATGGTTAATTTGAGATGTGTACGAGTCAACCCCGCCTAAATCCGAGATGCGGTGTGGCCGGTACAACTCTAAATGTGTCTCTTTTGTTTAAAACGGAAAAGATTATAAGTGAAATAAACAACTGACAGACGAAAAACTGACCAAACGCATTCGGAATATGTTGAAATTTTAGGACAACGATCCATGGGTCATATGTGACGTGTAGGAGCCAACCCGGGCTCAATCCGAGGCACGGTGTGGTCAGGGCCACTCTAAGTGACTTTCTTTTGTTTAAAATGGACAGTATTTTAAGTACATACAGAAAACCGAACAAACGCATTCGGTTTCTGTTGAAACTTTAGGAGAACGATCCATGGGTCATATGTGACGTGTACGAGTCAACGCCACCTCAATCCGAGGCGCGGTGTGGCCGACACCACTCAAAGTGTCTCTATTTTGTTTAAAATGGACTTCATTTTTAGTGAAAACAACAAATGACATACGGAAAACCGACCGAACGGATTTTGATTGTGTTGATACTTTAGAAAAATTATCCATGGGTCATATGTGACGTGTACGAGTCAACCCCTCCTCAATTAGAGGCCCGGTGTGGCCGGTACAACTCAATGTGTATGTCTTTTGTTTCAAAAGGACTCCATTTTAAGTGAAAAACATCAACTGGCATACGGAAAACCGGCCAAATGCATTCGGATTGTGTTGATACATTAGGACAATGATACATGGTTCATTTGAGACGTGTACGAGTCAAACCCGCCTAAATACGAGACGCGGTGTGGCCGGTACCACTCTAAATGTGTCTCTTTTGTTTAAAACAGAAAAGATTATAAGTGAAATAAACAACTGATAGACGAAAAACTGGCCAAACGCATTCGAAATCTGTGGAACTTTTAGGAAAACGATCCATGGGTCATATGTGACGTGTACGAGCCAACTCGGGCTCAATCAGAGGCGCGGTGTGGTCAAGACCACTCTAAGTGTATCTATTTTTTTAAAATGGACTACATTTTAAATACATACGGAAAACCAACCAAACGCATTCTGATTGTGTTTATATTTTAGCAAAACAATTCATGGGTCATGTGTGATGTGCACGAGTCAACCCCGCTTCAATCCGAGGCATGGTGTGGCTGACACCATTCAAAGTGTCTCTCTTTTATTTAAAAAACACTTCATTTTAAGTGAAAACAATAACTTGCATACGAAAAACTGACCAAACGATTTCAGAATATGTTGATACTTTAGGAAAACGATCAATGAGTCATTTGTGATGTTTACGAGTCAACGCCACCTCAATCTGAGGCGCGGTGTGGCCGACACCACTCAAAGTGTCTCTATTTTGTTTAAAATGGACTTCATTTTTAGTGAAAACAACAAATGACATACGGAAAACCGACCGAACGGATTCTGATTGTGTTGATACTTTAGCACAATTATCCATGGGTCATATGTGACGTGTACGTGTCAACCCCGCCTCAATCCGAGGCGTGGTGTGGCCGGCAAAACTCAAAGTGTATGACTTTTGTTTCAAAATGACGTCATTTTAAGTGAAAAACATCAACTGGCATACGGAAAACCGGCCAAACGCATTCGAATTATCTTGATAATTTAGGACAACGATACATGGTTCATTTGAGACGTGTAAGATTAAACCCCTCCTAAATTCGAGACGCGGTGTGGCTGGTACCACTCTAATTGTGTCTCTTTTGTTTCAAACGGACAAGATTATAAGTGAAATAAACAACTGGCAGACGAAAAACCAACCAAACTCATTCAGAATCTGTTGAAATTTTAGGACAATGATCCATGGGTCATATGTGACATGTACGAGCCATCCCGGGCTCAATCCGAGTCACGGTGTGGTCGGGACCACTCTAAGTGACTTTCTTTTGTTTAAAATGGACAGTATTTTAAGTACATACGGAAAACCGACCAAACACATTCGGTTTCTGTTGAAACTTTAGGAGAACGATCCATGAGTCATATATGACGTGTACGAGTCAACGCCACCTCAATCCGAGGCGCGGTGTGGCCGACACCACTCAAAGTGACTCTATTTTGTTTAAAATGGACATCATTTTTAGTGAAAACAAAAAATGACATATGGAAAACCGACCGAACGGATTCTGATTGTGTTTATACATTAGAACAATGATCCATGGTTTATATGTGACGTGTACGAGTCAACTCCGCCTCAATCCAAGGCACAGTGTGGACGGCACAACTCAAAGTGTATGTCTTTTGTTTCAAAAGGACGCCATTTTAAGTGAAAAACATCAACTGGCATACGGAAAACTGGCCAAACGAATTCATATTGTGTTGATACTTTAGGAAAACAATACATGGTTCATTTGAGACGTGTACGAGTCAACCCCGCCTAAATCCGAGATGGGGTGTGGCCGGTACCACTCTAAATGTGTCTCTTTTCTTTAAAACGGAAAAGATTATAAGTGAAATAAACAACTGACAGACGAAAAACTGACCAAACGCATTCGGAATCTGTTGAAATTTTAGGACAACGATCCATGGGTCATATGTGATGTTTAAGATCCAACTCGGGCTCAATCCGAGGTGCGGTGTGGTCAGGACCACTCTAAGTGACTTTCTTTTGTTTAAAATGGACAGTATTTTAAGTACATACGGAAAACCAACCAAACACATTCGGTTACTGTTGAAACAATAGGATAACGATCCATGGGTCATATGTGACGTGTACGAGTCAACGCCACCTCAATCCGAGGCACGGTGTGGCCGACACCACTCAAAGTGTCTCTATTTTGTTTAAAATGGACTTCATTTTTAGTGAAAACAACAAATGACATACAGAAAACCGACCGAACGGATTCTGATTGTGTTGATTCTTTAGCACAATTATCCATGGGTCATATGTGACGTGTACGAGTCAACCCTGCCTCAATTTGAGGTGTAGTGTGGCTGGCACAACTCAAAGTGTATGTCTTTTGTTTCAAAAGGACGTCATTTTAAGTGAAAAACATCAACTAACATACGGAAAACCGACCAAACGCATTCGGACTGTGTTGATACTTTAGGACAAAGATTCATGGGTCATTTGAGACGTGTACGAGTCAACCCCCTCTAAATCCGAAACGTGATGTGTCAGGTCCCACTCTAATTGCATCTCTATTGTTTAAAAGGGACAAGATTAAAATAAATAACTGACATACAAAAAACCGACCAAAGGCATTCGGAATCTGTTGAAATTTGAGGACAACGATCCATGGGTCATATGTTACGTGTACGAGTCAACCGCGCCTCAATCCGCGTCGCGGTATGGCCGAGACCACTCTATGTTTATCTGTTTACTTTAAAATGGACTACATTTTAAATACATACATAAAACCAAACAAACGCATTCTGATTGTGTTTATATTTTAGCACAACAATGCATGGGTCATTTGTGATATGTACGAGTCAACCCCGCGTCAATCCGAGGTGCGGTGTGGCCGGCACCATTCAAAGTGTCTCTCTTTTGTTTAAAAACCACTTCATTTTAAGTGAAAACAACAACTGGCATACAGAAAACTGACCAAACGATTTCAGAATATGTTGATACTTTAGGACAACGATCAATGAGTCATTTGTGACGTGTACGAGTTAACCTCGCCTCAATCCGAGACACGGTGTGACCAGTATCATTCCAGGTGTATGTATTTTGTTTAAAATGTATATGATTTCGAGTAAAAATATATGCTGTACAAAAAAACAATCAAATTATGAATTGAATTCCGGATTCCACATATGATTGTCATCTAAATTTTAAATTTAATTCTAAATGAATTATGTATGTTTATAATTATGTTATGAATTCTAATTTAATTATGGATTAGTATATTTCCAGGATGCATTATATGTGTTGGTTGGCTGGTTTTCATTATTTAAATGTGTTGGTTTGTTCTCTATATGTATGCATTGTATATGTGTTACAGTTACAATAATTGGATTGAAAATTTAATTGAAAATGAAAATTGAATTGAAAATGAGCCCAAAACAAACCTTCTGTGCCAAAATGAGCCCAAAACAGACCTGCTGTGCAAATTGCAGGCTGCTGTGCAATTTTCACAGCAAAGCCTATGCCAACGGTTTGAAACCGTTGGCATAACCCATATGGAACTTTTTTTACCAACGGGTCATTAAACTGTTGGTAAAAACAGACTATCCCAACGGTTTGAAACCGTTGGGGTAGCTTTTGGAATTGGTGTTTTTACCAACGGTTCTACAAACTGTTGGTAAAAACCATTTCCAACGGTTTTCAAACCGTTGGGAAAGAAAATATTAATGAGATTCCCAATGGGTCAAACCGTTGGGAAATGCTTTTCCCAACAGTTTGTCACAACCTTTGGGGTATGTTGATTTTTTCTAACCTATCCCAACAGTTCCTTGTAAACCATTGGGAAAAGCCATTACCAACGGCTTACTTCCCCACGGTTGGCAGAACTGTTGGTATAACATATACCAACAGTTCTGCAGCCTTTCCCAACGGTTCATAACTGTTGGGAAATGATGGATTTCCAGTAGTGAACAAAACGAACTATACATGTGACTCATCCTAAAGGCATGCCTACTCTCGATGAAGTCATAATTCCCTAATGCCCAGTGTTTCCCGACATGGCCTAACCGAGGTTCCCAATCTGCTAGCTGAGTATAATACATACTACGATCCAGTAGCCAGTGCATAGTCTAAAATAGTGCAACAATCGTTCTCAGTGAACCCCCTTGCTATGATATGTTTCTATGCTATGTTCTCAAAGAGGCATACCACACATTAAAATAACAATCCATATAGCTATAATCCAACACGTGACACAAACAGGAACTACCACGACCACCTCGAGGTTAGTCTCGTGCTTTAAAATAAAAAATATATAAAGGAGACCCATACCGAGGACCCTCTAGTAAAATGATCGAAAGGTGAGGAAAGGGTCATAACCAAGGATGGATTTTCCAAACATACAACTACAAATATGCCAAATTGTCCTTATACAATTCTCACTTATTAAACATTTAGTAAAAATCCAATCCAACATGCCAAATGGGGTTTTAGCTTCACAATTGTCATCTATTATCAAAAAATTAATGAACCAATTCAAAAGGACAACAAGTTATACTCTTTATACCAATGTGTCAAAACTGTCCCTTAAATAAAACATTTACTAAAAAATTACCAAGTTAAATTTAATTCATGTTAAAATAACAACACCTATGAGAGTTCCAAATGGGAATTCACAACACATAAATTCCAACAATATTTTAAAAAATGCCCAATGGGCTTCCGCTTCCACATTCACCCAAACACACTCCAAAAAACACCCCTTTCATTTTCCAATAACTCACCCAATCGTGTTTCCAAGGCCAATTGGGAAAAACCAAGAGTAATACTCTAAAACCAACCAAAACATTTGAAACCAAAATTCCAAAAATACACCATTTTCTTTCAACCCAGAAACACCCATATCACTCACTTATTAAATACCACACATGTTCATAAAAAAAAGCATATTTTTAGACAAACATCAAACCACATCGAGGGAAAACACCTCATTTTATACATGAAATCCAAAATATATTTCAAACCAATTTCACAAAACAATTTTATAGGAAAAAACCCACCCAAACATCTAATTTCACCAAAAAAGAGAAACTGGAAATATACAAACACCAAAGGAATCATATAAAAGGCCTAAACCAAGATTCATGTAAACCCTATCTTTAACAAAACAAAATATTTTTAGAACACCACAATAATCTTTAAAGAGGTACCATGAATATTCATAGTAAGAAATAATATAATAAAAACCTCAAGTATTAAGGACAAGCAATGGAAAGTAAACACATGGATTTTATTACATCAAGGAAGTCCAGTCAAAAAATTCTAACTCAAGAAAAATCCTGCTCACACATGTGAAAACACATCCATATATATATACAAACAGCTTTAAACTAATGCACGTTCAGCTGTTTGGTTCAGGTTTGTGATTCGTCTACCTGTTCGAGGTAGACTGTTAGTTGTTGGAGGTGACCAAGAGGTCACATTGAGGTATGTGTAGTCTTGTTTTATTGACGCTTCTTATTTTATTTCTCTTTGTTTAGTCTTTTTTAATTTATTTTTATTCATTTTATGTTCCACATAGTTCTCACTAGTTTAGTTTGGATGCCCAACACTAGTTGCCAGCCCGCAGGGATCAGGAACGCCCCTCAGGCCATGCCGCGGGCCGGCTCGGGTGACCGGTTTAGGGTCGACCCTGGTTGGTTCATGAAAAAATGGTATTAGAGGACCCATTTGTTATTTGGGGTGTCTGGTAGAAGTATATTAGGACTATCGGGGCTCAAGAGGTAGGTTACGGGTCAATGCCTAATCACCACCGCTTGTAATGAGACCGGATTTACCAGGGGTAGTATGGGATTTGAGTCTTTTTAAATGGTTTTTTCGATTAAGGGATGACAATGTGGGTGTATCCGCAATTTCCCTTTTTAAAATAAGTCCATTTAATGCATGCTTGTTTTTAATAAATTCTCTTTCCAATGCCAGTTTTTATCTTTATAGTCATTTTTATTTATCTTTTTATCTTTTTCTCTTGGGCCAAATCATTCCCTACATTTTAATTTTGATGTATGGCACTACTTTCCAACCCGTGGGGATTGGGAACTGCCTTCATCTCATGTTGCAGACCGTCTCGGGTGATGGGCTCAGGGTCGACCCGTGTAGGTTCGTGACAAATAGATATAATTAATTTTTATGTAGAGTTACATCCTTTAATAAATATCTTTTTGTAACTCATAATTTTTTTAAACGATGATTATTCATGATGAATTGGTGACACGTTCAACACTAGAAAGAACATTAAGGGAATCACAAGATCCAAAAAGTGTAAATTATATATTTTCTTTGTCTGTAGAGATTATCCAAAACCAAAATGGTTAGTACGATATTAGAAGATCCCGAAAAAGGAAAATGCTTTAGAAAATGAAATACTAATCTTAATTTTTAAAATTAAACCAATAATACCCAAAGTTCAATAAATACCATTCAATAAACAATTGTCCTTAAAATACATCAATATGAAACAAACAAATACTGTAACGACCAAAAAATCATTATTGGAAATTCCTCTTGATCTAATTATATGTCTTATTATGGTTATATAACATGTGAACTTCATTTTTTTTATGTTTCTATATTTTAAAATACCATTATGAATTGTGATCGTTACTAATATAATAGTTGAACAGTGATAACATGATTACTAAAAATATAGGGATTTAACAAATACAATTTACTCAGATAAAGTAAGAAATGGCCTCATCCAATAGACATGCCCCATACGAAGCCCATTTTTTGGAACTCGGAAAGGACTTGGCCTCAATGGGCTTCGCTCATGATGAAGCCCAAGCCAATCATGAACACGTTATGCTTGAGCAGAACCGAATACAAGGGAAATGGAAGTTAATAGAGATTGCCACCCGAGCGATGTTATCCAAGCCACCCCAAGAGTCTGTAACCATCACAGACCATATCTGTAGGTCTTATGCGGGTGTTATAAGTGGTTATGTAATGATACCCTAGCACTATGTATATGTACATTATTTTGTTATACAAATGTCCATTCATTTTATTATTGTTACTTTATAAATAGTTTTTAAAGCCAAATTTTTTTTAGTTAGTATTGAACTAATAAATCTATTTTGACGAATTAGTATATTTTTGAATTAAATAATATTTTTAAAAAATATATTTATTTTTAAATAAATATTTATTATATATAAATTATTGTATAATTTTATTATTGTAATTTAAATTTTTTTTGAGATTTGAAAGTTGTTTTTTCAAAACCCCTGAATTTTCGATTAATGACATTTTTTATTTCAAAAGAAAAAATTTACATATTTATAAAATTATTTAGATAAAATTAATATTATTTCTAGAATCAGGATGTCTAAATTATCTAATGGTAATTTTTTCATAATTTTATGAGACAGTTGAATTTTTAGGTAAAAATGAAATACTGTTTTAATATATAATGTGTTTTAGGACATCATAATGACCCAAAAGTTTTGTTATAAAATAATATATACATTATGTTCGATAAAAATATATTTTACCATTAAAATAATGTGGTTTTGGGTTTGTTTGATTTATTTTATAAAGCATTAGTGGACCCTTAAAGGGTTATATAACATTTTTTTCTTTTAAATTTTTTTCCTGGAGAGTGTGACTCGCATCCACATAAGAAAACTTTTTGTTATAATATGTTCGGCCATTGGCCTTATAGAATATTTTTTCCACTCCCCTTTGTCAAAAACCATGGGAAAAACCATGTCCTGATTAGTGGTTTTGACTAGTTTAATGCGAGGTGCCCCAAACTTAATTAATAAAGAATTCCCTCTCCATTCCTATATAATCCCACTCAAGCTCTCAATTCGTCTTCACTAAAAGCCATTGGAGTACAACCGAACCCTGCCCTACTCTCTCTAGAATCATCCCAAGGTTCCCCAAGCTCCCAAGAAGCCTCTCTTGAGCCTTTGGGATCACACTTCCATGTAAGGGATTTCTTCCTTTCTCATTATTGTCCAATTTTTTTTACAATGTTATGCCCTTTTTTCAATTAAAAATGTTGGGATATGATTTCACACCTCCACCATACATCCCTATTTATGTTAAAATGATGGGAGACCCCTTTCTATCTCATTAATTCCTCTCATGTACACCCATTTCCATGCATAAATTCTTTGAGAGATTTCTCTCCCCTCTTTTTCATCCAAGTAATTATTTTGAATTATGAATCTAAATTGAATTATGTTTGTTGGTACATATATCTATATTACACTCTTGATGTATATTTCATGTAAATATGATGAGACACCCCTTTATCTCTCATCAAACATTTTTTTTCAGTTCTTATTTCATGTTGTTATGCTGCAGAATTTGCACTATGACTTCCCAGCCAATGTCATTGTGTAGTGAATACCATGCCCATTTCTCAATCAAGGGTATTCAAATTTATATACATTAGGTTATTGATTATAATTATTTATATATGTTTTCCACATCCCTTTATCATGGAATAAATAATGATGACTGATTCCATGTTTTATGATCCATGTTGTACACTTGTGCATTAATGAAATGTTTATGAAGGGTGCACCCTCATAGAACTTCTGTAAAGACCCATAATTTCAATGTATTTTTTTAATTAAATGTGAATTTTATGAGTATGAAAAAATTGACGGAACGTGATTCCGAGGGTTGAAGTTCCCATAATGAGTTTTTGACCTTTTTTAGGTACGTTCAGTAAATGTGTGAGCGGGTTTTTGTGACATCTGAACTGGTGCTCAGAATTAATATATGAGGACACAGTTGAACTCATAGAGCCATTATTCACTTAAGGATACCATAACCTCGACCTCATTTGGTCGAGGGTGAATGATTGAATTTTTTTTTCATGAAAAAATAAAATAAAATAAAATTGTGTAACATTTTATTTTATTTGAAACTCCCATGTGGATGTTGAGAGGTTGGGACCACCAGAACTAAACCTACCATATGAGGTTATGGAGGTGGGGACGACTATATTTATCCTCCCATGTGACTTATTGTGGTGGGGACCACACGAGATTAAAACCCACTTGTACTCCCCTCATTATGGGATAAAAACCTTTTAAACTCCACCACTTTATTTATGCCACCCCATTAATTAATTATAAAAACTCATCAATAAATTAATGAAGATATTTTGAAATTATGACAACAAACATAATAGATAACATAATCTATTATTTTGGTATTCATTTTCATCTTGGTGGAATTGGGAGGGAGAAGCATTGGAGGATTATTATCTACAACAAAAAATAGATACTCCAACGAATAATGCTTATGAATGACTTTAATTTCATCTTCAGGATATCCTGAAATAGTGGAAATATTCAATAGTGAAGAACCACATCCATTGAAGAGTGTTTATCCAAAGAACAAGCTCGAGATTGGAGGCATGTGGAGGGTGCGGTGAATTCTGAAAACTTATACTTCTCTCATCGACGTCAAAAATGAAAAAATGTTGGAGTATGTTTTAATTTGATCACTGTTGAATTCCCTCTCACATTGAATCATCTTCCTTGATTCGTATGCTACCGCCCTAACACGAAGGGTAAGGGCCAAAAAAATATGGACTGACCCCTCCTCAAATCTTGTGGATCTTTGGTGTGTTCTTATCAGTAGTGACGACGACCTATATTGGCATTTGGCACCGGTGGAACTCAAGAACCATGACGAAGGAGAAAAACAAAGGAATGCCGGTCAAGCAGGCCCCTAGCATCGGCCCAGCACCGCACAGCCCGCCTTAGTGGACCACTGCTCTGTAGCACCACCGTGCTGCCCATGACCCCGCAGTTCCCCCCATGTCCGCGCCGCGCCACCCCATGACCCATCTTTGCCCCACGTTCCCTCTGCCGAGATGCCTTGCCGATTCGATGCCCTCATGGCCCTGTGCTCTTAGCATCGCCCCATGTCATCGGGTCGGGCCGCCCAGCACGGGCCGGACAACACAGCGGGCCAGACCGCCCGATGGTCTAGGCCACCCTGATCAGGTTGGAAAACCCAATGAGTCGGGCCTCCTAGTGCATTCGGGCTAGACCCAGTAGGTCAGGCCATGTCGACCCAACTGGGTCGGGCCGGGTGGGTCTGACTGGGTCAGACTAGACCTGGACCCACTACGACCCAATTACACTCTTTTTTCCATAACATTGGCACCTGATGTCCATTTGATGAAACATTAGAGGCACTAGAAACCATGGAATGTGATGTTATCTACAGTATACCCACTAGAGTTTTGGGTAATCCTGAAGTACAGTCGGGATGGATCGAGCACGAATCCAACTGGGGACTTGGGACAAAATGGAAAATAACATACAGATCGGGCGTCTGATTGACGCAACATCTATTATGTTGATACCCTTATGATGTGGAGGTCCTTTGAGATAATTATCCATGGTTATTCATGGAATTTCCAGTATCGACCAGTTAATTGAAGAGCGGACCCTCTAAGAGATGAGCAAGCCTAGTGTAGAAACCCATTAGTTGGTTGTGACGTAAAGAATGAAGAGCGATCATATGTGGGTCACCACCATGCTATCCTGTGTGGGTCAGCACCTAGCGATCCAGTGTTGGTCCGCACCGAGTGATCCTTTTTTGGTCAACACCAAGCGATCCAATGTAGTTCAGCAGCTAGCGATCATATGTGCGTCAGCTCCTATCGATTTTGTGTGGGTCATCACCGAGCGATTCAGTGCAGGTCAGCATCGAGAGATCCTATGTGGGTCTACCTCCTAACAGTGTAAGATGATTCATTAGTAACATCTAATTATCTCTACTACTTTACTTAAGTTATAACTCATGTGAGATGAGTCTGTACCTATGTGGTACTTTCATTCGTTGTAATAACTTCTTGTTATTCTTCTGTGTGTCTTACCTGTGTTGTACTTGCCTTCGTGGTATTTCTTCCGTTTTGTAACAGTTGAGTTTGGGTATTTGGAGATGGAATCCATGTTTTCCTCATGATTGAGATGGGTATACATGATAACTTAGTTATATGTCTGGGAATATACCAATTGTGGGTTATTAGTTGATTCCTTTATTTTTGGTATATCATTGGTGGATTTTGTGAGACCTTGACTGAATCGGGGTCCCTACTGAGTATCGTTATACTCACCCTTGCATGGGTTATGCCTGCACTTCATTGTGTTTAAGCATATGATGGACAACGCTGAATTAGGGCGAGGGTAGCAGGACCAGAGGTAGCTTGGAGGTGGATGCTAGACGAGGAGAACCGTAGAGATGTCCATTTGTGAGTTGTACCTTCCCTTTAGGGAGGATCCATGGTGGACAATCCATAAGATGATTTTCACTTATCAGTTGTCTTGTATATTCCTGATTTCCCTATACTTTCTATTTGGGCCTGTATTCTTTGCCCATTTACATACTGCACTCACTCTATTTACAATTCATTTTACATGAGTTTGTATCTTGTTGTGTGCTTGGATATGTGTGTATACAAGATATAAAGTCAATGGCTTCCCAGTTATTGGGAATACGCCTTCAGTGCTAGTCACCAGCCCCTAGCCTATGGAAGGTGGGCTATGGGTAGTCATGGCATGGGCTCCGGGGGACGGGTCCTGACAAATTGGTATCAGAGGAGTTAGTTCTACCATAGAACATAGGACTCTGATATTTCTACTAAACTAAAATAGTTTTAAGTGTAGTGAGTGTGGTTATCAGTTTTGGGAATCTAGTGTTGTTGTGGCAGCTGATGTATCCATACACTAGGACATTGAATTTTGATTTCTGACTCAGTGTATGAAAACAATTATTGCATGTGTGTTTCTAAGAGTTTTCATGGTGATCTCTTGAGTCATCTCACCAGGTATGACTTTTTGATTGTGGCACACCTGTTTCCTTTTAGGATTCCTCCACATAGATAGCTCGCTAGGGTTAAAAATATAGAATGCATTGATAGCCCACCGAGTGAAAAGGCCTCGGTGCAGGGCATTCTATATGTAGAGGCACCAGCGGTACCACTTCCTGTTGGGCCACCTATGCCACCAGCTTCAGCAGCAGAGAGTGCATGCCACTTGAGCGTGTTACATAGGTTCCAGTTCCAGAGGCCACCACGATTCAAGGAAGAGGTGGACCGAGAGGTAGATGAGGATTGGCTAAGGGTTGTAGTGAGAGTTTTCCGACTGATAGGGACACTAGCTGATCTCATGGTGATCCTTTTCTCTAGCCTTATATAAGAAGTAATAGGCAGATAGTGGAGCTTGTTGCTGCAGGTTCATGATGAGGTGACGCTTCTTTGGACATACATCAAGAGCCTATTTCGAGCAGAGTTTGTCCTAGCGACTTTTCGCGAAGTGCGAATTTAGGAACTACTTCATCTGCAGTAGGTCAGAATGTCTGTGGGTCAGTACTCAGTGAGGTTCACTGACCTCTCGCGCTACTCCAATGATATGGTGCGGGACCCATTCTTCAGGGCCCAGATAATTGAGCAGGGTCTCAGATGGGAGATCAGGGCATCGATGATCTCACTTGGCATCCCGACGCAGGTGGGGGTGTTAGAGCCAGCCACCTTAGTCGAGGGTTTTCTTTCTGAGGAGTCACAAGCAGAGAGTCCCACCCCCGGACATCACGTAGTGGAGTCTTATACAGCTGGAAGTAGACATATGTCACAAAGGTCAAAGAGGACTCGACAAATAGATGGGCGACCACTGGATTCTTGGATAGTTTTGTGGGGAAACCGAGGAAGAGCCAGTCATTCCAAGAGCGGGCTATGTTAAGCATGCAGCGGGTAGGGTCACAATACTCTTGACTGTCTGACCCGCTGTACGGATGATCAGCCGATGGTCTATGTACCACCCAGGCAGAGAAATAGGTTCGACAGTGGAGGTCTGCAGGGAGCAGGTAGACATGACAGAGAATTTGGTCGTGCAGCTGACAGTGGGCAACAATTCAAGATGTTACTTCCACCACCACCAGGTGGTCCACCCTGATTACAGGGAGCAGGATGACAGGGGTGAGCTGAGCTCCATGCATCTGGTCCCTATGATCACGACTCTCTAGAGATGATTCATGGTAATATCTGTGTCTACTTCACCTTGGCTGAATTACTTATAGACACAGGTTCCAGTCATTCATTTATTCTCAAATCCCTCATTCGAAGCTCAGAGATTTCAACGGAGCCGTTGGCTCGATCCTTACTGCTAGAGACTCCTACATGAGAATATTCAATGATTACGCACGGTTCCTAACAATGAGAGCTCACTCTAATAGGTGAGATCATCAGCTGAGATATCCTAGTAGCGGCAACAAGGCCTTACGACTTCATCTTGGGTGTTGAATGTTTATCTATAGTCCATGATCATATTCACTATATTAGGTGAAAATTGTAGTGTGTCCTCATGAATGGGACAAGGTTTACCTTCACCAGCGAGTAGGGAGCCTTTACATCAAAGGATGGACTTACCTGGAGGAAGATGCAACCGATAACTCATCAGTTGGTAGCCTTACCCTTAGAGCGGTTTATGTGGAGAGTATGATCTATCTTGTAGTGGTGGACCAGTATGTGGATATATTCCTTGATGATGTTTTGGGTCTACCTCCTCATGGTGAGGTGGAATTTTATAATAACATGTACCCCAGGCGAACATCGATATCTACACCAGTGTATCAGATCACTCCCACAAAGCTTCGTGAGTTGCGGTTATAGCTAGAGGACTTGCAGGGGAATGGATTCCTTCGGCCCAGTGCATCTCCTTGGGAAGCCCCAATTTTGTTCTCCTAGAAGGCGGATGGGAGCTTGATACATTTTATCGACTATCGGTTCCTGAATCAGGTGAACGTGAAGAAAAATTATCAAATACCAATGATTGATGATATCATTGATCAACTGAAAGGAGAACTGTGGTTTTGAAAGATATACCTCAGATCAGGCTACCACTAGCTTAGAGTATGAGACAAGGATGTGCAAATGATGGAATTCAGATGTCAGTATGGTCATTACGAGTCCTTGGTTAGGCCATTCGGCGTGACCAACGCTCCATCAATGTTCATGGGACTCATGAACATGATTTTCTGCTAAAACACGATCAATTTTTGGTGGTCTTGACTGATGAAATTATTATTTACTCGACTACTGAAGAGGAGTAATCCTATCTTTTGCAGGTAGTACTGGACACACTCCGAGAGCACCAGCATTATTGTACGCTCTCGTAGTGCCACTTCTGGATCCGAGAGGTTCACATTCTTAGACATGTCATATCATAGGATAGAGTTTCACTAGATCCAGCGAAGATTGAGGCGGTAATTTCTTAAGAGCGACCCAAGAGTGTGACGAAGGTGAAAAGTTTCCTGGGATTGGCTGGTTACTACCAGAGGATTCTTCTAGATTTCTCCAGAGTTGCAGCACCACTATCAGCATTGACTAAGAAGGGGAAACCCTTATTATGGTCGGAGAGATTCTAGCAGAGTTTTCAGGAGCTAAGGTAGAGGCTAACTAGTGCCCCAATCTTGAGGCTACTAGAGGAGGATGTATAGTACGTAGTCTATTGTGACTCATTAGGGACAGGGCATAGATGTGTCCTGAGGCAGGATTGAGTAGTGATCGCATATGGTTCTCGACAACTAAGACAACATGAGAAGAACTATAGTACCCATGACATGGAGTCAGCAATAGTGATCTTCGTCTTGTAGATGTGGAGACATTACCTGATTGGTGATCATTTTACAGTGTACTCAGATCAAAAAATTCACAGGTATATCTTCTCTTAGAAGGACCTGATCCTGAGACAGTGGCGTTGGATTGAGTTCCCCTAGGACCATGACTTCAAGATAGTCTATACTCCGAGGAAGGTGAATGTTGTAGCAGATTCACTCAGCAGGAGATCTGGTATATAGCTTCTAGGAGAGGCGACGTAGCAGCTGGCCACATTGCAGATATCCTTTGTGGATAGAGATGGATCAGTTTTTCTTTAGTCTCTTATAGTCACTCCAACACTTATTCAGTGAGTCAGGGAGGCACGACATGGTGACACTGACTGCGAGACGCAATGTGCTTTGATTTCAATAGGATAGGCACCGGATGGATTTTATGATGGTAGGTAGCACGCCATCCTCTTTAGAGAAAATACCACGGTACCCGTATAACTTCTAGAAGAATTATTGATGGAGTTACAGACATCCCCTCTAGCGATACATCCTGGTGTGGAGAATTTGTAGCAGGACCTCTAAATATAGCATTGTTGGCCGAGAATGAATATAGCAGTAGTAGAGTTTATCTCTCGGCGACTCACTTGTCTGCATGTGAAGGTGGATCATCAGGTACAAGCATGATTGGTTTATCCTTTAGAGGTCCCACAGTGGAAGTGGGATGGTATATCCATGGACCTCGTGGCATGACTTCCACATACATCCATAGTTCAGGAATCTATCTAGGTGATCATCGACCGACTCACCAAGTTGGACCACTTCCTACTTATCAGAGATTAATGTTCAATAGAGAGCTTGGGATGCCTCTATGTGCAGGAGAATGTGCGGCTACATGGATTAACCTCGACGATTGTCTTCGATCGTGATGCATGTTTTACTTCCTGCCTATGGAAGGGATTTTAGGAGGATTTTGGGACACAGCTTCATTTGACCACAGCCTTCCATCCTCAGATGGATGGTTAGACTGAGCGGACCATTCAGACCCTTGAGTACATGCTACATTCATGCATCCTCAACTTCAGTCACAATTTGGAGGATCGATTTCCTTTGGTGTAGTTTTCATACAACAACAGCTATCACTCCACCATTGGGATGGCACAATTTGAGGTGTTTTATGGGTGACCTTGAAGATCACCTTTTTTCTGGACATACCCAAGGGAGTAAGCATTTGTGTGACCAGAGATGGTTCGAGCGACAACAGAGAAGGTGCAGATCATCCAAGAGTCCATGAAGACTTCATAGAGCTGGGAGAAGTCGTATGCCTATAGGCGAAAGAGACCTCTAGATTTCGAGGATGGGGACCACGCCTTTCTACATGTCTCACCCCAATGAGGATTACAGAGGTTTGACGACACATGATTCTGAGGCCCAAAGTGCCCAGAATAAATTTATGAAAAATTTTCAAGTACGTTCTATAAACGTGAGGGCTGGATTTTGTAAATTTTCAACCGGTGCTCGAAATTGAAATATGAGGGAATTGTTGAACTCATAGTGTCGGTATTCTATAAAGGAGTCCTTAACCTTGACCGTAGTAGGTCGAGGGTGAATGATAGAATTTGGGACTTTATTGAAAGAATAAAATAAAATAAAATTGTGCAACATTTTATTTTATTTGGAACTCCCATGTGGTTGTTGAAATGTGTGGACCACCAGAACTAAACCTACCATGTGAGTTTATATTGTTGGGGACCTCCAGAATTAACCTCCTATGTGGGATATGGTGGTGGGGACCACCCGAGATCAAAACCCCCTTGAACTCCCATCTTTATGGGAGAAAAACTTCTTGAACTCCCCCACATTATTTGTGATACCCCCTTAATTAACTATTCCAACTCATCAATTAATTAATTATTATATTTTCATATTATTCCAACAAATATAATAGATTACATAATCTATTATTTTGGTCTACCTTTTCATCATGGTGGAATTGAGAGGGAGAATCATTAGAGGATTATTCTCTCCATTGAAGAAGAGATCCTATGAAAAATACTGCCAACACATGAATTATATTTCTTCCTCGGGACATCCTTCAACAGTGGACATCTGGAAAAAAGAAGAACAACTTCCATCGAAGAGCGTTTATCCAATTAAAGAGCTCGGGATCAGAGGAGTGTGGCGCGTGCGATGAACATCAACCACTTCAACTTATCTCATCGATGCCAACAATCAAACAAGGAAGGGGTTTGTTTTAATTTGATCAATATCAAATTCCCTCTCACATTGAATCATCTTCCTTGGGCCGTATGCTAACACCCTAATGTGGACGGTACGGGCCAAAATGACATCACCAGACCCCTCCGCAAATCTTCTGGATCGTTGATGTGTTCTTCACGATGGTGACGTTGACTGGTGCTGGTGTTTGGCACCAGTGGAACTCAAGAACCTCAATGAAGGTGACGAACGAAGGGTGGCTGGTCAAGCCAGATGCCGGAGAAGGCCCTGCGCCACACGGCCTGCCACAGAGGACAAGCACCATGTGGCCCCACCATGCCACCCACGTCCCCGCTGCACCGTTCACGACCCCACAATCTCTGCGCTGCCCTACACTTCCATGCTAGGCCGCCTAGCCTGGGACGGGATCGACCTAGCGGGTCGAGTGGTGTAAACCCAAAACAGGTCAGCCGAGGCTTGGTCGGTCCAACCTGGGTGGACCAGACTCAGACCCACTACGACCCAATTACACTCTTTTGGCCATAACTTTGGCACTGAACATCTGTTTGAAAAACCTCCAGTGGCACTGTAAAACATGGAGCAAGATGGTACCTTGAGTATATTCCACTAGAGTTTTGCGTAAATTTTGAGTATGGTCCGGTTTGATCGAGCATTAATCTAACTAGGGACTTAGGGAAAAAGGCTTATAACTTACAGACTGGGTGTTCGATTGATGATCCTTCTGTTTCGTTGAGACCCATATGACATGGAGGTACTTTGAGATACTTTTTGTGGGACTTTGTGGTGGTTGGAGTATTAACCAGTGGCTGGAGAGGTGAACCCTCCTGGAGACAAGCAAGACTAGTGTGGAAAACCAATAGATGGTTGTGGCGTGAAGAATGAAGAGTGATCTTGTGTGGGTCTGCACCGAGTGATCCTGTTTGGGACAACACCTAGCGATCATTTGTGGGTCAGAACCGAGTGATCATGTGTGGGTCAGCACCTAGCCATCCTATGCGGGTCAGCACCTAGTGATCTTGTGTGCGTCAGCACCTAGAGATCATGTGTGGTTCAACACCGAGCAATCATCTGTGGGTAAGCACCAAGTGATCATATGTAGGTCTAACTATTAATAGAGTAAGATGATTCAATAGTTACATCTAATAATATCCACTAAGGTACCTATGTTATACCTGATGTGAGCTGATTATGTACCTATGTGGTATATTCCTTCGTGGTAATATAGTGGTGGTATTATTTTTTGTGGTTTACCTATGTGGTACTTGCCTTATTTTTTATTTCTTCCATTGTGGAGCAGTTGAGATTGGGGATCTGGTGTTGGAATCAATGTTTTCCTTATTATTGAGATGTTTTTCCTTGATAACTTATGTTTATGTATGGGAATATACCTATGTTGGGTTTTTAGTTGTTTCCGTCCTATGTGTTTTATAATGTTTTTATTTTGTGAGATCTTGAGTGTCTCAGGGTCCCTACTGAGTATCATTATACTCACCCATACATGGGAAATGTCAGTACTTCATTGTGTTTGGTGCCGATAACAAACAACACTGACTAAAGATGAGGGTACAAGGACTAGAGGTTGCTCAGAGGTGGATGTTAGATGAGGAAAACCCGCGAGACGGTCGTTCGTGAGTTGTACCAACCCTTCAGGTAGGATCTGTGGTGGACGATCTGGGAGATACTTTTCGAATATCAGTTGTCTTTCACATTAAATTTTTCTCTGTACTTTGTAATTGAGATTGAATTCTATACCCATTTTAAAACTACACTCACTCTGCTTACTATTCAGTTTACTTGAGTTTGTATCTTGTTGTTTGATTTTTTGCGTGTGCTTACTGGTTATAATAGAATTTCCTTCCCATTTTTAGAGAATATGCCTTCGGTGCTAGTCTTCAGCCCCAAACCTATGGAATGTGGGCTTGGGGTAGTCATGGAATGGGCCCTAGGGGATGGGGCATGACAAGTTCAATGCATTAGTTAAATTATAGTATCATGATACATTAAGTGCAATGAGTGTTGACTCATGTTAATTCAAGTGCAATAAGGTTTTACTCATGCTTCATGTGCATTGATGGTTCACTCATGTTCCATGTGCAATGAGCCTTGGATCATGGTAATTCATTGTTAAGTGTTTTTGCCACATTTCCATGTTATGATTATCAGGCTTTATCAAGACTTTATGTTCATGTTTCTCTTATGCTCCATTGATATGCCTATTTTCAAACATGTATTGTATTCCTCAGTTAATTCCTTGTTCATTCCCATACTAGGATTTATAGCTCACCCTTTTCTAATGAATGCCCTCATGTTATCCCATTCAATGCTAAGTACAATAAAATGTAGTGGTCATGTAAAGGATTTTTTCAGTAAATACGTTGCATTTAATTTTTTCAGTTTTTAAGTAATGATCTAAGCCCCAAATACACTATACATATCTATCATATACATTTTATCAAGTTGATATTTTATTTAATAAATCAAATTTATGTGTGTAATAAAATTATGGTTTGTTATAGTTTGTATCAAAGGATAGGTTTAGTTATTTTTTTGATTAGGATTAGAAAACCTGTGTTAATACTTAGAGAAAATAACAATTATAATAAAAACATCCCTATGTATTGGTGAGTATTTAGTAAGTGGTTTATCAATAAAATACATCCATGTTTGGATACAAGCTGGTAGAGGTGGCTCTGGCACAGATGTATCCTAGGGGTAAAATCTGAAAAAACCGCATTGAGCTAGACTCAAATACGACCTGTTGCACGAAAACAGGTCTTACTACACCCTTGGTTATGAAACGCCCATGGATATGCTTTGGTAATTTCATATGCTTGGTATTAACATTTATTATGGAAATTAAAAAAATTTGCATAAGAATGTATGTTAGAAAGTTGATCATGAATAGTATTGACTAAAGCCAATGGAATCATAAGTTATGGAAATAAATGTTATTTATAAGTCATTAGTTTTTTCATTAGATAACCCTTTAGGTGTCAAACCTAAATATCCTTTCATTAAGGAATAATAAATCATTATACTTCGAGTAGTTTAATATCACAATGTTATCATGTCTAGAGGGTAACTAAAAATTTGATATGTTTCGTCAGTAGGATAAAGTATAATTTTTAGATGTAAGGGGGAGAATCTCATAAAAACCCATATCCCTTCTTGATGACTTTCTAGCTATAATTATTTTTAAGTCAAGCTCGCATAACATCAAAACTTTTTCCAATTTCCAACTGTCTTACAAGACGCTCTACGACATTTTGAAAACCTCCTCCATAACACAAAATCATCAAGGATCATGACACACCTATGATCAAATATTATAATCCCAACTCTACCACCTTTCAAGATGAGAGAGGTACCATCATGGTATTTTCAAATATTTTACCCTATCCAGACAGTGTGATGCACTATTTTATTTTAGAATAACTTCAGAAGAGGGGGACTTACGAGAACCATATATATATATAGTCACGTCTTCCTATATTTTTGGAAACTTAGACTATATATTAAAAGAACCACATTTCTAAAATTTGAAATCAGACTATTTCAGACAATTTTACAAAAACCTGGTACATGGTGAGGTTTTGATACTATAAATTAGTAACAAATATTTTTAAAAAGTGCATCATATTTTCCATCGGCATGATCCAAGTTGCACGAACTGCATTAGGACTAAGGAAGTGGAAGAATTTGAGTGTGCATTATGATATTATTGCACTATGTGGACCCTCACTCTCCGTGATTGATGTGATAATGAGGGTTGGGGAATTTTTAATGGTGGTGGTTAAGCATCTCTAAATACATGTTTAAATTTTAGAGTTCTTTTGTATGTAATAAAATTATGGGGACACAATTTTTTGTAAGGGGGGAAGATTTTAATGACCCAGACCTTCAATAAAGGAAATTCCACTTAATATAATTAAATTTCTAATTATTGTTATATAAAATAAAAACATCATTGGTTTTATATACCTGGATTCTAAAATGATGTTATAAATTGTGACCATTGATAAACGAGCCATTGAACAGTGATCACATTATTAGTATAAATATAGGGCTTTACCAAATCCAATTTACTCAGAAAAAGGAAACAATGGACTTATCCAATATACATGCCCCATATGAAGACAATTTTTCTAAACTGAAAAAAAGAGGTGGCATCATTAGGCTTCACTCTTGGAAAATCCCAAGCCATGCATGAACACGTTAATCTTGAGCGGAACTGAGTATTGGAGAAGTGAAAGTTAATATAGATTACCACCCGAGCGATGTTATCCGAGTCACCCCATGATTCTGTCACCATCGCACACCTTACCCTTTGGTCTTATGCTAGTGTTATAAGGTTTTATGTAACATGAACCTAGAACTATGACAATTTACATTATTTTCATATAAATAATGTTTATTAATTTTATTATTGTTACATTGTAAATAGTTTTTAAATCCCAAGTAGTTTTTTAGTTAATATTCAACTAAGAAATATATTTTGATGAATTAATGTATTTTTTAATTAAAATTTTTATAAAATAATTTTATTATTAAATTTATTTTTATTAAATATTAATTATTTTATAATTTTATGATTTCAATTGAATTTTTTATTACGGTTTGAATGTTGTTTTTGGAAAAACCCTTGATTTTTCGATAAATGTATATTTTTATTATAAACGTAAAAATTCATATATTTATAAAAATATTTAGATAAAATGAATATTTTTTTATTAATCAAGATATTAAAATTATCCAATTTTTATTTTTTCATAATTTTCTAAGAAAATTGAATTTTTTGGTAAAAATTAAATACCGTTTCAATATATAATGTGTTTTATGACATCATAATGGCCCAATAGTGATGTAATAAAATAATATAAACATTAAATTAGTCCAATATATGATTCGCCATTAAAATAATGTAATTTTGGGTTTGTTTGATTAATTTTACAAAGCATTAGTGGACCCTTCAAGGCTTATTAAAAATTTTGTATTTTTAAATTGTTTTCCTTAAAAGTGTGACTCACCTCCACATAAGATAACCTATTATTTTAAGATGTTTGGCCATTGGACATATAAAATATTGTTTTTGACTCCCATTTGGAAAAAAACATGGGAAATACCAAGTGTTGTTTTTTGGTTTTGATAAGATTAATGTGAGATGTCCCAAACCTAAATAATATTGAATTCCCTCTTCTTTCTTATAAACACCCACCCAAGATACCACTTCCTCTTCACTAAAATCCTTTGGAGTTCGTCCATTCACTATCCTCCACTCTATAGAAATCTCTCAAGGTGCCACAATCTCCCAATAAACCTATCTTAAGCCTCTCTCAATCCTTTGAAATCACACTTCCAGGTAAGGGATTTCTTCCTTTCTCATTACTGTCCAATTTTCATTAAGTTGGTATGCACTTTTTTTTCAATTACAAATGTTGGGGTATGATTTCAAACCACCGCAATACTTCCCTTTTTATGTTTGGATGATTGTATATCCCTTATTCTATAATTAATTCATTTTATTTACACCTGTTACCATGCTGAAATTCTGTGACAGATTTCTCTCCCCTCTTTTTCATCCAGGTAATTTTTTTGAATTATGAATCTCAATTCCTTCATGTTTGATGGGATACGTATCTATATGATCCAATTTCTGTCCGTCTAATTTAAATATTATGAGAAACCCCTTTCTATCTCATCTACCTTTTTTATGATTTCTTATTTCATGCCATTATGCTTCCCAAATTGCACAATGATTTTCCAAGACAATGTCATTGTGTAGTGAATTCCATGCCCATTTCTCAATCAAAGGTATTCAGCTTTAGGAATATTTACTTATTGATTATAAATCATTTGTATGTATTCCAAATCCCTTTATCCGGGAACAAATGGTGATGATTGATTCTATGTTGTATGATCCATGTGGCACACTTATGCATGAAATGAAATGTTTAAGAAGGGTGCGCCCTGATAGCACTCCTATGCATTGGGTAAAGTATAGAATCATGATACGTCATGTGAAATGGTTTTTTCCTCATGATAATTCATGTGAAATTTGGTTTTACTCATTTTTCATTTTCAATGAGGGTTTACTCATGCTCTATGGGAAAAGATCCTTTACTTAGGATAATTCCATGTTATGTGTTGTTGCCACATTTTAATCTTATGATTATCATGCTTTATCAAGACTTTATGTTCATGTTTCTATTGTGATCCATTTATATATCTATTTTCTAATATGTATTGTATTCCTAAGGTTTTATCATCTGTATTCCTTTACTGGGCTTTATAGCTCACCCTTTTCTTATGCATGTCCTCGGGTTATCCCATGCAATTCTTAGTATGAGGGAATATAGTGGTCATGTAAAGGATGTTTTCAATAAAGATGTTGTATTTAATGTTTTGTGTTGTTATGTAATGATCCAAATCCCCAAAGACACAAGAAAATTCAATATTTTATGTTGTGTCACATGATAATTATATGTAATTAAATCAGGTTTATGTGTGTAACAAAATGCAGGGTTGTAATAAATATTGAAACCCAAAACATAGAATAATTTCATTACGTAATATTCCATGTTAAATTATATCTATAAATAACATCAAGTAATTTTAAAGTCACATAATAAAAGTAATTAACCTAATCACATATACTCTATGATAGGTTAATAAGTTTTTTAAATCACCAAAATCACTATAAATCTACAACAAAAAATAGATAAAAATCAACCATTACTCCTACAATGAAATCTCATGGTATTCTATTTTCCATAGGCATATAGTGTTCCCAACAGAGCTAACATATTAAAAAATAACATTTATCACTTAATCACTAAATCATTTTCCTATACTAAGGATACCAATTTGATAGGACATAAGATCCCAGTCCAACATATTATTTATCAATAAAATCATTTAACTAAAATGATTTAGTCACACTAACCAGGGACTTCACGTAGTCCAATGATAGGTGATTAATCCCAATTGCACTCTAGTTGTGTGTTCAATTCCCAATGCATTGTCTAACATGATAGGTTGTGACACGGTTTACGTGTTGTCCTTTTTCAAAACAATATATTATAACATTCCCAAATAAGATAAAAATTCTTAAAAATGATGATAAAATAATTTCACCACAAATGTTATCTCATTCCATGCATTTTCAACCCAAAATTTAATAACATATAATTTCCTCAAATTAAAGGATCATATAAACCAAAATGTTTATTTATTACTATATTAGAAAATATAATTCTTCTAAAAATAACATTTTCTAATAACAAACTATAGGTTTACACATACATGAGAAAAGTATTCCAATGTATTCCCATCAAAAAAGGGAACTAATAATTTTTTACATTTATCCATCCATTTATTTCCACATTGGTTCTTCCTTGACCAAGCAGTTATCCTAAAGAATAGGGAATTCACTCAATTAATTCCTAGGTTCCCTACATTTATGAAAAATTACTATAAATGGATTCTAGGGATCATTTTTATTTTCGTCCATAGCACTCTTCATTTTTCTACGGCAATTCTTTATATTATTTCCTTTTTACCACACATGAAGAATTTCTTTATTCTATTGAGACACTTTACTAGGTGTCTCCTTCCACATTTACTAAATGATACAAATTGAGCATTCCATTCTCCATGGTCTCCAATACTAGAGCTCTTATCATTCACCTCTTTTATTTTCTTTATTAAGTCAAGGAGTTGGTTTATATATCTGTTATTGATCATATTTTAGGAAAACTTATTTAGCAAAAACATGATATATTTTACACCTATCAACAATCCATTTCTTTACTAATTTCCACCACCATTACCACCTTGTACCTCGTGTTCAATGTTATAATGACATACTTGGAATCTAGCCATTGACTTAAACAACAAATCATAATGTGAGTCGTAAAATCATTTAGAGAATATCACATCACCATATATTAAATCTAAAACACCTTAGGATTTACCAAAGTTACTTATTTTCATCATATATTAAAATCCCTCAAATCAGGTTTTATGGAAATTGTGAATTATCCTAAGCATATCTCCAGGGAGTGTCATAAACAAGAGTGCAGCAAGGCCCTTTGTCATGTACCAGATACCTTGGGTCAAGCCCAAATCTCCTTTTCAGATTTTTCACTCCTAGGTACATTTGTAGAAGAGCCGGCTTTACCTACTCGTTTCCAGAATGGGGTTTATTTCTTCAAAACCCACATAATATATTCATTACCAAAATTTTGGATGTTCGTTTATACTAATAATCAATGTATATCTAAGGGTAGTGTTTTCTAATCATAGTTTTTCTAAATCTAGATTCTAAAGTTTGTATTAAAATTCCTCTGATACCAATTGTAATGCACTGAACCGAGTTACCCATAATCAGTGCATTATTACATAACATTGGAATGATACAAGGAATCACGTCCCGAAAGACTGATCATTTTAGTAGCCTTGGAAGTACTAGAATCATACAAAAGTTTCACATTACATTATGAAATAAAAAAACAACATTGTGTCCTATTTGAATGCTCTTATAAACATTATCCTATTCATGTAGGTTAATCATAATAAACTTCTTTTAATCCTGTGAATAGTAAAACATAACAAAGGGGTGAGCTCAAATGCTCAGTAAGGATGAAAATATTGTATAAAGTGTCATAAATTAGAATAAATATTTAAGGCAATGTATAAGACCAGAATACAAGGCTTTTTAACTTAAAATTAAGCAGAATATGGGAAATATAAATCAAATAATACCATTTACTTATTCACATAGATATTACACTAGTCTAATAATAACATGTAATATCAATATCCAATTTCACAATGATGGAATCCATTAGGCCGGACATCATAACCAAATAGTCAAATACTTGTGCCAAGACTACAAATAATATTTTTTCAAGTCCTTGTTCAAAGCCACTAGTTTGTCTCATGAGAACTACCGATGCATCGTGGAGATATAGAGGGCTCCACCCATCACTTACTAAGTCCAATTAATTCCTCAAATGAAATGTTTTAAACATAATATAAGCATTCCTATTAAAAATAGCATATGAAATTTCAATACATTATCCTTAAACCATGAATTGTATAAAAACAACACATCCACAGTCAAACATATCACAAAACATTCAATACAGTAGGGAGGATTTGTATCATAATAATTCATCCTCGATCAAGAGTAATATCCCGTAAAGGATTCTGACATAGTTGAAAATGATCAGTAAAAATCATTTAGAGAAACATACCTTTTTTATTAAAACATTTAAAAGTCTGACTATTACTCAAGAAACTCATTAAAATAGATTTTTGAATCAATGGTTCCCAATCCACATTGAAACATTTTAAATGAATTTAAATTTTAAAAAATTAATGTCCATATAAATAAAACCTTTAAAGAGTTTTTAAATTATGTACATTAATGATAATGATTTAGAAGAGTAAAATTTTAAAACATTTAAAATTATATTTCAGTTATAGTTCCGAACCAAATGAGAGGTTTTGGAATAAAAATAATTGAGGTAATAAAAACATTATTATATCATGATAATAAAGGGATTCATGATATACTTTGTCAAAGTACAATATATACACCAAATAAAAGTGATTTGGTGCATAACGACAATGAATTATCAATGGAATGTCAGTTGAGATGAATTTATTTATAAAGGTTTTATCCTCTGGTTAAGGATAAATAAATGACATAATTATGCGTGAAAAATATAAATACACTCAATATGATTGGATATTTAGTGGAAATAAATCAGTGTACATTGACACATATTCTTGTAAAAACAACACCGATGACATGGATGTTTAACTGAATGAAAATAAATTGAGTTAAAATTATTCATATCCAGTTCATATTGATGACATGAGAATTTATCAATAGATTGATTATGTGTATAAAAAGTATTAAAAAAAGTGGATTGAAATTTAAAAAATAAATAAATAAGTATTTATTTCACACATAATCTTAGAGTTATATAATCAATGAAGTTTGTGTAAAACCCAAAGAGTGTAAATTAAAATTAGAAATTCCCTTACTGATTTGTTAACTAAAGAAACATACAGCCCATGAAAGAAGTATCATACAATAAAGATGTAAATACCCCTATATTAATTTATATTACATAAATAATACAATCATGGGTAGTACATACACCTCACAAAAGGAAATAGTGGCAATATTTCAAGAATCTCACAGAAATAAGAATTGAGATGAAAACACCTTACCATCTTGTAATCAATCGAGTCGTATGAACACAAGTTAATAACCACCAAATAAATCACAGAATACCATGAATATAAATATAATAATGATAATATATATCAAATTTCTGTACACAATACACCACATGCAATCAATAAGTGGTGAACAATGTAAATCTCATGGAATTAAAAGTGAGATAAGAAAGCCCATACCTTGAACTTTCCTTTAGTCGGGGGTACGTTTGACCTCCTGTATAATGACTATTGTATGTTACTCAATTATAAAAGAACCATATTAATATTTATTATATCATAAATGATTCATTTATTACATTATACTACCCATTTAATAATTATTTCCATGTTAATTTACCATTTTGGGTAATAATCTCTTTCTTTAACGTATGTGTTTTAACTTGTTAATATTGATTGTATCATTTAGATCCTGATTGAAATACATCCAGAATATAAATATTTATTTATATATCATATATATTTATAAGATAAATATTTATAATATATAGATATATGAAATGGAAGGCACCATTTATTGACACGGTGGGTCGTACGTATGCATAAACGTTGTTTCTGTTTTCATATCGTATTGAACGAAAGTAAGTGAATAATATATATGTAAGTACATATATAAATATATGTATATATATATCTAATGTATAATTATTATTTCATATTTTACATTCATATTAAAAATATATATTTATATAATCATCATGGAATAGTAAACATTGGAATGAATCTGATCGCGTTGTGGAGACGGTAATCCGTAAGTACGCATGAGGGAAAATATCATTGTATAGATGGTTGAATCATATGTAACTGGATGGTATATAATATTTAAGAAATCATTAACATGATATATTTATTATTTACATCAGTTATACTCATTATTATACCAATCCAAATAATGAACTTTTTGAATAACAAACTACACCACAACGTGGAGACGGTAAGATGTACGTATACACGTATGGTGACTTTTTCATTTATAAGATGGATAGAATAATAAATATGTTTGAACCATATTAATAATAACATAACAGTATGTAGTAGGTATTGGAGTTATTTTTTTATGGAAACAACAAATAAAGAGGAAGTGGAAGAAGAAAAGAGCTTGAAAGAGGGTGTTGAAATTATTACCTCTTCTTCGGGTGTTTCCTTATTAGTTGATCAAAAGGGATCCATAGTTTGGATTTATGAAACATTTAAGGACTCTAGATTGATGTGAGAGGAGTTATGAGGATATTTGGGCAGGGGTTTTTTGAGACAAATGGTTTTGGATGTGTGATTTTGAGAGAAGGGGAAGTGCCCTTTTATAAGAAGGGTGACAATCACTTTAAGAAAACCTACAAATATTTGTTTATAATAAAATAATTTTCGGTTTCTAATGGCTCAAAAATGATATATATCGAAGATAAGGTGGGTATGGGTCTAAAACGTCTCAACCAATAGGTTTTAGACAAGTTTAGGTTACCTTTTTAACCATATCAATTAGATTTAACTCTTTGTTAAATAGTTTAACTTTTACTGTGTCTTCTTGTATTCTTATGCTATATGGTTAATAAAATTACTCAAAACATCCAAGATAAACTCAAGTGGTTAATTAATGAAATTTATAATCTTATTTAATCTATTTTACTAGACCTTAGATTTTTAGGAATATTATATCAACCATTAATATAGTTTTTGTTTTACAGACTCATTTATGTCAATTTGGACATTATTTAGTATTTTGTTTTTGTGAAAATCATAACAGCATGACTAAATCGATAAAAAATTATTAAATCAATCCCAACATGTATATTTACATATAAAATTAGTGTAATTCATCAAAAGTCTCAAATTACATTTATTGGAATATTTATAATAGTAATTATTTTAATCTGTCATTAATAGGGTAATTACTGCATCATTATTGTGTAATAAATTAATTTAATTATTTAGTGTCTAAAAATTATAAATAAAATATAATTATGAATGAAATTATTTTTTATTTCTAATTAATATTTATAGAATAATTTATCTTATGAATTACCCTATAATAAAAATGGTTTAGTTATTAAACATTGAATTTAACTCTTTTAACTCTTCTTTAAATAAAATAAAAATATATGTCATATTCTAATACAAGTGGACCAAAGAGGATCATATTTTATTCATAATTTTTTTCTTCAAATTACACTTATACAATAGAATTATGACATGTGTTAGTGTAATTATAATAACATTTTTACCTTTAATTACCCTATTTACTTTTAACCGTGGTAAATAAAAGTCCAAAGATTCTATTAAAAAAAATTATTTTCAACTTATTGAACCACATTTTACTTATTTTATGTCATTCTTGATTCATGGAATTTTGAAATTAAACTCATAGAAATGGTAAAATTATCTTTTATAAAAATTTTCAATTGCTCCTAGAAGGTGGGTTAAAGACGGTAAGAAGTTCAAAAAACATGTATACATCTAATTTTATTATAAAATGACTCCAATTAATTACATTGAACTTATATAGGTTTATATATCAAATTTGAACTAAAATAAATTTAAAAAAAAATATTTTTAAATAAAATGTTTGGATTAAACTAGAACGTAGTGTTTTTTCACTATTCATCAAAAAATAAATATTTTCGGAAAAATACGAAAAATTACCCCTAAGATAATTTTGATATTAAGAATTAAAAAATGAAACCAATTTTACCAAATTAAAAACATAGAATTTTTATTAATTAATATAAAATAAATTCAAGTTGTTGAAACCGAAGAGCGGGTTTTTTTAAAAAGTAAAAACTATCAAAAGATTGACATGTGTTCATGTCAAATTTAAATGTGAAATTTCTTATAATGACAT
Source organism: Viscum album (assembly GCA_963277665.1). Classification (NCBI taxonomy): domain Eukaryota; kingdom Viridiplantae; phylum Streptophyta; class Magnoliopsida; order Santalales; family Viscaceae; genus Viscum; species Viscum album. The sequence goes on from OY728121.1 coordinate 1,771,831,525, forward strand.
AAATTGTATTAAATAGTAAATAAATACTCTAATTATACATCTAAACCACTAGAATTCATAATTTGACCCTATAAATTATTTTGATTTAAAAAGTTGTTTTCAATTAAAATTTAGTATTTTTCCGTATTCATCTAAATATTTATGTTTTTAGAAAAAGTCCAAAATTTTATTCAAAATAAATTTTTTTGTCTTTATTATAATAAATATTTTAATTAAATTAAATTAAATATATAAAAGTTTCAAATATTTTTTTTTAAAAATGGTTTTCCATTTGAAGGTGGTAAAATTGCCTTTTCTAAAAAATACTTCTTTAATCTGAAAAAATGAATTAGTTCTTATATTATGTCTAAGAAACACATAATATGTATTCTAAAATTATATGTAGTATATGAAATTAAAAATGAACTTAATACTATTTATAAATGCTTCTGAATGACTAGTTTGGTAAGTCGTGGTGCGCTCAAACTCGGTGTTGCGTGTAGTGTAAGTGTCACAAACCATCCCCCGGGGCCCATGTCATGACTACCCCAAGCCCAACTTCCATAGTCTAGTGGTTGGAGACTATCACTAAAGGCATAGTCCCTTAAACTAAGAAGGCATTTCCTTTATAACCTATAACACACACATCCAAGCAGACATCATGATATGAACTCCAGTAAACTGAATAGTAAATAGAGTGATTACAGTAAGTAAAAATGCGTCAGAATACAACCCCAAAAAGATAATATAAGGAAAAATGGAATGTAGCAGATGACTGATAGGTGAAAAGAAGCTCCTAGATCATCCACCATGAATCCTACCTGAAGGTTATGTACATCTCACGAACGACTGTCTCTGTGGTTCGGCTCGTCTAACATCCACATCTGATCTACCTCTAGTCCTGGTACTCTCGTCCTCAGTCAGTGATATCCATCATCTGCACCAAACATAATAGTGTGCGGGCATAACCCATGAAGGGGTGAGTATAACGATACTCAGTATGGACCCTTACACCCTCATGGTCTCACAAAATTCACATATTCTAAACCACAAAGCACGAAGTCAATTGTCAACCCTACTTAGGTATATGCCAATACATATACCTATGTTATCAAGTACACCCATCTAAATCATGATGAAACATAGGGTCCAATCCAAAATCCCAAAGCTCAACCATTTCACAAATGAAGGAATATCATGAAGGTAAGTACTGCACATATATGACACATAAAAAATACCACCAAGGTATTACCACAAAGGAATGTACCACAGTGTTGAGACTCAGCTCACACCAGGTATAACTTAGGTACACTAGTAGAAATGATTAGATGTAACTACTAGATCTTCATACTCTATTAAGAGGCTCTTCTTCATACTCACACATGATATCTCGGTGCTAACCCACATAGGATCGCTCTGTGCTGACCCACATAGGATGACTCTTCATTATTCACATCCCAGCCAGCTACAGGGTTCCTGCACTACACTCGCTTGTCTCCGAGTGGGTCCTCTAAGAAATCCATTTTCGATACTCCAACTTCCATGAATTCTCACGAAAAATTTTCTCAAAGGATCTCCACATCATTGGGGTCTCACCGCAATAGACATCGAGTCAATCGGATGCTAGGTCTATGAGTTATTAACCATTTAGTCCAGAGGGCCCGTTTGGATTCGTGATTGATTCAAATTGACCATACTCAAACATTATCCAAATATCTAGTGGGTTATAATCAATGTGACCATCTCGCTCCAAGGATTCCATCGCCACTGATGGTTCATCAAACAGAAATCAAGTTCCAAATTTATGGACAAATGATCGTAAAGTTCGAACTTGGCCTCGGGCTAGTCCGACCCGGTCGGACCGACCCGGCCTGACAAGGACCTCTTCGTGTTGTCCTCCCCACTCGGTTCGGCCATCCCACAGGGCTAGGCCTAGACAAATTGGGAGGCCAGGAGGGTGTGGGGGTCGTGAGGTCATGGGACGGTGTGGTCGCGGGGGGGGGGGGGGGGGCTTTGGGGCGGTGAATGCCACAGAGGTCCGTGGAGGGCCGTCGGGCAGCGAGGCCACGGGGGCTGCTAGGAGGTGAGGCTGCAGGGGCCATTGAGGGCCACTGGGAGGCAAGGCCGCAGTGTGGAGGATGGCCACAGGGAGACAAGGCCGCAAGTGGTAGTTTCCGTGGGCGGCGGAGGCTGCGGGGGGGGGGGGGGGGGGGGGGAGGGCACGGACGGTGTGAGGCCGCATGGTGGTGGTGGCCACCAGGTGGCACCGTTGTGCCGTCGCTTTCTTCATTTTCAGCGATGTGTTGTCCGCCACATTTGTTCGTCATTGTGTCACAAAGTCACCTTCTTCAATCGCAAAGGATACACCATTCAAGAATAATGGCGTAGGGGTCGGGCGATGTTTTTTTTTCTTGCACCCTCCGCATTATAGTGGTTGCAAGCAGCTCAACAAGAACTTGAATAAATAATGTCAAACCATAACCTCCCTAAATTATTATTCCCAATACGGAAAAAGAAATAATCCATGGATCAACTAGTTAGAGATTTGATCATAATTAATTGTTTTAGAAGGGAAGAACATGGGAATATATAATCATACCCATCTAAACCCCTACCTTGATTGATCATTGACGTTGGAAACAGTGATGTTGGTGACATCAGCATTTACCTGATCACCGGTTCGTTGTTGTCGAAGACATTTTTTTTTGCATGAGTGTCCTTCGTTGGGGAGCACGTTCTTCATTGGAGAGAGTAATCCCTTCAAATTTTCTCTCCCAAATCCACAAAAATTGAAATGTAGCCAACATAATAGAATATATTTTTTATTTAATTTTGGCACAAAATAGGATGGAATAATTAATTAGATGAGAGTTGGTTTAATTAATTAAAGGTGATTTGGAAAAATAAATTTGGGAGTTGAGAGGTTTTTATTCCATAATGAGGGGTCTGGGTGGTCCCCACCACCAAGCTTTGAATTGGGGGTTTTACTAGCTTGGATAGTCCCCACCACCAAGCATTCAATTTGGGAGGTTTTTCACTCTCGTGGTCCCCACCTCCATATCCTTCACATGGGAGGTTTATTATATATAAAATAAAAGATTGTTTTATTTTATTTTTCATTCCCACGAACAAAACCCAAAAACTATTGTTCACCCTTGACCTTCTAAGGTTGATGTGAAGGTCTCCTTAAACGAATATCGCCACTATGAGTTCAATGGTGTCCTCAAATTTCAATTCCGAGCACCGATTCAAATGTTACAAAAACCCACTCGTACGATTACTGAATGTACTAGAAAAAAGTTCGGTATTTCATTCTGGGCACACTGGGCCTCAGAATCATGCGCCATCAATTTATGCAGACTCGTAAAATACCCATATATTTAAAAAACGTTACATGGAATTTCTGGGTCTTTATAGTAATCCATTGAATTAAATTTAAAGAAAATAACTTTCTATAAAATCTTGGGGTGTTATATAAGATGAATATAGAAAATTATATTTACCATATAAATATATTTATTTCATTTAGATAATCCAAAAAGATTAATTAAGTAATTTATTGGCATAAAACACACTTGTGTACATTTAAATAGTTTTTTCTAAAAAATACTTTTATTGTAAAAACTATTTTACATTCATTTTCTGTTAATTTTTCTCCAAAAAATTAATTATATATACTTGTGTGAACATTATTTCCCCAATTCAGTTAATACAGTTCATTCCCGTCCTTCTAATGACTTGGTCATATGAGAAAAAATTAAATATTATTTTTTTTCGTAATCTTAGTGTGGCATATCATGTAAGATACTGAGCATATTGTTTCCCTTAAAAAACATGGGATGTTACATTCTCACCCATTTATAAATTTCTTAATCTCAATTTGATCTTGAGATAAAAAAAATAAATTTTGAATATTCAAAATACATTTATTGAAATCCCACATAATAAAAAGGATAAATGAATCTTCCATTTTAAATTAATGAAAGGGAAGTATGAAGGTCAAATAAGATATCAAATAGTAGGGTTCCATGTAGGAAAACATGGACATGGAATAAAAAACTATTTGTCATGTACTGATGGAGAGTGATAGAAATCATGGTCAGGAGAAAGTTAAAAATCACAAAACCAGAAATTTGTTATAGGTTAAAAGGTCATTGGTTTCAAATTAAGAAATGTAAACATATAATTTTTTTGTGTTAAGATAGTTTTAATAGTGATTATAAATTCATTTACATCTTATACTAATAACATAAGAAAAAATACTTACATAAAAAGTATAGTTCTATACATTAATCAACTTTCACCATAAAATCATCTTTTTCTCCAAATAAAGAGTTTTCAAGAAGCAGTTTTCACAATGAATTAACAAGAATAAACGTTTAGAGAATCATATAATCCAGAAAATATTAACATACTATTTCTCCTATAGTTAGACATTAAACAAAACCCAAATTTTGAGGTTCATATAATATAAATAATAAAACCTTTATATGATGAAAATCTACTTTAATCTCAAAAATTAAATAGTGTTTCTCAAAGTTCAACATAAACCATTAAACAAATAACTATCTATGAAATTCTTAAAAAATATTTCAATGAAGATATCAAAAGTTTTTAATAACACAATCATCCATGATATGTTCTAAAATTTATCTCCAAATAACATTAATTACTCTTGATGTCTCATGCCAAAAATAAATTTTCCTACTAATCTTTATGTATGATATCTGTATCCACAAATAACATGAATCATCATAATTCCAAAATAAAACCACATATTCATCCAAAATATAATTCATCTTTTATTCCTCGAATAAAGGTACACATTATTCAATTTACATTAATATTATATGATTCCAAAAATAGTGAACATAAAAAATTTATCACTTAATCCACAAATCATTTTCCAATACTAAGGATATACATTTGATAAATCATAAGATACCAATGCAAATATAGTATTTTTTCCAATAACTCATTTAAATGAATAGAAAAATTTATTCTAACAAGGGACTTACTATAGGATAGCAGTGTGAGATTCACCCTAATCCCCCTTTGGTTGTAAGTTCAAAACTCATAGACTTCCCAAATGCAATGAGTTGTCACAATCCTGAAGGTTTTCCTTTTTCTAAATCTATAATTAATATAAAATTCAGAAAATATTATAATATCATAATATTATCTATAACATGTTTTAAACTCAATTTTTATCTCACACCTCTAATTTGGAATCCAAAAATATAATGACCCATAATTACCTCAAAAATGAATGTCTCCAAAAATATTGTTAGTCACCTTAAAATTTCAAAACATAAATCATAAAAAGGAATTTTATGAAATTAAAATTATAATAAACATATAATTATAAACTAATGATGATATCCATAACTTTTTACAAGACATCCTAAACTACAAATTTTTCTAAACTGTCATATGATACCAACTGTATGGAACCGGCCTTAAACACAACTTATTTGGGTATTTTTGAAATAGAAATCACATTGAAGGATATTTTTAGATTATATTTTTATAAAATTAGGATAAAATCTTAAAAAATTTAGTCATACATTATAAGTAGGCACTTATACTTAGTATCCATTTTTCACTAAAAGAAACCATTTTTACTCTTAATGTTTTATTAAGTAATTTTAAATTTAGAGGGTCAATATAAGTACCAAAACATGTTAAATGGCCAATAAATTTGTCATTTTTTAAATTTTAGGGCATATTACAACTCTTTAGAAGAATAATTAATTTATATAATTTTTATATCATTTAATAAAATATTTTTTGTTTTAAAATACAATTAGTTTCAATTATGGAATTATTCATTTCCTAATTTTTTTAAAATAAGAAAATCTCATGATATAGCTGGAAAAGCAATTTGAACACATCAATACAAAGTTAATGTAATCCAAAAAATTTCTGGATTTTAAAAAATAAAATAAAATATATTTATTTTAATAATTATAATATCATTTAGTTGATTCATCATGAATTAATCAATCTATGCATCATCATTGTGTCGCAATTTAATTTATTTTTTAATTACATAAAAATTATAAATAAATTAACATTATGTACCTAATAATTCTATCATTATAGATACTATTTATAGTAAAATATATCCTGAGTATAACCCCATATTAAAAATACAACACATGTTAGAAATAAAAGTGTGACAAAATGAATTTTAATTGTATATAATATTATATATGGATTAAAGTCATCCATGTGGCTCCATGCCTTCCAAAAATCAACCTATAGAATATATTAGTTAGAAAACAATCATATAATTAAATTAATATTAGTGTTATGATAATGATATATTTTTATAATATAATTTGTACCCTTATTTACTTGATTCACCCTTAATCGTGGTAATAAAAATTATTACTAATGATACTATTTACAATATCTAAAAATGAGAGGGACTTATTTATATAATTTTAACATTCGGATTCGAATTATGAAATCCATTTTTCGAAATCTAAAAAAATGTTGGAAATTAAATAAAAATACACCCCATTAACGAAATAAGAAAATGAGTTTTTAAATCATTACATTCAAATGTTTACATAGTTTTTATATCCAATTTAAATTTAAATTGATTGTAATGACCTAAATTAGATTAAATTATAAAAAATGATCTTATTATACTTTTAAAAAATTCACAAATAATATTTAAAAATATAAATAAATATGATGAAACCTTGTTTTCAATTAAAATGCATTTTGTTTTCATAAAAACAGAATCTTATCAAACAAATACCAAAACAAATAACCATAATTACATTTTGAAATCATAATTATAAAGAATAAGTTTATTATTGTCAAATAAAAACATATAAAAGTGAAGAAAATTAGATTTAAAATAGGTGATCCATCAAATGGTGGTAAATCTAGGATTTTTGAAAAATAGTTCTTTTATTTGTAAAATTGGATTTTGTCATATTTTGTGCCAAGAAAACACATGATATGAATGTTAAAAATTATATTTCATATATTATATATATATTTCATATAGATAATCCAACAAGAGTGATTTATTAACTTATTGGTATAAAACACACTTATGCACATTTAACTAGTTTTCAATGAAAAAAAATCTTTTTATTTTAAAATGGGTTTAAAATTCTTTTATAATTAATTATACACAAAATAATTAATCATATATACATGAGTAAACCATATTTTCATAATTAAATTAATAATTTTCATTCCCATCATTATAATGGCTATGTTTTTACGATATCATTTAAATTTTATTAGTTGTTCGCTTATCCTCAATGTGTCATATCATGTACGCTATTGAGAATATAATTTTCATTTAGAAACTCAGGATGTTACTCTTTCAACCTTAAAGGGATGTAAGATTTTTTATTGATCTTCTATAGTGGACCAATTATATTTCACTCCTAACATAAATGATGACCCTAATAGAATAATGGGAATTGATGATCTAGTTATATGATTAGGAAAGTAATAGTTTCAAAATGCCAAGTGTAGTTCCATAGGATTCTCTTGTTCTATTTTTGAAAATGATAAATGGTTTTATTCGGAATTTAATTGATTATAATAATATAAATATGTTAAAAATATGTAATTCGTATCCTTTTCCAAGAATTGATGATCTTTTTGAATAATTTAATGGGGCTACGTGGTTATCATAAATAAATTTACAATGAAGGTATCACCCACTCTATGTTTTCAAGGGGAAATTCCATATAAATAATTTAAAAATCCTTATTTTAATTTTTTATACATTTTTATTCCAATTATTCTCATGAATGAAAAATAATGTTTCATGGCATTGATGATTTATATATTTTAGAGGAACCATGAATCATTTGTTGTGGTATATTTTTATTATATATTACTGTATTTTTCGACAAAATTTGATTTTGAGGAACTCATAGATATTATATTGATCAACCAAATAGAATATGATAATTATGAAAACATCAATAAGTGTGACATCAAGGTACAATAAATCTATTTCCATAGACATTAGATTTATTAGATTAGTTCATCAGTAGATCCTAAAAAGATTCAAACTAATATCTCTTAGAAACCAACTAATAGTTTCTTTGAGATAGAACTTTCATAGCTTATCAGATTATTACCATATTATTTTTCACGACATTTAATCTCTTATTTCTGGGATGAAAGTATTAAAAAGGAAGGGCATTCCATTCCATGAGGGAAATGAGTTTTAGAAACATTTCTTGAAGATTAAATCAAGAGTCACTTCAGCTCATATCCTCACCATTCTATGAATAATTAAGGGTTATGTGGTATATTGTGATGCATTTGAGAAAGTTTTCGGATATGTTCCCATGAATGGAGATCATGTATAACACCCCAATATTTTTTGAAATATTATTTGCAAATTAATTCAATATTTTTGATATATTTTATTAAACACAATACTAAATATATCTTCTGTTATATGAAAGACACTATGATTGAATTTTATTCTATGCAACACATAGACGAGATTTCACAACACACAACACATATATTTGATTTTAGTATATGAAACAATATTCTTTGGTGTGTTACACATAAAACCATGTTATTTTGATAACTTTCATTACATGTAAGATCGAGTTTTACCGAACAATAGTGTATTATTAAAATATCATCATTTAATATAATAAATTATAACCCATCGGTTAAATTAGTAGTTATGAATAGTATTAAATAAATTAATAAAATATAAGGTTTATAATATCAATTCATTGGTTAGTAATTAATTATAAATAAAAATATATACCAATTTATTATAAAGGAAATAGTTTTATTTATTTTCTCTAAAAGAGGTTTTGTAAAAATATATCAAATTAATTATAATTATTGAATGATATTAATTAAATATTTATTTTATCAATATAGTTTAAAAATTATATATTAAAACAATAGATATTATGGTAATAATATAAATAAAACCCAATTTTATATATAAAACCCTATGTTTTTAATGGTAATTCTTTCTGCATTTTAATGGTAGACCCATTCTAAATAAATTTTTTGACAATTTTATAATTTTTATTTTAAAAAAATATTATGTGTAATATATTTATAATATTTTACTTTTTTTTCTTATTTTTCTAATAACTTTAATTTTTTGATGTATATTGGAAAATACTGAAGTTTAATTAAACAAATACTATCATCAAAAAAATTATAGTGATTAATTACATATATTATTTGTTTTAAATTATAATTTGTTCATATTTTTAAAATTTAATACATTTTAGGTCATTGGATTAATTTTTATGTTGAATTTTGATATTAAAACATGTCAATCTTTTGGAAATTTTCATTTTAAAAACTTATTTTCTCATTCTCTCATATAGGTTATTTTTAAATAAATTTTAGAGAAATATGTGTTTTGAATTATAAAAAAAATATTCCATACATTGATTTATATGGTCAAAATTTATTAAATGGTTCACTTTTATTTTTGGAATATATGAATAGTAATTTTAGTAATTATTAATACCACGATTAATGGTAAATATAGGAATTAAAGGGAAAAATTAAATAACAAATATTAAATAAAACCCTAACACATGTCAAAAAGATATTGGATGAGTCTTATTAGAAAATTAACTCCTAAGGATATAAATTTAATAATTTGATAGACTATTTTCCATGAATATGATTAAATATCATTAACCTTAATGGGAGTGTCAAAATTCCACACTCATACTTTTAATATGAATAATATTTTAATATGGGGATAACTAGAAGATATTTTAATCTATATATAACCATATGAAATTTAAAATATTTATGTAAGTCATAGAAATTTTTTTTATTTGTTTGTGAATAAATAATTATCATAAATAATTAAAAAACTATGTTGCCATAATTGCTCAATTAATGAAAAAATCAATTAGATGATATATGGAATATTCAAAGAATTATAATTTTTCCTAATTAAACTGATTTCAGAATTTTAGTTCCATAAATAATTATTTTCAAGTGATCTCTCAAAAAAAAATTCCTTCTATGATAACATTATTTAATTATATGTATGTTTTACTAAGGATAAGATTCAATTATACCATTATTATTCTTTCTATGAATGGTTTATGTTAATGATAAAATAGAATTTATGAAACCTATTTATTTTACTTGGGATATATTAATATTTAATTATGTTTTTTAAACCAATTTCAGTCCATGTGTTTTGATGTGATAAATGATTTGTTTTGATTTTTCACACATATGTACTATTTTTTAGGTGAAATATGGGACGTATATCTCCCTATTATTCATTGGGTAATGATAAATGTTCAATGAGATCAAAAGGGTACAAAGGAGATCATCCTAAGCCTACAACAAGATGAAACACAAGAGGTCATCCTAAACCTACAACAAGAGGGTACATGTGGGTTTATCCTATTTATTAAACAAGAGGGCTCACAGGAGGCCATCCAATGCCAAAAACCATAAGGTAAACATGGGGCCTTCACAAGCCCAAAGTTGGTACATAGGTGGATAAAAAAATCCTAACATACTATGAATATCTTAGTAAGAATAATTTACATAAGATATTATGATGTTATGTGTATTCAAAAGCTTCCATGTATTTGGTCATTATTATACTCTCATTGGTCATTTGGTTTTATTTTATTTGGATTCATGTTTTATGAACAACAATATTTTTTCCATGACTCATGTATGTGATCTTTGATATGCAGGGAGTGATCATCAAATTTTATTCTCATGTTTTCATTGCCTTATGTTCATGTTATGATTTAATATTTTTTCATTTTTACCCTTACTGAGCATAAGATATGTCCCTTTCATATGTTTTTTTCCCTGAGATATGAAGAAAAGTATTATGTAGATATTTCAGAAATGTGTCTAGTTATGCTAATATTTATGGGAGAAGAAGTATATGTGTTATGAAACAGCTCTTTATGTTTTAAAGTTTACAATGGCTCTATACTAATGTGGTCTATGGGCGTATGTTTTTTCAATGTATGAAATGTTCCCAAAAACCGATTTAATGTTAATGTATGAAAAGATTGGGTCCTTATAGTTGGTATGAGAGGACAATTTTAGTTATCCATTGGAAACATGGATGAGAAAACTTTAATGAGATCCCTTGGGATATTTCAAAGGACAATTCTATGGATGTCTCTATGGTCATGTTTAAGTATCAATTATAATCCATGTTTTTTCTTAATAATAATGATTAATATAGGTTTAAACCAATGGTGTCATAGATTGAAATATTATAAGTAATTTTCCTTGATTATGTGGTTCTACCACTATGATTAGTTATGATCCCACTATGTTTTTTGGATTTATTCAATGGATGAAACCCAAAATAACCATATTGATGATGGATGCGATGGGATTAAAATGATTGTCCTCCTAATAAAATGAATGTTATGGAGGAAGGGATGAAAAATATTAACACTACACTAACACAATATATGAATCATGAAAGAAATTAAAATTATAGGAATATGGAACAACTTTCCCTTTAGTCCTTCATGAGGCAATGTCCACCTTCTTATAGTGGGTCTTCAAATCGACATGTTTCAGAAAAATGGATCATTACTGATAAAAATATATTTTATATACTTCGGTGTTCATAACATGAATAATTTATTTTGGATTTTTATCATTTGGACGGTGGAGCTGATTAGCGGTGGACTCTTGTAAAGAACATGAGAGAATTAGAATAAATTATATCTATAGAATGGAAAGAGTATAAGGGGGTATTTTTTAGTATGTAATTTCCTTTTATTATACGAATAAAGATAGTGATGGAATTATTTATGCTTAAGAAAAATGATTATGAATCAATTGGTATATATGGAGATAATTTTATATGACTTTGAGTTACAATTCTAGGATAATCATCTCCTCTTTATGGAAAAAATGATCAATTCTTTGGTGGGGTGATCCCAAGTCTCTAAATTGACTTATGTATAAGAAATTATAGTATCTAAGAATAATTAGTTCGATATGAACTGAAGGTAGAAATTGAAATTGGATATTTCCACAATTCCATTGTTGTTGACATGAAAATGAAAAATATGTCTCGTGAAAACATAAAATGAGGAATGAAATTTGAAGTATTATTATTCTAGACATGTGGGAATAATCACTCAATTGAATTACTAAAAGGGGAAAAGGGGGACTTCTATGTGTGGAAAGGAATTTCATCAAGTGGATGAGTGATGAAGTTATGTGAAAAAGGTATATAATGATGAGAATAATGAGACATATCCACAAAAAACATCTCTCACACTCTTGGGTTTCAATTTCATGGAGTTTAGGAATTATTCTAACAAGATCCCCAATCCAAGGACAAATGTGGACTATAATCCAAAAATCCTCTATGAATAAATGTAAAGGAAAATAGTATGATATCACAGTGGATGAAGTGAACCATGATAATTAAGGACTAATAATCTTTCTCTGCTTTTTTGGGAATTTCATGTTTTATTTTGTATGAATGAACCCTTTAAAAATAATAATTTTCATCAATTATTGAAATTTAATGTGATTATCCACTAGGATTTTGGAATAATGAAATATCTTATTTTATTGGTAAATGATGATCCCAATAATCCCATGAAAATTCCTTTCTTTTAAATAAAATATCTCTATATTAAATGTATTAGAATGTGTGTATTCTATATTATTTTTCAAGAATGCATGAATATGTTTTTTAGATGTCTAGTATGTGTCCAACAATAGATACTTTATGATATATTGAGGGATCCATGTTAATTAGTTCTTTAGAAAAAAAAATTTCCTTAGTTCTAGTGTCTTGGAATATCATATTATGGAAGGGTTATATAGTTAACTATTTATAAAATGGTTCATGTTGAAATTTAAATAATTTTTAATTGATTAATGTATTATATATCCATATAAGAATTTCTGAAAATTGGATAACATCTCAATGACTTTTTTATGTTAAACTATCATTCTATGGAACTCATGACCTGTTAATGCTTCAAGAATGATGAATTCACTTTCATTTCATGGAATAAGAGATGAAGTGGAAATTGATCAAAGAATAATTAAAGTATGAGAATATACATATGAAATCAAGTAAGTATTCTTTATCATGAAAATTATTATACTCTTGGGAATGGACCATTAAACCAAAAATGTTATATTGGTACCATATTATTTTATAAATCAAAAGGTCCCTTAAATCATCACATAATTATGGATTTTTGATTGTCAACATTCCACTGACCATGTTCTTTATCACAATCCATCTGAAATAGAAAGTTATATTTCTCTTATCTGTCCCAGTTTTCACATTCCACCTATTTTCTTATATGTGGAAACCCAATTATGAATTACTCTAGGTAACCGTTATGTTTTCAACATTCTATTTAAAACGGAGTTTTAATATTTATTTTTACGATGTGGGTTTCCATGAAATGCACTTTAAAGTATTAAAACATTGATAACCCAGATTAATTTCAATAGAAATATTAATTATATTGGGGTTATAATGTAACACCATGATATTTTTTTGAAATATATATTTTATATAAATTTAATCTTTTTAACATTATTCATTTTAGATAATACTGAATATAGATTTTTCTATATAAATGTTTTTTTTCTGAATCTCATTATACACAACACCAAGTCGATATTATGCTTTAGAGAACAATTGTATTAGATTTTGGTATATGAAACACCATTATTTTATTGTGTTACAAAAAACATGAGTTCTTTTAATAGCATTCATTAAATGAAAAACCCAGTTTTATTTTACTATAATATATTATTAAAATATTTTAATCGAATATTATAACATTTAAAATAACCATTAAATTTGAAATTATGAATATTATTAACTAAATTATGAAAATATAATGTTCATAATATGAATTCACTGATTACTATTTAATTATAAACGAATATATACATATATACCAGTTGATGATAATGGAAATAATTTTATTCTTAAGCTCCCAATGTCATTTTTCATTAATAAATTTAATGAATTAAAATTAAATAATTATATTAAAAAAATATAGATGATATATATTAAATAATTTATTAATATTTATCCAATAGATTTTATACTAAAAAGGTAATAACAAACCCAACTGTATGTATAAAACTCTATATTTTTAGGGTTAATTTTACCTCCTTTTAATGGAGAACCCAATTTAAATGAAATTTTTGACACATTTATAATAGGTATATTAAAAATTAAATTCATTATTTTCTAGTGGTTTATCTAAATTTACTCCGGTTTATTTTTTTGTATTATTCTGATAAGTTTCATGTTTTGATGAATAGTTAATGATACTGAATTTTAATTGAATTTTTCTTTTCATCAAAATAATTAATAGTTATTAATTATTTATTTTATTGGTTTTAATGTATCATTAGATAAACATTTTACCAGTTTATACCATTTAGGTCATATTAATCAATTTCAAACTGAATTTTCATATAAAAACATGTTAATCTTTCCGATATTTTCACTTTAAAACCCTATTTTCTCATTCTGTCGAAGAAATTTATTTTAAATAAATTTTATAAAAATATGGGTTTAAATTTATTAAAAATGGAATAAATGTTTGGTATAAAATGAAATAAATTTACTAGATGATCCCTTTTTTTGGATAATAATAATAGTAACATTAGTACTTTTTAATACCGCATTTAAGGGTAAATCATGTAATTAATGGTAACAAGATATAATAAAATTTTTAGAACTACCCTAACAGTTGAACAAAATATATTGGATGAATATAGTTCAACCCTTAACTCCTAAGGATCTATATTTAATAATTTAATTGAAATATGTCCATGAAAATGAATTAAATATTATTAAATTGAAAGGGTCTGGCAAATTGTGACACTCATTATTTTAATAGGTATAATATATTTAATATATTTATAAATATAAGATTGGATCAACTATATATATTATTATTAAATATAAAATGTTTATATATATCCTAGGAATTTATTTTTAATGTTTAAGGTATAAATAATTATCATTAATAATAATAAAATTATGATGTTGTAATTACTCAATTAATGATACTATAAATTAAATGATATTATAAATATTAAAATATTTATAATTCGACTTAATTAATGTGAAAAATAAATTTAATGTGTTAATATGACATGTCAGGGTTTTCTTGATATTTTTTTTCAATGTAAACTTACTATATGTATCTTATTAATGTCAATATTAGGAATAGTATCAAGATTGACAGTTGTTATATTTTAATAAATTAGTTAAAAATAATAAAAATATAATATTATTACAAGGGGATGGGATATGGTCTATAATATCATAAATGATCCATTTATGGTCCAATTGATACTTTATAAGTAAAATATACATCCTCTTAGTAAATAAAAATTAGTTTGATTAGTTAAAATTAAAATATGTTAATAAATCAAAATGATAAAGATTAAAATAACACTAAAACGTGTATAAAATATATTTTTTATGATATTAAAACTATATAATATATTTTATTCTAATTAATAAAATTTTTGTGATATTTTCACTGATACTAATTTTATTATAAATTAATATTTTGAGATATTCCAAAAGTTCCCATCCCCTATCTTATAAAAGGGAACCTCACATTCTATTGTCCTCTCACTTCATAACTGATTAAATTAAAACAAAATATATCTAAATCATATAAAAAATTCACATATTCATCCTAGAAGAATTATTTTGGGATGAAATCCATCCAAAATAGTACATTCGTGAAAATATAAAAAAGATACCATAATAATAGGTAACGTTCTTCATCAAACATTGTTTAATTTCTTCCTTAAACCAAAAAAATTGTTGTTATTTGATGTTCATATAATAAAATCAGTATAATTATTGTACTGGAATTTTTTTATATTATTTTTTCTTCTTAAACTCATAAACACTAACATCTAATGGTTATCGAACTTACTGTTCTTGTGTATGGTGAACTACCACCTCACTAAACGATGTTTTTTGTTTTCCCTTTACCACGTCTCATGGTTGGAAATTATGATGCACACAATTTTTATATGATATATATTATATTAATGAGGTAATTATTCTTATTTAATGAAAACAACTATATGACCTTTTTAGAATATATTATTTTGGGAAATGATAATGTCTCTTGTGCAAATGTTTGGTTAACCATCTCCACGATGTGATATGACTCGATTTCATTTATATTTCCCATGGATGGTAATAAGGCTGAATTGTATGAAAATATATGATATATATTACATAAAAGTTTTTCTTTTATGATAATATATCATATTCTATTCTTTTTTTTAATATGAAAATATAATGAAAATAACGTTCATGTGTACGTACGACCTACTATCTCCATGAACATTTTATTTTATTTTCTATCTCAAAATTTAATAAATCAATATGAATAATTATATAATCAATATATATAATAATTATATAATAGTAATTAACTTGGATATTATGAATCATGATATATGTAAGCTGACCAAAGATAACAATTCAAATCATGAATGAAGAACAAAGCAGTTATTACCTCACATATAACATTAGCATGGAATTGGTAATAAGAGTGGAATATAAAAAAAATAAGATAATCATATATGGTATATATATATATGAATATGATTATATATTAGATTTATAATAAATTTATATTTATTATATAAGTGGTTTTAATGTGTGTGAAGGAATTCAAGACTTAATGTATGGAAATTTCATCCCACTTTTCAATTCTATGAGATACATGCCAAATTCACCAGTCAATTATTTTGTGTTGTGTATATATTGAAAATTGAAATTTTTTCTCATTAATTTAATTAATTTAATGATATTTAAAGTTTAAAATTATTTTATTCTTTTATGGGGTTCACAACTCTAATGTTTTTTAATTTGTAATGGATTTATGTATCACATTTATTTATTTATAACACATGCCTTATGCAAAACATGTTTCATATATGTGATGTATATATTTCCCATGAATGTCTCTTATGATTCTTACTAATAGGATTATTCTATTATCATATCAATGTTTTTATATTTCATGGGGAATATGATTCTATTGATTATAAAATGATTATTATTTACTTCACAATGTAATCTATATTTTGGATTGTTTTGTTTTAGGTCTCCATTGGGGAATATTTTTCTTCCATGTCAATATTTTCTAGAACTCGTTAAAGAAAATATTTTTAATATTATCCTATCGATTTTTTAATTAAATTTTACCCTTTTTTACTACATGGTTTGAATGAAATCTTTTTTTGTTTACCAAATGAGTTACTTTGTAACCATTCCAAGAAATTTACCAAAGGAATGTTTAGTTTAAAATTATAATGAATGAAATTTTTCCCCCATAATTAAACACTAATTATTTAAACTTTCAATTAGAATAATACAAGTATATTTTCAAATAAAATTGTTTCTTTTAAAAATACATGATTTTTTAATAAAATAAAACATTTTCAAAGTAGAAAGGATATTTTCCCCGAGATTTATTTTCAAGTGATCTCTAAAATTTACGTTCCATCTCAAATATCATTATTCGATTCTATTTATGTTTTATTGGGGATATGATTAAATTATACTATTTTTATTCATTATAATAACGGTTTAAGTTTATGATGGAATGATATTTATGAAACTTATTTATTTTCCACAGGTTATGTAATGATTGAATGATGTTTATAAAACACATTTATTTCTATGGGTTCTGATATGATGAGTGGTTTATGTTATTTTGAATCACATATGTATGGTTTTTCTTATCTGATGGTTTGGTTTTATATCTACCTCCAATGTAGTAGGAAATGATTAATTTTCAATGTGCTCAAAAGGGTTCACATGATGTTATCCTAATCCCAATACAAGAGGGTACACTAGAGGTCATCCTATGCCCATAATAAGAGGGTACACACGAGGTCATCCAAATCCAACAACAATAGGGTACATGGGATGTCATACAAAGTCCTCAATAAGAGTGTAAATGGGTTGCCATCCAAATCCCGAAATCATAATTTACAGGGAAGGCCATCCTAATCCAAAAGTTGGTATACATTTGATTAACCTAATCCTAATAAAATATGAATATCTTCATAGTAATCATTCACATAATATATTATAATATTATGCAGATTCCACAATTTCCATGTCTTGTGGAATTATTATACTCTCATGGCTCATGTGATTTAATTATTTTATGATTCTTGTCTTATAAACTAACAATACATATGTCATGAATCATGTATATGATGTTTTATATGCAGGGTATGATTTTAAAATTTTATGCTCATGTTTTTATATTCTTATGTTAGTGTTTTTTACGTACATTCTATTCATACCCGTATTTATTATATGAGCTCACCCATCATTATTTTTATTTATCATAGGAAAATAAGAATTTTATGATCTATAATATATAAAAAAGGTTCTATATTGGACGAAATATGAGGGAGAAGAAGTAGATGTGTTATAAACTAGTTGCTTATATTTCCATTACATAAAAGGTACTAAATTGTTACGGTCTTTGAGGGTTTGTTTGTGTAATGTATGAAATGTTCTAAAAATTAAATAATGTCAATTTTTTAAAATCTTAGGTTGTTATATCATTTAAAATATTATGGATCATGACTTTTATCGGTGTAATTTTTTTTTCTAATGAATTATTTAGAACTAGAAGTAGTACTCTATTACTTGAAAACATGCTATCATAATTTTTCTCCGGAAAAAATAACATTATTTAATAATTAGAAAAGATTGAAACAAATATTTTCAATAAGAAATTTGAACTGTATGAATCAATAATGGATGGATTACATTTAGTGTTTGAATTTTACTTATGGTATACACAAGATAAAGGTAATTCTTTAGCTAATTATCTATATTAAATGTTTTACAATTTGTTTGATAGTGAATATTGTGATTTATTGTTGTTAATGATGAATATTTTAAATATGAATCTAGATTCCATCGAGAATTTTCAGGTTGCATTTTTCCTTCTAATTACTCTTGTTCATGAATTACTGGAGTAGGTCAACAATTCTCACTGATTAGACCCTGATTGTCTTACCATAAGGTCAAAACTCAATAATAGGGAGAACGTTTATAGATTAATGGAACATTATAACATTTTGTTATATTGTGGAGATTATATTTTATTTCATTAATATTATTAGTAATAGATTCTTTCTACATAACACCATCCAGAATGGTTTATTCATATAGGAAGCCATAAAATGTTTAAGGAACTAAAGACCTATCTTTAGCTGTTGGTTGTGAAAACATGAGTGGATGAGTATTGTTTTAAATGCATCAACTGTTATAAATTCAAGGATAAATATCAATGAAAAGATAGAATACTAATTTCCTTACATATACTAGTATATAAGTGGGAGAAAATCACAATGACATTTTCATAGGCTTTATAAATAATGATTCAGAAACATGATATCATATGGGTGATTATAACATCCATAGTTTTTATATCATAAACCTTTGAAAATTTCTATGAATTATCCTATAAGTAAAGTCATTTTAAAAATGGAGTCTCGAGTGCTATAGGACCTCAATATCGGTGTATTAATATATTAAATATTATTATGCCATGTTCAACTGACATTTCTAAATAAATGGATTACCTATAGATCAAAACATTGGAAGGAAAATCTAATACTAATGTTAAATCCAAAAAGAGTTATATAGACATGAAATTTCATAATTTTTATCAGAGTTAGTTGTTTCGGTGTACTGTAGTCATTCATAGGAACATCAGATAAATGAAATAATTTATTGATTAAATTTCATAAATTC
The DNA here is from genome assembly GCA_963277665.1 of Viscum album. NCBI lineage: Eukaryota > Viridiplantae > Streptophyta > Magnoliopsida > Santalales > Viscaceae > Viscum > Viscum album. Next base: position 1,771,851,329 of record OY728121.1, read on the forward strand.
CAAAACCTATCCTCTTCCCTAAATTTTTTGTTATATATAATCCTCATGGTTACCCACATAACCATAGGATATAAAATAGTATGAGGATAGATCCTTTTTTGGTGTTGTTAGATGAGCTTAGGATCAAGGATCATCATTAAACATTCTAGAATAATAGTTAGAAGAATGAAAAAAGGTGGAAACATAGATGAAATGTCTGGAGAATGAGCTCCTCACCAATGGTTGATCCAAACATAAACATAAAGCTGATTATTTATGGATTCACTCCATTTTATTTTATATCTAGGTTGGATTCAATTTATATACAATGAAATTTGTGTTTCCCATCCCCTAACTATAACGCCTCAATAATTTCATCATATCGTTTTAGTTTATTTCTTCACTTTTGTATTCATAATGATGATTGACAGTTGGATTTTTAATGGAAAATGGAATCTTACTATATTATCAGTCTCGTCCCTCTATATTATATGTTCTTCATAGTTGTCACATGGGGTCAACAGTTCAATGTTTCTAAACCCACTAAAGCATGATCAAACCTATAGATTCAGATTGTATTTGAGAACAATATTGGGTTAAACAAATTGTTAATAGATCATGTTTCCACGATGAATTTCATATAATTGTTTAACGTATAAAAAACACTTTGTGGAGATGAGATGTGTGATGGTTCTCATTGGGGTATGAAAAAGTTCCATTTTCCATCCATGAGAAGCTAAAAGATGACGATATATAGAGTTATCTTGGTGATTGAAGCATTCGTTGGAGTTCAAGGTGTGATTGATGATGAAAATTTTAGATCCAACATCATAACCATTTTTATGGGAAATTTATGTTCTACAAGGAATGTAGTATAGAAGAACATACACCATGTTTTTCATATCTAACTGAGGATAGGGTTTTGACCTCTTATAAATATCACATTTAATATGGAAAACCTAGAAATCATGTGACCTTGGTTGTGTATTCACACTATTTATTAGAAGTACACACCAAAGAAGTATGTTTGGCCTCCATTTCATGTATCTCATCCAAACCATGCATACCCTACTCAAGTATTGAATTTTTTTATGATGAGGTATACACCTTGGACATCAGGTTTTCCCATATTCCATATCACCTTTATAAAAAACTATATATTAAACCTTTTACATATCAAGTGTAGTAGTGGGGAACATCAAGTATTATAATTCATATTACACTGTACATACCTTACTAGAAAATGTCATGAAAATTATCCAAATTATTCTACCTCCCATACCTCATTCTTATGGACTAGTATTTGGACCCACAATAATTTCATTCAATGTTTAATTTCATGTATGACATAATGGTTGAATTCGTTTCAATGGAATATATATCACATGAGATGGTGTGAAAAAATGTCTCATTTCAAAAAAGGTAGTTGTTTTTATGTCCCAAGTGTGATCTCTAGAGAGACATTAGGGTTACTAACCCCTATGGCAGCACATATAGGTCAGGGTGTGGGTCACCTAATTCCTATTATTTATTGGATAAAAACTCTATATACTCATCCTAGAGCTTGGATGTAAAATATATGTAGTGGAACCACCTCATCAAAATGTGCTAGATAAGGCATGTGTTGTCCACCCTTCTGGTGTCAACACCCCCATGCCATGATGTTCTCTCTCTGTGACATGGATTTCCTATAGATCTAGAAAGGTTTAAAATGGGCTACAAGATTTAAGGTAGTATTGTCATAGAGAGTTGTGAGAATACCATACATTGAAACAAGTTGTGAAGATGGAGATATCCTATCTCTCTTTTATTAGGTTTCATTTAGTATAACCACCTCTTGAATTATATTATTCCCTTTATCGTAGGGGTTTGGTCTAACCATTTCCTTTACATCTTATTTTGGTTCTCAGGGGAATACTATTCGTTATGTATATACTCAACCATACATAGGATTCACCAATGTGAGTTATGTCTTATATATATTATAGGATAATAGATAGTTATTTATGTGGATTCAGGGTTAATGGAGAAAAATAGTACCTATTGTAATTGACTTCATTAGGTTGTTTGTTTCTAGAAATCATTAGTATATATATACATATTCTCTTTCTTTTGAGATTTTATAGGTCTGAAACATTTGTATGGTTGGTCATATGTTTTCCCAATTTTTTATATTGGACATGATTATTGTACATTTATGTAATCTTATAGGTTGTTTCATGAATTTCATACTCAATTTATTTTTAGTTATTATTACTCTTCTCTTTTGAAAACAAATTAGTTGTGTGTGTGAATAAATGTACATTAGGATAAGGATTCCCATGTTTGTGACATGACTAATAAGTGAGAATCTTCAACCCTTAGCCTGTTGGAGGTGGTATTAGGGTCTGTCTTTTGTCTTACTGCTAATCCATGAAGGACCCTAGTAGGTCAGGACAAGAATGAAAGGTATCATAGAAGTTTTTCCTAGGGATGGTTATTAGAGTAAGATGTGTCATAAGGATCAATTTAGGAATATTGGGAAACAATTTTAGCATTTCTAAATTTTCTCTCTCGAGAAATATCATATTGTAATGGTGTGGAAGATAATGTATCAATACACCAGGTTTCTAACCACCTGATTTTCAAAACAATATGGTGACACACTACTAATAGGTAAACCTATGGTGCATGAATTATATAAGAGTGGTTCTTTGACATAAATATTTTTCTATAGTAATCTCCCTAGATATTCTCATCTAAATATTTGGAATCATTAAAAAAAATTATTGTATTATTTCATGATGATAGTAATCAGGTGTTATATAATGGATTCACAAGAATGACTTTCTCCATGATGAGGCTTCTGTTCGAGGTCTAATTTGGAAAACACACCAATTAGGCAGGGACCGAGTAGTTCCCCCACACATCATGTGGGGATTATACACATCTTTATCATCCAAAGATTGTGACTCGCATAAAAAATTATAGATAATTATTTGGGATACTTAGGATGATGATGTATGTATGATAATCACAATTTGAGAGTTTTAATATTATAGACGACATTATATTCATAAGGAGTTAGATCTTTAGGTTTCATAGGATTGGGTAGAGCTGGTTGTACATGTCTTCCAACTTGTATGAACTTTAAATAATCAGATCATAGTTCAAGAATGTTGTGTTATTCATTGGAATGATGTATGTTCATGGATTCTGGTTAACTAAACTCATTATGAATAGACACTCCCCCTGAAGGTTTTTTTAGATATTTTTATATTTGCAGTACTACCCTTCATTCCTATATTGAATTACAATTTTTGAGATATTAGAGAATAATTATAGTGATATGACTGTTATGAACTATTCTTCTAGGCTTATTTATCTCACATGATACTCCCTTTATATGGTGTGATATTGATACTTCTATTTGTGAATGTATGAGTAGGGTCTCTATAGAGAAAACATGGTTTTAGTGGTTACTTGTTAACATACTACTTGTGATGGGGTACTACAGTGTACCTTTGTGATAGGGAGATTCATGATAGCGATAAGTCATGTAGTTGGGGAAGAACTACAAAATGTGTTGTTGAGACTTCATATGAAACAGGTAGACACTAAAGATCATATACCTGGCATGATAGAATAACTCAAATAAAGAAGAATATATATCATGGATGTTATCAGGGATCAAATCATCCATGGTATGATCTATACTATGTTTTTTATGTGAAAGTTTATAGAGTGAAGAAATTCCTGGCTTAACATTTCTCAGAGAGAAAAAAACAATGAATAGTCCACCATAGCAGAATCCATTTCGTGACCTGTTACCTCAAAAGGGTCATCATGGAAGAACCCAAGGAGGAATAGCTGGTAGAGGAACTATAATATCCCTTAGACAATAATTATATTTTTAAGTGAAACATTATGTTTTTCGACCACTGAAAACACATATGAACACACTGAGAACAAATAGATTATCATAATTGTGTAGTTAGCTTCATGTTGTGGAGTCGTACGACTGGGAGGGGTTAGAATTTATTTTTGGTATGATGATTCTTTTTTGTACATTATATCTAGTTAGAATATAAAAATGAAAAATCCATTATTTCATCCCTTTAACTTCATGGAATTCCCATTAGATTCTTGTAGACTTCTTTTGCCGACCTATGAGACTAGATACTATAGTTGAAGGAGATTCCATTATCTAGAAATTTTTCCAAAAGTGAATGTTTACCCTTAGTAAATAAATTTTTACTTGGGATTTCATTATAGTTTTGAATAACCCTTATAATGTCATAATTAGTATGGAATGGATATCCATCATCAGTACACAAATATATTATCACCACATGAATGCGAGGTTCTAATTAATGGATTTAATTAGACTCACCATCATAAGTAAAAAATAACTTTTAGTTAAAGCATGTATGGATTCTGTGAAGAAAGCTATATCGCATAGATCATAAATTGAAGAGATTATCCCTTGGTGTGGAAAACTATTTTATCACATTATTTCTAGTAATATTAGTGGAATACATTTTAATCATTATTGATATTCGTTTTGGAAAAGCTACGTAGAATAGGATCTACATATGTTTTTAATTTCACCAAGGGAGCACATTGATATCATATAAGGAAAATTAGATGGATACTTCTGAGGTCTGATATTTGAGGGTATAGTTAAATAGAATTCTAGGAAGGCTATCATTATGTATAATTTTTTATTTTGGGAAGCATTAGTGTTGTTATCCATGAAGGATAATGAGATCGTAAGGTTGCGTCTTGGCTACCATTACCTAAATTGGGTGAAAATCCAAAATATGTACCCACGTCCCACTATTTATGACTATTGATGATATATTTGAACCACTAAATGATGAAATTTTGTATAAAAAATTGTTGTTAGGTCCATCTATAACAAGTTGCAGATTTGTATAAAAGGATATCATGAAAAATGGAATTTTGAATCCATTATGGGTGTTATGAGTTCTTGGAAATAACCTATAGTGTAATAAATTCCCCCATTATTTTACTTTTGAAAATGAACCTAATATTTATGCCTTTATAAGAACATTTGATATTATTATTTATGGATGAAACACCTATATAGTCTACTTCGGTGGAGGAGCATGCATCGCACATAAGGATGGTCAGAAGCCTACTTTGGGAGGATGTGTTATACAATTATCCCTTGAAGTCCCATTTTGTAATTAACCAATTAAAAATTCTAGGTTATATCATTTTAAAATGTATAGTTTTTTACTCCTCAATGATATAGGTAGATGTGTCTTAGGATCTACCTCATAGAATGATCAAGATCTGATGTTTAATTTACATGGTTGGGTTCTATTAAGTGTTTGTGACTATCTTCTCTCCAATATTGGCCACATTGACTGCACTAAGACATAAAGGATGAAATTTCATTTGGACTGAGATGTCTTGATGAGATTTTTAGGAGTTTAATGTCTTGACTCGTCCCCCAGGGCCCATGTCGTGAGTACCCCATTCCCACCTTCCTTTGGCCAGGGGCTGGAAACTAGCACCAAAGGCGTAATTCCCAAGAACTAGGAGGGTAGTTCCTTTATAACCTGTAAGAACAAAAATAAGAACATAAAAATATACGAACTCAAGTAAACCAAAAAGAAAACAGAGTGAGTATAGTAAGTAAAAGGTGCCAGAATACAAGCCCAACTAGAATGTACAAGGAAAACTGAAAGGTACAAGATGACTGATAGGTGAAAAGCAGCTCCTGGATCATCCACCTTAATTTCAACTTGAAGGGAAGGTATAGATCGCCTCCTCAGCACTCCACATACACCTGTCTCCTCTGAAAACTGACACGTCATATGGTCAACCTCCTAGCACCATCCAGTCCGGTTACCCTCGTCCTCAATCATCATTGTTCATCATCTGCATCCAACACAACAGGGTGCGGTCATAGCCTGTGCAAGGGTGAGTATAACAATACTCATTAGGTACCCCGAGACCCTCAAGGTCTATCAAAATCCACCAATGAAAACCCACAATTTATGATGTCAATAGATAACCCTACTTAGGTATATGCCCATACATATACCAATGTTGTCAAGTAATCCATCTCAATCATGAGGAAACATAGAGGTCTTAACTCAGCTCACACTAGGTATATCATTAGGTACAATAGTAGATATGATTAGATGTAACTACTAAATCCTCTTACTATGTTATTTGGATATGTTTCTAACCTGAATAAAATCCCTAGGAGCTGACCCACGCAGGATAGCTAGAGATAACCCACACAGGATCGCTAGTTGTTAACCCACTCAGTGTTGCTAGGAGATGACCCATACAAGATCACTATGAGAAAACCCATACAGGATCGATGGAGCTGACTCACATAGGATCGCTTGGAGTTGACCCATACAGGATCCCTAGGAGATTAAACACACAAGATCGCTAGGAGCTGACCCACACAGGATCATTAGAGCTAACCCACACAGGATCGCTGGGAGCTTACCGACACAGGATCACTTGGAGCTGACCCACACAGGATCGCTCTGAGCTAACCCACACAGGATCGTAGGAGATCACCCACACAGGATCTCTAAGAGCATACCCACATAGGATTGCTAGGATCTAACCCACCCAAAATCATTGGTGCCGACCCACACTGAATCGCTAGGATAAGACATGCATAGGATCCTAAGGATCTGACCCGAAGAGGATAGGTAAGAGAATGCTTCTCGTCACAGCCAGCTACTGGTTTTTCTCACTATGCTTTCTCATCTCTGGTAGAGTATGTTCCCCAAGCCACTGGTCGATTCTCCAACTGCCAAAATTTCCCACGATGAAGTATCAAAAAGGTATGCTATGTCATAGGAGTATCAACGCAACAAACGACACGTTAATATGATGCATGGTCTGTGAGTTTTTAGACTTTTAGTTTTGGGGGCCTAGTTAGATTCATGCTCGATCTAACCCGACCATACATCAAATTTACACAAAACTCTAGTGGGGTAAACTAAACTAGACCGTCTCGCTCCAATATTTCTTAAGCCACTGACGGTTCATCAAACGGATGTTTGGTGCCAATGTTTTGGACAATAGAGTGTAAATGGGTTGTAGTGGGCCTGGGTGTGGACCTACCCGGTCGGACCGACCCGGCCCAACCCGTCCTGGGCTGACCAAGTTTGGGTTGACCTGGCCCAACCCGTTGGGTCTGGCCCGGCAGGCCACGTGGGGCGGTAGAGGGCCCTGTCGCAGCGGCGGTTCGGTCGGGGCGGCATGCCAAGGCTATGGTGGTGGTTCGACCACGATGGTGCTGTGAGGCCGCGACGACGGTTCGACCACAGCGGTGTGGCGAAGCGGTTTCGTTGGTAGTCGTGAAGGGGTTCCATTGCGTGGTCGCCTTCTTCACAGCTGGATTTGGTGCCGGTTGGCATTCTCCTTCCCCTTCGTGGTTGGTCACCATCCTCTGTCATCATGAAGAACACCACAATTCATCACAAGAATTACGGAGAGGATGAGCCATGTTATTTTTGCCTGCACTCTCCATATTAGACTGGTAGAAAGTGGCTCGACAAGAACAAGATTACCAAGAACAGGTAATGAACAAATAATCAAAACCCTTCCTATAATCCTCACCAATTACAGATCCCAATCTTGCAAAATAATTAGCAGAGGAGCACATGGAAAATGAAAACCATATTTTAGTAAACCCCTACCTTGGATTTTTCGATGATGTTGGAGTGAGAAGAAAGTTGAAGTTGTTCACATTTGTCTGGTCCTCCACCCACCACCACTCCCGTGATCGTGAGCTGGTTCTTCATAGTCGAAGACGATCCTCGTTGGAGGGTGTCCCAAGGTAAATGTTGAATTCAGATTTCTTTGTTGCAGGAGCGTTCTTTGTGGAAAAACATGTTCTTTGATGGAGAAGTATAATCCTTCAGGGGTTCTCCTCTCACAATCCCTCCCAAAAAATGAAAGAGGTTCCAATAAGATTCATGTAAAGGATTAATTATTTTGGAACAACTATGTTGGCGTAATTAATGTACCGCATTGGAATAATTAATTATCTCAATTAATTATCCTGATTTAATGGCGCAATTTAATGGGAGGGGTGGAATATTAGGGATGTGGGGGGTTTCTCCCCATTAAGAGGGGTCGGGTGGTCCCCACCTCTAAAATTCAAATTGGAGGTTTAGGCTCGGGTGGTCCCCACCACCATAACCTCACAAGGGAGGTTTAGTTTCAGTGGACCCCACCGCTTAAATTTCAAAGGGTGGTTCAGTTATGGTGGTCCCCAACTCCCAACATCCGCATGGGCATTTTAAATAATATGGAACTGTTAGAAAATTTTATATTTACTTTTTTCTTTCACGGAAAACACTAAAACTAACATTCACCCTCGACCAAATGTTGTTGAGGTGAAAGTTTCCTTAAGAGAATATTGGAGCTGTGAGTTCAATGGTACCCTCAGATTTCAATTCCGAGAACTTGTTCAAAAGTTATAAAAACATGCTCGTACGTTTACTGAACGTACCTGGAGAAAAGATCAGAAACTCATTATAGGCACTCCAGGCCTCTGATTCACTCTCCGTCAATTTTCACAGACTCATAAAGTACCCATTTATTTAAAAAAATTACATTGAAATTCCAGGTCTTTAAATTCTCCCATCCTATGGGCTTTACATCCCCATAATCCAAAACTCATAACTAGGTAATCAAGTGGGGGTACTGATCACGCATCCGATCCTCCTTCTCTTGTGTTCTCTCTAGGAGGTTCCCATGCTACCTCTGACCAGGCACCAGAGGTATTGACCATCCATGAAGGACCTGCTCATGTCGATCCTCAATCTCTAGTGGAACCTCTGTAAATGTCGCCACATCATCGACGTCTATCTCACCATGGTCGATGATGTGAGAAGGGTCGTGCACATATCTCCTCATCCGGGATACGTGGAAGATGGCATGCACCTAGTGCAACTGAGGTGGAAGAGATAAGTTCTAAGCCACCTCGCCAACTCTATTGAGGACCTGGAATGGTCTAATGAGTCTCGGAGATAAATTTCCCCTCATCCAAAACTATAGAAACCTCGTTGTGGTGAGACATGTAGGAGGACATGGTCCCACTCCTCTTGTCATCAAAATACTTTTCCCGACTCGAAGCATTTTTCACATTCTAACAAATGAGGAATCATGATACAAAATATGCCACTACTTTCTTTATCACTAGTTACCAGTGCTAAGGCTGAATTTCATAGTACATCTACACTACAGCAGTATGTACTGCTATAGTGGATGTGTGGAACTCCATCAAAAATTCCTCTCAATGTGAAAGTGGTGCCATTTTCTGTACACTGAAGAGAATGACGTTGTCCTCACCTTTAGAAAATCCATCAGGTGTCTGTCTGGTGGATATTTGAGCATGTCGAGTCTCGTAGTCAGCATCCCAAAGCTATACCTCCCTGACTCGCTGATGACGTTGGGTAGTGACTCTAAGAGACTGATGAAAAGTTGCTCCATCATGTTCCACAAAGGATATATACAAAGTGGTCAGCTGCTCTGTCGCCTCACCTAACAACTTTATACCAGATCTTCTAGTGGGTGCATCTGCTACAATGTTCCCCTTCCTAGGAGTATAGACTATCTCGATGTAATAGTTCTGGAGGAACTCAATCGAATTTCGTTGTCTTGGGTTCAGGTTCTTCTGAGAGAAGATATACCTAAGACTCTTCTGATCTGAGTAGATTTTAAAACACTCACCCATAAAGTAATGTCGCCACATCTTTAGGGCGAAGACCACTACTACTAATTCTAGGTCATGGGTAGTGTAGTTCCACTCGTGTTGTCTCTACTATCAAGAAACATATGTGATAACTATTCTCTCATGCATCAGGACACATCCAAGCTCGGTCAATGATATTTCGCAGTAGACTACATACCCTATGCCCTCCTCCAGTAGCCTCAATATGCGTGCACTAGTCATCCTCTGCCTCAGCTCCTGAAAACTACGTTGGTGTCACTCCGACCAAACGAAGGGTTGCCCCTTCTTTTTCAATTTCGATATAGGTGTCGCAACCCTGTAGAAGTCTAGTGAAAATCTCCGGTAGTACCTAGCCAAAGAAGAAATCCTTCTCTCTATAGGGAGGAATTCCTGGAAACATCTTTTGAAAATATGTCCCCATGCTCTTCCACTCTTTTTTGGCGCAGAAAACTCAAATCTCCCATGCCTGAGTTTATCCGGTGCTACCCGGGTTTCCTTTTTCATCAACCAAGGAAAACCCCATTCTAATTTTCTAGGTAAAACATTACCTTTTTACTAATACAGTCAATATGAGAATGAACAGTGGATTTCTATTCCATACCAAAACTAATGTCATAAGTCCTTGATGCTTCCACCAAGAGGATCCAACCGAAACTCTCATCTCAATGGTCAGATCAAACCGCCGATGTAAGTGTGATTATCGAGTCTCCTCCCAAATTTATCTCCATATGTGGGGGTCATGTCAATGGTTTAACTGGAAACTCTAGGTCTTGGAGAAGATTCTTGGAAGTATGGAATGATTGATACCTATGTCTGTTGATTCGATAGCTGGTAGTCGACACATATCGTACCACGAATCATTCCTAGAGCCCTTTGGTCACACTCCTTAAAAAAATGCATCTACACTTTTCCCCTTTCCTCTATATCCATGAGCCTGGTGGGGTCCACCTCCAAACATCCACATGGTCATTTTCAAATAAAAATAAATCGTTACACAATTTTATTATTATTTTATTCTTTCATGAAAATCCCAAAAACTAACTTTCACCATAGACCAACTGTCATCGAGGTGAAAGTATCTTTAAGAAATTACTGGCGCTATCAGTTCAATGGTGCCCTCTAATTTCAATTCCAAGCACCAGTTCAAAAGTTATAAAAACTCACTCGTACGTTTACAAATCATACCCAAATAATGTTCAGAAATTTATTCTGGGAACTCCGGGCCTCAGAATCACGTTCCGTCAATTTCCACAGACTCGTAAAATTCCCATTTATTTAAAAAAAATTACATGGAAATTATAGGTCATTACATTGAAACAAACACTGTAGTTCTAATTATTTTCTGGCTATAGCTATGAAATAGTCTACACTCTAAAGGAAGGGAGACATGGTGGTGGGTGAACATAGTAGGAAATTTCAATTTAGTTTGGTGGAGGATGAGATGAATATGATTGCTTCTCCATAGATAACCCTAAAGTATGAGATGGTAAAATATTACATTTAGTATATGGTAGTTAATCTACCACTTCCACATCATATTAATATCATTTGTAAGGATAATTAAATTGTGATGTCTCGTATTAAAAGATACCCTCAAGAGTGACACGTGATGAATTTATATTAAGGTGGGAGAATGTCATAATATTCCAAGGAAGGATATTGCTTATAATTTTATAGAGGTTTGATGATAAGTAATATTTCATAACACCCCATTAGAGGTATGACTTGGAGTGTAATTGATGTATCATGACATTTTCTGGTAATTCTAGTGTCCATACATAAAATAGAGTGTCATCAAGTTGTCTTCTCAATGCATTAACTATTATTGAGTGATGGGAGAGAACAAGGTTCCAGTATTCTTGACACAACATATTTATACCATATAGTAGATGTGGGATATTATTTAATTGTACCTTGGTTAGAGTTAGAAGGATAATTTTCTATGAGTGGAGTTCTCTTTTGAAAATAGTTTCCATTACATAATGGGTACATCTCTATTCAAGGACATAAATAGGACGACTATCATTTACCTTTGTAATGAGAGTGGATAAGATAGTGATTACTCAAGGGTAATGAGATGGTGTAGGTAATGATAGTGAAATATAAAATAATCCATTATCAAATGAATAAAACTAAGAGTTCCCAGAAATACTTTGCAAACAAATTTCCCAGACCCATGGGGTTGGAGGTGAGAGACAACGTGTTCCTAAAGGTCTCTCCATGATATGGTTTGTAGAGGTCTGGATAGTGTATAGAGTTGTTCCCAAGGAGTATCTGGTTGATACAGATCCTTATTAATTTAATACATCCCATTAGTATGAGAATTTTTCTAGTGCAATAATATCGAGGAGAGTTAATCATAGAATGAGATTTAGATGTGGGAACAATATCCAAACCTTTTCATTTAGTTTTTATATTTTCAGGGAAAATATCCTTAATATCATGGATATTTTAATTGTCATAGTTTTCATATTTTAGGACTTTTAAAATTTCAATGAATTATCAGGGAATTTATTTTGGAGTCGATTGTTAGTTTCAACTCTTTATGACCCTGATAGGAATGTAAAAACATAAATATTTTTTATATCGGGAACATGTGAAATTTGAAAATAAATATGATTGTTATATATCCAGACCATTGATGGAAAATCCAAGACCGCTGTTGAATCTAGAATCCATGGTTTATCCTAGGAAAGAAATATGTCTTTTAATTTTCATATGTTCCATTATTGTGCAGTTGTTAGGAGGAGCATTAAAAAAATTAAATAACTAATTTATTTAATTTATTAAATATCTAAACCAATTAACTCCTACATAAATGTGATATTATATCTAACAAATATGGTTATTCATAAAAACTCATGAGAATATATAGAAGGACAACATGGAATTTAATGACATTGTTGGACGAGTTTATTGTTGATGATCGAAATCGAACTATCCAAGAGATCTGTAGAATGAATGATTAATGTAATGGAAAAATTAATGATATTTTTATAGAACATATTTTTCCATCAATGGAAAAACAAAATATCAAGGTAGGGGTCATTATTTATGGATTATTATCATTTTATTGAATTTATGTCTAGGATTTATGTTATCTACAAAGAAATTTTTGGTTTCCTTCACTAAAACATAAATCATGAATTATTTATTCACATTACATATTTTATTTCTTCATTATGGTCTTAATTTTGTTGATTTTAGGTTGAGTATAATATTGAAAATGATAATCTTACACAATTATTATGTATTCCACTATATTATTTTTCTTCTTTATCATTATCCATTGAGATCAGTGATTTGAAATTATCGGATTGGGTCAAGTGTGATCAAACCTACATATTCACATTAGTTTTGAGAATTATGTTAGGAAAGTTTGATTTAATATGGATCATAGATAAATAGTAGTTTTTTAATGATATTTCTAAGGAATGGGACACCATTTTGGAAATGATAGAAGTGATGGATCTTATACTGGTTATCATAAATTTTGGTTTCCAACCATCAGTTACTAGAGGATGATGATATATGGAGTCACCTTCATGATCCAAGACTTAGGTTGTGTTTTAGAAAAAAAATTAAGGTGAAATCAGAGAGATCATGTAATGGAATAATGTTTGTCATAAATTAAAAATATATAAGCTTGTATTTTTAAATAAATATTAGGTTTATATGGGTTGTCATGGTATCTATCATTTTGACGTATTATAAATATTGCATGTCACATGGTAGAACCACACACAATGTGACCTTGATCATATAAGAAAGCCATATATTATAAGTACATGAACATGTAGTCATTTTGACCTACACACCATGTACATCAACAACACATCATGTACCCTACATAGACAGTTAATCCATTTACAGAGAGGTTCATTCCTTGGACCATGGTTGGCCCCACTTACTCTGTAACACTTATGAAACATTGTGTACATATCCATTTTCATGAAGAGTGTAGTAGAAGGGAAATATTAATCTTATAATTCATTTTATATCCTATGTACCTCACTAATACACACCATCTTAATCTGTCAGAGTGGCCTTCCACTTTAATCTCATACTTTGGTACTGGGATTTAGACCCACAAGTAGCCCATTATGAGAATAATTCTATATACGACATGATGGATTATTTTTTTACAGTATATATTTTGTTTGAGGTGACATGATATGTTTGATTCATGTATATCAGATGGATAATTTCAATACATGAGTGACCGATTTGAAGTGACAATGGGTTACCGACCCCCCAGATGGCGTAAATAAGTTAGGGTATGGGTCCCCCGGTTCCTATTATTGGTAGGATGGAGCACATTTGTACTTACCTCAAAGTTGGGGTCTCATATCTATTTAGTGTAACCTAATAATCATCATTTTCTAGATGAGGCATGTGATTTCCCCCTAATGGTGTCATCACACCGACTCCATGACATTACATTAGTGTGGCATGGGTCCTCCATGTATGTAGTGTTTTATACATTAGGAAATATATTATAGGTAAACATAGGAGTAAGGAGATGGATGATGACATCACTTTAACATTTATTATGATAAGGGAGGACCCATGTCTCTAATTTAATGTGTTTCATTGAGCATAACTACCACTTTAATTATATTCTCCACTTTATCTTATGGGTTGATCTAACAATAAATCTCATTAGTTTCTTATATTTGTTTGGAGTCATACCTGGTATGTATATACTGATCCCCACTAGGTATTCTCTTTTATGATTCATGTATTATTTTGATTATAGGATGATAGATGGTATCTTTTTTAAACCTGGTAATGATAAAGAACAGAAATACCTAGTGGTAGTGACTGTGTTCAATGTCCAGTTGTTAGAGATCATGATAAAGGATTTATCATAGAATTTTCATGCATTTACGTGGTTGTTACCATTTTTTATTGTTGAGAATATATTTTACCATTTTTTATACTTGTCTTGGTTGTTTAACTCTAATATATTCTTAGTGAATTTTTCATGGACTTACATACTCTATTTGTTTCAAAATCTAATTACTCAACTTATTGTCATATTGTTTAGCGGTGTTCATGTGGGAAAGTAATTTATGTTGAGGCATATCAGGTGTGTGATATAACTACTTGGGGATAGTATCTAACCTCAGACATGATGGAGGAAGGCTCAGGTTGTAGCTTTTGGCTTAATCCCAATCCAGGTAAGACAGTGGATCAGGTCATGACGTGATGGTTGAATGACTCACAAATCCATGCCACGTCTTTTTTATTCATAAGTTTAATAAGATATATGAACTAGAAAATATTTTTATCCAAGGAGTAGTAATGATACATTACATAATATTTTCAATCATATATTACCAATTCCTAAGGATTACATCTTAGTTTTGTTGATCCTTGGAGCAATTCCATGGAACCGAGTTAATAATGATCATGGAGTATCATCATCAAATAAATGGTTAGTATGACCATACAATCAATAAATTAGAGGAAATTTAAAGATATTTTTCTATAGATTTTAGTGGTTTAGGGGAGGATAATTTACATTTAGTGTTGTTCCCAAATAATAATAGTAACCAGGACATAATTCATATAGGTTTATTTGAATAATTGTATGGTCATCTTTGTCAAAATTTACTATGTTGGGAAAATAAAGGAGATATATAAAAAAATTTACGTATTCATTTCCATGTGAATATGAAGGTGTTTTAAATGATTTAGAAAAGAGTGGTGAAAAACAAAATTAATCAATAATATTCTATAGATCATCAGTGTTGGCCATTATCCTATACATTGGGGGGCCATGTTATCTTGAGGACCTATTCAAGGAAGGGAAATCATTGTTTGTGTAAACAAGAGAAGAAGTTTCCTTGAGAAGTAAGAACAATTGAGACACATCAATGTATTGGGGATATGGCTTATCAGTTATATTGAGCACCATGGTTCAACTTGTTTCATAACGTTTCCATGTATCTCAATAAAATTTCCATCCAGACCTGGACAATGAGATTCGATGGTATTAGGATGATCATAAGTGAGATGATATATTTATCCATTAACTAATACATATTTTAGATAAATTATATACACTATTTCAATGGAAATTTATTCATTTTGTGATGCAATTATGGAATCATGTAATGAATTTTGAAGGGATGTTGGAAATAGAGAACTTCATGCTGGATCAGGGTCATAGCTCTTCCAAAGTACCACCAATATCTATCATTATGTGGTTGGAAAGAAACATTATATATCAAATTTGACACCCTAGGTTTGAGGTAACATATTTTCTTTTATTGTTTTATGATATATGGTTGGGTTGGACTTATCATTGATAAGTTTATTAGAGATTTTTGTGTGTTTTAGAAGTTGTTTATAAGGCTTCATTTTTTTCTCATGATTAGGGGAAAATCTATTCATTATTCAAGTAACAATATGGAACATTTATTATGTTCAAGATGAATCACATGATTGATACATGGTTAGGGGGAATGATGTGGATTTATTAGTAAATATTTTTTCATATGACGTATGTTTTTTTCATGGTTAGAGCATGGTTTTCCATACTATTTTGACAAACCAAGTGAGCTATTATTTTTTAGAGAGTAGACCACACATGGTTTGGACATGGATTTTTAAACCATAAAGCTTAACAGTTCCATATAATTAATAAAATTATAAAAATTGGGTTTTAACTTAAAAAATCCCCAAAATACCCCACTATTCATCATTTATTCTAAGAACCCAACCTTTAATACTCCTCTAATTAATTTTTTTGATATTAACCATTTAGAAATTAGGTGTTAATGAAAATTATTGTGTTGGATCTAGGAATCACATGTGTATTATATTTTCATTGTTTTACTTCTTGGTCATCACATAATTTCATGGAAATAATCTTAGATCAAATCTTTAATGGAAATGAATAAGGTTAATAACGTTTTTTCATTATATTTATTTTGGAAAAATTAGTGAGAATGAAGTATGAATTAATATCTAAGAAGATCATAGGGAGTTTCTAGGAAAATTGAATCCGTTATAGGTTAGTGGATTCTCCCTCAACCATTATTCTATAACATGATGTCATTGTATTTTAAAATAAATTTATTATGATTTCATTAGAAAACACAATAAATAATCTGTGTTGATAGATCAGAAACATATAATGTTTTATAAAATTATTAAATAAAAAAGATATAAAGAATATATGTTTGGGAGATAATTTAGATTAAATGGTTTGGGATGTGTTATTTATTACATTATTGATGGCATTTTTGATGAAATATTGGATACTAGAGTCATTAGGAAACATATAGGTTTCCTAAAAAGTGACAATTTAGAGATGGGGTAGGAAATCATACATGAATATTGGGACCATCATTTTGTATGCATTGTGGCGTTTTTTGGGATTTGTATATCTAGTGGACCATGATTATGTTAAAATTTAGTAAACATTTATACTATTAATAAACTATTTTATATTCCCCTATAAATATTTTATATGGATTTATGTTGATAATTATATTCATACTCATTAATTTATATTATGATTGATAAATTTTCCCAATTTTAGTGGAATGTGTGGGAAGATTATAATAATTATCCTTCCATGATTTATATTCACAACTAAATATGTACCATGGTGTATATACATACAAAATTTTTCATGAAATATATATGGTAAATATTACTTATTTCTCTAGTAGAATATCATATTGTTTTGAGCATAGTGATAGGGGAGAATTGAATTGTTTAGTTTAGATGTTTGGAGTGATTTCTTGTTTGTGTCATTCCATCATGATATATTTTTGTTTTGAGAGATTATATATCATAAATTGTTTAAAAAGTTTTTTTATCTTTATCCCATGTTTTTTGAGTTATTGAGCTTTCATTCCTTCTTCATATAGTATCATGGTATTGTTTTTATTATCTTATCTTCTAGGTTGTGTTTGTTGAAATAGAAAAATTATCTCATGGATCTTGTATGAACATGGAATTTTTTTTCCAGAATTTGGTTTCATGGGGATGTCATATAATGTTAAAAGTACCTTCCCCTCTTTCCAAATAAATTGTTTTGGAATGGTATGTTACATGTAACGTTATTAATTTTTAAATGATTATAAAATCATCTTTTGTTTAATTTTTTTATTTTATTTCATGTAAAATTAAGAATTGTCAAATTATTTTAACCTTGTGTATGGATTAGGACCTATGTAAAGGTATGAAGACTTCAAACAGTACACAATAGGGATTTGGGATGATACATAATGGTAAACAATTTTTATCAAGTGTTTCATAAGTGTAAATGATCTTCTTTGTAAGGGTATGGTATTTTCCCTCCATTTGATAAAGGTAAATTCCTTTTTCTATTATTTATTCTACAGTAGAGCCCTTTTTATAGGGGTTACATGAGTGTAAACAATGAGTTTTGAATGCGTCCACCATGAAACCCTATTTCTAGGTAAGGGTATGTTAGCCATTGTGTGATGATAAGACGGACTTTTTAAATGTTTTTAGAGTAACATGATATATATGTAAGTGTAAGAGTAATTTTATATGTACATAAAGGTATATTTGGAGTTTTGTGGGGTTAAACCCCTGTTTATACATGTTTTGTAAGGGTTGTCCTATAGCTACATAAGGGTATATCTTACTTTCTATAGGATGTGTATGGGTATTTCTAATTTTGTGTATGGGTATCTCCTACTTTATAAAGGTATTTTAGGGGTATGTTTTTTGTGGGCGACGATTGTTAAGGTAAAACTATATACCCTTACACGAAGCATATTAGATTCATAATGGTAAAACTATGATACAATTATGTAGTTCCCTTTTTTGAAAAAAGTCTTCAAAAACATAATTTTTGGTTTTCTTCTTCACAATATGAGCCAGTAACCCTTTTGTAGAACCAGAAATCCAAAAATAATGTGAGTTTATTCCTTTGACACATTGAATATTGTAACCCATATTTTAATAATTTTTAAACATTAACATTCATGAATAATTACAAATACCAAATTAAATGATGAATTTAAATTGGTAATATCAAGGATATAATCCACCCATGGAATTTTCTTAAGAATAACCAAACCTTCTTCTACATTTTTATACTCCTTCGAGTTTTCAAAGTCTATAAATTCCTATACAAGAGATCTATGATGTCTCCTTTGACCAAACCATGTTCTCATCCAATTTATAGAAGTAACATAACCAATTATTACTATATTTTTTAGGATGTGTTTCCTTAACGATATAAAACTACATTGGTAGTAAAATGTATTAATTTCCACTTATATTCATGAGTGGTTATGAATCTAGTTATTCCTTTTCTACAAGATAAATTTTAATAAATATATAAAAAAGTTAATAACCGAGAAATGATCAGGTAATCATAAATAATTAATATCTAATGTTAATAATTGATTATCTAGAGATAGAAAAATACTACCATAAGTAAATTTCTATTTTTGGGACATTTCAACCTAGGAGATGCTAAATATTACAATGAACTAGTTCTCTCCATGGCCTCATGTGTGCATCCTCATAGGCTAGAGGCTGCTAACTAGTAGTGAGTGTCTAGGGTGATTAAGTGGGGAGACTATTATCTCATGTGAGAGTATATCTTATAAAAAAATAAACATATATCCTAATAATAGAAGCATTAATAGTTAATGAAAATTGTTGAAATCTGAATGAATAACTATATAGGAAGGGGTAAATAGTACAATATTGATATACTAACAAGAATCTAAAATATATATGTCATATACTAATGATGATGATATCATGATACTGTACAAAAATTACATACATATCAATCTATGGTATACAAAAATTTACATAATGACTAAAGGGATAAACTTCAAAATCATCCCAATACTATTCATTATCATCTACTCCAAATCACCATCCTATCAGATGAATCACACATCCATAGCTTCACCCTAGCCCTTGTCCCAGCCTTATATCATTTTGCCTTTCCTAATAAAAATAGGTGGGCCAAAAAAGGGTTGATAAATACTCATTACTTCACTTACAACAACATTGGTAACAAATTCAATATATAATAATAAATATAGAAGTTTATAGGTAAAAATATATGTAGTATTAAAGAAACATAAATAATAGAAATTTTGGGACCAAGTTCCTCCTAGAATCCTTGTCGACCATACCTTTTTCCGACCAATCCATATGTCTCTAAATAGTAAACATGTAAAGATTCATGGACTAAGAATTTGAAATGGGTAACAATAAAAAGGTAATAATGATAGAATACCCAAGGTGAAACCAAGAAATCCTTTAACATATAAGCTCAGGATAGATCAATGTAAATTATCTTTCATCCTAGACAAATGGTCTGAGTGTAATCCAAAGGGTAAACACACAAATGTTTACTAGAAAAAACCTATAAATCAGTCATTGGATTATTTACAAATTAAATATTAGGTTAAGAATAAATGGAGACCAGTGATATGATCCAAGTTTCATGTTTCTGAACACATTAAGCTAAATCAAAGTAATATATCCAAGAAATTCTAATTTGTAGATATGAATCATAGGAAACATTGATACTGTATCAAGGAATTCATTAACTAAGATAATGACTAAATTCCAAGGTTGGTATCTCCCTTGGAAACCATCTTAATGAATAGGGGTGGTTTCCATTGAATTCTCTATAAATTCCTGTAGGAATTCAAAACATTACCATGTTGAAACACTCCATTAATAGGACATGGTCCATAATTTTTTGTCACTATTTATATATAATCACAAGACATATGTAAATCCTTTCCTCTTTACCATTCTATTTAATTCATAATGTCACTTTGTCATTTCAATATGAAAAATAATCATATGGGAATTCTCACATTTTAATAAAGTTTCGTATAAAAAATAAGGGGCCATGTGGAAGCTAGTTAACATACTATATCACAATTATTCATTAATATAACATAATGAATTTCCATTTTCAGAGTTTATACATCACATGTAAATGCTGTAAAAAGATCACTTATAGAATGAATCTCCCAAAGTGGTGATCCTTGGTGAGGATACAATCAAAAATATGGTAATAAATATAATAATAGGGTCTATTTCAGAGTTCAAACAATTATATTAACATATTTTTTATTTATATGGAAACACGAATTGATTTAGTCATGCCGAAGAAAAAAAGAACATTTATAAACAAATTATATTTTAAGGTTAATGGAATAGCCACAAACCTTATAGAAGTATTGGATTACTCATCCAATATATTCCTTATTTGTAATTTTTAATGACATAAAATATAAAAATATATTAACTCCCTAAAAATTTGGCATATTATCCATCACATAAATGACACAAAAAATGGTGAGATAATATGATAAAAAGGTAATGGGTCAAAGAACTCACCAATTTTTTTTTGAAATATGATATATGATGAGAGAATGTTTTTCTAAATGAAGTATTACATTCAATTCCTAAAGATAGAAGAAGATTGATATCCTTACATAGTAGACTGCTATAGAAAATGAATGGGGGAATAATGGTTTTATGTTTTTCAAGAAAATAAAAAGATAAAATTGTATTTTACCCATATTTTAATTGGGATAACACATTTACAACATGGTTGGAAAAAACAAGAACCAACATTGAATCGTAACTATCCATGGGATTAACTCCCTTTAGAATTTTGGCACACATTTATAAAAAAATTTGTTCAAAATTCCATTCAGATTTCCAATAGGTCTATAATTTTTCACTTGGGTGTTCAACCTTCCATTAATAGTTTCTAAAAACCATGCACCAACTGTATGCCTCATCCTATTCTTCCAAAAACAAAATACCCAAGCTCTGAACGAGCCATTGATGCTCCAAAACACATTATTAGGCCTTTAAGAACATTCATTAAGAAAAGATAATATATTTTAATTATAATTGCATTCATACCCCAATAGAAATGTTTAGACCTTATAACCTCCCCCTAAAAATAACTCAACCTCTAGTTTCACATCTGAGGTTGGTAAATAATCATATGTGAATAAATCAGGCCACTGAGCATGCACATTTTCCTCCCTCTCCAATTTCTCATCATGTAGATGATCATGCTACCATATCACCCAAACAAAAGAAACATACCTACCTAAAATATCATTCATGATAGAATCAACGATAAATATTGGGAGCTCCTAAAAGGATATATATTTTGGTAGTTCAACATCATCATGATCAAATGCGTGATATGTGTTAGAATGATATCAGAAAATCTAGGATAAATAGTAGTTGAAAATCGTGGAATGGTACCCTTAAGATACCAGCAACCAATAGGCTATAAGAGAAACTCTCTCAAATATCATGAAAGGTGTGAAATAATGATTCAAAATCTTAGCATACCTCTAAATACATCTATTCCCAAACCTTGGTGAAACATGTATGAAGACTCAGTCCCCAACCTCAGACTCTATAGGTTATTTATGATGATCAACATGTTATTATTTCCTATACTGAGTTGTAGCCATGAGATCCTTGATAAGTTTTACCTACTCTGATGCCTCCCCAATGATACTAGGTCACATTTTTGTTACCTCACCCACCAATAACCATGACAGGGAGAATGTTATGGTATACCATATAGGGCCTTATAGGTGTCCATATTTATAGTCACATGAATGAAGTTATTATAATGACATTTGGAAAGAGATATGTTCTTTTCCCATGAACCACAAAAATGATTGACACATGATCATATCATGTCCACTAACACTTGTATAGTGATCTCTATCTGAGGGTGGTATGTTATACTCAAATGTACCTATGAGTCCATTTTCCTCTATAACTCCTTCCATATCTGAAAAGTAAATTGGGAATCTATTTCTAATACGGTATTCTATTACAATCCATGATGTCATATAGTCTCTCAGAAATAGTTAATTCCAAGTTCATCCACTAAATATTTCTTCCTGATAGGTAAGAAATGAATTATATTCATTATCCTATCAATGAAACCCCATAATGTGTCCTACCTTGAGGGGATTTCAGAAATATAGTCACAAAATCCATTGTGATGTAATCCCATATCCACATTAGAATGGAAATTAAAGTAATTGTCTATTTATCCCCTGGTGTTATTCCTTAAACTATTGATAGGTGCAACATCACATCAAAAATACATATAGTTGGACTTTCACCCATAACCACCAATATTGGTAGTGTAAGTCATGGTACATATAGGTGGATTCAGGATGTTCATCACAACTAAAATCATTTGATTCATGCATCAATTAATCTGGAATATCTCTAGAATCATAGATGCATCCATGGATTCATAATATGTCATCCTCATCAAAGATCCAGCCTAGTGGTGGGTCAGAACCTATATAACATCACTTTAGGACTAAGGACTAATGGTCTAAGTGTTTCTTCATATTCACTCTATCCATAAGTTAAGTGTTCAATAATAAATATGAAAGAATATTCTACCTATGATGGTATTTAACCTCCTGATGCATCTCAAAAAACAAGGTCATAAATTTTCACTCACTACTGGCCTCTTGAACTATATAGTTTTGAGTAAATTTTTTTATGGAACAAGCCACATCATTTCCCCACCCCATGAATATATAAAATATAAAAATTAAATGAACAATGTTATTGATCCCATATTCAATTTTTTGTATTTTCTGGGCAGTATACACAAAAATGTCTCTCCAAGAAAGTAATGTCTCCTACCACACAAGGTGTGTACTACAACTACTATCTCCAGTCCATGCGTTGGGTAATCCCTCTCTTATGAACTCAACTAATAAGAACTATACACCATGAATTGGTATATGTAAATTATAAATTATCCTATAGTTATACCTAATTCATCATAATAAACTATATAGATTCTTCCCATATCTGGATGATTTTATATTGACACTATAGTCAATATCCTTTTCTGCTCCTAAAAGGCTGTCTCACAAACTTCGTACCATATAAACATGAAATTTTTCTTGGTCAATCATATGAGTGGTGATTCAAGATGTGATAAATACATTAGAAAGTACATATAATATCTACATATCCATAAGAAACTCTATATATCAAAAACATTCATGGTGTACTTGAAAAAACAATGACTCTCATTTTCGAGAGGTTAACTGATACGTAGGCCTTTGAAATAATGTTACCTAGTAAATTCACCTTATCGAACCAAAAGTAGATTTTTCTAGAAAGACATTTATCTGGTTCTCTCTCAGTGTATATAAAATAAAATCAATATATTTTTCATGTTAATGTTGAGTTTGTGAGTACATCAATATGTCTTCCTAGAAGACCACCATGAATGATTCTAGATAAGGGTGAAAAAATAGTTTCATCAATGATATTAATTTAGATTTCATGTTATTTAGACTGAATTACAAAATGTCTATAACTACTCTGAAATATTGTATGAGGTCTATTAAAGGTATAACTCATAAATGAAATTTTTCTAACCTCAAATTGATCTTCAAGAAAATCGTTACTCCTTAAATAAGTTCCAAGAGGTCCTCTATAATTGGTTGTGGTTACTGTGTTTTTATCATAAGATAATTTATATTATTGTATTCCATGGAAAATATAAGGGATCTATCATCATTTTTGGTGAAAGGGATCATTGAACCCCATTGGGATGTTCTAGGTCATATTGTACCATTATCTTCTTATATCCAATAGCCACCTATTGCTCTCCATCCACTCAATACTATATATATTGTATTTTGGAACAAACACTAGTGAGTATACTAGTATTATCTAAATATTAAACTCTACATATCTTCCAAGAAGTATTCTGGAAAATTCATTATGTAAAATTTCCTGAAAAAATCTACTATTGTAGTGAAATCAATTGTATGCATTCCATGATCATTTATATAAGGGATAACAATACGGTTTGTCACTACACCAATCCCACATTTCTCTTTTCCAACCCTAATTGTATGGAAATATGATTACCCCTTTTAAAATATTTACCACCCTATGTTACATAAAAAATAACTTATGGTGATAGATGTCCTCATAAGAAAGATAGGGAATCAAACAGTGCATCCTGAGAATGAAATCGAGGTCTGACATCCTGAGGATTAAAAGGACCCATAAGAAGAAATATTTGTCTACCTCAAGGTGGTATTCCTTAACAATGGGTACAATCTCTAATAAAATTCCCAAAGTGTGTGCTGACTATTATCCCACCACAAAAAAACTAAATCTTAGTCCAAAGTATAACTACAGTTGTCATGAAGACAAAATAATGTGATTGTACTCTATCAAAAAGGGAGATACTATAGTACGGGTTACTAAGATCATAACTCATACAATCAATATACTGGCACCCTACTCCCTAGGTATAGTTTTTAATATGTATATCTGGAATAATCTACACCCATCTACTTCAACCTGACTACTTGGAAAAGGTCTAATTAGTTAGTACTATGTGTCCCAAGTATAGCCTCATCGACCATGAAAACATCCTCATCATGTATGTATTATGATATTCTAACTCCTTTCCTGATGATTTCTTCTAAACCTACTATAGATGGGGGGCTTCTGCAGATACTCTCTCATGAGAAAAAAATGGAAAATATCAACAGAATCACTAATGATGACCCATTATTCCATAGTTTCATAACTCTACTTGTTATATGGTTCGCATAGGCTTAATATAACCCTGTCACCCAACCTGATATAATGTAATTGAACTAATAGTGAAAATATATTTGCCATCGCTACTATTTTATGAATCCATGGGATGATTCTTCCTACCACTTCCAAGACTAACTTTTCATGAACATGAACTTCCATGCCCCGAACCTTCAATTTCTATCATGTTGTGATCAATAATAAGTTACTGGAATACTTGATCCCATCCTCAAAAATTATCACATTGGGTAACTCATCACCATAGAAATTATGATCAATGCACTAAGCTCTGTGAAATGAGAATAATAGTATATAGTGAACATATTAACCAACTCTAGGTTCATGATTTCACTTTCTCAATAAGATATAAACATAAAAAGATAGAAATAATTAAAAATGATAGTTTGTAAATCTCCCCAAACCATACCAGATGATGATCGTTAAGGTTTAGTACATCCCACCAAATCTTATTGTATACATAAATCATATAAGAGAATATGTTGATCTTTTTTTTTCTGGAGGCATCTCCAGATGATCAAGGGTAGTTAATATGTCCTCTAGCCAAGATTTTGGAATCTAGGGGACTCCATATCTATACAAAGTATGTAGATGCTACTATTGAAATTTCATAATCAATTTTAACATAGTATATGTAGGTATATAAACCTTATCATTTTACAAAAAAAACATTTCATGATTTTAAGCATAATTAAAAATCTGAGTACAAGCCAAGGATCGTTAAGTCTAGTGTCTGGGAAGATGAGGTATATATAAAATGAAACGTGGGGAGAAAAATATTTATTTAATCTTCATAAATGGCGTCTCACTTTCTTTGAGCCCTTACATCTGCATAGGGTACCCTGGGGAACACATGAACAAAGGGATGAGCTCAAAATCCCAGTAAGGGAATGAACATGAAGATACATCACAAGCACATGCGTTAGGAGGCATGAAATAATGAAATCAGAAGCATGAAACTTATAAAATCATTTAGTATAATCATGATATAATATAAACATGGAATCATATAAATGTGGTAGAATCATAAATCATATCTATAGTATGGGTTAAGGCTAACCACCAATCCCGTTTCCCATCGTATCTCATGAGACTTATCCTTACCCAATGCATTAGAGCGCTATCTGGGTGCACCCATCTCTAAATTTTCAAGATTATTCTTTCCACATAAATATTCTTACCACATATAATATCATACACAATCAATCATACAAAAACATAACAGTACCCATGGAAAGAGGTGGGGACCACATTCATGACATTAATCATAACCAATGGGTGTATCCTGAAAGTGTCCATGTAAGGAAAGAATTAGAAAATACATGGTCGTTCATAGGGTAAAATAGGCATATAACATGGTATGTTGTGTCAAACATAAGTGAAAACATCTGAGAATTGTATTTTAGAAACATTAGCATTAAAACATTTTTGTGCAGTTTTAAGGAAAATACCATATAGCTTTTAAAATAGTAAATAAGACATTATTTTATATAAAACCATAATTGAACCAAGAATGCTTTCATAATAAAAACCCACAATTTACAATGACAATGGTTTCTTAAAATAGAAGATATAGTGCACCAGAAATTGTTTAAATGTTCGGGAAGTTCCTTTAAAACGAGTGTGCTTATTGGGATGTATCGAGGATAGATTCACTTAAACGAATATATATCCCTAAAAGAGAAAGATATATGGATCTTGGAACATGAGTTTGGAGCATATAACCAGAATGTTTATGTTCTACATAAAATTAAAGAGAACAACATTTTGAAAAAAATAATGATAGAGCAACCCGAAAGAATAATGGAAGTTCAGGTAGAATCCATTATTGTTTATCAGCACGGTATTGGGTGTTACTAATAGGGCTTGATGAAGGAGATAAGGGGTTTATAATAATCTATATAACATTAGGGATGTATGGGTAAGGTTTATAAACATGAACCATCAGTTGGTATTACAAAAAAATTCATAGCATAGACAACAATCTTGTTTAAGAGTGAAAAGAGAAAGATCCCTTAACTTAAATCAGTTGGTAATCTCCACTGGTTATTAACGAACTGAATAACCAAATTAAGATTATTAATTAATAATTCCATAACCTCTTCTATATTCAATTTATTTATTATAACCCTTTTTAGTTCATTAAACTCCTTTTTGATTAGTTACAATGTTCAATTTATTGGTTTGGGCTCGTTTGTTTACTTAGTTGTAAAGATCGGTTCGCTTATATTCAAGTTTGGATTATATGCAAGATGAAAGGGGTTGTACGGAATTGAAGTTATATTATTTACTTCATATCAAATAGATTAAATGGTTTTAATTTTAATTAGGTTACTTAGAGTGAAGTCGAATTTTTATATATAACCATATTGATAACTGATTTTGTTAATCGGTGGATTTGATTACAAAGAATGTGTTTTCTTTTATAACTTAATTAAATTTGTACCAAAGGATTTCAGAACAAAAAATAGGATATATTAAATATATAATAATCTGGTTTAACCATAACACAAATAGTTACCTTACCAGGATTAAAGAAAATAATATAAATTGATAAACCACTGTCCTTGAATGTGATAAATTAGCACATCTCAAACAGTGCTTTTATTTCTATCAAAATAAAAGGGTGGGGAAAGAAGATATAAGATAAAGAAATATACCACTATAATGAAGAAATTACAGTAAATGTATGTTACTGGATTTATCATACAATTATGTTGAAGGTAGGTGAGGAACGAAATAAAAAAAGAACTTAAAAGAAAAGATGAAATTGGGAAGAGGAATTTACCTCTGGGGACTTCCTCCTTTGAGAAACTATTAAGGGAAGAGGTTTTGGTATTTTGACGAGGATGAGAGATTTTTGACGAGGGGGAGGAACTTTTTGAGAGATTTGGGTAGAATAATGGTAACTCCCATGGCTTGAGATGAGTGGAGAGAAGAGGGAGTGAAGGGGGGTTTTATAGTGGAGGGGATGATGGATTTCATAATATTATAATCATTATTTTATTATTTCATCCCATGAAAAGGAATAGTAAGTCATCCATGACCAAGAATAGTAAATAAGGCATGAAATTTTTGGATTTGGGTGCTTACATCACTTTTGATGTCAGGAATAGTGGGTTTTAATTATAATACATTTATACTGTAAATTAATGTATTTTACTATTCACAAAAAATTCAAGTATTTAAGAAAAATCTGAAAATTTTACCCAATCTATTTTTCAACGTGTAGAATCCAAATTTGAAGACCATTTTTCAAAAACAAGTTTCTAAATTATATTAATTTAATATTTAATTAAAATCAAAATTTACTTAAAAAACAATTTTTAAAATTAAAACTGCTTTTATAGTGCTTTCAAAAATTACGTAGGGTATTATAAAATTATCTAAAAACTATAAAACATTTATTTGATATTTAATGAACACATTTTACGAAAGTAACTTTTTTTAAGTCAATAAATTAATTATAATTAATTATTTATGACTTATAAAATACCAAAACGTTTACTAAGGTCAAATTGTCAATTTCTAAGATGTCTAAATTTTATTTAATTCTTCATGGGTAAGGTTACTATTATGTTGGATGATTTACTATTCCTATGGGTAATATTAATATTCATAAGCATTGGTTACTATTAACAATTGTACATTACTATTCACCAAAAATTGTTTTTGTTTCATTAGACTCTAAAAAACATCTTGAACACCACCGTGTATGTCATAATTTCAAAATTGCAAACACAGAAGTGCAAAACATATGTTTAAAGGTAAATTATCACATATCAGTTCATTATGTTGTGTTTTCATGTGATTTTAAGATGTAATTATAAAAAGAAAAGTTCCATTAAAAACATTGGGTCATTACATTCATCCCCCCTTAAGAAATTTTGACCTCAAAATTTCATTTTACATTCTAGGCCAAAAATAGATGTGGTTACTTTTCCTTCATTTCTTCCCCCAATTCCCATGTTTTCTATTCGTACTTATGGTTTCTCCATAGTACCTTGACCAGATGAGTGGTCCTGTTGCGTAGAACTTTATCTCTACGATCCAAGATCTTCACTGGCTTATCCTCGTAAGAGAGATCACCCTCCAATTGTACCACCACTGAAGAGAGTACATGTGAAGGGTTTGGTATGTACTTCCTTAAGAGGGATACATGAATGACATCATGTAATTTCGACATGGTAGGTGTAATTTCTAGTCGATAGGCCACATCTCCAACTTGATCAAGGATCTCGAAGGGGTCGATGTACCTAGGACTTAACATCCCTTTCATCCCGAATAACATGACTCTATTCCATTGAGTTATTCCAATGAAGAATTTATCTCAAACATCAAACTCCAAGTCCCTTATAAAACTGTCATCATAGCTCTTTTATAGACGTTGAGAAGCATTGATGTGTTTCTGGATGACTTGAACCTTCTCTGTCATCTCTTGAACAAGATCCGATCCAAGTAGCTTTCTTTCTCTAACTTCATCCAAACAGGTTAGAGTTCTACATCACTTTCCATACAGAGCTTCATATGGAGACATCTGAATACTTGAGTGGAAGATATTGTTGTCTAAGAACTCAACTAATTGGAGATGCTGACCCCGTCCACCATTGAATTATATAGAGAAGTCTCTAAGCATATCTTCAAGCGTCTGAATAGTTCTTTCAGACTAGTTATTAGTTTGGGGGTGATAGGATATGCTATAATTTAATTCAGTAATCAATGAATATTGAAGGCTTCTCTTGAATTTAGAGGTGAACCTTGTATCATGGTCAGAGGAAATTGAGAGTGGAACAAGGTGCAGTCTAACCGCTTCCTTCACATATATCATTGCATGTTTTTCAAGCGAGAGGTCTTCCCGAATAACGATGAAATGGGATGTCATGTGGAGTTGGTCAACCACAACCCATATCACATTATTTACCTTCAACGCCTTCAAGAGACCCGTGAAAACGTCCATAGTAACATTTTCCCTTTTTTACATTGGTATAGGCAATGGATGCATCATACCATTAGACTTTTTTCACTTAGCTTTAGCTTGATGACATACCAAGTACCGTGATATATATTATTCAATCTCCTTCTTCATGTTATCCCACCAGAAGTGTTCTCGGAGATCATGGTACATTTTGGTACTCCCATAATGGATAGAGAAGGTCATTCTAAGTGAATCATTATATAGCTCTTCCTTTATCTCCTGATCAGATGGTTCACATAATCATGTCCAAAATATTACAACTCCTTCCTCATCAATATTGAAATTGGGGGATTTCCCATTTCTAACATCTTCAACCCTTTTTTGAATTTCCGCATCCTTTCTTTGAGAATCCTTTATTTTTTCCAAGAGGGATGGTTGAGCAATCATTTGAGAAAGGATTAATGATTTTCCTCCCTTAATGATTCCCATGTACATCCTTTTCAAATTTAAGAAGATCAGATCCTTTTCAATTATCTTCATTGATAAAGGTGCTGGATCCTTTCTATATAGATCGTTTGCCACCTTGTTTTCCTTACCGTGATGGTAGCTGATTGAGAAGTCAACATCCTTGATGAGCTCTATCCACCTTCGTTGGCGCATATTAAGCGCTTTTTTTGTGACTATATATTTGAGACTCTTGTGGTTAGTATATATATCACGTTTTTCCCAATGAGATAATGCCGCCAGATTTTCAAGTAAAAAATCATGGCTGCCAGCTCTCGATCAGGTGTGGGATAGTTTTGTCCCTGGATTTCCAGCTACCTTATGGCATAGGATATCACTTTATCAATTGGAATTAGCACATAGTGTAAGACTTTCTTAGAAGCATCACTATACACCACAATGAGTTCTCCACTTGAAGAGACTGTGAGTACCG
The DNA here is from genome assembly GCA_963277665.1 of Viscum album. Taxonomy (NCBI): domain Eukaryota; kingdom Viridiplantae; phylum Streptophyta; class Magnoliopsida; order Santalales; family Viscaceae; genus Viscum; species Viscum album. Next base: position 1,771,882,532 of record OY728121.1, read on the forward strand.
GTGTAGTGATAAGCCTCTTTTTCAACTCATTGAAACAGTCTTCACATTCTTGTGTCGAGACAAACCTTACTCCTTTTCGTGTCATCTTGGACATTGGGTTTGACAATCGTGAAAAATTCTTCACAAATCTACGACAATACCCAGCTAGACATAAAAAGAAGCAAATATCTGTTAAAGAAGTTCTCCTTGGCCACACTATAATATCATTCCTCTTGGAAGGGTCCATATATATCCCTTTGTTGTGATAACATGCCCCAAGAATGATACTTCCTCCATACAGAACTCACATTTACTGTACTTTGCATAAACTTCTACCTTCGCAATGTCTTTAACACAGTTTCCAAATGCTCCTCATGTTCCTCCTTGTTCATGGAGTATATCAGAATATCAACAATAAATACCACCACAAATTTGTCAAGGTGATATCTAAAGACTCTGTTCATTAAATCCGTGAACATTTATGGAAATTTAGTGAATCCTAAGGGCATCAATATGAACTCATATTGTCCATATCTCGTTTGAAAGGCAGACTTGGGAATTTCTTTCTTCCTCACCATTAGTTGGTGATATCCTGACCAAAGGTCCACCTTAGATAAATAATTTATCCCACAAAGCTGATCAAACAAGTCATCTATCCATGGAAGGGGATACTTGTTCTTTATAGAGATTTTATCAAGCTCAAGATAATCAATGCAGAGGCGCATTGATCAATCCTTCTTTTTGATGAAGAGGAATGGAGCACCCCACGGTGAAGCAAACAGGTGTATAAAACCCTTCTCTATATTCTCATGTAACTGCTTATTCCACTCTTCTAGCTCTACATTGGCCATTATGTATGGTGTCTTTGAGATTGGCAGAGATATAGGGATATTTTCAAATGAGAAATCAACCTCTCGGTTAGAAAGAAGACCAGGAAACTCCTCGGGGAATACATCAGTGTATCCCTCAAGATGGGAATGCCTCCAAGAATGATTCTTTCATTTTTCCCAATCATTTGAGCTAGATATTCTTTCTCACAATGAATTAGTTTCCAAACATGAGACAACGATTCCAAAGGAGACACATCTTCTTACTTACACTTCTAAGGAATCAGAGGATGCATTGGGATGTGAAACGTGATCACCCTTTCCCGACAATTGATGTTGGACTTGTAAAAAGATACCCAATCCATGACCAAGATAGCGTCGAACTCCACTAAAGGAAGTATAATGAGATTTTCTGGTAGGTTCAGTCCACAAACATTAACTGGGGAGGAGTTATAAACCATGGATGCAATAATTTCCCTATTAGTGGTTCCCATAGATAAATTTTCCATCAAATTTTGTGGTGATTTTTGAATAGTTCTACTAATCTTGAATGATATGAAAGAATGCAGAGAACCAAAATCAAATAGTACATTTTCTATTGTTGAATGAATAACAAGTGTACCTGTCACCACATCATTTTTCGGCTCCACCTAAGCAGTAGTGATAGCATAATCCCTTACTTGTTTCCTTGGATGTTGTTTCTGATTGCCTCTGACAACCCTTGGCTTAAGGAAATTGTTTTCATAATGCCCATGCTCCTTGCAGTTATAACACTGCACTGTAGGTAGAGTGTTGATATGAACCCTCCTTTCGTCCTCAACATTAGCTGGATTTTTCATATCCCTTCAGCAATGCCTGGCCAGATGACCAAAAATTCCGCATTTGAAGCAATTCTTGGTTCCCTTGAGACTGCCACCAAGATGCTTCTTCCCAAAATATTTTCAAAGGGGAAAGTGAGGCTTCTTTCTATCATGGGATTTGTTTTATGAACCACCCATGTTGTTATCCATTTTCTTCTTTTTGTCACTAAGCTCATGAGACCACTGAGAGTATCCAATCTCTATTTAATCCTCGAGGGCACAATAAAAAATCTCCTCATAGCTGTCAAAGTCTCGAATCACCAAAACTTTTCATAGACTCGGCTTTAGTCCACTAAAGAATTGATCCACCTTTCTTTCGGTGTTCATGAAAAAGCCAGAGGCGTACCTCTCAAGCCTTGTAATGTTTGATTCATATGCCCTGATGGACTCATCTTCCTTATACTTGAGCATAAGAAACTCTCTTTCAATCGTGAGATGGAGGGTTTGAGGAAAATATTGGTTGAAAAACATCCTCTTGAATTCCTCCCATTCTATAGAATCAATTTCCTCTTGAGACTTTTTATTATTAATTAGTGTTCACCACTGATCATCATCTCCATCAAAACGATAGAATTCCAGTAAAAATTTGTCTTCTTCTGAGCATTGGAGGATATAGAAAATCTTTTCAATAGAGTTAATCCATTGTTCTACGAGGAGGGGCTCAGAAGACCCTCTAAACATGGGAGGCCATTGTCGCATGAAGGATTCTACAGAAACTAGTTCTTTCCTTGAAGGAGGGGGACGTTCCACCTAATTCATGTTTTTATTCATTACTCAAGCCAGCTGAGCAAGTACTGCCATAATGTTTTGAGCACCAGCTTCCATCATATCAGGCTTGTCATTAGGGCAATCATCACATTGCCTATCACATTTGTTGTTGGAATGTGTTCTTCTTTTTCCTTCCATTAACTAAGAAGAAGAACGTATAATTAGAGGTCTTGAATACTAAGCTATTTAGAATAAAAAGAAACTTTGACATATAATTATAAACTTATAAAAAAGAAGTATATCCTGACTTGTGATTCCTTTGGTTTATATCTAGGTTATTCTCTATTTATTTCTTATCTTAAATTCTTTTGGGCTTCCTTTTGTCCCTTAATAACATTTTGTACTAATGTTGTGAATCTACCAAATCATATCCCCCGTGAGTGTCATAACAAAGAGTGTAGCAAGAGCCATTATCATGAACTTGTTCCCATTCGAGTCTAGCTCAATGTGGTGTTTTCGGGTTTTACCCCTAGATACGTATGTTCTAGAGCCCCCTCTACCTGCTCGTATCCATACAGAGATGTATTTTATTGATAAACCACTTTCTCTATACTCACGAAGATTTAGTAATGTTTTCATATACATAGTCACAGCCATAAGGTGATCACTAAGGTGATCTATTCCTAATCTCCAAAAATAACTAGACCTTCCTCTAATACCAACTATAGTGACCCAATCCTTTTACATAAAACATTTCCTGATTTTAAGTGTAATTAATCATCAGAGTACAAGCCAAGGATCGTTAAGTCTAGTGTCTTGGAAGAATAGGTACATATAACATAAAACATGGGGCAAAGAAAAACTTATTTATTTAATCCCATAAAGAGCCTCTAACTTCCTTTGATCCCTTACATCTGCATAGGGTACCCTGGGGAACACGTGAACAAAGGGATGAGCTCAAAATTTCAGTAAGGGAATGAACATGAAGATACATCTCAATCACATCAGTTAAAAGACATGAAATAATGACATCCAATGCATGAAACATATAAAATCATTTAGTATAAGCATGGTTTCATATAAAAATGGAATCATATAAATGAGGAAGAATCATAAATCATATCTTTAGTACGGGTCAAGGCTAACAACCAATCCCGTTTCCCATTTTAGTACGGGTCAAGGCTAACCACCAATCCCGTTTCACATCGCATCTCATGAGACTTATACTTACCCAATGCATTGGAGTTCTATTTGAGAGCACCCATCTCAAAATTTTCAAGAATATTATTGCCACATAAATATTCTTACCACATATACAATCATGCCCAATCAACCATAAACAAACATAATGGTACACATGGAAATAGTTGGGTACCACAATCATGACATAAATCATAACCGATGAGTGTATCATGAAAGTGTCCATGTAAGGAAAGAATTAGAAAATACATGTAAGTTAATAGGGTAAAATAGGCATTTAACATGGTAAGTGGTGTCAAACATAAGTTATGACATATGATAAATGGATTTTATAAACATTAGCATTAAAACATATTTGTGTAGTTTTAAGGAAAATACTGTAGTGATTTTAAAATAGTAAAGCAGAAATTATTGTATATAAAACCAAAATTGAACAAATAAGTCTTTAATAATAAAAATACAAAATTTAAAAAGACAATTTTGTCTTAAAAAAGAAGATATAGTGAACATTAAATTGGTTAAATGTTCCGGAAGTTCCTTTAAAACGAGTGTTCTTATTGGTAAGTATCGAGGATAGATTCACTTAAAAGCATGTATATCCCCGAAAGAGAATGAGATATGGATCTTGGAACATGAGTTTGGAGCATATAAACATAATTTTGATGTTCTACATAAAATAAAAGACAATAATATTTTGGTAAAAAAATGATAGAGCAACCCGAAGGAATAATGGATTTTCGGGTAGAATCCTTTATGGTTTATCAGCATGGTATTGGGTGCAACTAAGAGGGAATGATGAGAGAGATAAGGGGTTTATCATCACATAAAAAACAGTATGGATGTATTGTGATGGTGTCTAAAAATACACCATATCTTGGTATTACACAAAAAGGGATAGCATAAACAACAATCTTGATTAAGAGTGAAAAGGGGAGGATCCCATACCTTAAATCTGTTGGTGGTCTTCACTTGTTATTAACGACCTGAATAAACAAATTAGGATTATTAATTAATAATTCCATAAACTCTTATGTATTCAATTTATTTATTATAACCCTTATTAGTTCATTCAATGCCTATGTGATTAGTTACAAGGTTCAATTTAATAGTTCGGGCTCATTTGTTTACTTGGCTTTAAAAGATCGGTTCACTTATATTCATGTTTGGATTATATTCAAGATGAATGTGGTTTTTCAGAATTGAAGTAATATTCTTTATTTAATAACCATGAGATTACATGGTTTTAATTTTAATTAGGTTTCTTAGAGTGAAGTCATATTAATATATATAACTATAGTGATAACCAGTTTTTTTTAATCGGTGGATTTGATTACAAAGAATGTGTTTTGATTGATAAAATAATTCCATTTGTACCGAAGGATTCGAAAACCAAAAATAGTATATATTACATATATATTAATCTGGTTCAACCATAACACAAATGGTTTCATGACCATAATTAATTATAATAATAGAATTTGATAAACTGGTGTCCTTGAATGTGAAAAATTAGCACATCTCAAACGGTGCTTTTATTTCATTCAAATAAAAGGGTGGGGAAAGTAGAGAAGATAAAGAAATATACCACTTTCAGGAAGAAAATACAGTACATGTATGTTAATAGATTTATCAAAAAATTATGGTGAAGGGATGTGAGGAAAGAAATAAAAAAACATAAAAGAAAAGAAGAAATTGGGAAGAGGAATTTACCTCTTGAGACTTCCACCTTTGAGAACCTCTTAAGGGAATATGTTTTGTATTTTGTAGAGTATGAGAGATTTTTGACGTGGGGGAGGACCTTGGGGAGATATTTGGGATTAATAATTCCAAGGAACAAGGTTTTATAGGTTTGGAGAGAGGATGGAGTGGAGGGGGGGTTTTATAGTGGAGGGGAGGATGGATTTCATAATATTATAATCATTAATTTATTATTTCTTCCTAAGAAAAGGAATAGTAAGTCATACATGACCAAGAATATTAAATATGTCATGTGAGTTTGTGATTTTGGTTCTTACATCACTTGTGATGATAGGAATAGTGGGTTTTAATTATAATGTATTTATACGGTAAATTAATGTATTTTACTATTCACCAAAATTCATGTATTTTTGAAAAATCCCAAAAATTTACCCCAACAATTTTTTGAAATGTATAATCCAAAAATGAAGTCCATTTTTCACAATTAATTTTCAAAATATAATTAATTTAATATTTAATTAAAATCATAATTTACTTAAAAACAGTTTTTAAAATTAAAACTGATTTTATAGTGCTTTCAAACATTACATAGGGTCCTATAAATCTAAAAACTATAATACATTGATTTTATTTTTAATGAACAAATTTTAATAAAATACCATTTCCATTAAATCAATTAATTAATTATAACTAATTATTTATGACTTACGAAATACCAAAACGTTTACTAAGGTCAAATTGTCCCTTTCTAAGATGTATAAATTTTATTTAATTATTAATGTGTAAGGTTAATCTTATGTTGGATTATTTACTATCCATAATGGTCATATTAATATTCATTATGGTAGGTTACTATTCATAAGGGTACATTACTATCCACCGAAAATTATTTTTGTTTCATTAGACTCCATAAAACATCTTGAACACTACAGTGTATGTCATATTTTCAAAATTGCAAACACAGAAGTGAAAAAGTATGTTTAAAGGTCACTAATCACTTAGTAGTTCAATATGTTGTGTTTTCATGTGATTTTATGTCGTAATCATATGAATGGAATTTCCATTAAAAACATTAGGTCGTTACAGTAGGTCGTGGAGATCCCTCCACAATCGATACTAAGTATAGAAACCCTCCACAATACTCGGTGTCAATGCACATATTGGGTATAAAAGGAGGTATAACTCGATGTGCCTCTATACCCACAAATATTAGACAAGGTCCCACCACTTCAAGAGAATGGTCACCATTATATACCTATAAGTTAACTCGAGGATGATCTGGAAGCATATATCTACAATTTATAAGAACACACCTTTGAACAAAACAGTTTGTTGCATATTTAATCCTGATACAAACATAAACATAAATGATAACTAACATACCATGCATATGATTGGGGGTATTAGTCAAATTCTATGCATTATTCATGGGGTTTTTTATATGATATTTCGATTACATGTTAGAGAGGAAAACACTCTTTATGTTATAATTGGAATCATCATTCAATGTAAACAAAATATATTTAAATTTAGAACTCAACAACTCAAAAATATATCCATATATATATCAAGGTCCATTTTTATCTTCCTGTCATTCCCAAGTTATAATGTCCTATTCCTTATGAGATGAAAATGGTACTACATGTAACTTCAACCAATCCTTTAACCCCATTATTAGAATATAAAAAGTCATATGTGATGATTTTACTAGATGTATAACCATTTCTAGTTTATATAAGTGCATTCTTTGTAAACTACAATTGTCTTTCATGTAACATAAAATAACTAAAATTTCCACATATGAAACTAATTGATCATGGATAAAACATGTAATAATTGGTTAATTATGTTTATATTCTCAATCAATGAAGTACAAACCACTTACATTGGGGTAGGAAATTTAATTTATACAACTATTATTATCCCAATAAGAATCATTAGTCAAATAATATACATAACTATCATAGAACAACCTAGGCTATAGGTAACACACATAGTAATGTAAATATTGCATGTAATATGCATAGCATGTTAATTATCTAGTGCCTATAATGATGTGTAAGACATTATATCCTTTCCATACTGGTAAAAGGATGAATATTAAATAAAATAATAAAAACAAATACCTCAATTCATTCTTGTCACCCAATGTTGGAATCGTTTCCACTATAATAAGAGAAAACTAAAGCATCCAATACAATCCATGAAAAATTTGATTTTATCCTACAAAAGGGATACCAACTCCATGGAATAAACTCATTAACAAATTTGAAGGCTCTTGTTTTCTTGTATAACCATACAAAACAGTATGATTGGGTGTATGACCCACAAGAATACCAATCATTAATACAAAAGGATAACAATCAACTATGATACCACTTTGGGATTCCCCAATCAAGGAGAAACTAAATAGTTCCCTGAATTAAGTAGCCGCATGGACGCAAGAATACCTCCACATACACTAGAGTTTCCTACTAGTAGTGGGGGACTAGTGTGTACCATTAGGGAGACTATGTACTCATGCAAGAGTGTAATACAATGGAATGATAGGTAGATTGTGAAACAGTTAAATAAAAAATATTAAATATAATGAAGTGGAAGTAGAATAAATAACATCTGTGGGATAATTAAATCAACCAACCATAATAAACTAAAAAGTAACAGTAATATCCATGTCATATTCAATTTATGATGATTTCATGGTGCTATAAAAAACTAAAAGAATGAATACATTAATATATGGTATACAAAAATACAAAGAAAAACCAAAAGTCTATTCTTTAAAATCATCCTAATACTATTCTAGTTCTTACGCACCCAAACACCATCCTCTCACATGAATCAAACATCCAAAGTCAAAAAAATTCCCATTTCACAACCTGCAATCCTAATTTCTATCTAGGAACCAATCATCATCCCAAAAAGGGTGTTAGATATACTCTTTATTCCACCACCAATGTGGTCTACAAAAAATATATAATACATGATTATAAAAAATATATTTGTTTAGGTAAAAATATATGTAGCATAAATGATACAGAAATAATAACCATGTTAGGATGTATGTAGAGAACTGAATCCTGACGTACATGGACATTACATTACTTTTGCGGAATACTTAGTAAATAACAAAAACACACACACAAGGACCGTAATAGTTTAGTGTCTTTAGAAACTCAAAATATAATCTTCTATTCGTGGTGAAAGATATTCAACCTCTCCCATAAATATCTTCTTTTTTTAGAAACTAAATCCTTTCTTTATGTCCTTGGGAAAAGAAAACATAAAAGGGTGAGCTCAAATGCTCAGTAAGGGTAAACAAAACAAATATCAATCACGTCATATTCATAAGAACATATCTTTTGGAAATCTTAACCTGCAAAAGAGATCATAATTTCATAACATGGGATAAATCATATTAGTGAAATGTAATCCCAATAATCATAACTTAAAACATGAAACTTTGTGGTATACACACATAATCATAGAGAATCTTTTCTTATTAGTCAAGACTCATTGCCAAGACTATCTTAGTGGACAAAGTCCCTTTCTGAACCGAGTTCACTCCTCGTTTCAGTCCGGTTTCACTGAACCGGTCTAACCTACCGTTCCAGCAATGTCTATCTCATGAGATATAAAATCTTTAACCAATTCATTGGAGGGAGATATAGGCCCCACCCATCTCATAATGATACCATTCTTATGTGTGCCACAAAATCATAATCCATACATCATAGCATAACCCATGTAATAAAAATGGAAATCTTAAACATCGTGACATCATAAAACAATTCATATAATATAAAGGAATTCATAAAAATAATTCCATCACAACATAATCAAATTAATGTAATAATATGGATAAAAACATAACCCTTTATTATCATAGATGGAAAATAATTTTTATAAAACACTTGAACTCTATTCTTGAGGAAAATATCCTTTCTACTTCAAAAACATTTTTCCTTTCTTAACATGTCATATAATTTTAATCTAAAAGTAGTTGATTAAAAATAAACATGAAATCATGTAAAGTAATCTTCTTGGAAATAATTTTTTAAAAATCCAATCATGCCGTATAAGTTAAAAAAACATTCTTCTCGTACTTTTGTTGGAAAAGTCAAAAAGTACCTCGTACGAAAAACGACAAAAGATTCCCTTCATATCTTTTACTAAAAACTCAACAAAGGGTAAAATTGGATATCAACTATTTTAAAAGGATATAAATATTACATATTGAGGAAACATGGATGTGGATGATAAAATACACCCAAGTAAATACCAAAGTATAAACAATGTCGGATAAAAATGAGATTGTGACATTTCCCTTACCTTTATTCTTGATTTACTTCGTAAGTGTCTGAACCTCCTGTATAATGATTTAAATAATTTCATTGACTTATTACAGAATCATATTCATTTTTATGATATCATATATGGTTCACTTATGACTTTATATTACCCGTTCTTTTGTAAATTCCATGTTAAAGAAGCGTTTTGGGTAAAATCGTTTCAATTATCGTAGGTGTTTGGTCTTGTTGTTCTTGACATTATTATTACTTATATCATGATTTACATACTTCCAGAATATGAAATATGATTTATATATCATATATATTTAGTATATATATATATAATAGATAGATAAATGAAATGAAACACACCGTTCATGGAGACGGTAGTCCGTACGTACGCATGAACGTTGTTTTCCTTTCCTTATTGTCTTGAATGGAAGTAAGTAGATGAAATATATATACATAAATACAGTAGATTTACCATGTCATATATTTCATTATTATTCATTATATATACTTTATAATCATTCTGGAATGGTTAACATGGATAATAAATCTCATCGCGTCGTGGAGACGGTAGTCCGTACTTACGCACGAGTGATGATATCGTTCCCATGGTCGTGGAATTTTGTTGAAGTGTCTGTATAAGATTTCATTATCAATATCGCATTATAATAATAATATATAGTTACTCATTACACCATTATACCCGTCCAATTAAGGTGGTGGCAGAAAATAGATTACACCACGGCGTGGAGACGGTATTCCGTACGTACGCACGCGCGGTGATTTTCTTTTTTCGTAGGATGGATAGAATGTTAATTAGAGTTGTTTCATATTTATGATAACATATAATTTTATAATAAATAATTATGTTATTACTTTATCATGAAACAACTAAATAAGAAGAAGTTGAAAAAGAAAGAAATTGAAAAAGATCGGTAATGGATATTACCTCTTTTTGACTCGCCTTCACATAACCTCCACTTAAAGAACTAAGGATGGTCTTTGAAGAAGACCAGGAACACTAGGATGATACTAGGGAAGTGGAGAAGAGATTTTGGTAGGGGTTGGCCGAGCTTGAATGCTCAAATTGGAGTGAGGAGGAGAGGGAGGAGGTGCCCTTTTATAAGGGAGGAGAGGGGCACCTTAGGAAAATCTCAAAATATTATTTTATATTAAGGTCAAATTCGGTTTATAATGGTTTCAAAGGGTCTTATTTCGAATATAAAGTGGGGATGGGTCGAAATAATCTCATACAATAGTATTTAGACAAGTTTAGGTTATTATTTTAATTTTATCAATTAGATTTAACTCTAAGTTAAATAATTTAACTTTTACTGTGTATTTTTGTTTTTTTACACTATATGGTTAATAAACATAACATAATAAGACAATAGAACCCCAAGATGTTTATTATTAATATATCTATCCTTATCTAAGTCATTTTGACGAACCCTAGATTTTTAGGAATTAAATAAAAATTAATAATATAATATTTGTTTTAAAAACTAATTTATGTCAATTTTGACACTATTTGTTACATGATTTTTATGAAATTCATAACAGAATGATAAGTTCAAACCATGTTACTTATATAAACAATAACATGTCATATTAACCTATAAATTTAATTTAAGTCATAAAAAGTCTCAAATTACATTTATTTGGGAATTTATAACATCAATTATGTCAATATTTCATTAATAAGACAATTACTGCATCATCTTTGTGTCATAATAAATGATAATTATTTAATCCATAAAAATTATAAATAAATTCCTATGATTTAGATAACTGTATTAGCTTTCTGGATACTATTCATGTTAGAAGTTTCATGAATTTTATCACTAAAATAAAATTACTATACTTATAAGATTTAAGAAAGTGACATGTTGTCACATTCTTTGGTTTTAATAATAATTAAATTATTTTCATGGACAAAAGTCCATAAAATGAATCTAATCCAACCCTTAGGTTATATGGGTATACTTTTATCCATCCAATAGAATTTTTACCATGTGTTAAGATAATTTTATAATCTTATATTTACCCTTAATTACCCGATTTACCTTTAACTATAGTAAATAAAATTTACAGTAGTTACTATTCACAATGCCCAAAAATAAAAATTAGCTTATTAACATAATGTAGACCCACTGATTCCAAATATGGAATCCATTTTTTCAAATTTAATACAAAAAAGATGCAGAAATTAAATTAAAATTAATCCCGTTGTCGAAAGAAATCAGGTTTTTCTTTAAAACATTGCAAAAGATTGAATTGATTTAACCTACGAATTCAAGGTAAAATCAATGCTAATGACATATATTATATTAAATGGTAAAAATATATTCTATTTATAATTTAAAACCATTAAATATTATAATTTAACCACATAAGATATTATGATGAAAAAAGTTGTTTTTAATTAAAATATAGCGTGTTTGTACTATTCATTAAAATATGAATGTTATCGGAAAAATATCAAAACTTTATCTAATGTAAATTTTTATATCCTGACTCAAAATAATAATTTTATTGTGTCAACTTGAACTTATAAACATGTAAAAAACTAGATTTAAAGTGGGTGCTCCATCAAAAGGCGGCAAAACTGCATTTTTTGAAAAATAATTATTTTACCCAAAAATTTTATTTTGTTATTATACCATGTTCTAGAAATGTGTAAGATGAATAATAATGTTATAAAATAAATAATTTAGTTAACACTATTCATAACGGCTAGTTCATGACAATATTATAATAATATATCGTTGTTTATTAAAACCCGGTATTGCGTACAACACACGCTATCGAGGAAGGTCGCGATTCCGTGTAATGCAAGCCAAGTCAGGGTTGCGTGTTGTGAAAGAATCCTTCGTTGTTTTGTATAACAGAATCCAACCATAATTAATTTATACATTGAATATATATATATATATATATATATACACTCAATGTTGCGTAGAATAACTATTATCAAAATTGTGTGTAACACGATCCAAGAATAGTGTTGCGTATACTGCAAGCTAATACAGTGTTGCGTATAACGCAAGGTAATCGTGGTGTAGAATATAACACAATACATTAATGAAATTAAAAGAATATTTTTCATAAAATCTCGGGGTGTTACATTCTACACCCCTTAAAATGAATTTCTCCATCGAAATTTGTCGGGGTTATAAATGGTTTACTACTCGAAAGTTTGTTTAATAGAAACCCACATCGTAAAAAGGAATACCAAAACATGGATTTAAAAACTAAAGTATGAAATGTAACGGTTACCCAAATTAACTCATCACTGGGTTTCCACGTAGGAGAACATAGGTGAAAATATGGATATGGAAGAAAAATCTAACCATCAAGTTCTGATGGAGAGTGGTAGAGAACGTGGCTATGAAAAATCCAACAGTCGCAAAGCCATAAATTTGTGATGATCTAGGGTACCATCTGATTCATCAGATATAAGATCACTAGGACAACATTTTTGGTTTTCAAGATCGTTTCCTGAAAGTTGATGAATTAAAAGAAATACTTACATGATTTTGGTACAATTTCACTGTTGTTCGTGCTTTGAACAATTTCAATCTATGGTGAGGTTAATCGTATACGATTCCAAAAATGAACTTATACTTCAAATATCATACAGCGTAATAAAATAAAACTAGTTTATACTAACCAGGGACTTCATGTAGGACAGTGGTAGGCGATAAAGGCCAGTCGCACATCGGTTGTGGGTTTGATTCCCAGAGCCTTGTCCGACGCGATGGGCTGTCGCCCGTCCTGCAGGTTGTCCTTTTTCTAAAACTACATTACTATAAAATCTCATCAGTAATATCGAAAAAAGTTATATCATTAAAAAATACTTAGCATATGTCCAACATAATCCATTCCAATATTTAGGCTTATCTAAAATACTTCGGTCTAAGGTCATAGTATAAAGAAAACGACTACTTGAAATGTCATCAACCAAGCATGTGAATACCATCATTTATCCCCCCATATATATATATTGTTGGTCACATTCCAATCATGTGAATACCTTAATCATGTATTCTCTTGAAAAAAATGAATACCCATTGAACCATAGTGAAAACATTAATGCAGTTAAAAGTTAACACTTTCCACATACCAAAATCCTCAAAATTATATATACTCAAACCATGATATCACTTAGTCCTTATATCAATCATGAGCTCATGAATACTGTCAAATATTTCATTTTCTCGTTTTCCCTTCATTATGCACATATCATCTTTTTCCATAAATATCTCAATCACTTTCCATGGTTACCGGTACCATAAAATTATTGAAAACCACAGTAGACCAATACATAAATATTCCAATATTCCACGATACTATATACGACATTATTTTGGAATCCCATTACATAAAAACTTAATCATTCCACCACATTGTTGTCATATTCAAAATCTCCAATAGTGATCGCATGTGACTTCCCTTTGTCCTTTTCCTTAAGTGGTTGCTCATGTCGATCATCACTAACCCTTGGATTAGGGAATTTATTAGCATAATGCCCCATTTCCTTGCACTTGAAGCATTGAAGTGTAGTAGGTTCATTCTCTGTATCCCTTCCTTTGTTTGAATCATTAGACATCCTCTTCCCATCATTGTGGCATTCAAATGACCGATGACCTTCCTTTCCACATTTGAATCATTTACTAGTCCATTTAAGAAAATCTCCACCATGATTCTTTCCACACTTTGAGCATAGGGAAACATTCATCTTCTTTTCACCATTATTCTGAGATTTCTCCTTGTACTCCATGTTTCTTGTCAAAACTATGAGATGGATAAGTAACACCAACTTCCATTTCTACCTTGATAGCACAATGCACAATTTATTCATAGCTACTGAAGTCTCTTATAGCTAATTCCCTTCGAAGATTTGGTTTTAAGGCACTGAAGAATCGATCAACTTTACTTTCAGGTTGGATGATAAATCAAGATGCATATCTGGAAATCCTTGTAAAATTTGCTTCGTATATACCAAAAGATTCATCATCCTTTTTCTTTAGTTCAATAAACTCCTTCTACATCATTGTTTGAAGAATATGAGGGACGTACTTATTGAAAAATAAGTTCTTGAACTCGTCCCATTCCATGGACTCAATTTCATCCCTTTGCCTCGTATTCTTAACAAGATTCTACCATTGATCAGCATCAACTTCCAAACGATACACTGCTAAGATGACTTTATCATGCTCAGAACATTGAAGAACTGAAAATATCTTTTCAGTGGTACTGATCCATTGTTCAGCAACATGTGGATCGGAAGACCCACTGAAAGAAGGTGGACGATGCCTCATGAAGGACTCAATAGAATATTGTTCCCTTCTCTGCTCATTTGGAAGTCCAGAATGATTCATAGCTTGTGTAAGTATAGCAATAAGATTTTTCACTCCATCTCCCATAACACTTGTTTGTTCAGGAGGACAATCATTGCATTGTCCGTTACAGTGATCAACATGGCTAAAACCCAAAAAGAATAGTTTGAGAGGAAAAAATAATGATAGGGAAAACAAAATTGTAAAGGGGGAGTACCCTTATTATCTAACATCTTAGGTTAAATTCTAAGATCGTTACCGTAGTTCTAGGACTATATCCTATAAGTATACTTTTCCTTAGGGACATCCCTATACATTCCTTAGAAATATCTCTAGGTATCTCACTAACGCTCTCACATCCTAGTTTCCAAAGGTTGACTAAACCTTTCCTCTCATACCAACTATAATGACCCGAAGCCTGATGAACATGGACATTATATTACTTTTGCGGAATACTTAGTACATAACAAAAACACACACACAAGGATCGTAATAGTTTTGTGTCTTTGGAAACTCATAATATAATCTTCTAATCGTGGTGAAAGATCTTCATTTTTTTAAAACCTAAATCCTTTCTTTATGTCCTGGGGAAAATAAAACATAAAAGGGTGATCTCAAATGCTCAGTAAGGGTAAAAAAAAGAAATATCAATCACGTCTTATTCATAAGAACATATCTTTTGGAAATCTTAACCTGCAAAAGAGATCATAATTTCATAACATGGGATAAATCATATATGTGAAATGTAATCCCAATAATCATAACTGAAAACATGAAACATTGTGTCATACACACATAATCATAGAGAATCATTTCATATTAGTCAAGACACATTGCCAAGACTATCTTAGTGGACAATGTCCCTTTCTGAACCGAGTTCACTCCTCGTTTCAGTCCTGTTTCACTGAACCAGTATAACCTACCGTTCCAGCCATGTCTATCTCATGAGATATAAAATCATTACCCAATGCATTGGAGGGAGATATAGGTCCCACCCATCTCATAATGATACCATTCTTATGTGTGCCACAAAATCATAAACCATACATCATAGCATAACCCATGTAATAAAAATGAGAATCTTAAACATCGTGACATCATAAAACAATTCATATAATATAAAGGAATTCATAAAAATAATTCCATCACAACATAATAAAATTAATGTAATAATATGGATAAAAACAGATCCCTTTATTATCTTAGATGGAAAATAATTTTGATAAAACACTTGAACTCCATTCTTGAGGAAAATATCCTTTCTACTTCAAAAACATTTTTCCTTTCTTTACATGTCATATAATTTTAAACTAAAAGAAGTTGATTAAAAATAAACTTGAAAACTTGTAAAGTAATCTTCTTGGAAATAATGTTTTAAAAATCCATTCATGCCGTATAAGTTAAAAAAACATTCTTCTCGTACTTTTGATAGAAAAGTCAAAAAGTACCTCGTACGCAAAACGAAAAAAGATTCCCTTCATATGTTTTACTAAAAACTCAACGAAGGGTAAAATTGGATATCAACTATTTTATAAGGATATAAATATTACATATTGAGGAAAAATAGATGTGGATGATAAAATACATCCCAGTAAATACCAAAGTATAAACAATCTCGGATAAAAATGAGATTGTGACATTTCCCTTACCTTATGTCGGATTTGCTTCGTAAGTGTCCGAACCTCTTGTATAATGATTTAAATAATGTCATTGTCTTATTACAGAATCATATTCATTGTTATGATATCATATATGGTTCACTTATGACTTTATATTACCCGTTATTTTGTAAATTCCATGTTAAAGAAGCGTTTTGGGTAAAATCGTTTCATTTATTGTAGGTGTTTGGACTTGTTGTTCTTGACATTATTATTACTTATATAATAATTTACTTACTTCCAGAATATAAAATATGATTTATATATCATATATATTCAGTATATATTTATATATATAATAGATAGATAAATGAAATGAAACACACCGTTCATGGAGACGGTAGTCCGTACGTACGCATGAACACTGTTTTCCTTTACTTATTGTCTTGAATGGAAGTAAGTAGATGAAATATATATATACATAAATCCAGTAGATTTAACATGTCATATATTTCATTATTATTCATTATATATACTTTATAATCATTATGGAATGGTTAACATGGAAAATGAATCTCATCACGTCGTGGAGACGGTAGTCCGTACGTACGCAAGAGCGATGATATCGTTCCCATGGTCGTGGAATTGTGTTGAAGTGTATATATACTATTTAAGTATCAATATCACTTTATAATAATCATATATAGTTACTCATTACAACATTATACCCATCCAATTAAGGTGGTGGCAGAAAATAGATTAAACCACGGCGTGGAGACGGTATTCCGTACGTACGCACACGCGGTGATTTCCTTTTTCCGTAGGATGGATAGAAGGTTAATTAGAGTTGTTTAATATTTATAATTACATATCATTATATAAGAAATAATGATGTTATTACTTTATCATGAAACAACTAAATAAGAATAAGTTGAAGAAGAAAGAAATTGAAAAAGATCGGTAATGGATATTACCTCTTTTTGACGCGCCTTCACTTAACCTCCACTTGATAAACTAAGGATGGTCTTTAAAGAAGACCAGGACCTCTATGATGATACTAGGGAAGTTTATAAGAGGTTTTGGCAGGGGTTGGCCGAGCTTGAATGCTCAAATTGGTGTGAGGAGGAGAGGGAGGAGGTGCCCCTTTATAAGGGAGGAGAGGGGCACCTTAGGAAAATCTCAAAATATTATTTTATATTAGGGTCAAATTCGGTTTATAATGGTTCAAAAGGGTATTATTTCTAATATAATGTGGGGATGGGTCTAAATACTCTCATCCAATCGGATTTAGAGATGTTTAGGTTATTATTTTAACCCTATCAATTATATTTAACTCTAAGTTAAATAATTTGACTTTTACCGTGTCTTTTTGTTTTTTTACACTATATGGTTAATAAACTTACCATAACAAGACATAATAACCCCAAGTTGTTTATTATTAATATATCTATCCTTAACTATTCCATTTTTCTGAACCTTAGATTATTAGGAATTAAATAACAATTAATAATATAATATTTGTTTTAAAAACAAATTTATGTCAATTTTGACACTATTTGGTACATGATTTTTATGAAATTCATAACAGAATGATTAGTTCAAAAAAAGTTACTTATATCCACAATAACATGTCATATTAACCTATAAAATTAATGTAGGTCATAAAAAGACTCATATTACATTTATTTGTACATTTATAACATCAATTATTTCAATATTTCATTATTAAGACAATTACTGCATCATCTTTGTGTCAAAATAAATGATAATTATTTAATCTCTAAAAATTATAAATAAATTCCTATGATGTAGATAATTTTATTATATTTCCGGAGACTATTCATGTTCTAAGTTTCATAAAGTTTATCACTAAATGAAAATTATTATACTTATAATATTTAAGAAAGTGACATGTTGTCACATTCTTTGGTTTTAATAATAATTAAATTATTTTCATGGAAAAAAGTCCATAAAATTAATCTAATCTGACCCTTAGGTTATATGGGTCTACCTTTATCCATCCAATAGGATTTTTTCCAAGTGTTAGGGTAATTTTATAATCTTATATTTACCCTTAATTACCCGATTTACCTTTAACTATAGTAAATAAAATTTACAGTAGTTACTATTCACAATGCCCAAAAATAGAAAGTAGCTTATTAACATAATTTGGACCCACTTATTCCAAATATGGAATCCATTTTTCCAAATTCAATACAAAAAATATGCAGAAATTAAATTAAAATTAATCCCGTTGTCGAAAGAAAATGGGTTTTTCTTTAAAACATTACAAAAGATTGAATTGATTTAACCTACAAATTAAAGGTAAAATAAATTATAATGACATACATTATATTAAATGGTAAAAATATATTCTATTTATACTTTAAAACCATTCAATATAATAATTTATCCACATAATATTTTATGATGAAAAAATTTGTTTTTAATTAAAATATAGCGTGTTTTTACTTTTCATTAATATATGAAAGTTATCGGAAAAATATCAAAAATTTATCTAATGTAAATTTTTATATCCTGATTCAAAAGAAGAATTTTATTTTGTCAAATTGAACCTATAAACATGTCAAAAACTAGATTTAAAGTTGGTGCGCCATCAAAAGGCGGCAAAACTGCATTTTTTTAAAAATACTTATTTTACCCGAAAAATTTATTTTGTTCTTATACCATGTTCTAGAAATGTTTAAGATGAATAATAATGTTATAAAATTCAAAATTTAGTTAACACTATTCATAACGGCTAGTTCATGACAATATTATAATAATATATCGTTGTTTATTAAAACCCGGTATTGCGAACAACACACGCTATCGAGGAAGGTCACAAATGCGTGTAATGCAAGCCAAGTCAGGGTTGCGTGTTGTGAAAGAATCCTTCGTTGTTTCGTATAATAGAATCCAACCATATTTCATTTATACCTTGAATGTATATATATATATACTCAATGTTGTGTAGAATAACTATTATCAAAATTGTGTGTAACACGATCCAAGAATAGTGTTGCGTATACTACAAGCTAATACGGTGTTGCGTATAGCGCAAGGTAATCTTGGTGTAGAATACAAAAAAAGAAATTAATGAAATTAAAAGAATATTTTTCATAAAATCTCGGGGTGTTACAACATAGATCCTCATGGAAGGTCAGCCGAACATACTTTTTTCAACATGTGATTGATG
Organism: Viscum album; assembly: GCA_963277665.1. Classification (NCBI taxonomy): domain Eukaryota; kingdom Viridiplantae; phylum Streptophyta; class Magnoliopsida; order Santalales; family Viscaceae; genus Viscum; species Viscum album. The sequence continues at coordinate 1,771,902,244 of OY728121.1, forward strand.
TATCTAAATAGGTAACCTATAATGTTTTAGGTCCCAAGAATATGATTTTGGTAACAATTTAATATTATTAATGACATAGGACCCAATGTGATAAAATGAATCCATGACCATAGACGGTTAGTCCATCTCATAGTAAATAACTACACTCTTTAGCCAAAGGGACTTAATATAATCCAAGAGGTATACCCTCAACATTAAAACAGTGAATTATCTATTATTGTTTCCTTAGATAATATCATAGGTTAATATTGGGCTATGCCTGAATGGAGCCCAAGGAAATGATCCAAGGCATCACGAGTCCAAAGACATCACGTTAAATCCTATGTTATAATCCAATGCACTCTAATTTATAGATAATAATTGAAAGAACCCTTGGTATAATGATGAAGAATTTATTTACTAAGACAAATAACAAATTACAAGGTGGGTATCTCCCTTGGAAACCATATCAATGAATCCAAGCGGTGTGTTTTGGGTTCTCAAGGAATTCTCTCATAATCTAGTGATTGTTAAATTCTAACAAGTCCGTCAGTAAAAAATGTTCTATAATCATTTGAAATTATTTATAAATTATTGCATTCCATGAATTAGTGCAATCCCCTTTACCGTTATATTTAACATAAAAAATATCCTTTTCATTTATAAATTGAAAATTGTCATATAATTATTATCTCAATTAAATCAACTTTTATATAAACCATAAGGGTCCAATGGGAAGCTTCTGGCCATAAAATATCACAATTATTCATTTATAAAAACATTATCAATTTCACTTTTTGGATTAAACCCATCACATTTAATGTAATGCCCAGACCACAATTACGTAGAGTCGGTAAATTATTACATAACATTAGCATGATCATAAGGGTTCAATCCTGAAAGACTGATCAGTTTAGTAGCCTTGGAATTACTTGGTATGTTAATAAGTTTTACATTACAACATGAAATAAAAACATAAACAACATTTTTCCCTTTTTTAACACACTTATATCCTTGGCCTATCCCTACAAGTCAACTATAAAATACTTCTTCACACTTGTGAAAAATAAAACATAGAAAGGCGTGAGCTCATATGCTCATTAAAGATAACAATATAGCAAAAAATTTCATAAATAATAATAATCATTTATGGGAATGTAAAAGACTAAAACAACAACCTTTTGAACATAAAATTCTGCATAATATGGTAAATGTAGTTAAAATAATGTCATTTACTTATTCACATGGATATTATACTAGTTGAATAATAACATGAAATATCAATAGCCAATTTCATAATGATGTAATGCATAATTCCAGACATCATAACCACAAAGTCAAGTCCTTATTCCAAGACTACAAATAAGTTTTTGTCAAGGCCTTGTGCCAAAACATTAGTTTGTCTAATGAGACCTACTGATACATCGAGTAGCTATAGCGGGCTCCACCCGTCACTTACTAAGTCCAATTCATTCCTCATATGAAAAGGTTTAATCATAACATAAACCATAATTTTAAAAATAGCATATGAAATATCCGTACATTATCTATAAACAATGAATGGAATAAAAATAACACATCCATAGTCAACCATTTTACCAAAACATCAATACAATATGGGATATTTGAATAATATGTCAACCATGTCAACAATAATATCCTATAAAGGATATTGACACATTTGAAAATGATCAGTAAAAAAATTTCACAGAAATATCCATTTTTCATTATATCATTTTAAAGTAAAATAATTGATAAAATAATTTATTTAAAATATAGTTTTAAATCAATGTGTCCCATACCACTTTGAAACTTTTGAAAGGAATTACCATTTTAAAACATTCATTTTCATATAAATAAATACATAAAAACATTTTAAAAACATGGACATTAACGAAAAAGACTTAGAAGAAAAAATATTTAAAACATTTAAAATGATGTTTTATTAAACAAACCCCTTATAAAATCCATTTTAAACTATTTTATTAAACATGTACATGGATAATTAAAATGTCCTAGTAGATAATTACATAAAAAAATCCTCAGAAAAAAATGTGAGATTTTGAAATTAACCATTACCTTGTACATTTCCTTGGTCAAGTGTGTGTTAACCTAATGTACAATTGTTAAATCAGTGTTTTTAAATTTTAAAAGAACTATATACATAAATATGATATCATATATGACCCTCTAATATTTCTTTGTTATTAATATTTCAGTAGTATCATTGTTTTGGGTGTTAACTGATTCATTTTCCATTATATGCTTGTTTACAAAAACCATGTGAGTAATGGATATGATGTATTTGATTCATATAAATAATGATATTATGTTCATAAACATTATTTTTAATCACAAAATGAAATTTATTCTAGAATGATTATCATGGGTAATGAATCTTGTCGCGTTTGTGGGGACGGTAATCCATACGTACACACGAGCGATATTATCATTATATTAATGGTAGAATAATATGTAATTGGATGGTATATCATATATACTGAATCAATAACATGTGATATTTATTATTTACATCAGTTATATTCATTATTATTTACATCCAAAATAATGAAGTGTTTTAATAACAAATTACACCATGGTGTGGAGATGGTAAGCTGTACCTATGCATATATGATGACATTGTCATTTATAGGATGAATAGAATAAAAAATATGGTTGTAACATATTTATAATAGCATCACAGTATATAGATGATGATGGAGTTATTATTTTATAATAGAAACAAAAAATAAAAAGTTGAAAATAAAAAAAAATGTGAAAGAGAAGATGAAATATTTACCTCTTCTTCGGGTTCTTCCTTTTTATTTGATCACAAGGGATAATTAGGTTGGATTTATGTCCAAAAGAAGGCCTCTAGGATTTAGGGGAGAATTTTGGGAGGATACTTGGGAAGGGTTTTTTTGGGCCTAATGGCTTTGGAGCTATGAAATTAAGAGAAGGGGAATTACCCTTTTATAAGAGAGGTGAGGGTCACTTTAGGAAAAGATTGAAACATATATTTATAATAAAATCATTTTCTGTTTCTAATGGATCCAAAATGATTTATTTAGATGATAATGTTGTGATGGGTCAAAAAACACCCAACCAATAGGTATTAGATAGGTTTATGTCACCATATTAACCTTATCATTTAGATTTAACTATTAGTTAAATAGTTTGTCATTACCATGTCTCTTTGTATATTTATATTATATGGATAATTAACATACTATAAAATGACAATAGAACCCAACATGGTTTATAATTAATATATATAACCACATAAAAGTTTCTTAGAAGAATCATTGATTTTTATAAATACTATATCAATTAATAATATAGTATTTGTTTTAAAAACTATATTTTGTCAATTTTGACAATATTTAGTATTTGGTTTTTGTGAAAATCATAACATCATGATTACTACGAAAAAGAATTATTCAATCAACCAGAAAATGTCATATTAACCTATAAAATTAGTTTAATTCATCAAATGTTTCAAATTAAATTAATTTAGATATTTATAATATCTATTATTTTAGTCATTCATTAATAATGTAATTACTACATCATCATTATGTCATAAATAAATTTCATTATTTAATGTCTAAAACCTATAAATAAAATACCATGATGTAGGAAATATATTTAAATTTCTAATTTATATTTATAGTTGAATTTAGCTTATGTATAACCCTATATTAAAAATCATTTAGTTATTAAACATTGAATTTAACATTTTTAACTCTTCTTTAAATAAAATAATTATAAATGTCATAATTGTATCCAAGTGGACCAAAGGGTGTCATATTTAATTCCTTATGTGATTTTTGATCTAATTAAACTTATCTAATAGAATTAGGACATGTGTTAGAGTAATTATAAATTCATTTTTACCCTTAATTAACCTATTTACTTTTAACCGTGTAAAATAAAAGTCAAAACTGACTATTCACCAAAAAAATTTAATCTTATTGAACAAAATTTTACTTACTAATATTATCTATATCTCTCAGATTTTTGAAACTCAACTCACATAAGAGGAAGAATTATGTTTTATGTAAATTTTAAAATTCACTTAGGAGGCCGCTAAAAGATGGTAAAAAGTTCAATAAAGTTGCATATATCTAAACATTTTATAAATTGACTCTAATGAATTAAATTAAACCTAAATATGTATAATGTATCTATTTTCACCTAAATTAAATTAAAATAAAATAACTAATTATTTAAATAAAAAGTATGTTTTAAACAATAAGGTGATGTTTTTCACTATTCATCATAAATTGAATGTTTTCAGAAAAATATAAAAAATTCCCCCAAATAAAATTATGATATTATAAATTCAAAAATAAGGTCTATTTTACCAATTTCAAAACATAGATTTTGTATTTATTAATTTGAAATTAATTCCTATTGTCAAAATGAAAAAACTGGTTTTTAAAAAAAGTAAAAGCTTTCTAAATATTGACATGTGATTATGTCAAATTTAAATATGAAATTACTAATACCAATAAGATTCAGGATCCGAGCATACTCGTTCCAAAAAATTTATTAATAAATGTATAAAAGATAGAAAGATACAAAAATGTGGCACTTTCAGCACTAAATACCAAGTGTCGGACCAACACCTCCCACAAGACAACATGAAAAAATCCTAAAAACAAAATAAAACAGTTTGAAAGTGCAAAAATAAGAGATGTACCTAGAAAGTTCATCCACTAGAACAACCCATAAAATCTATACCAACATACAGACTATGTCCCAATAATCCATGTCTCGAGGTCAAGGCCAAGCCATGCTGTCACTACCATGGTGCAGCTGTCTGTGCCCACATCCCAATCACAGCCCATGTTCACCAATGTCATCGATGACTTCTCCCCACCTGAGGCCATCACTGTCTCGTGAAAAAACCTGATTCCAAGCCACCTCAATCAGCGCAAGGACCTCTCATCCTCCAGTTTTCAAATCACAATGCAACCTGTCACGCATTCCAAGGTCATCCAAAGACCCAGCTGCATCATCCCCGGTAGAGACGCACCGCCGAGGTAGACAACCGATTTCCATCTTCATAAGTCAATGCACCCTCAACCCACGTGAAACCCATATACTGTCAGGATCCTAGAACTGAACATCGTCAGCTAGATGTATCACCTTTCATGCAACTTCCATCATCTCGCACTGGAAGCGGTCACTGCCAAACGGAATCCATCACCATTAAAAAAACACCACCAGTGGTCATCCCACCAACGTTGTCGCAACATGGTTCCACGCTCTCTCTGGTCACCCCTCCCACCGTCTGTTGGGATCTTCATTTTCCTCCTGAAACCTCACCTGTTGCGCCCCACCGGGATCCCAAACCAAACATGGTTTAGCTCCAACTCTAGTTCCCCATCTCCATAAACCTAGCCACACCAATGCCGAGATAAAAAACCTGCCTCGCTTACCAGGGATCCTGGCAACCCCAACACCAGATCGATGTTGGTAGCGCCTCACCATTGCACAATGGATACTACCACAGATCTTCTTATCCTTTTTCTTCTTCATGTGCTTGGAAACCTTTTTCCCTTGTGGGTTCTTCTCTCCTTTCACCGTATTCGTCCACTTTCTCTTCGCCTTTAGATCATGCTCACCCGCCCCAATAGTAATGTTCCAAAATACCGTCTCCGGCTAAATCTCATCGGGTGGGACAGACATGCATCCACCACCACTAACATTGCCATCAAATATCACCGTAAACAGCTCATTTCTATTTTGTGTGCAACATAGAGCAAATAATTCTTTGTTCCCTACCACATCAGAATCTGATCCAGTCTCCTTGCATATACAGGTTGTGTTGAGATCCCCATAGTGACCTTCATAGATAGATAAAGAGAGAAGCTATCTCCTAGATAGAGAACCCATCCACTCCAGAAATTACTTATAATGACCTAAATTATATTACACGGTAAATATATAATCTAAATATACTTCCAAACCATTTAAATTCTTAATTTAACACGATAAATTATTTTGATTAAAAATGTTTTTTCATTTATAATTTCGTATTTTTAACTATTCATCAAAATATGAAAGTTATGAGAAAAGTACCAAACATTTATCCAAAATAATTTTCTATCTCCCTCTTCTAATTAAAAACTTAATTTAATTAAATTGAATATATAAAAGTATAAAATGATGGTTTTAAAAACGGTTTTCCATTAAAAGGCGGTAAGATTTCATTTTTTGAAAAATAATTCTTTTTTATTTAAAAAATTATTAGTTCATATATTATTTCTAAGAAACAAAAAATATGGAAGTTAAAAATATATATATTATATAAGATTCAATGGGTATTTAATACAATTCATAACTACTTTTTGAATGGTTAGTTTGGTAAGTTGTGGTGCACTCGAACTCAGTGTTGTGTGTACCACAAGCTATTGAATTACGTTAATGAGATAACGTACTATGAAATCTTGGGGTGATATATTCTCCCCTACCTCAATAAATGACAACCTATTTATTTTAAATTTTTCTTTGAAAAGAAATGGTAAAAAATAGAAAAATACCGTTATGGGAAACCCACATTATAAATTGGTTTAATAAAATTTAGTCTTAATAAGAAGGAAAGGGAAATGAAAAAGTAACCACCAAATTATGATCTCTATTTGGGGAACATTGGTGTCAATTGGAGACACATAATTAGATGGAAAATGAAAATATTTATAGGTAATTATTAAGTTCATCAATCAAAAACAAGTTTAAAATTGAGTTCCTCAAAGCCATCAATCTATGATGATGTAAAATATCATCATTTCAACAAATCAGAAGGAAATGGGATAACACATTTTTGGTTTTAATACCCCTTCAGTGAAGTTTAAGAATTAATTAATTTATTGAATAAGAGGGAAAAAATATACTTGATATGTAGAGTTTCATCATTAAACTAATTCCTACCACAAACTCACTATTCACTCAAAGAGACAATAGAATTCAAAAATATTATATTTATCCTAATAGTATAAGGTTTGAAAAATAAATAATTTATAATTAATTTTTAAGACCATTTAATGAAAATATTATATAAACTAGGACATCATGTGGGCCAGTGGTATATGATTCAACCTTGTTGCCCTTCGGTTTCGGGTTTAAGTCTCGGTGCCTTGCTGGACATGACAGGTTGTTTCCAGACCTCTGGGTTGTCCTTTTAATGACAATAGAAAAATAATCTCAATAAATGATTTAACCTTAACAATATAATCCAATGTCAAACTTAATCGATTCCAACATTTAGATATATCTAAAACACATCAGTCCAAACTCACAGTCCAAAATTTTTAAGGAAGGTAAACACAATTGATATCATTTTTACCACATATTAACATGTGAATACATTCATCATATATTTTTTTAAAACACACTAACACATTGAATTAACATAAAACCTTCTAGATTACATTCATGGTCCCTTATTCCTAATAGAATACTAGATATACTCCTTATATCCCAAAATATTGTAAACTCCTACAATGATACAATATACACATCATTAATTAGTTTCAATGTTGTCAAGAATATACAATATAATTTATCAAAATCAGTCATATATTATTCTAAAATCACTACATTAGTATCAGAACCATATTATGGGTTATCTTTCTCTCGAACATATACTTTCAAAAAACTTTAACCTCGGATTGAGTCACTCTTCTTGGTTCCACATAATCTCATGTTCTTAATGAAATAGTTCTGCAGTACAATCTTTATATACTCTATAATTCTTATAACATGTATATCATTAACACAATACTCAATTGACACAATACTTTAATAACAAAACAAGAACTCTAATCATTCCTTTTCATCTTCTGCTGTATCATAACATGATTATTATCCAATAGTGTCATCTGGGGTATACTCTAATGATTTGGATAATGATTCACATAGTGTCTCAACTCCTTGCAGATGGAGAATTATATATTTGAATCCTTTTTCTTACCCTTGAAGTCATGTACTTGTTGTCCTTTTTCTCCACACTGATAACAAACTCACATTCCCTTCAAGAATTTACTATGGTGATTCTTTCCACGGTTATCACATATGGTAAAACCTTCTTTCCCATCTCCCCTTTATCCATATTTCTCTATTCCATCTTTTTATTCTCTTTATTCCCTTTAAATCCATAGAAATAAGTGAATTATTTACTTATATTATTAACACAAGATACTATTTCTTCATATGATTAGAATTCATGGGAGGCTATTTACCTTTTAAATTTGGGGTTAATACAATGAAATATATGATCCTTTTTAATCATTAGATCATGCTTATTACAATAATTATCATTCCTTCTACTAGGAACCATTTCTAAACAACGACATACACAATGTTATTTTATGAGTCACAACACATAATTCTAAACATGTAAAACACTTAATATAAATTGAACAATTTATGGATATAATTTATAATCATAAAAATGTTTTCATTGAGTATGTATATACACATAAACCATTTGTAATGGTTTGTAATGAAAATGAGAATTATCCGAAGAAGATCCCATAGGAGTTTTGTAACCAAGAGTGCAGTAAGGCCCGTTTCCATGCACCGGTTCCCGTTCGAGTCCAGCTCAATGCAGTTTTTTCATGTTTTACCCCTAGGTACATCTGTGTTGATGCCACCTCTACCTGCTCGTAACCAGACATGGATTTTTTTCCATGAAATCTCAAAAAATCATTACATTACCAAAATTCTAGGATGATTTTCTATACTAATCATCAAAGAATATCTTATGTAAATTTTCTATTATTAGGGTTTTTCTAAATCTAGTTTCCAAGGATTGTACTAAACTTCCTCTCATACCAACTGTAATTACCCAACCCCAGTTGGCCAGATTCATTGAATCATTACATAACATTGACATGATCACAAGGGATCAAATCCTGAAAGACTGATTAGTTTAGAAGCCTTGAATGTAATAGATACATTCATAAGTTTTACCTTACTTCTGGAAATAAAATCATGAATAACATTTTCCCCCTTTTGAACACATTGATATCCTTAGCCTATCCCTCATGGTCAACAATAAAATAATTCTTCACATCCTGGGAAAAATAAAACATAGAAAGGGGTGAGATCAGATGCTTAGTAAGGATAACGATATAGCACAAAACATTCATAAATACGAATAAACATCTAAGGAAATGTATAAGACTAAGTTAAACGAATTTTAAACATAAACTTATATATAATATGGCCAATGTAAATCAAAATTGTTCCATTTACATATAAACATGGATATTCTACTAGTCAAATAATCACAAGCAATATCAATAGCCAATTTTATAATGATGGAATGCATAATACCAGACTTCATAACCACAATTTCAAGGCATTGTTCCAAAACTACAAATAAGGTTTTTTCAAGGCCCTGTTCCAAGACACTAGTTTGTCTCATGATATATACTGATGTGTCAAGGAGCTATATCAGGCTCCACTCATTAAATACTAAGTCCAATCCATTCCTCATAGGAAAAGTTTTAAACATAACATAAAAATTCATATTAAAACTACCATATGAGATGTCAATACTTTATCCATAAACCATGAATAGTATAAAAATAATACATCCACAGTCAAACATATTACAAGACCATTAATACAATATGGACGATTTGTATAATAAATCATCCATGATCATGAAGAATATCCTGTAAAGGATGTTGACATAGCTAAAAATAATCAGTAAAAATCATTGAAATAAATATCCCTTTTTCCTGAAATAATCTACAAGTCCCATAATTTATAAATTAAGTCATTTAAAAGATAGTTTTGAATAAAATTATCTCGTACCTAGTTGAAACATTAGAAAGGAATTAACATTTTAAAACATTCATGTCCATATAAATAAACCCTTAAAACCATTTTAAAAACATATAAATTAATGAGAAAGGGTATGAAGAATAAATCATTAAAACATTTAAAATGATGTTTTATTAAAATATCCACTTCAAAAATCCATTTTAAATCTCTTTTATGAAACATGGACCTGGATAATAAATATGTCCCGGTAGATACTTATGAAAAAACAACCTCAGAAAATAATTTTTTTGTGAAATTAACCATTTCCTTGTACTTTTCCTTGGTTTAGGGTACGTTAACCACATGTAAAATAGTTAAATAATTGTAATTAAATTATAAAATAAGTATATAAATAAATATGATATCATATATGACCCTTTAATATTGCTTTGTTTCAGTAGTATCATCGTGTTTGTCGAGACGGTAATCCGTACGTACGCACGAGCGACAATATCATCATATTGATGGTGAATTCATATGTAATTGGATGGTATGTAAAATATGAATAATAATTAACATTTATTATTTATTATTTACATCTTTTATATTCATTATTATACCAATCCAAAATAATGAATTGTTCAAATAACAAACTACACCACGACGTGGAGATGTTAAGCCGTACATACGCACGTATGGTGACCTTGTCTTATAAAGGATGGATAGAATAATGAATATTTTTGTACCATATTTATAATGACATGATAGTATATAGAAGATATGTGAGTTATTATTATAGAATGAAAACAACAATGGTAAGGGAAGTAGAATAAGAAACGAACTTGAAAGAGGTGATGAAATATTTACCTCTTTTTCGGGTTCTTCCTTTTGATCTAATAAAAATGGATTCATAGGATGGCTTTATGACCAATTTAAGGCCTCTAGGATGAAAGGATGAATTATGGGAGGATATTTGGGAAGGTTCTGGCCGATGAAAATGGCTTTGGAGATGTGAAATTAAGATTTTGGGACGTACCCTTTTATAAGAGGGGTGAGGGTCACATTTGGAAAAAATTGAAATATTATTTTATAATAAAACAATTTTCGTTTTCTAAGGCCTCCAAAATAATTTATATAGATTTTCTGGTGGGTATGAGTCTAAAACCTCTCAAAAAAATTGGTTTTATATAGGTTTATGTAACCATATTAACCCTATCTTTTAAATTTAACACTTAGTTAAATAGTTTTTCATCTACCATGTCTCTTCGTCCTTTTATATTATATGATTAATAAAATTACTATATCAAACCAAGACAACCCCAAGTGGTTAATTATTAATATATAAAACCTTATATTAGTCCTTTGGTCAAACCATATACTTTAAGGAATATTATATCAATTAATAATATAGTATTTGTTTTAAGAAATCAAATGTTTCAATGTTGACAGTATTTAGTATTTGGTTTTTCTGAAAATCATAACAGCATTATTACTTTGAAAAAAATTATTTAATAAACCCTAACATGTCATATTAAAGTCTAAAATTAGTGTAATTCATCAAATGTCTCAAATGAAATTTTTTAGATATTTATAATATCAATTATATTAATAATTCATTAATATGGTAATTGCTGCGTCATCATTGTGTCATAAATAAATTCAATAATTTAATGTCTAAAAAATATAAATAAAATACCAATATGTGTAAAATCTTTTTAGATTTATAATTAATATTTATAGCTGAATTATCTTATGTATAACCTAATATTAAAAATCATTTAGTTATTAAATATTGGATTTAATACATTAAACTCTTCTTTAAATAAAATAATAATGAATGTCTTAATCAAATCCAAGTGGACCAAAGGGGGTCATATTTTATTTCTAGCTTTTATTTTGGTCTAATTACAGTTAACCAATATAATTAGTACATGTGTTAGGGTAATTATAATTTCATTTTGACCCTTAATTACCATATTTACATTTAACCATGATAAATAAAATTCAAAAGTTACTATTCACCAAAAATTATTTTCATCTTATTGAATCAAATTTTACTTATTGATATTAACCATGTCCATAAGATTTTTTAAATTCAAATCACTTAAGTGGTAAAATTGTTTTTTTTTCAAATTTTGAAATGCCTATATAAAGTGTGTAAAAGTCGGTAAAGAGTTCAATAAAATATTATATATCTAAACTTATTATAAAATGACTCCAATGAATTAAATTGATCATATATAGTTATTATGTATCTATTTTAATCAAAAATAAATTAAAATAAAATAACTAATTATTTAAAAAAAATGTCGGTTTTAGACAATAATGGAGTGTTTTTCAACATTTATAAAAAACCCAATGTTTTTAGAATAATACCAAAAAATCACCATAAGCTAATTTTGATATTATAAATTCCAAAATGAAGTCTATTATACAAAATTCAAAACATTGAAGTTGAATTTATTAATTTAAAATTAATTCCTGTTTTCAAAACCAAAAAGTGGTTTTTTAAAGTAAAAACTATCAAAATATTGATATGAGTTTTTGTCTAGTTTTAATATGAAATTACATATAGTGACCTAAAATATATTAAATGGTAAAAAAATAATCTAATTATTCTTCAAAACTATTCAAATGAATAATTTGTCACTATATCTTATTTTTGTAACACCCAGACCCTAGATTCCCAGAGTTAGTGCATTACTTTAACACATAGACATGATTAAAATGAATCAAGTCCCAAAATACCGATCAGTTTAGAAGTCTTGGAAAATAGATTGAATTTGTGAACATTACATTACACTTTCTAACATACTACACAAAAAAACCATTGATAATGCCATTGTTGTCATGACCCCCTCCCACCAATGATGCCCCTCTTGAGCTGGAAATGGTGAAAGGGATATAATGACCCCCGAGTCCTGCCACCAGTAGGCCCCGGAGTGGTGACTAGCACAAAGGGTATGAGTTTTCCAAAATATGGGAGGCATTGCCCTTTGTATTATATAAGATCAGGAAATAGGATGAGTCAAACTCCAAAAGAAAAATGAACAAGTAAATGAAAATAAACCCAAACCAATCCCACATGCATGTTTAAACAATTATGAAATAAGGTACACGTTCAAGAAAGCTCAAAAGTACAATACCAAAAGAAAAAAGAGTACAGAAAACTACAACAACTCCAACTGTCCCGACTAGTAGGGTCACGCATGGCCCTGGTAGTCCTCCTAGAAACCTGGAAGTAAATGTAGGGTGAGCATACAAGTAGACTCAATAGGGAAACCTAAAGCTCTCGTGCACAGGTAGGGAGACATCCTAATGTCTTATGAGAAGAACCGAAGAAACCAAAACCTAGCAAGGAATTCTATCCACCCAACCTCACCATACATGCTCACTGAAAACACAAAACAACAGGTAGTAGTATATATGAACAAGAGTATTTGGTACCCCGCACCCTTTCCCACTAGTTAGCTGCTCTTCATAACAATGAATTTCCTGACACTACCGCACTCTTCCCGCCTGCACAAACCTGGGCCTCCCAAACCCAAATCTCGCCCGCACACACCTAGGTCTCACAACCATATATCATTCCAGGACACACTTGGGCCGCACAAACCACAATCACATCCCCGCCCGAACACACCTGGGCCTCATCCCAAAAATTCATGAGAACTATAAACCTGCCCGAAGATTATTTGGCTAAAACCACCCCAATCGAAACCTACCCGAATAGTCTTGCGTGTATGCTAGCCTTAATCCATCCTAGCATATGGAAGAAGGAGTACAAAGGAGCTAGTAACTAAGGGTAAAACACCCTCTCCCTTGAAATGGGAGTGTTCAGAACTAAGTGCTCAACAAGGGTGGGGTTCGAAAAAACACAAAGATACCAATACATATATGTATACCAAACACACAGCCCAACCTATGGCTTCTAAATAGAGAAACTGAGCATGTGCCTCGGCATTTCTATTACGAAGCATGCATACAACAAACAAACCCCACCCCATTTAGGTTTTCATGTTTCAATAGATTTAGTTTATTAGTTCCTTAACTACTGGGAAATTAACCACAACCAACCATATCAATTGTTCATAAAACATATCCCTGGCAACCACAGTTCAAGTTAGATAAAACACATGAAACACAAACCTACCTTTTTTATCATCAATCAATCCCCATTGATTATTCCCGCGTTTAATTCATTATCATTTCCCACAGTTCATTTATCAACATTCCACATTCATTTAACATCAAAACCCATTACTACAGCCCGAGTGCCATTATAACCACATCTCCCCAACCGTATAACAAAACAAGGCTTCTTCCACATCATTTCCCCTATAATATCTTTTAATGCATCCCCTCTGCCCATATTATTCGTAAAAACCCAGGATTCACCCACCCCCTTTCACACACCACGTAACCAAGCCAACACTCACATGTTCATTATTCCATTTGTTTCAATTGGGGTGATCACACAAGGTTTCTGGACATTCATTTAATCATCCAACTTTACGTGATTAACCAATTTCCATATTCCAAAAATATTCGACCAAAAAAAGGTCTATAAAGATAGGGAAACATTTAATTGTGCATGAAAAGGCCCCCAACGACCGTGATTTTCAGTAGGCATAAGCCTATTCAATTCACAACATAACAATAGGATAAACAATGATAAACATAACAACTTCTCCATCCCTGTTCTTTAAGCTAGTTATTATCTTCATTAAACTGGTTCAACTATGTCTCGTGAAAGCAAGAGGACACCCATCCCACATGATGCACAAATTAGAAAGACAGAGGTAAAATCACTACCTCAACAGGGTCTGATCAGAGGGCTCCCCCGGATCAAATTTAGAAGACATCTATCGGCGTCCGTCGCTTCTACCAAAACCTAGAAAAAACCTCCTCAGGTGGAATCTGGGAAGTAAAAGACGAAGGGAAATCAAAAAAATACAAGATCATAAGTTTCATCTCATCATTACATCTCGTGGAAACTAACAGATCTTAAATCAGAGCTCAGACGAGGATGTTATGGAAGAAAGGATATTTGGAGTCACTTGGGAGAGCTCTGATCGAAGGAATGGGGAGGAGAGAAATGGCCTGAAAAGGAGGAGAGGTCCCCTCCTTTTATAGGAGAAAAAATTAAAGTACACGGAATATACATGGCCATTCCACACGGTCTCCACGCAGCTTCCAACATGGAATTCCACGCGGCACACGACCGTTGACTAGTCAACACACTGTTTGAGGGTAACGTGTATGCGGGGAGGAACTACACGGTGTGTAGTATGGGCTACAAGGAATGTACTCATTTATTTCACGTGGAAAGGACACTTCTTCACCACGGGGTCTACCCGGAAAGGTGGTACACAGTGTGTACTCACACTACACTGTGTGTAGTTACAAAAATATGAAAAGTGTGGGAAAAGTCCATTCCACCCTCCAGAACACTTCATGACCTACTTTTAGACAAAGGAATGGGCCGGAGAGGTCTAGGACATTACATCAGATACCTCTTAAAAAATTCTCATCCCCGATAATTAAAAAACCAACCTAGAGGAACCCAACAAGATACCTTTTATGGCTCTCGATATAACAGGAACCCATCCAACAACCCTAATCATGTGTGTTAGGAATTCCTTTTCCCATGTCGAGATATTATCCACTTTAAGTGGCACTAACTCGCCTACACGGGATTAATCACATCCTCATTAATGTGTACAGATTATATATTGGGTCTTCCCACTTCCATACATTAGGATTTTTCAACTTGCACTGCCCCCAACACGGTATAACCAACACATTTCCCGAACACATGGTTTGGGGAAAATTCATTCTCCCATGTCGAGATATTATCCACTTTAAGTGGCACTGACTCGCCCGCACGAGTTCAATCGCATCCACATTAATGCGTCTCGATTATGGATCCGGTTTTCCCTTTCCCCACACATCTGGACATGTTACACACTTCCCGAGAACAAGGAAACAAAACGTCTCACAACCGAAAATCCAAGAAATCCATAAATCAAAGGTATAGAGTATAACATCAAAAAAAGATCAGAAGTACAAGGAAAAACACATTTTAAAACAACTCAGGGTACTGAGCGTGCATCTGGGCCTCCCACTCCCAAGTGCTCTGCTCGAGGCCGCTATGCCTCCACAACACACAAACCAAGGCGATGGTTCATCCACAGAGCACCTTATCTTTACGATCCTAGATTCTAACTGGTTTTTCCTCGAATGTCGTGTCATCTCACATATCTAACACTCCCTAGTAGATAACGTTAGAGTCATCGTTTAGGTACAGATGATGTTGTGAGATGTGGAAGATGTTATGAGCCTTCTACAATTGAGGTGGCAGGGCCAGCTAATATGCCTCCTCGCCGACATTCCTCATCACCTCGAAAGGACCAATGAACCTAGGTGAGAGCTTACTCCCCTTCCCAACCCTCTATTTCCCCCTTCTAGGGGAAACCTTCACGAACACATGATCTCCCACCTCGAACTCCAAGGGCCTCCTATGACGATCAACATAAGACTTCTATCGGTCATGAGCCGCTTTTATCCTCTCACGCACAAGATGAACTTTCTATGTGGTGCTCTGTACTACCTCTAGTCCCAGAGCACCTGTCTCACCAACCTCTGCCCAGAAAATGAGTGAACGATATGGTCTCCCATAAAACGCCTCAAACGGGTCCATGACAATAGTAGAGTGGAAGCTATTGTTGTAGGAAAACTCTACTAAAGTAATGTTTCACACCCATGATCCTACGAAATCCAGAACGCATGCAAAAAGCATGTCATCCAACGTCTGGATAGTCTAATTTGACTTCCCATCGGACTTGTGGTGGAAGGAAGTGTTAAGGCGTATCTGGGTGCCAAAAGCATGCTGTAACCCCCTCCAGAATCATGAGGTAAATTGAGTATCCCAATCTGAGATGATAGTCTTTGGAACTCCATGAAAACACACCACCATGTCTATGTAACTCTATGCTAATGTACTAACTGGGCCCAACTCCTTAATTGCTACGAAATGAGCTGATTTCATCAACTGATCCACCACTACCCAGATAGCTTCATAACCACGCTGAGCTCTGGGTAGTCCAATGAAGAATTCCATTGAGATGTCATCCACATTTCACTCAGGGAAATGTAAGGGATACAACATACCACTGGGAACATGGTGTTCAGCCTTTACTTGCTGACACACTAGGAATTTAGCCACAAACTCGGCCACTGTCTGTTTCACCCCATGCCACCAAAACTATTCCCTCAAGCCTCGGTACATTTTTGAAACTCCCAGATGCAACGCCAGGGATGAGATATGGAACTCGCAGAGAACTCCCTCATGCATCGCCTCCGGAACAAACAAATTTCCATGAAAAAACATCTGATGTCGGCTGTCCTATGACAATACTTCTGGTGTGTTCCCCTGATCGACATGATCCCACACTACTTCCACCTCAGATTCTCCCCACATGGACTCTTCCACCTACTGCAACAAAGAGGACTGCACCATCATATGAAACAAAAAGCCTCTAACAACCTCTACCTTTGCATCCAAGTGCAAAGCATCCAACTCTCTCATCGCTTTCCAAGAATCAGTGGATTCCCGAAACACTTTCTTACGAGACTTCCTGCTCAGGGCATCAGCCACAATGTTTCCCTTACCTTAAGTGTAAGAGATCTCAATGTCATAGTCTTGAAAAAACATGACCCATCTCTACTTCTGTAAGTTCAGGTCATGCTGGGAGAAGATATCACGCAAGATCTTGTGATCTGAGAAGACCACAAAGCACTCCCCAAAGAGGAAATGTCGCCACAACCATAGTGTGAACACTACTGCTGCAAGCTGTAATTCATGGGTGGCATAGTTACACTCATGAGGGAACAACTGCCTAGACCCACAATAGATCACACCCTTTATCTACATCAGTATGCACCCCAAAACAAGTCCAAAAGTAGCACAAAACACCTCATACAATAACCTTTCCCCTGGAAATCTGAGTACGACTTCACTGACCAACTTTTCCTTTAGGTATTCGAAAGATTTCTGGCACTGCTCACTCCATATGAAGACCTGGTTCTTCCTAGTCAAAGCTGTCAATGGAGAAGAAACTCGAGAGAAGTCTGAGATGAACCTCCGATAATAACTTGCCAACCCTAGGAAACTACGAACTTCTGCCACGCTCTTGGGTGACGTCCAAGAAAAAACCACCTCCACCTTCGACGGGTCCACTAAAACTCCATGCTGAGACACCACGTTCCCAAGAATGTGTACTTATGGTGTGATGAACTTACACTTAGACAATTTCCCATAAAGCTGGTGGTGTCAAAGGACTTCCAAGACTGCCCTGAGATGCTCAACGTGCTCCTCCTCTGATCTTGAGTAGATCAGGATGTCATCGATAAACACAATGACAAACTGGTCCAGAAACTCTCGAAATACAATGTTCATAAGTCCCATGAACACAGCTGTTGCATTCGTAACTCCAAATGGAATCACTACAAACTCGATGTGCCCATACCTACACCAGAAATCTGTCTTCGAGATGTCGTTGTCGTTTTCCCTTAACTTATGATATCCAGTTCTTAGATAAATCTTAGAAAACCAACCTGCTCCCTTATGCTAGTCGAAGAGATCATGTATCCTTGGATGGGGGTAACGGTTATTGATCGTCACCTGATTCAACTTTTGGTAGTCTATGCATAGCCTGAGACCACCGTCTGACTTCTTCACGAACAAAACCGGAGCACCCCATGGAGACACGCTGGGTCGATCAAAACCCTTATCCATTAGTTCATCAATCTGAATCTTCTACGCCTGCAACTCTTCAGGTGCCATCCGATAAGGGGCCATCAAAATCGGACAGGCACCAGGTTGTAAGTCTATACAGAACTCAATGTCATGTCGGAGGGGGGGGGGGTAGAGTCACAACCTCATCAGGTAAAACATCAAGGAACTCCCCAAAAACCTCTGGGATATCCATGATCTCGGTATCAGCTGAACCCACTAATAACCCTCCTAACAAGGAAATGAGAGGCCTTATATGCCGGCTTCCCACCTGATAGCTCCTCTCGCCAAAAAAAAGCTACACACTACCCATCCACGTTAGAGAACACGACACTTCTTTAGACGCATTTGATAATGGAACTAACAGAAAACAGCCAGTCGATTCCTAGGATGACATCATATGGATGCATCTGTAGAAAAAGAAGATACCCACTAGATCGATGTGGTCCTAATGTCAGCACATATCCCCGACAAACACAAAATACACTGGCCTGACCTCCAACATGAATACTCAGCACCAGGAGTACAGAATTTCTCTCTATGTATAGACCCAAATAAAGGGCTAGACCGGGTGCAACAAAAGAATGTGAAGCTCCTGAATTGAACAAAGCTGAAACGAGAGTGCTGAACAAACAAATCATGCCTCGTACCACCTATGGTCCTGCTGGATTTTCCAACTCTGCTATGTGAAACTGTCCACGCCCAGCTCCTCGGCCTCTCTCATGTCGACCACCTCCCCGACAATGCCCTGGTCGAGGTCCCTGAGGAGCACCCTGATGTCGGCCTCCTCCTGCAAAGTCTTCCGTCGGAGGTGCAGGGTCCTTCTGTTGCTGGAAGGGCCTCACCGGAAACTGGTTATGTTGATTTGGGTGTTGATCCTCCCCACCTCCACCGTACTAAGATCAGGTCGGGTACCGACTCTGAATGTGCTTGAAACCTCCACAAGTGAAACACTTCGGTCCTGGGCTCATGAAAAAGGGGCGAGGACCTGAATATCTGAACTAGAACTACTGGGGCCTGCTCCTTACTGGCCTGAATATAAAAGGTCCTATCACAGGAGTCCTGCTGCTGACTACCTTCCCCTTCAACGAACCTGGCTGGATCCCCTCCCATGGTGCACCTCCCTACGAGTGCATCCTCTCTACAACCTCTGCCTTCTTCTATACTTCCATGTACGTTGGAAGGGTGAACGGGGTAAGAACATACTAGAGCGATGTACGAAGAGCCTCCTCCAAACGACATTCCCGAGACTCCTCATCCTGAAATAGATCCAGAGTAAAGTGTACGAGACCTTTAAACGTGATCCCCAACTCTCTTACTGCCATATTATCCTGCTAGATGGAGAGTAACTCCTGCCGGTTCTCCGCCTTGATCATAGAAGAAAGGAATTCCTCTCGGAACTCTTTCTCAACGTCAGCGCACAAAACCTATGCCTCTGACCTCTCCCTGAGGTAGAGCGTCCACCACTAACGCACCACACCTCTCAATTGAGTGACTACTAGGGGAACCCAGTACTCCCTCAGATCACGAATCAAAGTAAAAGTGATCCCTAGCTCCACAAGGCATCCCTCTCTCTCCATATCCGAAGTACTACCCTCGTACTTCTTGAGAGTTTGTCGCTGGAAAGAATGGAGAGTCTTCTGCCACTCATCATCTTCCTCCTATTGGTCAATCCTCAACTAATCGACCACCTGAATCTGCTGGGCTTCGGCTGTCTAAGTTAGCCGGGGACGACATCCAGGTGCCATAGCTATGCGATAAACAAAGATCACCTAAGCCCAAGTATCAAGGAAATTTATCAAGGATTCATTTTATCATTTTATTTCAATTTCTTTCCCAGAACACCCAAATCATGTAAAACACAATCATGATGATTCATGTACCTTCCCTAGGGTCTCTACCCTGCAATTAATATAGTCTCACTTGGTCGTTAGGTAGGCTCACAGTCCTTGCATCGGATCACAGGGGGCCCTAAAATCTCGTGTCCTAGCCGGTATTCTCTGGCCTATGTCACACACCAAGATCAGCCAACACTGTCGCCCTAGCATCCCATGTAATCATCACTATGCCTAACTCCATCCTCCATTCAATCTCTCAACCATAACCTCTGATACCATTCTGTCACGACCCCCTCCCACCATAGATGCCCCTCCTGAGCTGGAAATGGTGAAAGGGAGATAATGACCCTCGAGTCCCGCCTCCAGTAGGATACGGAGTGGCGACTAGCACCAAGGGTATGAGTTTTCACAAATATGGGAGGAATTACCCTTTTTATTATTTATGATCGGGAAATAGGATGAGTCAAACACCAAAAGAAAAAGAAACATGTAAATGAAAATAAACCCAAACCAATCCCACATGCATGTTTAAACAATTCTGAAACAAGGCACAAGAAAAACAAATCTCAAAAGTACAATACCAAAAGAAACAAGAGTACATCAAACTGAAACAACTCCAGCAGTCCTGACTAGTAGGGTCCCATACGGCCCTGGTAGTCCTCCTGGAAACATGAAAGTAAACGTAGGGTGAGCATACAAGTATAATCAGTAGGGAAACCTATGGTTCTCGTGCATAGGTGGGGAGACATCCTAATGTCTCGTGAGAACAACAGAAGAAACCAAAACATAGAAAGGAATTCTATCCACCCAACCTCACCAGCCAAGGTCACCAAAAACACAAAACCTCATGTAGTAGTTTATAAGAACAAGATTATTGGGTACCTCACACCATTTTCAACTAGTTAACTGCTCTTCTAAAAGACGTATGTCCTGATGCTACCACATTCTTTCCGCCCGCACACACTTTGGCATCACAACCACATTACCCGCCCGCACACACCTGGGCCTCACAACCACATATCCCGCCCGCACACACCTTGTAACACCCCGATATTTTATGAAAAATATTCTTTTAATTTCATTAATGTCTTGTGTTGTATTCTACACAAAGATTACCATGCGCTATACGCAACACCGTATTAGCTTGCAATATACGCAACACTATTCGTAGATCGTGTTACACACAATTTTGATAATAGTTATTCTACGCAACATTGAGTATATATATATATATTCAATGTATAAATGAAATATGGTTGGATTCTGTTCTACAAAACAACGAAGGATTCTTTCACAACACGCAACCCTGACTTGTCTTGCATTACACGCAATCACGACCTTTCTCGATAGCGTGTGTTGTAAGCAATACCGGGTTTTAATAAACAATGATATATTATTATAATATTGTCATGAACTAGACATTATGAATAGTGTTAACTAAATTTTGAATTCTATAACATTATTATTCATCTTACACATTTCTAGAACATGGTATAAGAACAAAATAAATTTTTCAGGTAAAATAAGCATTTTTAAAAAAATGCAGTTTTGCCGCCTTTTGATGGCGCAACCACTTTAAATCTATTTTTTGACATGTTTATAAGTTCAATTTGACAAAATAAAATTCTTCTTTTGAATCAGGATATAAAAATTTACATTAGATAAAGTTTTGATATTTCTCCGATAACTTTCATATTTTAATGAATAGTAAAAACACGCTATATTTTAATTAAAAACAACTTTTTTCATCGCAATATCTTATGTGGTAAAATTATAATATCGAATGGTTTAAAAGTATAAATAGAATATATTTTTACCATTTAATATAATTTATTTCATTAGCATTGATTTTACCTTGAATTCGTAGGTTAAATCAATTCAATCTTTTGCAATGTTTTAAAGAAAAACCCATTTTCTCTGGACAACGAGATTAATTTTAATTTAATTTCTGCATATTTTGTGTTTTGAATTTGGAAAAATGGATTCCATATTCGGAATCAGTGGGTCCAAATTATGATAATAAGCTACTTTTTGTTGGGCATTGTGAATAGTAACTACGGTAAATTTTATTTACTATAGTTAAAGGTAAATAGGGTAATTAAGGGTAAATATAAGATTATAAAATTACACTAACACTTGGAAAAAATCCTATTGGATGGCTAAAAGTAGACCCATATAACCTAAGTGTCGGATTAGATTCATTTTAGGGACTTTTGTCCATGAAAATAATTTAATTATTATCCGAGATTGTTTATACTTTGGTATTTACTGGGCTGTATTTTATCATCCACATCCATGTTTCCTCAATATGTAATATTTATATCCTTATACAATAGTTGATATCCAATTTTACACTTCTTTGAGTTTTTAGTAAAAGATATGAAAGGAATCATTTGTCATTTTTCGTACGAGGTACTTTTTGACTTTTCCAACAAAATTTAGAGAAGAATGTTTTTTTAACATATACGGCATGAATGGATTTTTAAAACATTATTTCCAAGAAGATTAATTTATAAGTTTTCATGTTTATTTTTAATCAACTTCTTTTAGTTTAAAATTATATGACATGTTAAGAAAGGAAAAATGTTTTTGAATTAGAAACGATATTTTCCTCAAGAATGGAGTTCAAGTGTTTTATCAAAATTATTTTACATATAAGATAATAAAGGGTTCTGTTTTTATCCCTATTATTAAATTAATTTGATTATGTTGTGATGGAATTATTTTTATGAATTCCTTTATATTATATGAATTATTTTATGATGTCATGATGTTTAAGATTCCAATTTTTATTACATGGGTTATGCTATGATGTATGGTTTATGATTTTGTGGCACACATAAGAATGGTATCATTATGAGATGGGTGGGACCTATATCTCCCTCCAATTCATTGGGTAAAGATTTTATATCTCATTCGATAGACATGGCTGGAACGGTAGGTTATACCGGTTCAGTGAAACAAGACTGAAACGAGGAGTGAACTCGGTTCATAAAGGGACTTTGTCCACTAAGATAGTCTTGGAAATGAGTCTTGACTAAAAAGAAATGATTCTCTATGATTATGTGTGTATTCCACAAAGTTTCATGTTTTAAGTTATGATTATTGGGATTACATTTCACTGCTATGATTTATCCCATGTTATGAAATTATGATCTCTTTTGCCGGTTAAGATTTCCAAAAGATATGTTCTTATGAATATGACGTGATTGATATTTCTTTTGTTTACCCTTACTAAGCATTTGAGCTCACCCTTTTATGTTTTCTTTTCCCCACAACATAAAGAATGGATTTAGGTTTAAAAAAAAGAAGATCATTATAGGAGATATTGAAGATCTTTCACCACGATTTGAAGATTATATTCCGAGATTCCAAAGACACTAAACTATTACGGTCCTTTGTGTGTGTTTTTGTTATGTACTAAGTATTCCACAAAAGTAATGTAATTTCCATGTACGTAAGGATTCGGGTATCTACAGTTGGTATCAGAGAAAAGGTTTAGTCAACCTTTGGAAACTAGGATGTGAGAACGTTAGTGAGATCCCTAGAGATATTTCTAAGGTATGTCTAGGGATGTCCCTAAGGATAAGTATACATATAGGAAATAGTCCTAGAACTAGAGTAAAGATCTTAGAATTTAAACTATGATGTTAGATATTAAGGGTACTCCCCCTTTACTATGTTGTTTTCCCTAGGATTAATTTTTCCTCTCACACTATTCTTTTTGGGTTTTAGACGATGGCTGGAACCCGAAGGAACCGTGTTGATCACTGTAATGGACAATGAAATGATTGTCCTCCTGAAAAAACAAGTGATATTGGATATGGAGTGCAAAATATTATTGCTATACCTACACAAGCTATGAATCATTCTGGACTTCCAAATGAGCAGAGAAGGGAACAATATTCTATTGAGTCCTTCATTCGGCAACGTCCACCTTCTTTCAGTGGGTCTTCCGATCCACTTGTTGCTGAACAATGGATCAGTACCACTGAAAAGATATTTTCAGTTCTTCAATGTTCTAAGTATGATAAAGTCATCTTAGCAGTTTATATTTTGGAAGGTGATGCTGATCCATGGTAGAATCTTATTAAGAATACGAGGCAAAGGGATGAAATTGAGTCCATGGAATGGGATGAGTTCAAGAACTTATTTTTCAATAAGTACTTCCCTCGTATTCTTCAAACAAAGATGGAGGAGGAGTTTCTTGAACTAAAGCAAAAGGATGATGAATCTGTTGGTATATACGAAGTGAATTTTACAAGGCTTGCAAGGTATGCATCTGGATTTATCGTCCAACCTGAAAGTAAAGTTGATCGATTCTTCAGTGGATTAAAACCACATCTTCGAAGGGCATTAGCTATAAGAGACTTCAGTAGCTATGAAAAAATTGTGCATTGTGCTATCAAGGTAGAAATGGAAGTTGGTGTTACTTATCCATCTCATAGTTTTGACAAGAAACATGGAGTTCAAGGAGAAATCTCAGAATAATGGTGAAAAGAAAATGAATGTTTCCCTATGCTCAAAGTGTGGAAAGAAGTATGGTGGAGATTGTCTTAATGGGACAAGTAAATGTTTCAAATGTGGAAGGGAAGGTCATCAGGCATTTGAATTCCTCAATGATGGGAAGATGATGTCTAATGATGTAAACAAAGGAAGGGATACACAGAATGAACCTACTACACTTCAATGATTCAAGTGCAAGGAAATGGGTCATTATGCTAATAAATTCCCTAATCCCAGGGTTAGTGATGATCGACATGAGAAACCACTTAAGGCAAAGGAAAAAGGGAAGTCAAATTCCATCACTATTGGCGATGTTGAATATGAAAACAATGTGGTGGAATGATTAAGTGTTTATGTAATGGGATTCCAAAATAATGTCGTATATAGTATTATGGAATATTGGAATATTTATGTATTGGTCTACTGTGGTTTTCAATAATTTTATGGTACCGGTAACCATGGAAAGTGATTGAGATATTTTTGGAAAATGATGATATGCACATAATGAAGGGAAAACGAGAAAATAAAATATTTGACAGTATTCATGAGCTCATGATTGATATAAGGACTAAGTGATATCATGGTTTGAGTATATAGAATTTTGAGGATTTTGGTATGTGGAGAGTGTTAACTTTTAACTGCATTCATGTTTTCACTATGGTTCAATGGGTATTCATTTTTTTCAAGAGAATACATGATTAAGGTATTCACATGATTGGAATGTGACGAACAATATATATATATGGGGGATAAATGATGGTATTCACATGCTTGGTTGATGACATTTGAAGTAATCGTTTTCTTTATACTATGACCTTGGACCGAAGTATTTTAGATAAGCCTAAATATTGGAATGGATTATGATGTACATATGATATGTATTGTTTAAGGATAGAACTTTTTTCGATATTACTAATGGGATTTTATAGTAATGGAGTTTTAGAAAAAGGAAAACCTGCAGGACGGGTGACAGCCCATCGCGTCGGACAAGGCTGTGGGAATCGAACCCACAACCGAAGTGTGACTGGCCTTTATCGCCTACCACTGGCCTACAGGAAGTCCCTGGTTAGTAGAAACTAGTTTTATTTTATTACACTGTATGATATATGAAGTATAAGTTCATTTTTGGAATCGTATACGATTAACCTCACCATAGATGGAAATTGTTCAAAGCACGAACAACAGTGAAATTGTACCAAAATCATGTAAGTATTTCTTTTAATTCATCAAATTTCGGGAAACGATCTTGAAAACCAAAAATGTTGTCCTAGTGATCTTATATCTGATGAATCATATGGTACCCTAGATCATCACAAATTTATGGCTTTGCGATTTTTGGCTTTTTTATATCCATGTTCTCTACCACTCTCCATCAAAAGTTGATGGTTAGATTTTTCTTCCATATCAATATTTTCACCTATGTTCTCCTACGTGGAAACCCAATGATGAGTTAATTTGGGTAACTGCTACATTTCATACTTTAGTTTTTAAATCCATGTTTTGGTATTCCTTTTTACAATGTGGGTTTCTATTAAACAAACTTTCGATTAGTAAACCATTTATAACCTCGACGAATTTCGAGGGCGAAATTCATTTTAAGGGGGGTAAAATGTAACACCCCGAGATTTTATGAAAAATATTCTAATAATTTCATTAATGTCTTGTGTTGTATTCTACACCAAGATTGCCTTGCACAATACACAACACCGTATTTGCTTGCAGTATACACAACACTATTCTTGGATCGTGTTACACAAAATTTTGATAATAGTTATTCTAAGCAACAATGAGTATATATATATATATATTCAATGTATAAATGAAGTATGGTTGGATTCTGTTATACAAAACATCTAAGGATTCTTTCACAACATGCAACCCTGACTTGGCTTGCATTACATGCAATCACGACCTTCCTCGATAACGTGTGTTGTACGCATTACCGGGTTTTAATAAACAATGATATATTATTATAATATTTTCATGAACTAGCCGTTATGAATATTTTTAACTAAATTTTGAATTTTATAACATTATTATTCATCTTACACATTTCTAGAACATGGTATCATAAGAAAATAAATTTTTTGGGTAAAATAAGTATTTTTAAAAAAATGCAGTTTTGCCACCTTTTGATGGCGTACCCACTGTAAATCTTGTTTTTGACATGTTTGTAAGTTCAATTTTACAAAATAAAATTCTTCTTTTTAATCAGGATATAAAAATTTACATTAGATAATATTTTGATATTTTTCCGATAACTTTCATATTTTAATGAATAGTAAAAACACGATATATTTTAATTAAAAACAACTTTTTTCATCATAATGTCTTATGTGGATAAATTATAATATTGAATGGTTTTAAAGTATAAATAGAATATATTTTTACCATTTAATATAATGTATGTAATTAACATTGATTTTACCTTGAATTCATAGGTTAAATCAATTCAATCTTTTGCAATGTTTTAAAGAAAAACCCGTTTTCTTTCGACAACGGGATTATTTTTAATTTAATTTATGCATATTTTTTGTATTGAATTTGGAAAACTGGATTCCATATTTGGAATCAGTGGGTCCAAATTATGTTAATATGCTACTTTTTATTTTTGGGCATTGTGAATAGTAACTACGCTAAATTTTATGTACTATAATTAAAGGTAAATCGGGTAATTAAGGGTAAATATAAGATTATAAAATTACCCAAACACTTGGAAAAAATCCTATTGGATGGATAAAAGTAGACCCATATAACCTAAGGGTCGGATTAGATTCATTTTATGGACTTTTGTCCTTGAAAATAATTTAATTATTATTAAAACCAAAGAATGTGACAACATGTCATTTTCATAAATCTTATAAGTATAATAATTTTATTTTAGTGATAAACTTCATGTAACTTCGAAACTTAATAGTATCCATAAATCTAATACAATTATCTACATCATTGGAATTTATTTAGAATTTTTAGGGATTAATTAATTATCATTTATTATGACACAAAGATGATGGAGTAATTGTCTTATTAATGAAATATTGACATAATTAATGTTATAAATGCCCAAATAAATGTAATTTGAGACTTTTTATGACTTACATTAATTTTATAGGTTAGTATGACATGTTATTGTTGATATAAGTAACTTCGTTTGAACTTATCATTCTGTTATGAATTTCATAAAAATCATGTACCAAATAGTGTCAAAATTGACATAAATTAGTTTTTAAAACAAATATTATATTATTAATTGTTATTTAATTCCTAAAAATCTAAGGTTCGGCCAAATGACTTAGATAAGGATATATATATTAATAATAAACAACTTGGGGGTCGTTTGGCTTGTTATGGTAAGTTTATTAACCATATAGTGTAAAAAAACAAAAAGACACGGTAAAAGTTAAATTATTTAACTTAGAGTTAAA
The DNA here is from genome assembly GCA_963277665.1 of Viscum album. Classification (NCBI taxonomy): domain Eukaryota; kingdom Viridiplantae; phylum Streptophyta; class Magnoliopsida; order Santalales; family Viscaceae; genus Viscum; species Viscum album. The sequence goes on from OY728121.1 coordinate 1,771,930,572, forward strand.
TCTAATTGATAAGGTTAAAATAATAACCTAAACATGTCTAAATCCAATTGTATGAGGTGATTTAGACCCATATCCACTTTATATTCTAAATAAGTCCCTTTGGAACCATTATAAACCGAATTTTACCTTAATATAAAATAATATTTAGAGATTTTCCTAAGGTGCCCCTCTCCTCCCTTATAAAAGGGAACCTCCTCCCTCTCCTCCTCACACCCATTTGAGCATTCAAGCTCGTCCAAACCCTGCCAAAATCTCTTCTACACTTCCCTAGTATCATTCTAGAGTTCCTTGTCTTCTTCAAAGACCATACATCGTTCTTTAAGTGGAGGTTAAGTGAAGGCACGTCAAAAAGAGGTAATATCCATTACCGATCTTTTTCAATTTCTTTCTTCTTCAACTTCTTCTTATTTAGTTTTTTCATGATAAAGTAATAACATAAGTATTTCTTATATAATGATATGTTATTATAAATATGAAACAACTCTAATTAACCTTCTATCCATCCTACGGAAAAAGGAAATTATCGCGCGTGCGTACGTACGGAATACCGTCTCCACGCCATGGTGTAATCTATTTTCCGCCACAACCTTAATTGGATGGGTATAATGGTGTAATTATTAACTATATATGATTATTATAAAGTGATATTGATACTGAAATAGTATACATACACTTCAACACAATTCCACGACCATGGGAATGATATCATCGCTTGTGCGTTCGTACGGACTACCGTCTCCACGACGCGATGAGATTCATTATCCATGTTAACCATTACAGAATGATTATAAAGTATATATAATGAAATATAATGAAATATATGACATGGTAAATCTACTGGATTTATGTATATATATATTTCATCTACTTACTTCCATTCAAGACAATAAGGAAAGGAAAACAGCGTTCATGCGTACGTACGGACTACCGTCTCCATGAACAGTGTGTTTCATTTCATTTATCTATCTTTTATATATATATATATACTGAATATATATGATATATAAATCATATTTTATATTCTGGGAGTAATTAAATCATGATATAAGTAATAATAATGTCAAGAACAACAAGTCCAAACACCTACGATAAATGAAATGATTTTACCCAAAACACTTCTTTAACATGGAATTTACAAAAGAACAGGTAATATAAAGTCATAAGTGAACCATATATGATATCATAACAATGAATATCATTCTCTAATAATTCAATGACATTATTTAAATCATTATACAGGAGTTTCAGACACTTACGAAGCAAATCGGACATAAGGTAAGGGAAATGTCACAATCTCATTTTTATCTGAGATTGTTTATACTTTGGTATTTACTGGGGTGTATTTTATCATCAACATCCATGTTTCCTAAATATGTAATATTTATATCCTTCTACAATAGTTTATATCCAATTTTTCCCTTTCTTTGAGTTTTTAGTAAAAGATATGAAGGGAATTTTTTGTCATTTTTCGTACGAGGTACTTTTTGACTTTTCCAACAAAAGTACGAGAAGAATGTTTTTTAACTTATACGGCATGAATGGATTTTTAAAACATTATTTCCAAGAAGATTACTTTAAAAGTTTTCATGTTTATTTTTAATCAACTTCTTTTAGTTTAAAATTATATGACATGATAAGAAAGAAAAAATGTTTTTGAAGTAGAAAGGATATTTTCCTCAAGAATGGAGTTCAAGTGTTTTATCAAAATTATTTTCCATATAAGATAATAAAGGGGTCTGTTTTTATCCCTATTATTACATTAATTTGATTATGTTGTGATGGAATTATTTTTATTAATTCCTTTATATTATATGAATTGTTTTATGATGTCACGATGTTTAAGATTCCCATTTTTATTACATGGGTTATGCTATGATGTACAGTTTAGGATTTTGTGGCACACATTAGAATGGTATCATTATGAGATTGGTGGGACCTATATCTCCCTCCAACGCATTCGGTAAATATTTTATATCTCATGATATAGACATGGATGGAACGGTAGGTTATACCGGTTCAGTGAAACATGACTGAAACGAGGAGTGAACTCGGTTCAGAAAGGGACTTTGTCCACTAAGATAGTCTTGGCAATGAGTCTTGACTAATAAGAAATGATTCTCTATGATTATGTGTGTATGCCACAAAGTTTCATGTTTTATGTTATGATTATTGGGATTACATTTCACTACTATGATTTATCCCATTTTATGAAATTATGATCTCTTTTGCAGGTTAAGATTTCCAAAATATATGTTCTTATGAATATGATGTGATTGATATTTCTTTTGTTTACCCTTAATGAGAATTTGAGATAACCCTTTTATGTTTTCTTTTCCCCAGGACATATAGAAAGGATTTATGTTTTAAAAAGAAGAGGATATTTATGGGAGATGTTGAAGATATTTCACCACGATTAGAAGATTATATTCCGAGTTTCCAAAGACACTAAACTATTACGGTCCTTGTGTGTGTGTTTTTGTTATGTAATTCATATTCTGCAAAAGTAATGTAATGTCAATGTACGTCAGGCTTCGAGTATCTACACACCTGGGCCTCACAAACCTCAATCACATCCCCGCCCGAACACACCTGGGCCTCATCCCGATGATTCTTGGGAACAATAAACCTACCCGAGGAGTCTTGGGATAAAACCACCCCAATCGAAACCTACCCAATGAGTTTTGGGTGTAAGGTCACCTCAACCAATCCCAGCCTATTGAAGAAGGAGAAGGAAGGAGCTAGTAACTAATGGGAAAACACCCTCTCCCATGAAACAGGAGTGTTCGACACTAAGTGCTCAACATAGGGGGGGTGCGACAAAACACAAAGATACAAATACATATATCTCTTCCAAACACACATCCCAACCTATGGCTTCTAAACATATAAACCGAGCACGTGCCTCAACACTGCTATTATAAAGCATGCCTACAACAAACAAACCAAACCCCATTTAGGTTTTCATGTTTGAATATATTTAGTTTATTAGTTCCTTAACTAATGGGAAATTAACCACAACCAACCATATAAATCTTTCTTAAAATATATCCCTTCCAACCACAAATCAAGTTAGATAAAACACAAGCAACACAAACCAACCTTTTTATCATCAATCATTCCCCATTGATTGTTCCTACATTTAATTCATTATCATTCCCCACAGTTAATTTATCAACTTTACACTTTCTTTTTTACATCACAACCCATTACTATAGCCCTGCTGCAATTATATCCACATCTCCACAACCGTATCACAAACCAAGGCTTGTGCCACATCATTACCCCTTTAATATCGTCTATCGTAGCCCCGCTTCCCATCTTATTTGTCAAAACCCAGGATTCACCCCCCCCCTTTCAATGACCACATAACAAAGACAACACCCACATGTTCATTATTCCATTTATTTCAACCGGGGTGATCACACAAGGGTTCCAGACATTCATTTAATCAGCCAACTTTACATGATTAACCAATTTCCAAATTCCACAATGTTTCCACTCACAAACATTATATAATGATAGGGAAAAAATTAATTGCACAAGAAAATTCCCCCAATGACCGTGATTTTAATTAGGAATAAGCCTATGCAATTCACAACATAACAATAGGATAAACAATGATAAAAAAACAACATCCCCAACCCCATTATTTAAGCCAATTATTATCTTCATTAAACTGGTTCAACTATGTCTCGTGAAAGTAAGAAGAAACCCATCCCTTATGATGAACAAATTCGAGAGACGAAGGTAAAATCCCTACATCAAAATGTTCTGATCACAACGCTCCCCCAGATCATATTTAGAAGACGCCCATCAGCGTCCGTTGCTTATGAAAAAACCTGGAAAAAAACTCCTCGGGTGGAATCTAGGAAGGAAAGGCCAAAGGGAAAGCAACGGATCCAAGCTCAAAAGATCCACCTCGTCATTACGATCTCGAGGCAGCTGACGGATCATAAATCGGAGCTCGGACGAAGATGTTATGAAAGAAAGGAGCATTGGAGTCTCTTATGAGAGCGTTGCTCAAAGGAATGGTGAGGAGAGGAATGGTATGAAAAGGAGCCAAGGCCCACTCCTTTTATAGGTGCGAAAAACTACATTACAGGACATGTACATTCTAGTACACGGCATATACTCGGCCATTCCACACGGTCGCCATGCAGCTTCCAACACAACATTCAACGCGGCATACGGCTGTTGACTAGTCACCACACAGTTTTAGGGTAACACGTACATGGGGAGGAACTAAACGGCATGAATTATGGGCTACATGGTGTGTAAACATTTATTTCATGTGGAAAGGACACATCTTCAACACGGGGTATACCCGGAAAGGTGGTACATGGTGTGTACTCACACTACACGGCGTGTAGTTACAATATTCTGACAACTGTGAGAAAAGTCCATTCTACCCTCCAGAACACTTCATGACCTTCTTTTCGACAAAGGAATGTGCCGAAGAGGTCTGTGCCATTACAATTGTTCCCTTATCTTAACCCTTCATCTCAAACATAAAACACATCTTGGGATTCTGTGAAAATTAATCATAAGAAAGGGGTGAGCTCATATGCTCAGTAAGTGTAAATAATTTATCAGAAGCTATAAACTTTTAAGGAATGATGTATAATAAAAATAATAGTCATTTAAATATAATCATGAACATAATATGGAAAAAATAAATCAATAATTACCATATAGACATGAAAATGAATATTTTACTAGTCAAATAATCACAAGTAATAACTAATTTCATATTGAGGGAATGCCTAATGCCAAACATCATTAACACATAGTCAAGGCCTTGTGCCAAGTATAAAAATAAAATTTTGGTCAAGGCCTTGTGCCAAGACACATGTTTGTCTTATGAGACCTACCGATGTATCGAGGAGCTATAGCGGGCTCCACCCATCACTTACTAAGTCCATTTCATTTCACATATGAAAAAGATGAAACATAACATAAACATTCATATTAAAACCAGCATACGAAATGTAAATACATCAACAATAAAACATGAATGTTATAAAAATTGAACATCCATAGTCAAATATATCATAACTCATTCAATAATATATGGACGATTTTATTATAATAAATCAACCCCAATCAAAAAAAATATCTAGTAATGGATGCTGACATAGTTGAAAATGATGAGTAAAACTTTTTGAGAGAAATATTATTTTTTAAAAATAATTTAAATGTAACACATTTATAAAATAAGTAATTTAAGAGATATTTTGGAGTCAAATTTTCCCATACCACTTTTAAATTTTCGAAAAGAATTATCTTTTCAAAACATTCATTTCCATTTAAATAAATCCTTATAATCATTTTAAAAACCTGGACATTAATTAAAAATATTTTGAGAGATAAATCATTAAAACATATAAAATTATGATCTTGATAAAGAGTAAATTTCAAAAATCCTTAAAATATTCATTTTGAAATCATTTTAATGAAAAATAGTCATGGATGATAATAATGTCCCAGTAAATACTTACACATAAACAAACTCAGATAACAATGAGATTGAGAAATTAACTCTTACCTTGCCATTTTCCTTTAGTCGAGGGTATATTTAACCTCCTATATGAAGATTTTAGTATGTTATTAAATTATACCAGAACCATTTTAATATTTATGATATCATACATGATTTTTATTACATTATACTACCGATTTGATAATAATTTCTATGTTAAATTAACATTTCCGGTAATAATCACTTTCTTTATCATACATGTTTTAACTTGTTACACTTGATTATATCACATAGATCAATATTTAAATAATTCTAGAATATAAAACAAAATTTATATATCATATATATTTAGAATATATATATGTATAATCGACCTATATATAAAATTAAAAACACCATTTATGGAGACGGTAGTCCGTACGTACGCATAAACGTTGTTTCCGTTTTCATACTTTATTGAACGGAACTATGTGAATAAGATATATGTATATACATACACATATATATATATATATCGAGAAGAAATATAATGTCATATATCACATACATATTAATAATATATATTTTTATAATCGTAAATGAATGATGAACGTGGAAATGAATCCCATCGTGTCATGGAGAGGGTATCCGTATGTACGAACAAGCAACAATATCATTTCATTAAAGGTGTGGAATTAGATGATATATTAATTTTACAGAGACAATTATAATGATATTTTAATTATTTATATACATATTACTCATCATTATATCCATCCAAATAACATAGTTTTAAAAACAAATTGCACCACAGCATGGAGACGGTAACCTGTATGTACGCACGCATGGTGACATTATCATTAATAATATGGATATAATTGTGAATATAGTTGTGAAATAATTATAATAAAATCACAGTATATATAAGATATTGTAGTTATTATTTTAGAATTGAAAATACAAAGAAATAGTAAGTGTAAGAATAAGAGAACTTGGAAGAGGGTGGTGAAACCATTACCTCTTCTTTGGGTTCTTCCTTTTGATTTGTGAAAACGGGATCCATAGGCTTGCTTAATGACCAAAGGAATGACTCTATGATGAGGTTAGGATAGTTTGGATGATATTTGGTCAGGGGTTGGCCGAGCCAAATGGCTTTGGAGGTTTGATTTTGAGACAAGGTGAAGTGACCTTTTATAAGAGGGTTGAGGGTCACTTTAAGAAAAGATTAAAGTATTAATTTATTATAAAATCATATTCACTTTATAAGGGTTACAAATGAATTTATTTAGAGAATTATATGGTTATGGGTCGAAATCCACTCATCCAATAGGTTTTAGACATGTTTAGGTTACCACTTTAACATTATCTTTTAGATTCAACTCTTAGTTAAATAGTTTATCATTTTCCGTGTCTTCTTGTATTTATACTCTATATGGTTAATAAACAAACAATAAACTTCCTAGATAACCTCATGTGGATCATTAATGACATAGATAATATTATTTAATCCCTTTTCAGAACCTTAATTTTTTAGGAATATTATATGAACCAATAATATAGTATTTGTTTTGAATATTAATTTTATGTCAATTTTGACATTATTTTGTATTTGGTTTTTGTGAAAGTCATAAAAACATGGATACTTAGAAAAAGATACATTTAATCATCCCTAACATGTCATATTCATCTTGGAAATTCTTGGAAGTGATAATATTTTTTAAATTATATTTATTTTAATATTTATATTACCATTTATTTGATTCCTTCATTAATAAGGTAATTACTGCATAATCATTTTGTCATAAATAAATTTAATAATTTAATATCTAAAAATTAAAATTATAATACCATGATGTAGGAAATAGTTTTATATTTCTAATTAATATTTATAGTCGAATTTATCTTATGTATAACCCTATATTAAAAATGGTTTAGTTAATAAACCTTGAATTTAACACTTTTAACTCTTCTTTGAATTAAATAATCATAAATATCCTAATCTAATCCAAGTGGACCTAAATAATCAGATTTTATTCCTAAGGTTGTTTTTGGTCGAATTACACTTTTCCAATATAATTGGGACACGTGTTTGGGTAAGATTAATATCATTTTTACCCTTACTTACCCTTTTCACTTTTAACTGTGGTAAATAAAAGTGAAAAGTTACTATTTATTAAAAATTATTTTTAGCTTATTGAACCACATTTTTCTTACTGATAAAAATAGTGTGTTTCGAAAATTTAAAATTCAACTTACATAAGTGGTAAAATTATGTTTTATGCGAATTTTCAAATTCTCATGGGAGGTGGGTAAAACACGGAGAAAGGTTTTAAAAAAATTATATATCTAATATTATTACAAATTGACTCTAATGAATTAAGTTTAACATATATAGGTATTATGTATCAATTGTTACCTAAAATAAATTTAAATAAAATAAATAATTATTTAAATAAAACGTCGGTTTTGAACAATAACATAGTGATTTTCACTATTCGTAAAAAGTTCATAGTTTTCTGAAAAATACCAAAAATTTACCCTAAGCTAATTTTGATATTACAAATTCAAAAATGTATTCTATATTACCAAATTAAAAACATAGATGTTTCATTTATTAATTTAAAATTAATTCCCATTGTCAAAATCAAAAAGCGTATTTTTAAGAAACTATAACTATCAAAAGATTGACACTTGTATATGTCCAATGTCAAAGTGAAATTACAAAAAATGACCAGCATTGTATTAAATTTTAATTATATAATTTATTTATACTTCCAAACCATTAAAATGTATTATTTAACACTATAAATTATTTTGATTAAAAAAGTTGTTTTCAGTTAAAATATAGTATTTTTCACTATTCACCCAAATATTAAAGTTATCAGAAAAACACCAAAAAAAATTGAAACGAAATTATTATGTCCGAATTCTAAAAAAGAAGTTTATTTTTTAAAATTGAATATATAAAATTTTCAAATATTGGATTTAAAACGGGTTCACAATTAAAAGGCGGTAAAAGTGTATTTTTTGAAAATAGTTCTTTTCTCTAAAAAAAATGAATTAGTTCTTACATTATGTCTAAGAAACCGGTAATATGGATTCTATAATTATAAGGATTATATATAGTTAAAAATTTATTTAATACTATTCATAACCACTTTTGAATTACTAGTTTGGTATGTCGTGGTACATTTGAACTTAGTGTTGCGTATAGTGCAAGTAATTGAATTACTTTGAAGAAATAGTGTACTATTAAATCTTGTGGTGTTAAATTCTTCCATCCTTCAATAAATTGCATCCTCAAAATTTGAAATTGTTCTTCTAAAAAAAAAGGATGAAAATAGAAAATAAATTTCTGGAGAACTCATATCAGAAATTGGGTTAATAAAATTTAGTCTTAATAAGTAAGATATATATATATATATACTTGACAATTAGAGTTACATACTTTAACTAATTCCTAACACAAACTCATCTTTCAAACAAAAATATTTTGAAAAAGTATTATATTTATCCTTATAGTATAGGGTTCCAAAAATAATTAATTTATAATTCATTTGTCAAACTATTTAAAAAACTAAATTATACAAACTAGTACATCACGTAGTCCAGTTATAGGTGACACACCCTTGTCGCTCTTAGTTTGCGGGTTCATATCTCGTGGCCTTACCTGATGTGACTAGTTATTTCCCGACCTCTGGGTTTTCCTTTTTATAACAATCCAAAAATAATCTTAACAATAGTATATATTTTAAAACATATTCCATTCCAACCATTAGGGTTATCCAGAATACTTATATCCAAACTCTCCGTCCAAAATTTATAAGGACGTTAAACACAATGAAGTTACTTTTTTCTTAGTAATAACATGTGAACACCTACGTCATGTTTTATTTTAAAACACTGTAACATCCTGAATTACCATAAAACATTATTGATTACATTCATGCAACCTTAATCCTTATAGAATAATGGATATACTCCTTCTATACAATAGTTGTGTAAAATCAACAATTATGGAATGTACAAATCATTAATTAGTTTCAAGGTAGTCAACAATATCAAATATAATTCATCCAAATCAACCATCTCTTATTCCAAAATCATTACCTCATTATCATAACCATATTATGTTTTATCTTTCTCTCAACCATATATTTCCCAAACATTTAACCTGCAACTGAGTCACATTACTTGGTTCTAAACAATCTCAAGTCCTTAATGAAATAATACTACAGTACAATTCTTATATAATATATAATTCTTATAACATGTACATCATTAATACAATACTCAAATGATACAATACGTTAATAACAACATAATAACTCTTAGTCGTTTCTCTTCATCTTCAGCAGTATCATAACATGATTATTATCCAATAGGGGCATTTGGGGTATACTCGGATGATTTGGACATTGATTTGCATAGTGTCCCAACTCATGAAGATGATGAAATTTACATTTGAAACCTTTTACTCACACTTTCAATCACGTAATTGGTGTAAAGTTTCTCCACACATATAAAAATTTCTTATTCCCTTCAATCATTTACCAAATATGATTCTTTCAACATTTAACACATATGGGATAATCCTTCTTTCCCCTCTTCCCTTTATCCATCTATCTCACTACCATCCTTTTCTTCTCTTTCTTCCCTTTAAATCCATAGAACTCAGATAATTCTTCAATTATCATATTAACACATGATACTATTTCTTCATATGTTGAGAATAAATGGAAGACTATTCCTTTTCTAAATGTTGACTTAATACCAAGAATTATATAGTACTTTTTTAGTTTTTGGATCATACATGTTGATGTAGTTCTCATTCCTTCTACTAGGGGCCATTTCATAACAATGGAATACACTAGGTCAGTTTATGAATTGCAATGAATAATTCCAAACATATAAAATACCTAACATAAATTGAACAATTTATGGATATAATCCATAAAAATATTTTCATTGTGGAGGTATATACTTGTAATTCTTTCATAATGATTTGTAATGATAATTAGAATTATCCTAAGCATGTCCCCCTTTAGTGTCATAACCAGGAGTGCAGCAAGGCCCGTTTTCATGCACTAGCTCTCATTTGAGTCTATCTCAAAGTGGTGTTTTCGGGTTTTACCCCAAGGTACATCTGTGACAGAGCCACCTCTACGTGCTCGTCTGTAGATAGGGATTTATTCCATGGGAAACTCAGAAATTATCTACCTCACCAAAATTCTAGGAAGTTCTTCTATATTAATCCTCAATTTCTTTATTAGGATAGTATTCTCTAATCAGAGTTTTTCTAAATGTAATTCCAAGGTTGATACTAATATTCCTCTAATACCAACTCTAACGCCCCAACCCTAGATTCCCAGAGTCGGTGCACTATTTTAATACATTGGCACGATTATAAGGGATCATGTCTCGAAAGACCGATCAATTTTGCAGTCTTAGAAAATATATTGCATGCATGAACATTAAATTACACTTTCTAACATACAACACAAAAAAATAAGTTGATAATTCCATTGTTCCTTTAGGTTAACCCTACATCTCAAACATAAAACACTTCATGTGATCCTGGGAAAATAAAACATAAGAATGTGGTGTGCTCAGATGCTCAGTTAGGGTAAATAATTTAGCAGAAGCTATAAAATTTTAATGAAAAATGTGTAATAAAAACAATAGCCTTTTAAACATAAACTTGAACATAATATAGAAAAAATAAATCTAGAATTACCATATAAACATGAACATGGATATTCTTCTAGTCTAATAATAACATGTAAAAACTACTTTCATAATGAGGGAATGCCTAACACTGGACATCATTAACACATAGTCAAGGACATGTTCTAAGAAAAAAAATAACTTTTTTTCATGGCCTTGAGCCAAGACACTAGTTTGACTCCTGAGACCTACCAATGAAAAGGGGAGCTATAGTGGGCTCCACCCGTTACTTACTAAGTCCACTACATTCCTCGTATGAAAAAGTTGAAACATAACATAAACATTCGTATAAAAACTAGCATAAAAATGTCAATAAATTAACCATAAATCATGAATTGTATAAAAATAGAACATCCACTATCAAATATAACATAACTCATTCAATACAGTATGGATTATTTTATTATAATAAATAAACCCCAATCAAAAATAATATCTAGTAAAGGATGATGACATAATTTAAAATGACGAATAAAATATTTTGAGAGAAATATCCTTTTTTTTAAATCATTTAAAAGTCACACATTAATAAAGGAAGTAATTTAAAAGAAATTTTTTAATCAATGTTTTTCATACCAATTTGAAACATTTGAAAAGAATAATCATTTCAAAACATTCATGTTCATATAAATAAATCCTTAAAATCATTTTGAAAACATGGACATTAATTAAAAATATTTAGAGACATAAATATTTAAAACATTTTAAATTCTCATATTGATAAAGATTACCTTTCAAAAACCCTTAAAATATTCATTTTTAAATCATTTTTATGAAAAATGGACATGAATGACAAAAATGTCCCAGTAAATACTTACACATAGACAATCTCGGATAATAATGTGATTGAGGAATTAACCCTTACCTTGCAATTTCCTTTAGTTGAGGGTACGTTTAACCTCTTGTATAAATATCTTAGAATGTTATTAAATTATAACAGAACCATATTAATATTTATGATATCATACATGATTCATTTATTACATTATACTACCCATTTAATAATAATTTCCATTTTAAATTAACATTTCAGGTAATAATCGCATTCTTTATCGTACTTGTTTTAATTTGTTAGTCCTGATTGTATAACTTGGATCAAAATTTAAATAATTCCATAATATAAGACATTATTTATATATCTTATATATTTATAATATAAATATGTATAATAGACATATATATAAAATGAAAAACACCGTTTAGGGAGAAGGTAGTATGTATGTATGCATAAACGTTGTTTCCTTTTTCATATCGTATTGAACAGAACTAAGTTAATAAAATATGTTTAAGTACATATATATATATATACAATAGAATTATTATTTCATATATTACATACTTATTAGTAATATAAATTTTTATAATCATTGATGAATGGTGAACGTGGAAATGAATCTCATCGTGTCGTTGAGACGATAATCCGTACGTAAGCCCGAGCGACAATATTATTTCATTAAAGGTGTGGAATTGGATGATATATTAATTTTTTAGAGACATTATAATGTTATTTTCATTATTTATATACATATTACTCATCATTATATCCATCCAAATAACATAGCATTGAATAACAAATTACACCACGGTGTCGAGAGAGTAAGCCGTACGTACGAATGCATGGTGACATTATCATTCATATGATGGATAGATTAGTGAATATATTTATTTCATATTTATAATAAAATATAATTATATATAAGATACTAAATTTATTATTTTATAATTGAAACAACAATGAAAGATTAAGTGGAAGAATAAGTGAACTTGAAAGAGGGTGGTGAAATCATTACCTCTTTTTCAGGTTCTTCCTTTTGATTTGTGCAAAAGGGCTCCGTAAAATGGCTTTCTTACCAAAGGAAGGCATCTAGGATGATGGTATGATAGTTGGGACGATATTTGGGCCAGTTTTGGCCGAGCCAAATGGATTTGGAGGTTTGATTTCTGAGAGATGGTGATGTTCCCTTTTATAAAAGGGGTGAGGGTCACTTTAGGAAAAGATTAAAGTATTAATTTATTATACAATCATATTAGGTTTATAATGGTTCCAAATGAATTTATTTCGAGCCATTGATGTTTATGGATCTCAATACTCTCAACAAAGGGATTTTATACATGTTTAGGTTACCATTTTAACCTTATCTTTTAGATTCAACTCTTAGTTTAATAGTTTATCTTTTACCGCGTCTTCTTGTATTCTTACTATATATGGTTATTAAACAAACATTAAACATCCAAGAGAACCTCAAGTGGAACATTAATGACATATATAATACTATTTAATCCATTTTTCAAAACCATGAATTTTTAGGAATATTAGATGAACCAATTATACAGTATTTGTTTTAAATATTAATTTTATGTCAATTTTGACACTATTTGGTATTTTGTTTCGGTGAAAGTCATCAAAACTTGATTACATAGAACAAGATACATTTAATCATCCCTAACATGTCATATTAATCTATAAAATTATTTTATGTCATAAAAATATTGAAATTGTATTTATTTTAATATGTATAATATTATTTATTTGATTCGTTCATTAATAAAGTAATTACTGCATCGTCATTGTTTAATAAATAAATTTAATTATTTAATGTATAAAAATTATAAATAAAATACAACTATGTAGGAAATAGTTTTATCATTCTAATGAATATTTATAGTCGATTTTATCTTATGTATAATCCTATATTAAATATGGTTTAGTTAATAAGCATTGAATTTAACACTTTTAACACTTCCTTGAATTAAATAATAATAGATGCCCTAATCTAATCCAAGTGGACCTAAAGAATCATATTTTATTACTAAGGTTGTTTTTGGTCGAATTACACTTATCCAATAGAATTAGGACATGTGTTAGGGTTAGATTAATATCATTTTTACCCTTAATTACCATTTTTACTTTTAACCATGGTAAATAAAAGTAAAAAGTAACTATTCATAAAAAATTATTTTTATCTTATTAAACCACATTTTTTTACTGATATCAACCGTGTCTCTTGGAATTTAGAAATTCTACTTACATAAGTGATAAAATTCGGTTTTATGTGAATTTTCAAATTTTCCTAGGAGGTGGGTAAAAGACTGTGAAAAGTTTAAAAAAATTTATATATCTAATATTATTACAAAATGACTCCAATGGATTAGGTTTAAAATATATAGGTAATATGTATCTATTTTTAACTAAATCATTTTTAAATAAAATAAATAAAAATTTAAATAAAAATTTATTTGTAAAGAATAACTATGTGTTTTTAACTATTCATCAAAAATAGAATGTTTTCTGAAAAATACAAAAAATTTACCATAAGATAATTTGTATATTCCAAATTCAAAAATGAATTCTGTTTTACCAATTTAAAAACATATATGTTGAATTTATTAATTCATAATTAATTCTCATTGTCAAAACCAAAAGGCGTATTTTTAAGAAACAATAACTATCAAAAGATTGAAACTTTATTATGTCCAATCTCAAAGTGAAATTACATACAATGACCAGAATTGTATTTAATGCAAATAATATAATCTATTTATACTTCCAAACAATTAAAATTTTTAATTTATCACTATAAATTATTTTGATTAAAAAATTTGTTTTGAGATAAAATATAGTATTTTTCACTGTTCACCCAAATATGACAGTTGTCAGAAAAAGACCAAAAATTTATTGAAACTAAATTATTATTTCTCGATTCAAAAGAATAAGATTATTTTTCCAAAACAAATATATAAATGTTTCAAATATTGGATTTAAAAAGTGTTCACCATTAATAGGCGGGAAAAGTGCATTTTTTGAAAAATACTTATTTTCTCTGAAAAAAATTAATTAGTTCTTACATTATATTTAAGAAACTCATAATATGGATTCTAAAATTATAAGGTTTATATATAGTAGAAAATTTAGTTAATACTATTCATAACCGCTTTTTAACAGCTAGTTTGGTAAGTCGTGAGGTGATTGAACTCAATGTTGCGTGTAGTGAAATTTATTGAATTACTTTGAAGAAATAATGTACTATTAAATCTTGGGGTGTTACATTCTTCCCTCCTTCAATAAATTGTGTCCTCACAATTTGAAATTGTTCTTCAAAAATAAATGGCTGAAAATAGAAAATACATTTGTGGAGAACTCATATCAGAAATTGCGATAATAAAATTTAGTCTTAATAAGAGACATATATATATATATATATACTTGACAATTAATGTTACATTATTTAACTAATTTCTACCACAAAATCATCTTTCACTCAAAAATATTTCTAAGAAATATTCTATTTATCCTAATCGTATAGGGTTCAAAAATTAATGAATTTATAATTTATTTGTCCGACTATTTAAAAAAACTAAACTATACAAACCAGTATATCTCGTAGTCCAGTTGTAGTTGATGCACCCATGTCGCTCTTCGGTTGCGGGATCAAGTCTCGTGGCCTTACCAGACGTGACTAGTTATTGCTCGACCTCTGGGATGTCCTTTTTATAACAATACATAAATAACCTTAACAATAGTATCTAATTCAAATCATAATACATTCCATCCTTTAGGCTGATCCAAAATACTTCTATCAAAACTCGCAGTCCAAAATTTATAAGGAAGTTAAACACAATGAAGATCTTCTTTTCCAGGTAATAAAAAGTGAACGCCTTCATCATGTATTATTTTAAAACACTACAACATCCTAAATTACCATAAAACCTTATTGATTACATTCAAGATCCCTTATTCCTTATAGAATACAAGATATACTGTTTCTATCCAATGTTTTTTTAAACTCAATAATGATGGAATGTACAAATCATTTATCAGTTTTAAGGTAGTCAAGAATATCCAATATAATTTATTCAAATCAACCATCTCTTATTCCAAAATCACCACCTCTATATCATAACCATATTATGTTGTATCTTTCTCTCAACCATATATTTCCCAAAAATTTAACCTGCTATTGAGTCACTTTTCATGGTTCCACACAATCTCTAGTCCTTAATGAAAAATAACTACAGTACAATCATTATATAATCTATAATTCTTATAACATGTACATCATTAATAAAATACTCAATTGATAAAATAATTTAATAACAACATAATAACACCTAATAATTTCTCTTCATCTTTAGTAGTATCATAACTTGATTATTATCCAATAGGATCATTTGGGGTATACTCTGATTATTTGGGAATTGATTTGCGTTGTGTCCAAACTCATTGTAGATGATTCATTGTACATTTGAAGCCTTTTTCTCA
This sequence comes from Viscum album, assembly GCA_963277665.1. NCBI lineage: Eukaryota > Viridiplantae > Streptophyta > Magnoliopsida > Santalales > Viscaceae > Viscum > Viscum album. The sequence goes on from OY728121.1 coordinate 1,771,947,017, forward strand.
TCCTTTAAATCATGTAATTGGTGTCCTTTTTCTCCACACTTATAACAATTTCCCATTCCCTTTAACCATTTACCAAAGAAGATTCTTTCCACATTTATCACATATGGTAAAATCCTTCATTCCCATCTTCCCTTTATACATATTTCACTCTACCATCCTTTTCTTCTCTTTCATACCTTCCAAAACATATGACTCAGATCATTCATTACTTATCATATTAATACATGATACTATTTATTCACATGTTTAGAATATGTGGGAGAATATTTTCCTTCTAAACGTAGGCTTAATACCAGGAATGATATGATACTTTTTTTTCTTTTTGGATAGTACGTATTGCTGGAGTTCACATTCATTCTACTAGGCTCTATTTCTTAATAATGAAATACACTAGGTCAGTTTATGAATAACAATGAATAATTCCAAACATGTAAAATACCTAACGTAAACTGAACAATCTATGGATATAATCCATAAAAATATTTTATTCGAGGAGGTATATACTCGTAAATATTTCATAATGATTTGTAATGAAAATTAGAATTATCCTATGAATGTCCCCCCTGGAGTGTCAAAACCAAGAGTGCCACATGAGCCATTGTCGTGCACCAGTTCCTATTCGAGTCTAGCTCAAAGCAGTGTTTTTGGGTTTTACCCCTAGGTATATATGTGCCAGAGCCACCTCTACCTGCTCATATCCAGATATGGATGTATTGTATGGAAAACATAGAAAATATCTACCTCACCAAAATTCAAGGTAGTTCTTTTATACTAATCCTCAATTTCTATCTTAGGGTAGTATTCTCTAATCAGAGTTTATCTAGATCTAGCTCCAAGGTTGTTGCTAAACATCCTTTGAAATAAACTGTAATGCCCAGACCCTAGATTCAATGATTCGTTGCATTATTTTAATACATTGGCATAATTACATGGAATCATGTCTCGAAAGACTGATCAGTTTAGCAGTCTTGGAAAATAGATTTTATACATGAACATTACATTAAAAATTATAACATAATACAGAAAAAAAATCCTTTGATAAAGCCATTGTTCCCTTTGCTTAACCCTGCATCTCAAATATAAGACACTTCTGGGGATCCTGGGAAAATAAAACATAAGAAAGTTGTGAGCATAGATGTTCAGTAAGGGTAAATAATTCATCAGAAGCTATAAAATTTTAGGGCAAGATGTGTAATAAAAACAACAACCATTTAAACATAAACATGAACATAATATGGAAAAAATAAATCATGAATTACAATATAAAAAATCACATGGATATTATTACAGTCGAATAATCACATGCAATAACTAATTTCATAATGAGGGAATGCCTAATACCAGGCATCATTACCACAGAGTAAAGGCGTTGTTCCAAGACTAAAAATAAAAATTTTGTCAAGGCCTTCTGCCAAGAAACTAGTTTGCCTCATTATACCTACCGATGCATCGAGGAGCTATAGAGGGAACCACCCATCACTTACTAAGTCCAATGCATTCCTCACATGAAAAAGTTAAAACATAACCTAAAAATTATTATTAAAACTAGCATATGAAATTTCAATCCATTAAACATAAAGCATGAATGGTATAAAAATAGAAAATCCACAGTCAAATATATCATAACTCACTCAATACAATATCGAATATTGTATTAAAATAAATCAACCCTAATAAAAAATAATATCCAGTAAAAGACGCTGACATAATTGAAAATGCCGAGTAAAACTTTTTGAGAGAAAAAACCTTTTTGTAAAATCATTTAAAAGTCACACATTTATAAAGGAAGTAATTTAAAAGAAATTGTTGAATCAAAGTGTCCCATAATGCTTTGAAACTTTTGAAAATAATTATAATCTCAAAACATTCATGTCCATATAAATAAATCCTTAAAATAATTTTGAATACATGGACATTAATTAAAAATATTTAGAGATATAAATATTTAAAATATTTAAAATTAAGATCATACTAAAGATTATCTTTAAAAAATCCTTAAAATATTCATTTTGTAATCATTTTTATGAAAAATTAACATGGATGATTAAAATATCCCAGTAAATACTTACACATAAACAATCTCAGATAATAATGAGATTGAGGAATTAACCCTTACCTTGAACCTTCCATTAGTTGAGGGTATGTTTAACCTCATGTATGAATATCGTAGTATGTTATTAAATTATAACAGAACTATATTAATATTTATGATATCATACATGATTCATTTATTACTTTATACTACCCATTAAATAATAATTTCCATGTTAAATTAACATTTCAGGTAGTAATCACTTTCATTATCGTACATGTTTTAAGTTGGTAATCCTGATTATATCACTTAGATAAAGATTTATATACATCAAGAATATAAAACATGATTTATATATCATATATATTTAGAATATAAATATGTATAATAGATATATATATATATGAAATGAAAAACATCGTTTATAGAGACGGTAGTACATACGTGCGCATAAACGATGTTTCCGTTTTGATATCGTATTGAATAGAACTAAGTGAATACGTTATATATAAGTACATATATATATATATGTATATATTTCTATAGTAGGATTATTATTTCATATATTACATACTTATTAGTTATATATATTGTTATAATCGTCGATGAATGTTGAATGTGGAAATGAATCCCATCACATTGTGGAGACGGTATTTCGTACGTACGCATGAGCAACAATATCCTTTCCTTATAGGTGTTTAATTTGATGATAGATAAATTTTAAAAAGACATTATCAAGTTATATTAATTATTTATATACATATTACTCATCATTATATCAATCCAAATAATATAGTGTTAAATAACCAATTACACCATGCTGTGGAGACGGTAAGCTGTACGTACACACTCATGGTGACATTATAATTAATAATATGGATAGAATAGTGAATATTGTTTTACTATATATATAATAAAATCATAGTATATAGAAGATACTGGAGTTATTATTTTAGAATTTAAACAACAATGAATGTGTATGTGGAAGAATAAGTGACCTTGAAAGAGGGTGGTGAAATCATTACCACTTCTTTGAGATCTTCCTTTTTATTTGATCAAAACGGTTCCATAGGATGGCTTTCTGAACAAAAGAATGCCTCTAGGATAACGTTATGATCGTTGGGAGGATATTTGGGCAGGTTTTGGCTAAGCCAAATGGCTTTGGAGGGTTGATTTTGAGAGAAGGGTAAGTTCCCTTTTACAAGAGGGGTGAGGGTCACTTTAATAAAAGATTTAAGTATTAATTTATTATACAATCATATTCAGTTTATAACGGGTAAAAATGAATTTATTTAGAGCCTTTGATGGTTATGGGTCTAAATCATCTCAACCAATTGGTTTTAGACAAGTTTAGGTTTCCATTGTAACCTTATCATTTAGATTTAACTCTTAGTTAAATAGTATAACTTTTACCGTGTCTTCTGGTATTGTTACTCTATATGGTTAATAAAGTTACTATAAACACCCAAGAGAACCTCAAGTGGATCATTAATGACACATATAATATTATTTAAGCCCTTTGTAATAACCTTACATTTTTAGGAATATTATATGAACCAATAATATAGTATTTTTTTGAATATTAATTTTATGTCAATTTTGACACTATTTGGTATTTTGTTTTTGTGAAATCCATAAAAACTTAATTACTTCTAAAAAGATACATTCAATCAGCCCTAAAATTTCATATTAATCTAGAAAATTCGTGGATGTCATTAAAACGTTGAAATTATATTTATTTTAATATTTATAATATCATTTATTTGATTCTTTCATCTATATGGTAATTACTAAATCATCATTGTCAAAAATAAATTTAATTATATAATGTCTAAAAATTATAAACATAATACCATGATGTAGTAAATATTTTTATAATTATAATTAATATTTATATTCTAATTCATCTTATCTATTCCTCTATATTAAAAATGATTTAGTTAATAATCATTGAATTTAACACTTTTAACTCTTCTTTGAATTAAATAATAATAAATGACCAAATCTAATCCATGTGGATATAAAGAATAATAATTTATTCCTAAGGTTTTTTTTGGTCAAATTAAACTTATACAATAGAATTAGGACCTGGGTTAGGGTAAGATTATTACCATTTCCCCCTTAATTACCCTTTTTTACTTTTAACTGTGGTAAATAAAATTAAAGAGTTACTATTCACCGAAAATTATTTTTATATTATTGAACCACAATTTTTTACTGATATCAACCATGTCACTCAGATTTTTGATATTATGCTCAAAGAAGAAGTAAAATGATGTTTTATGTGAGTTTTTAAATTCTCCTAGGAGGTGGGAAAAAGACGGTGAAAAGTTCAATAAAATATTATATATCAAATATTATTACAAAATGACTCCAATGAATTACGTTGAACACATATAGATATTATGTATCTATTTTGACCTATAATAAATTTAAATAAAATGAATAATTATTTAAATAAAAAGTCGGTTTTAAACAATAACTCAGTGTTTTTCACTATTCATAAAAAACTGTATGTTTTCATAAAAATAATAATAATTTACCCTAAGATAATTTGGATATTATGAATTCAAAAATGAATTATATTTTACCAAATTCAAAATATAGATGTTGCATTTATTAATTTAAAATTGTTGCCTATTGTTAAAACCAAAAGTTGAATTTTTAAGAAACAATAACTATCAAAATATTGACATTTGTTTATGTCCAATCTCAAAGTGAAATTACTTACCATGACCAACATTGGATTAAATGGTAATAATATAATCTATTAATACTTCCAAAACAATAAAATGTATAATTTAACACTAAAAATTATGTTTATTAAAAAATTTCTTTTCAGTTAAAATATAGTACTTTTCACTATTCACCCAAATATGAACATTATCATAAATACACGAAATTTTTTTGAAAGAAAATTCTTCTGCCCCGATTCTAAATTAGAAGTTTACTTTGTCAAATTTAATATATAAATTTTTCAAATATTGGATTTAAAAGGGATTCACCATTAAAAGGCGGTAAAAGTGCATATTTTTTAAAATAATTCCTTTATTTGAAAGAATGAATTAGTACATACATTATTTCTATGAAACTCATAATATGGATTCTAAAATTATAAGGATTATATACAGTTAAAATTTTAGTTAATAATATTCATAATTGCTATTGAACGGTTAGTTTGGTATGTCATGGTGAACTATATGTTACATGTAGTGGAAGTTATTGAATTTCTTTGAATAAATAGCGCACTATGAAATCTTGGGGTGTAACAATTTTGATTAAAAATGTAGATTTAAATAAAAATTTAGTATTTTAACTATTCATAAAAATTTGAAAGATATTAGAAATGTACCAAAAATTAATCCAAACTAAATTTCTATGTACCGCTTCTAAAGAAGAACTTAATTTCATTAAATTGAATATATAAAAGGCCAAATATTGGTTTTAAAAAGGGTACTCTATTAAAATGCAGTAAATTTGCATATTTTGAAAAAAAATTCTTTTATCTGAAAAAAAATTGTTCTTATATTATGTCTAAGAAGCAGATAATATGGATGTAAAAATTATATAGAGTATATGAGATTCAAAATGGATTTAATACTATTCCTAACCTCTTTTTTAATGATTAGATTGTTAAGTTGTGGTGCGCTCGAACTCGGTATTGCTTGTGGCGAAAGCTATTGAATTACGTTAATGAGATAACATACTATGAGATCATGGGGTGTTACATTTATGGTGTGTCAAAGTCTCACATAATAAAGGAATCACCAAAAGGGTTTATCTTTATTTTGTTTCCAACCACCAATAAGGATAAAAATATCATAAGAGTGTCTTGTTTATAGTTATCACATTTATATTAATAGCTTTCCAAATTAAAAAAAAATAAATGAATATTTTGGTTTGTATCACAATGGAAACATTTATAAACAGGATACACTTTTATGGAAATTATTTAAACTAACTAACATAAAGAAATAGAGGATGAACCATCCAATATCATCATAAAATCATGGATGGAATGAGAAAAAATAGAGAAATAGATGAATAACCTAATAATGTGGAATATTAACCTATATATAAAAAACTCCAAAGATAGTGAGATAAATCTAGAAAGGAAGGTAACAAATTGACGAACTTAATCGTATCCTTACAATGTTATTTATGATGATAGAAACATAGTCTAATTGAAGGATTGGATTAAAAGCATAACGAGGGTTGAAAATAGTGCACCTAATATGGGTGACTATTGGTGAAAATTAAATAGGTAATAAAGATTTTATATATAATAAAAAGTTTGGAAAATTTTCTTTTTACCTAAATTTTAAAGGGGTGTAGTATTTTTTAGCATGGTTAGACAACCCATGCACGAACCATTCATCAAAACTGTCTATGGGATTCACCCCCTCACATGGTTGGGTGAATGATTAAAAAAATAGGGCCCTAACTACGAATTTCATCTGTGCAATAGTTCTATAATTTTCTACATGGGGGTGTGGTCAACCATGAATGTTTTGAAAACTATGATAATTCGCTTGTAGGGACAGATGGTAGAGCTGCACAATTACTACAAATCATGCCCCAAACATGCACCTCAATCTGTTATTTGAAAACAATGGAGATTCGTGCTCTGAATGAGCCTCATGAACTCTTGAACCCTTCTATAATCCATTAATAACATATATAAGAAAACAACATAAAATTTAAATCCAAATTAAAAGGGTTTAAACCTCAAGAGAAAATACTATATATTACAATTTTCTCTATAGAAGAAATTTTTGCCCATTGAATAATATAAAAATATAATTTGGAATTTTCTATGAGTGATACTGTGTTATCCAATGTGATGATTTTATTTTATTTTTCAATATGATTTTGGAGTAGGTTTTGGAATCATTGGGAGGTTGTTTTAACTGATTAATATAAATATATGATTCCAATGATGATTCCCTGGTAAAACTTAGAGATACAATCATGAACCTTGTGATAGAAATATCCTTACCATATAGGGACATCTTAAACATTTTCTGTCATAGTATGATTTATGTATTATTAGGGGTTGTGTTCTCTATTAATGATAATTTCTTATTGGTGTTTGTGTTTTTGTGATTCCCATATATGACCCTTGATTATATGAGAATTGTTATAATAACTTATTATCATGGTCAATACTGAATTATATATTGATTTTTTTCACTGCTATATGTCTCATGATTTCATGATATTTTTTCATCATGTATTACATTGTTGTGTGTAATCTTTCCATTAGAGGTTTGGTGCATGGTAAAAATGATAGTCAGTCATCACATAATGATTTCCCCATATAGGTGTTGTTTACATACTGTGCAATGATTAAAACAGTGGAGTATAATAGCCTTGAGGCCCATCCTAAAACTTGATACACCTTGTGGATACTATTTCAAGCACTGATACGAAGTAGAATGTTTAAAACTATATGGTACATGAGGATACCATGTTTCATTATGATATCCTTCTAGATATTTATGTTCTTTGCTAACATCTTCTTTTATCCTCATGGAATGAAGTTGAAGAAGTTACAATTAGGGTTCTATGGAAACATGGTTAGTATATATCCTCTCCGAATGGGATTGTGTGTTTTTATGATTAAATTTTCATTTATTATTGACATGGAATGAACCTATTATATATGTGAACACTTTTAAGGAAACATTTATAGCTACTTACTTGGTTTTATTAATAACACAGTGTAAGGGAATACCGATATTTATGTACAATTTATGTATAGGGATCTGAATAAGGGATTGGGGATTGTTGCAAATTGCTATGTAGTAGAGAATGGGGATGATTGTTGTACTGGTATAGACTCTGAGAGGCACCATAATATTTCTTATTTATTTACTCACTGCACTTTTATACTCTAAATTTTCTTACCACCTTGGAAGCGCATTATATTTTAATTGTCTGAAATGTATGTCATCATTCAGTTTTCTCATGTTACAATGTTTATTTATTAAATTATTTATTTATTGAACATGTTATTACATGATACTGAGGGTATATAGTCTCCCCACTAATAATATTAGACCCTAGATTTAGTCAGTAGCCTCTTGCACACATGGATGGATGATTGAGTTCATCTGTCACTCTAGTTTGGAAATGATTGTTTAGTTTGGGGGATAAGAAAATTTTATTGTTGGATAGTTATTTACATTGGATTTATACTAACCTGATACATTTTATATTAGAGATAGTTATGTGGGACTCATGTTGGGGATTTTCAATGTGCATGGATAACTCATGTGTTATGTACCTCTATGTTTTCATTAAAGGGATTTCTGTTATATTATTATAATATTTTTAGGTGCATTAACACATCAAGACTATGAACATAGGTTCAAAATCTATATATATACTTTTTCTTATATTTTATATTTGTTCTAAAATTTTGTACCATGATATTTTCTATCTGTTTAGAATAGTTTCTATACAATGAAATATATATTTTTTATAACATGTTGTTTTAACAAATTTTTTTCTAATCAACTAAATAAACATAGTATACTATTATATAATGGTTTCATATATGTGAAATTGGAAAATGTGTAGGATGAGACCTTGGTTAGTTCTGCAAGAAGTATACCTTTGATTGTTGGTAAAATTCTAGGTGAACCTTTCTGTGATCCCACAAAATAATTTGGATCTAACCTAATAACATCAGATATTCTAATTTATTCGCACCGTGTTTTAAATAAATGGTTCTCCAAATATTATTAACTAGAACACATTGTGGAGAAGGAAAGAATGACCACATAAGAGAAGAAGTTCCAGTTCTATAAACATTTGTGTTGGAGAATATAACAAAAATAATCCATCACCAATTCTTGTTGTTTATGTAAAAGGACGGGTTCCACAAGGGGTCTTCCACATAGTGCATGTTAACCCGAGTTGAGATTCCAAAACTATTGTTGATTATTATCAAGGTATTCTGCTCTATTAACCTCCATATTCAATTGAAACATATCTTCATTAGGATTATGAGGTCCTAAATAATCCCATTGATGAAATATTTGACAAAGTGGAGACTCATATAGAACGTTGAGAAAAAATAGAGAATATTTTCGCATGCAAAGATAGAATTAAATGGAAGGTATATATTTTTATCTAAGGTGGTTATTGATATTCACAATATAGAAGGGAATGTTCTGAACATTATATGAGATAAATATGTCCGTAGTGATTCTATTTTGAATAGAGTACTCATTATTAAAAACAATTACCAAATTCTATAAAAAAGTGCCATAAGTGTGGAAACATGATGGATCCTATGTAGTTATACTTCCATGATTTGAGGCAGAGATCCCAGAGGAGTACATTACATGTGCAATATATGACCAAAGGATTCACCTATGACTCTTATTAGTAGACTCAGATGATAAAGAATCAGACTGGTCCTGTGTCTCATGGATAGGGTAACAGAGCATTGGAATTTAATGACTTTATAGTGGATCAGATTTCAAAAGAGGGTGGTGAGGAAGCATCCACTTCACTATGTATTATTTTGATCACATATATAATTATCCAATTACATGTTTTATATTATTTCTTCCCATTCAACCATATATTCCCATGTGGTGGTTCAAAATAACTTACCAATATTTATTTAATATGAGTTACTTTCCCGTAACACTATGCTGGTAATGAAGGTGGTACATTTTTAGAGATTCCAAAAGTTTTCCATAGTCATTCCTAGTAATTAAAATATATTAGACCATATTATATTGCATATGATGAGATTAAAATTGATTCTCATTATGGATTGATATACTATATTTTGATCTCACGTTTATTTTTATTAGAGACTGGTGTTGTTATATTCATTGAATTTTGAATGGAATGTGATGAAAAGAGAATATAAACTGGGAGAAAAAAATGATGTATCGTACTTGAGTCTCTTAATATGTTCACATAATAAAATGGTAGGCATGGATCTTTCAATTGGATTGGTGGTATACACCGTAACTTTTCCACATATATTTCATCTCTATTAATATGTCACTCTAGAACACATCCTAGTACATCCTCCTTATATGGGATCAGAGTTTGATATAGAGGCCACACCATGTGCACAACCCATTTTGATACCCCTTATCAAATGGAGTCATCTATGTTTAAAGGATCTCAAGATGCATCTTGAGGTCTTGGATTATATGTTCTTTATCAAGAAAAGTACTTTAGCACTGGGTAAAACTATGTTGTTCACTAAGAATGAAAATGGAAATGTTCAACTCTAAATAAATATTCAGAAGATGAACCATGTGATATTGTAGAAAATTATCATTTTACTAGGATCAGTGATATCTTCAACTATTAATGGAGATCCATATTATTATATTACATTAAACTTCGTTTGGGCTATCACCAGCTATGGGGTTTAGAGGAATAAACACAAAACATGGAATTTAAGAGTAGGTATGGTTTGTATATGTATTTAGAGATTTTTTAGGTCTGATAAATATATCCCAAACACTAATGGATATCATGAATATAATACTATATCCCATCACAAACTCATTATTCATGGTTCTCATTGAAGACATCATCATCCGCTTGAAGACACTTGAGTAACATTCCAAACATCTTGATTTAGTATTGACTACACTTAAAATATGTCATCTTTACAAAAAATATATTGAAGTGTAACTTATAGATTCAAGAGTCTAATTTTTTGGGGATTGTGTTGTCTGATACAAATGTATCCATTGAAACCCCGAGACAGTGAAGGAATGATGTTCAAGAAATGTCCGAAGAAAATGTTTGGGATCATGAGATTATTGTTCTAGTAGGATTTTACTAATATTTTTTCATAAACATTTACTATTTATCAATACCTATTAGTATTATTAATAATAAGATAGTAAATTTATAGTTCAAGACTAATGTTATGAGGAATTTCCAAAACTGAGGAAGAGGTTGAATATAGATCTAAAAATTATAGTCCTAAACTAATGGATCAAATATTCCATGTTTAGTGATGAATTAGTCATTAGTTTTGGTGTTTTACTAAAATATATGGAGGAGGTAGTAGTTGGTAGGTCTCATCATATATAAAAATATGGGTAAAACTACACTACTCCAAATACGGATCTTCCCACTATGTTTCAATCTCTTATATGTTAGATACATTATCTCTTTTTAGAGAGGATTGTTGTCTACACTGAGTACAGGAGTATATGTTATATATATCCACAATGAAACAAAAATTTGATTTATTTGTTTTGGGTGGATTAACTATAGATGTTTGAAGTTGAGATGGGATATGAATCTAGGAAATGTATTTTTGAAGCAGATACTCTTAGTGGTCACACATATGTATCTTATGATCTTGGGGAGAAGCCTTTAGAAGAGTAGTATCTCTCAATAATATTTTTGGCTGACTAGAGGATATATACAAATTAGGATTAGGGGTTTTGGACATGTTGTCCATTGGAGTTCACATAATCTCTAGTAAACAAGGTGCATACAAGACAAGGCACTATCCTATAGTGTGTTTTGATGAGGGAATATCTAGTTGGAGGTGAATCTACACAGATTTATTTGCATTTGATGACAATATAATCCTTATAAAAGGGAGAGTATTAGTCACTCCTTCCATTAGAGAGGATATGATGAAAGGTTTCCATACATCATGATGGTTGGAACATCGTGGTGAGACAATAATGTATGATGACTTCAACACACAATTTTAGTGGCCTTGTATGAAAAGGGACCTCATTATATTGGTTTCTTGATTCCATACCTTCCACATGGTAAAGGTTGAACCCTACTCTCAGGTTGGGTTTCCTCCTTCCACATTCAGTGACCTTGTGGAAGTGAGAGTATTTTATGAGAAAATTCTTTATGGGATAATCCCTTACCTAAATTATATGTGATTTTCTCTACGTGATTTTTGATTAACTAATGATGGTTTCTCACTTACTACTAATCTGAGAAACTCCCTTATTGGATAAGATGGAAAAGTTATTTTTCTATGAGATAGTACAATAACATGTATCTATCTTGATAATTGAATCTAAAGGGTATTCAGGATTCACTTTGTTCCTTAAATAGGTGTTGTAAAATATTTATGGACGTAATTGAGATTGAGTACAATGTACCATCCTTATAAAAAGAGACTATCCTAGTGGAAATTTTATACATTGAACAATATGTATGGAGTTTATGTTCTAGACCTTGGTGTATTTATGGATGAAAACCTATCCATGGTAGAGTTCTCATTCCAAAATATCTTACACAATTCTATGTTAATGGAACCTTTTGATTATCTCTTGGGATGTCCATACTACACACCTCTGTGTTGTTATGACAATGGTTATGTAGTTGTTTTTTGGATTGGAATAGAGTAAGATACTCCATAGATGGTGTGGTTGATCAGGAAGCAGTTTGTGACCACTCAGATTAGGAAAAAATATTATTCATATCGGAGGATATTGCATTTTTATTTCACAATTGTTGATCGGGTTTTATTGTGAATGTCACCACAATTAGGTAATTGTCATTTTCTAATGCTTGGGAAATTGGAACTATGGTTTTTTGGACCCACCATGATAATTGAATGGGTTGTGATAACGGTATACCATCTGGACCATCCACATTGTTATCAAGGAAAGCATGTTGTGTTTCACATGTGTCATATTAAAAGGTATATTCATGATCCTACACATGCTATATTCAATGAGAACTATTAAGTTGATCCAGAAGAATATTTTGGGGAGTTCCCTATTTAGATTATAGGTCAAAGTGAGATGATATTGAAGGGTAAGACATTGCCACATTTTTGGAAACTATAACATCCTGGATGGATCTATTTGGTGATGTGGGATTGAGAATTATAGGTTTGATCTTAGTGGCCTACTATTTTTGAGTAATTCCACTAAATAAACTTCTTGAGGATGATAATTTATTATAGGGGGAGAATTATAACAATCTAAATCTATAAATATTCTAAACACCATATTTCTTAATATTTATTTATAATTTTTGTAGAGATTTAATAATTTTTTATTCGTATTTACTCATATGTATAAAATAGGGACTATGAAAAAGTTATAATGATTATACCTATACACTGGGTGTATTTTGGATGTTATATAAAGGAAACTATTATTTTTCAAGGATGGTGTAAGGGTAAAAGAGTCACTATATATTGGTAAGGAAGTTTTTTAGATTCTATGAAAAGGTAAGTCAATTTTTCTATATGATTTTTAAGGGTATATCCCTTATTGGAGATATGTATGGGTGACCAGTGTGTTGCTTTCAAGACGATTGAGAAACCCCCTTCTCACATAAGGGTTAGTCAACAACTACAAAATGGTGATCCTGATTTTTCAATGGTTTCATAAGGGTATCCTGATATATATAAGATTAAAATGAATTTATTATATATTTAATAATATTAAATTTAGAGTATAGTAAGGTGAAATCCTTGTTTATAAAGTTTTCCTAAACATAGTTTTATATATTCATTAGGTTAGCTCCCATTTCTTAAAGGCTGCATATGGGTATTTTAAGAGCTCCACAATGCTAGATCATATTTTTTAAAGGATTCATAATTTATGTTCTTGGTAGATGACATGAATAAGTGTTTAACACTTTAAACATACATTACACATCCATGATTAGTAAGGTTAAAACCATTTTACCCTTATACAACACCCGTTTTGGGACAAATCATTTAAAAACCGTGTTTTTCATTTTTTTCACACCCATCTCGAGGATGTAACATTTTGTTGAATCTAAAAGGCCTAAATCTTGTGAATTAATTCATTTCACCAATTTAATGTTATAACCCCCATTTTAAAACATTTAATCTTTCACTTTCAAGAATCATTTCAATTATCAAATTTAATGATTAATTTAATTTATGAATATAAATGATGTGAGGCACCCTAATACACTTACTAAAAATACTCAAACCATATTCATACATGGTTATTGATATTTATTCATGTTTTTCCACACCATAAATTATATTAAATGAGATATATAATGATTTATTTGACCAATCCATGTTCTCATCCAGTTTCCAAGCATGATTAATTCAATTATTCCCCTCTTTTATTTGGAGTTGTGTCTTAAAGAGGTAAAATACCTAGTCAGCAATATTTATTTATTTTACCATTATTTTGAAGAGAATTTTTGAAATATTTTATACATTTACACCTAGAAAATATGAATAAGGATCTCTTATGTGATAGTAACCAAAACATTGTCAAGGAATGATTAATAATTATTATCTAAATACTATAATTTTAAAATAAAACAAACATTCATTTCATGAAAAATATTTATAGTTTTTTTCAATTATTTTTATATGTCCATCCAAATCCATTAATCTAATTAAAAACATTTAAAAAATTTGATAAGAAAAAAAATATTTTTAATTGACAAAAAGAAAAACATGTTAGTCTATTTCAAAATCATGAAATCCTAAATTTCATTTTTCATTTAATAAAATATACATCGAACTCAAAAAATCAATTACTAACAATGGAAATCAGCTGTACTACCATTTTTTTTTATAAATAACATTATAAGATAATATAAATGATAAATCATAGTCATTAAAGTTTATTAGAAAACATTATAACCCATGAAAATTATTTTCTTAAAAACATTATTTTTTTACCATAAATGAGAATAATTCTACCATTATATCAAAATATCATTGGATTGAATTTATAAATCAAATGAATTCCATAAAATAAAATTCATAGGAATATAAAAATAATGTAGATTCCTAAGGTCATAATATCTATAGGACCCTTATAATAACACTTATACATTTAATAAAAAATATCATAAACTTCCAATATATTTCTCCATAAAAACATAATAACTATCAAATACATTGTAAAAAATATTAGGATCACCTATCAAAATTAGATTTATTGGGATTACCCATAAATATAAAACATCAATCAAGGATCATAAGATTCATAAAAAACATCAAATATTTCAGTTCAATCATAAAATATATAAAATTTTTATATTGAAAACATAATAAAAATATTATTAGATACAGATATATCCATTTTATAAAAAACATAATTTCTAAAAAGAGAATTTCTAGAACAAAGGGAATGAGTGACTCTATTTAAATAATAAATGGAATATTATTATGTAATCCCAAAATAAAATAATGTTCATAGTGGTGATTTTTTTTGACATTGTATACTTTAAAAATGAAATTTCCTTTTTTACATTTTGTAAAGATATTTAAAATGTTCCTTATAAAATGTGTGAAAAGATTACAATTAAAAATAGGGAATGAAAGTATAATGTGAAATAAAATAACCTGGATAATTAATTAATTTCATTATAAATAAAACCATAAAATAATGTTATGAATTTCTACTTGAAAGAATAACATTTAAAAAAAATTCTTTAAACCATTTAAAACGTGGTTTTTAAGGGAAAGCTTCCATTACACCGAGTCTGAATGATTACATATGTTATTTAACATCCTAAATAATAATATTATCTAAATTATTTACCTTCTTATGAACTATTTCTAATATTATTATTCTATTTTTATTAATTAACCATTATTTAAAATTACCTAATTACCTAATCAATTAAGTCAGCATTAGATTTTTTGATAATATTCGGCTCATCTATCCAAAATTACTTATGTAGGATGAATATGGTAATATATATAATTATTTAATTATATATATAATAATGTTACTGAAATAATTATCATTTTTATATTTATTTAAATTTTAAAACCATTCCTCAATTAGGGCAATGAAAAGTGATCTATATTACAATCGTGGAGATGGAATGTCATACGTACACTTGCGAAACATTACTATTTTTGAAAAAAAAAATGATGGAATCAAGGTATGCTTTATTTTATCTCTCAATAAAGATTATTATATCATAAATATCATATAATATATCTATATACACTTATAAATTGGATAAATGGGACTTGGTCAGGAAAAATGAATGACATCACTTCATGGATGTGGAAATCCACATGTACGAATGAAGAACATTATCATTCTTAAATGGATGGATTGTTATGAAATATGATAATAAATTATTCTTATAAAATGGTTAATAGGATATTATTATCATATATATAATATATTATGATCGTTATATATATCCATAAAATGTTGTTATGGAAAATGAATCTCATCAGTTCGTGAGGCGGTATTCTTCTATAGGTACGAACGATAGATTAATTTCCCCATAAAAAGATGGATATAGGTTACAAAATTAACATAAAAAAATATAAGTATATTAAATAAACTTTTTTAGTTTTTCATCATGTTGTAAGATAATTTTTATGATGTATAAGAATAGAAAAACAACAAAAATAATTTAAAGGCTACACCACTTCTTCAAGTAACCTATTTGGATTTATAACATAACACCTTTAAGGATGGAACTGTGAAAAAAAATAAGACCTAAAACATTTGGTGAGGTATATTATGAATAAATTTAGGAATGTCTTGATAAAGATATAGTAACCTAATTTTGTGAGGAAAATATGGTATGATGTTCTCTTTTATAAGTTAGGGGAGATGAATTTGTGGAATTTCTTAATGTAACAAATTATTATAAATTAATTATCAATTTTAAATGGTTATAAATTAATATAATAATAATATAGTATGATTATTATAACAAAACATCTCTTTATTACATACTTAATAATGATTTATTATATAAAATATTCACTTGATATGACATCAAAGATCGAGAGGTCTAGTGTAATTGGGGCTTAGGAACATTACACAATGACCTAAAACATGTAACACAACATATTTATTGAAAATGTTTTTAACGTGACCACTAAATTCCCTCATTCTTATCATTGCATGGGACAACCATAGGACATTCATAGAGAAATGGGATGATTAGAGAGAAAGGGGTTTCTCCTAATATGCATATGAAAGTGGATAGTAATGGGGTCACAGTGATAAATTTACCAACAGAAGTAATTAAATTTGGATTCATAATATAAAAGAAATTCTTGAATGTAAATGATGTGAGAGAAATTATTTATGGAATTTCAGCATGGTAATGGGTGTACATGGGGGGAATTAATGAGAGGAAAAGGGGTATCACATAATAAAACATAAATATGGCAGTGTGGGGGAGGGGTGAAATCACACCCCAAGAATTATAATTGAAAATAAAAGGGCCTAAAAATATTAAAAAATATGGATAAAATGAGAAAGAAAAAATCATTTACAGAATTTTGGTATGGTAATGAGCATACATAGAAGGCATCGATGAGAGAGAAATGGGTCTATAATCATTCAACCATAAATATGAAATCATATGGAGGTGATAAATCATACCCCAACATTTATAATTTAAAATAAAAGGGCATAACAATATTAAGAAACCTATATAAAATGAGAATAGACGGAATCCCTTATCGAATTTCAGCATGGTAACAGGTATACATGGAAGGCATCAATGAGATATAAAGGGGTCTCTCCTCATTAAATAATTAATAGGAAATAATAGGGGAGGTGATAGATCATACCCAAACATTTATAATTGAAAATAAAATGGAATAACAATATTACGAAATAATGATAAAATGATAAAGGAAGGAATCCTTTACTTGGATGTCTAATCCCAAAGGCTTCGTAGGGGCTTGAGAGAGGCTTCTTGAGAGATAGGGGTGCCTTGGGAGGATTCTAGAGAAAGGAGGAAAGGTCATGGACGAACTAAAAAGTAATTTGGTGAAGAGGAAGTGGGATCTTGGGTGGATTTATATATGAATAGAGAGGGAATCCTTTATTATTTATGTTTGGGTCACCACAAAACATCCTAGAGGATTTTACCATGTTTTTTGCCAAAGGGGAGTAAAAAAAATATTTTATATAGCCAACAGTCGAAATTCTTAAAATACTATGCTAGCTTATGTGGTGGTGAGTCACACTGTCACGGAAATCAATTTAAAGGTAAAAATGATTTATAAGTCTTGGAGGGTCCACTAAAGCATTGTAAAATAAATAAAACAAAACCAAAATCACATTATATTAATGATAAAACATATATTTTCCAACATAATCTTTATTGTATTTTATTACAACATTATTTGGTCATTAAAATGTCATAAGACACATTATATATTTAAACGATATTTAATTATTTCTAAAAAATTTAGTTTTCTCAGAAAATTATGAGAAATTCACCGTTGGATAATTTTTTCATCTTGATTCCAAAAATAATATTCCTTTTATCTATATAATTATATAAATTTGTGAATTTTTACCATTAAAATAAAAACTGACATTTATCAAATGTTAATGGGTTTTGACCAAAACAGCTTTAAACCATAAGGAAATTTATATTTGTATTCATAAAATTTATGAGATAGGTTATATTTAATAAAAAGTAATATAGTAATAATATTTTAATAAATTATTATTTAAATCAAAAATCTATAAATTCATAAATATAGATTTCATAATTAAATATTAACTAAAAATACTATTTACGATTTAACATTTATTTACAAAGTAACAGTATAAAAATAAATGTATATTATTTATTATATAAAAAAAATAATGCCCATAATCATTGTTAGAAGGTCGTGTTACATAACCCAATATAACCACCACATGATACTGAAGGGTAAGGTGTGAGATGGTGACAGAGTCTTCGGGCGGCTCAGATAACATCGCTCGGGTGGAAATCACTATCAACTTTCCCTTCTCATGTAGGTTTTTTCGTTCGATCTTGATGTGTTGAAGCTCATCATGGGCTTGGTCAAAAGTGAAGACAAATAACGCCACCTCATTTCCTAGCTCCATCAAATGGGATTAATATGGGGAAATTTTACTCGATGAGGTTATCCCTTCCTTTGTCTGAATAAATTTGATTTATTAAAGCCATATATTTATACTAATCATGTAATCGTTGTTCAATGACTATATTAGCAATGGTAACAATTCATAATGGTATTTTGAAATCCAAAAACATAAAACCATGGAGGTTCATATTTTATATAACCATTTTCCATAATAATACATTTAAATAGATCAAGAGTAATATTCATGTTTAAGAGTGTGGGTCATTAGAATCTTCCCACTATAAGATAGTATCCCATCAAAATTTCCTTTTCCAACACTAAAACATAAGTGGGAAACTCTGGTTCATCACTTCCTCTAATTCCCACATTGCCACATCATACATTTGAAGGGCCTATTATGTACTTCCAAAAATGGGATACATGAAATATATCATGTAAATTGTAAATGGTATGTGGAAGTTCTAGTCGATAGGCCATAGCCCTAAAACGATCAACAATCATGAAGGTGCTGATGTACCTAGGACATTACATCCATTTATTTCCAAACCTCATGACCTTCTTGCACAGAGATATGCGTTGGAATACCATATCAACAAATTTGTACTTAAGGTCTCATCAACGTTTATCTGCATAACTCTTCTATCAACATTGTGATGACTTGATATGATGCTAAATGGTTTTCACCTTCTCCACCATTTCCTCAACCATTTCAGGTTCTAGTAGGTTACACTCTCCAACTTCATCCCAGCATGTCGGTGTTATTCACCTTTTACCATTAAGAGATTTATATGTTTCCATTCAGATGCACGAGTGGAAACTATTATTGTAGGAGAATTCAACTAGTTGATAATGTTGGTCACATCCTCCTTTTAAGTCCACATAACATGATCTTAACATATCACACACATTATAAATAGATCTCTTATATTTGCCATCAGTTTGAGGATGATAGTCTATACTGAAGTTTAGTTTAGTGCATAGATCATGTTGGAGACTTTTGCAGAACATCGAGGTGAATCTAGGATCATGATTAGATACAATAGATTGTGGTACTCCATGTAGCCTGAACACTTCTTTGATGTAAATCCATGAAATTTGGTCCAATGTGAAGTCCTCTCAAATCAAAATAAAGTGATCTATCTTTATAATATGATCCACAATGACACATATATAATTTTTTCAACTTGATGTCCTTTGAAGTACAATGACAATGTCCATGGTAATGTTATCCCACTTCCATATTGGTATGGGTTGTAGTTTCATCATCCCATTAGACATTTGCCTCTCAGCTTTCACTTGCTAACATACCATTCACTTTGATGTATATTAAAAAATCTCCCATTTCATATTGTCCCACAAATATTTTTCTCATAGATCTCAATACATATTTGTGCTCCCTACGTGAATAGAGAAGGTGGAGCTGTGTACATCATTTAGAAGCTCCTTCTTTATCTCTGGATTTGATGGTACATATAATCATGACCCAAATCTCACAATTCCATCCATGTCAACCACGAACTCTGGGGATTTTCCATTTCAGCTAGCTTCCACTATTTTCATTACTTCTATATCCATTCTTTGAGAAACCTCTATTTTCTTCATGATGGATGGTTGATCAATAATTTGGGAAAGGACTGATGATGTTACTTCCTTAATGATTCCCATGTCTATCCTATGAAAATCTAGGAAGATTGGAGACTTTTCAATTCTCATCATTGATAAAGATGCATGATCTTTTCTACTTAGAGAATCGGCCACCTTTTTCAATTTCCCAAGGTGGTAATAGATTGAGTAGTCATAGTCTTTGATCATCTATAACCAGATTCACTGGAGCATGTTCAACTCTTTCTGTGTGAATATATACTTGAGGCAATTGTAGTTCACATATATTTCAAACATCTCCCCATATAGGTAATTCCTCAAAATTTTTAATGTGATGATCACTCCATCCATCTCCATATCATGTGTTTGATAGTTTTTCCCATGAAATTTCAATTTCCTTGGATAATAGGCAATGACTTTGTCATTCTGAATCAATACACAACCCAGTACCTTCTTTGAAGCATCACTAAATACCACAAAAAAGTTATCCACTTGTGGCTATCGTTAGTACAGGTGTAGTAATAAGCCTCCTATTCAACTCCTTGAAACTCTCTTCACATTCATCACTGAACGAAAATATTACACCGTTTCAGGTTAGCATGGTAAGAGGGTTGAAAAAATGTGAGAAATTCCTCACAAATTGGCAATGATATACAACGAACCCCAGGAAACTACGGATATCAGTTGTCATTGTTAGCCTCAACCATCCCTCAATTTTAGCTATCTTAGCGGGATCCATAGATATCCAATTTCTTGTGACGACTTGTCCCATGAATGATAACTCCTTCAACCATAACTCATAGTTGTTCTACTTTTCATATAGCTTCTGCATTATCAAGGTCTCTAGTACAGTTCATAGATTCTCCTCATGTTCCTATTTGGATTTAAAGTTTATAATAATATTTTATATATAGACCCCCACACATTTTTTCAAGGAAATCTCTAAAGACTCCATTCATCATGTCCATGAATATTTCTAGAGCAATGGTGAGTCTAAATGGAATTACTATGAATTCATATTTCCTGTACCTTGTATGAAAATCAGTCTTGGGGATATCCTCCTTCTTCACCCTTACTTAGTAATATCGTAACAGTAGATCCACCATGGAATAGTATTATGCTCCACATAGGTGATGAAAAAATTCATCAATTTGAGGAAAAGGATACTTGTTCTTTATCTCAATTTTGTTGAGATCACAATAATCAATGAAAAGTCATATTAACCTATCCTTCTTCTTGACGAAGAAGACTGGAGCACCCCATGGTGAAGCTCATGGGAATATAAACCCTTTGTCCAGATTCTCATATAGTTGTTTCTTCAGATCCTCAAGCTCCACAATAGCCATTCTATTTGTAGTCGTGGATATTGGAAATGCCATGGGTAAATGGACAATTGAGAATTCAACATATTTTCTTGGTGGAAGACTAAAAAATTCCATAGGAAACACTCCAGTGAACTGCCTCAAAATAGGCATGTCTTCAAGAATTATTTATTCCTCGGACTTAATCATACGAGTGATATATACATGTTCATAGGGAATTAATATCCACACTTGATATGATGGTGCTAAAATATTCTTCTTCCTCCTTGAACTTTTATAGAATTAGGGGTCTATTATCAATATGGAGAGTGATTTCCCTCTCACGGGAATTTATGATTTCTCTATATATGCAAAGAAAATAAATGTCTATAATTGCATCAAATTACACTAGAGGGAGTATTAAGACGTTCACTACAATGTTCAATACACAAATTATGAAAGGGGAGGAGTTATATTCATGGGATGCAATGATTGACCAATTTCCATACTCATTGAAATATTTACTTCCATGCCATCTGGTGGTATTACGATTGTTCAACTAATCATTCAGGATATAATAGAATGCGTGGAATAGGAATAAAAATGTAAATTTCATATTCTTGAATGAATAATGAGAATACCTAACACCACATCATTTTTGGGATTCACTTTGTTAGTAGTGGTAGAAAAATCTCACCCTTGCTGGCATTGAGGTTGTTGGTTTCCACCAAAAACCCTTGGATTAAGGAACCGGTTGGAAATTTTCTCGGGTTCTTTTTAGATGAAGAAATGAAAATTGTATGAGGATCGAATGAAGATTTCCTCTCCTCTATCCCAACCACTGGGTTTTCTTATCGATAGTTAACGACTAGGTGACCTTCTATTCGATAGCTAAATAATTTTCTCATCCCCTCCATGAAATTTCCATGTTGCTTCTTTCTATTAATTTAGCAAGTGGGGTGTTGGGTTCTGTTATCACCGTTGGATTTATACATCGGACCTCCAGAATTTAATTCCCCCTTACACTTGTTATCCCCATGATACCCCTAAGATTTTCCGATCTACATTTTGACTTTGAGGGAAAATCTGATAATTTCCTCATATCTATCCAAGTCACAAATTGTCATGGATTTTCATAGGCTAGGTTTCAACCCCCCAAAGATGTGTTCAACCATGCATCTAGGAGAAAAAAAAGACAGAGGATTATTTTTCAAGCCTTGTGATGTTTTCCTCATATTATTTGATGGATTTGACATCTTTTTTATTGAGGTAAATTATATCCCATTCCACTTTACGTCGGAGTGTGTGGAAAATATTTGTCAAAAATCATTTTCTGGAAATCCTTCCATTCCAAATCCTCGATCATTTCATCATGCATCATATTTTGGATCAATGTGCACCATTGATCGGCCTCAACCTCTATACGATAATCTTCCAAAAGAACCTTCTCTTTTTCTAATCAATGATGGATGTAGAAGATATATTCAAAGGAGTTGATCCATTTCTTGGTAATTGAGGGATTAGATGACCTATTAAAAGTAGGAGGCTATTTTACTCATGAAGCTCTCGATTGCAACTTGTTATTTCTTGTGGGGGTTTAATGTTCTTCTTGATCCATGTTTCTATTCAAATATTAAGGTAACTAGGAGAGTACCCTGACAATGTTAGTGATTACTCCTCCCTTTAGATTTGGCATCTCAATAGGGTTGTCCTCATATTGATCTTCACATCGGTTGTTAGCCTGAGTTCTCCTATTAATAGACATTAGCTTGAATAAAATTAATGTTAGGGGTTACACATAAAGGGTAATCCAAGGAAAAAACATATTACTTATAAATAACTTTTATATCCTTAACATATGAATCTATAGGTATCAATATAAGTTATCCATGATATATTTCCCAACATTTATTCTTAGGGGAATTTTTTTTATTCACTTAACAATGGTTCATACTAATCTTGTGAATTTACCAAAGAATATCCCCTGGGTGTGTTGTATCCAATAGTGAATCAAGGCCCATTTTCATGAACAAAGATACCCCATGTCATGCCAAAAACTCATTTTTAGAGTTTTCACTCCTATGTACATCTATTCAAGAGATGCCTCTACCTGCTTGTATCGAGAGAGGGATGTATTTTATTGATAAACCACTTAATCAATACTCATAAAAACTTAATGATGTTTTTATTTTACATATTATTATACCTATGGCTTCCACTAAGGTTTTATAATCCTAATCCCAAAAATATATAAACTTATCCTCTAGTACAAACTATAACAACCTTTCTCTTTATAACACACTGAAACAAAAATTATTACATAAAATTATCAATTCATACAATATAATAAATCGATATGTATAGTGTCTTTATAGATTCGGAACATTACATAATGACATAAGTCATGAAACACAACATCTGCATTGAAAACATCTTTTACATGACTAGTACATTCCCTCATACTTAGCATTGTATGAGATAACCTGAGGACATACATAAAGAAAGGGTGTTCTATAAAGCATATTAAGGGAGTAAACAAGGAATACCATTAAGAATAAGATACATTATTGGAAATAGGCATATCAGTAGGGAATAAAATGAACATGAACATAAATACATGATATAGAATGATTAGCATAACATAGAATGTGGCAGTAACACTTAACATGGTTTTAGCATGATCCGGGGCTCATTGCACATGGATCATGATTAAACCAACATTTCACATTAATTAGAACTTGTAACCTCTCCTTAAACCGGAAATTTCATGATTATTATCTTTACCTAATGCATTGGAGTGCTATCAGGGTGCACTGATCTTAAGAAATTTCATTTCATGCATAAGTCTGCCACATGGATCACACAACACAGAATCATCAATGATCATCATTTATTCCACGATAATGGAATGTGGAATTAATACATAAAATTATATAATCAATAATTAAATGTTTATATAGTTCAATACCCTTCATAGAGAAATGGGCATGGTATTCATGACATAATGACTTTGGCTTGGAAAAATGTGGTCTAGTTTATGTAGCATAACTGCGTGACATAAGACTTCATAAAAAAGGTTGATGAGAGAGAAAATGGATTCCCATAATTTGTACATGAAATGTCTAGTAAGGGGTTCATATAGATTCATGTACCAATATAATTAATGGAATATTGTTTCATAATACAAAATAATCCATAGAATGTAAATGAGGAGATAGAAATTCATTATGGAATTTCGGTATGGTAACAGGTGTACATGGGAGGAAGTAATAAGAGGGAAAAGGGGTATATCATCATTCAAACACAAATATGGATGTATGGGGGAGGTGTGAAATAATACCCCAATATTAATAATTGAAAATAATAGGTCATAAAATTATTACGAAACATGGACAAAATGAGAAATGAAGGAATCTATTAGAGAATTTTGGCATGGAAAAAGGTATGTGTAGAAGGCATCAATGAGATTGAAAGGGTTCTATCATCATTAAAACATAAATATAACATTATAGGGGAGTTCCTAAGTCATATCCCAATATTAATAATTGAAAATAAAATGGCATAACAATAATAAGAGACTTGGATAAAATGAGAATTGAATAAATCCCTTACATAATTTCGGCATGGAAAGAAGTATACAAGGAAGTAATCGATGAAAAAGAAAAGGGAATCTAATAGTTCATGAATAAATATGACATTATATAAAAGGTTTGAAATCATACCCCAACATTTTTAATAAAAAATAAACGGTCATAACAAAATTCAGAAACTTGGATAAAATGATAAAATATAGAATCCCTTACTTGGAAGTTTCATCCAAAAGGCTCGGAAGAGGCTTGAGAGAGGATCCATGAGATATTGGGGAATCTTGGGAGTATTATATAGAGAGGATGGAAGATATTGGATGAACTCGAAAGGATTTTAGTGAATAGTAAGTTGGAGATTTGTGTTTTTATATAGGATATGAGAAGAAATTCGTTATTATTTATGTTTGGGTCACCACACATTAAAATAATCCAAAAATACAAACCAACCCATGGTTTTTCCCCATATTTTTTGCCAAATGGGAGTAAAAAAAATATTTTAAAAGGACAATGTCATAAATTCATAAAATATTAGGCTTTCTTATGTGGTGGTGATTCATAACGTCAAGGAAATAAATATAAATAGCTAAAAAAATTTTATGTCTTGGAGGTCCACTAAAGATTCGTACAATAAATAAAATAATCCGAAAATCACTATATTTTATTGATAAAACCTACATTGGTCGACCATAATGTTTATAGTATTTTATTAAATTACTATTGTTTCATTATTATGTCATAAAACACATTATATATTGAAAAAATATTTAATTATTTACCAAAAATTCGGTTGTCT
The DNA here is from genome assembly GCA_963277665.1 of Viscum album. NCBI lineage: Eukaryota > Viridiplantae > Streptophyta > Magnoliopsida > Santalales > Viscaceae > Viscum > Viscum album. Next base: position 1,771,973,157 of record OY728121.1, read on the forward strand.
AATATAATTATGAAAAAAAAACCGTTGGATAATTCTTATGTAATAATTCCAAATATATTATTCATTTTATCTAAATACTTTTTTATATATGTGAATTTTTACCTTTTAAATAAGAACTGACATTTATGGAAAATTCAAGGGTTTTGACAAAAACAATATTCAAACCATAATAAAAATTATAATTGTATTCCTAAAAATTACAAAATCATTTATATTTAATAAAAAGTAACTTAGTAATAAAATTTTATTAAAATTTTATTAAAATTTTATTTAATATTCTAAAATATTTTAATTCATAAAAATATAGTTCTTAATTGAATATTAAATATAAAACTATTTTTCTATAAATTTTATTTACATAGTTACAATAATAAAATCAATGTATAATATTTATTATATAAAAAATTATGAACATAGTCATAGTCCTAAGGTATTGTTACATTAGCCCTTATAACACCCATATAAGACTGAAAGCTAATATGTGAGATGGTGACAAACTCCAGGGGTGGCTCAGATATATCACAGGGGTGGAAATCTCTATCAACTCCCATTTATCACATTGGTGTCTCTATTCAAGCTTTACATGTTGAATCTCAGCTTCGCCTTGGTCAAGAGCAAAGCCCAATGATGCCACCTCCTTTCTGAGCTCCAAAAAATGGGCTTCTTATTAGGTAAGTCTGTTGGATTATTCCATCACTTCCTCTTTCTAAGAAAATTGGATTTTTTAAATCCCTATATTTATAATAAACACATGATCACTATTCAGTAGCTATATTAGCAACAGTAACAACTCTTAATGGTATTTTTAAATAAAAAAACATAAAACCAAGGAAGTGCATATTTTATACAACCAATTTTTATAATAAGACATTTAATTAGATCAATAGGAATTTTCATTGAAAATAGGTTTGGTCGTTACAATTATAGATTGAAATAATATAATCCAATATAAGTTTTATAGGTTCAGATTTTGTTTTTACCCTTGTCACTTTATTTTAGCACACCATTAACCCTTTTGACAATTATAGTGATTTTAATGTTTTATACTATATTGAGTCATGAAAGATTCATAAAAGGATAAATGAACCATAAATGGATCATGGATTATATATTCAAACATATTCAACTATATTATCCGAATATTATATTTTTAGGAATTTTAAATAATTTAATTAAATATTCTTTATTAAATAAATATCATTAAAGTCATTTCTTGAACTATTAGTCTACATTGAATTTGATTTATAAATTATAAAAAATGAATTAGTTTATAAATATTTAAAAAATATCTAATATTTTATATTTAACTAAAAAAACAATTCAACACTTTAAATCACCCATCCAATTTAACTTTTAGAGTTTTTTAAATCATTTACATGATTTTTCCCCCGCTCGCATAGTCACTGTATCAATATTACATAATCATTTAATGTAATTATATAATAACTAAAAATTATAAAAAATTTATAATCATAAAAATAATTTCTTTATTATAAAAATATTTTTAATATTAATTTATAAAAAATTTATCCTTATGTGAAAAAATGAGATGAATTTGAAAGAAAGAGACTGAAATATTGTATATTTATTTACATAAAATAATATAAATTAAAAAAAATGTCATTTAAAAGAAAAAAGGTTATATTTTTTATTTTTTATGATTATTGATGTAATAGACTCAACTAATAAAGTAAAAAAAAAATTGAATGAATTTGAATCCTTATAACTTTATTTTAAACCCTAATTTATCAATTTTACCTTCATATGTGTAACTAAATCATACTACGGTTATTATGAATAATGGAAAAAAATAAAAGGCCAATTTTTACCAAGTTATAAATTCCTAATTAAAAATGTTGAATATATTTTTCAATATTCAATTTTTATAATTGATAAAATTTAATACCAAATTAATCCAAAAAAACCAATGAATAATGGTTTTCAAAAAAAATTGATTTTTTAGTAAAAAAATGTTTTAATACCCAAATAATGTATAAAATTCATTAGAGGGTATATAATTAAACTTTTTCAACCAAACTAAATCAATAAAATTTTTAAACTAATCGATTATATGACTTTAATTATTATGTACTTTAAAATAAAATGCATTTTTCAAGGAATATTTTCATTTTCACTATTCATTGAAAAATTATTCTTTACATGAAATTATCAAAAATTACACCTAATATTATTTTTATATGATTAAATTAATAATAAGTTAATTTTATTAAATTCAAATTCTATAATTTGTAAATTTATTTTTTTAAATAAAATCATATAATGCAGGAAAACCCAATTTGGTAAGTAATATATATACTTTCTTTTTAACTGAAAATTTACTTAATTTTATTATAATGTATGTCACTCTATTAAATATATTAAATGGATGAAAATATGAAATTTATTTCATTTAATATAACATTAAATATGTTGTTACATGAGAAAATTCAATAATTTGGAATTATCCAAAAGAGGGAACGTGTTATCTTGTGTGGTTTTTTTATTTCTGTTTCAAATGAAATAATAGAATCAGTTCAAGGAATAATTGGGAAGAATTTTGAACCAAATAATTATTTTTCATTTGGTGATCTCAAATACCCTTGTTTTCATGGTATGATTTTTATCATGGTTTGTGTTATCCATTTCTGGTTATTACCTATAGGTGTGTGTGTTTTTGTGACACCCATATATAGCCTTTTTTCTAAGAAAAGTGTTAGAATATCTTGTTTCTATCCTCAATATAGATTCACATTGTCGATTTTTTATGCTATTAATATATATCATGATGTCAAACAATATTTGTTTATCATGAAATACCCTGTTATTTACTATCTTGCATTTGGATTTTTGGTTCATAGTATGTGATAGGTGGACATTATCATAAAAACCATGTATATGGAATGTGGGCATGATGGGTAAGGATGATGATGGTGGATCATAAACACCTAATAACCTATCCTAAAACCGGATGTTCATGTTGATACCATGTAATGAGTCGATACTTGATAAACCTTATAGATATGATGTAGAGATTCAATAACTCGATGAAACCTGTAGATACCAAGTAATATGTCTATAATATATTATCCATTTGTATACAAAGAATCCAGTATAAAACTTGATGCACCTTGTGGATACTAAATTTCATGTCGATAGCCTTATGGATAGATCTAATCTCTATCGAGAAATCAATTTATCCTTCTAGCATGGATACATAGATGGTATGGAAGGGGGTTTGTGGTGGGTTTGTTAGTGAAAAACGATTCATCTTGGGATTCTATGCTTTTATTATTTCCTTAACATTTATTTTTATCATATAATACACCAGTTATACATGTAAAAACTCATTATGGATGCCCATCTAGTGTACTAATATGTTTTATTAATCACACCGTTCACATGTATCATGATTCAAGTGCAGACTCCATGTATAGGGATCTGAGTAAGGGGAAGGGGAACATAGCTGATGGAGGAGAAATAGATCATGGAGATGATAGAGGGACCCATATAAACTCTAACAGACCCCACAAATTTTCTTATTTGTCTTCCATGTAAACTTTTATGCTCAAAATTTTCTTTCCACCTTAGGATCCCGTTATCTATGTATCATATAACAAGTATTCCATATTTCATTTTTTTTGAATTTATATAATTATTTATTATATTATTTATTTTCTTATTTTATGACATGATATTAAGTGTATAGTCTACACACATATGGGAATACACACCCACTTATAAAAGGTATTCTATTTTGTAGGATGAGTCATGAATGACATCATGTGGAAATCTGGTTTACAGATAATATTTTGGATTGGGATGTTACATTAAATTCCCTCACTTCTCACCTCATTATGACTATAATTTCCACATTATATTACATAATTTATATTAAATGTTTTCTCATTTTAGGCCTCATAAAATTTTATTGAGCACAAAGGGCTGAGTGAAGGCACTGAATGAAATTTTATACAACATCAATTTTATTATATTATAAATTCAAGACATATTTTACACTTTTGTAACACCATTCAGATTGAACTAGTTTTTTCTTCCCCATTTACTGTATAGAAATAAATTATCTCAAATATTTACTTATCTTAATCTCCATGATACTGGAAAAATATTTCTCTTTATTGTTAAATCCATTATGGTTGACCAACGATAGTTTGTTCTATCACATTATCATATTCTCTCAATATTTTTAGGACCTTGAATTATTAATTATCCTTTATCTGAAACATAATTTTTATATTTATTTGGTTTCCTTTGTGTAGTTTAAATCTTCATGGGGATGTATGTATAAAACAATCTACTTATATGGGAAAAATATTCTTAAAAAAATTATATAATAATATACATTATCATACTACACATTTTTAATAGAGAAAAATATCAAAATAATATATCCAATTAATCCAAACAACCCAACTATCTTATACTGTAACATGATATTATGGTTTGCGACATTAATAAGAATTTTTAATTTCAAATACCGGACCAGTGGTTATTTAAAAAATTTAAAATCATATATGAATTACATTAGTTGAAACATCTCAATGATATGTGTTTTAGATATTGATTGATGAATGTGGGAGTTTTTTAGTGTTTTGATTAGGTTCACGTGACATTGGGTTGATGTTAGAATTCTTTTATGTATTTTACCCTTGTGAATGTTATCCACACAGTTATGGAAAACCATTCAGGTGACCCGGGTAAATCGTACACGTGGGTTTTAATGAGGGTTTCTATCTCCCAACTTATAAATGGTTTCTAAAATCCATGTGAGGAAAACCATACACAATGTTGAAAATTTTTATGGGAAACTCTATCTATGGGACATAGTTTGGTAACCCATGTATCCAAACCATATGACCAGGTGTGGTTTGATACTGTACATGTGTATCAAACCATCCCATGTCTACTAAACAAGTCCCCCAATATGGTCACCACATATTGAGACATAAAAAGAAACCAAAAGTATCATGTATAATTGAGTAAACATCAAAATATAATGCAGCGGGAATGAATACATTTCGATGAGTGATACAAGTAAGGACAAAAAGGAACAACCAGAAAGGTAAAACAGTCCAGACTATACAAGTCACCATGTGAGAATCTATTGACACCAAACCTCCCCTCTATGTAGGTGATGAATGATAAGAGATCCAGAAATGGTAAATTTTGTCGTTCCCATAACCTAATTCCTAAAAGATAAGTTCAAAAACCATTGAAAGGAAAAATTAGGGTCTTAGCACAAACCCCAATAAGATACCACTAAAGAGTTATCAAAATTTATAATATGAAAAATTCACATGTGCATGATTTAAAACAAAATTAAATTTATAAATCATTTTCATAAATGAAAAAATTTAGTTAAAATTCATTATTTTTCCCCAAATACATTCCATATTTATCAAAATCATGAATATGTTTAATATAAAATTCACAAAGGCAGGAATAAGAAAAACCAACCAAAGATACCCCATAAAAACATGTGATAAAATATCCATAAAATATGTGATAAAATATCCATAAAATATTACATGGGGTATTTTATGGATATTTTATCACATGTTTTAATGGGGTATATTTGGTTGGTTTTTCTTATTCCTACCTGTGTGAATTTTATATTAAACATATTCATGATTTTGATAAATATGGAATGTATTTTGGGGAAAATAATGAATTTTTACTAAATTTTTTCATTTATGAAAATGATTTATAAATTTAATTTTGTTTTAAATCTTGCACGTGTGAATTTTTTAAATTATAAATTTTGATAAATATTTAGTGGTTTCTTATTGGGATTTGTGCTAACACCCAAATTTTTCCTTTCAATGGTTTTTGAACTTATCTTTTAGGAATTAGGTTATGTGAACGACAAAATTTACCATTTCTGAATCTCTTATCATTCATCACCTACATAGAGGGGAGGTTTGGTGTCGATAGATTCTCACATGGTGACTTTAATAATTTAAACCAATTACATATAAACACATACCTCAATAATGATTAAAACCCAAAAAACATTGATAATAGAGATTAGAAAATAATAGATAGAACATTGAAAGTTAAAAAATGAAAGAAAATTGCATTAGATAAACAAAAAATACCAGTCGATCACGATTTGAAAAATAAATGCCACCAACAAAACTTTCGTGAGTAGAGGTGATGAAGATGTTAGAATATTTCTTACTAGGGATACATGAGCAAACCTCCATGGGATCCAAATACAAAATAGAAAAATCCAAAAGTATAGAGTTGAAAAAATCACTCCAAATCACTCTATATCTTAACAAGGAAGTCTTCTCATTGGATTACTAAAGAGGTTATGCATGCAATGTGGTTAAAACTGATGAACCTAAATATTCTGCATCATGAAACCCTTTCACAGTGTAAATAAAATAAATCTCAAGTTAATAGAAAAAGAAGTCACCTCATGTTAAATTTAATCTTGTTTCACCCATTTATGATGTATAATGGTTTCATGTCTTATAATTTTTTCCACCCTGAATATGACACATGAAATATACCCAATAATAGTTTCATGTCATGTAAACTATTCATGACATGTATACTTTCATCAGGTCGGGTATAGTCTAATTTCCATTACAGATCCCCCAAACTAATTCTTAAGGCTCTTTGAACTCATGGAGAACCATATAAATAAATCTAAAAATGTTTTCCCAAACTCTATTAATTCCAAAAAATCATACCTCCCAATAATTAATTCGTTTTCCCTAGAAAATGATCTTTATCCTTGGTAAGACCACATTGCACCCAAAAAAAGGAAAAAAATAAATATGAGTGAAGTAATACATAAATGAAGGTAATAGGGTGTTACAATATCCTCACCATAAACTCTTTTCATCCCTTAAAATTCCTCAATATCCAAGACTCACAATGATTTGAAGGCCACTACTACCTCATCAAAAATTCCCTCTCTCGCATCTCATGGATTTTCCATCATCACTTCCACTATACATGAACCAATGGAATCATTTTAACACAAACACATTCTCTCAGTGATAAATAATTTGAACTAGTTACTGAACAACAATGGTTTCGAGATGAAAATGAACATCCTCCTATTAAACCACATTATAAGTATCTAGTTGATACATCCTCTACTAAGAAATAATAAAAACATCATAGTTGGATGTCAAATGATAAGTAAATTCCAATGGAAATACCACCTTTCCATGTCATCCAAAAATATCGAAGGGACCCACACACCGTTCTGATAAGTTTCCCTTCTTATAAAACCAACAATGTCCCATACAGGAAAAAACTATATGAATAATCTGATCACCAACGAAAAAAATATAGTTGTTGATGTAATTGGACTATATATATTTTTTTGATTACTCGGTTCCCTGATCAATAACTTTTGAATCAACTTACCCCTTTATCTCATTTCCTAAAAAAGATTAGGTCCAAACAAGGATTGCTCTTCCAATAATACATAGCACTGGGAGATTTACATGGAAACCCATAAAAATAGACAATGGGTTTTATTTTGGTCAAGGGATGATAACTATAGCTATTGTAAAACACAATTAATGGAATTTTTTATATTTGAACCACCAAAATCACGTAAACAAATCCCAAAGAATATGCTCATGAACCTGGATATTCTTTTCAATATTTACATATATATATGGATGATATGGTGTGAAAAATTTCAACCAAGATACCATCAACTCCTACAGAAAATTATAAAATCTAGATGTAAATATTTTCCCCCAATCATAAATAATTTTAGTGGGAACCCCATAGTGTGTTCTAATCTGTCATACATACAAGTCCCCCAGATGTTAAACATTCAACAAGTCATTAATAGGGAGAAAATTCACCATTTTTTTAGTGGATAAATGATCAACCAAATCACATCTATACCACTGGAATTATTTATTAGATTAATAAGTAAACCCATTGAAATATCATCACATTTCAATACTAGAATATATAAGAGCTTCAAGTAACCAACATGTATCCAATTATTTTTCATAATTATCTACCAAGTAAGACATTATGATAAACAATTTACAATATAAAATCTCTTACCCATATAAAAATAATGTAATATCCAATCATGATACATCATGGTAGTACCTTGGTGTATAGACCAATAAAAATGGTGTCCACTATATATCAAATCCTACCTCAAATATTAATGTACATGTAAAATGCTTCGGAAAAAAAAGTTCCATTGGGAAACATGGACCACTCACTCGAGATCATCCCACCATTAAAGATTATACTTATGATTTAGCACACATGGTTAGATATCTATTTTATCAAAACCCACTCATCAAATCCTAACTCCACCATCATTGAATACAAACATACCCACCCACCAGCTTCTTCCACTCCCAATATCATCCTAGAAAACAAACTCAATAGATAACTCTCTTCTAATGATTACATGACTACATGTGTTTGTAATTTTTTAATCAGTGTATCGGTGAACACATTCTGTTTATCGGGAGAATAATAAATTTCAAAATAAAAATTCTATAGATACCTCACTTGACGTCATGGTCACATGTTCAGATCCCTCAAATTAAAAATATAGGTTAGGATATTATGATTATAATATATATTAAAACACTCCCCAAATTGATAGTGACTAAATTTATTGTGTGTATTCATAACCACTACCAACTCATGGTTGTTTCTAGTTTAGTTTTACTCATGAGGGAGAAAATAGAGATAGTCATAAGATATTACCTATATCCCCTACACCAGGACACACCCCGAACCCATGATAGAAGAAATGAAGAAAATATCATAACCCAATTCTAGTTATGTATAAAAAATGAGATATAATTTCATTATCATATTACATTACTAAAAATATCTATGAAATTTTTGATTTCACTAAAAATATACACCTTTAGAGGTTAATTGTTTCATTGGATATGAAAGATTAGGGAATTCCTGAATAAGATATCTATAATAACCAACTAACCCCAAGAATAATTAGATCTCAAATAAAATTTTAGGCTACTATAAGAAAATAAGTAATTGTACCATTTTAGGATCTATTGATTTTCCCCTCTCATATTTAAAATACCCAAGAAACATTAATTTATAAGTCCGAAACATATATTTGAAATGATTACCATACAAATTATATTCTATCAATGTCCATAAAATGATATCTAAATTGCCTATGTGAACCCACTATGACTTGGAGTAAACCAATATATCATCCCTGAACACAACCAAAACAATATTCCAAGAGTAGATGAATGATCTAGTTTATCAAATCCATGAACACTATAGGAGCGTTAGTGAGATGAAATGGCATAACCAGATACTTTAAATTCCCACAACGGATTGTAAAATCCACCTTAGGTATACCATCTTCTTGTAATCTCAAGTGGAGGTACCTTAATCGATGACTAATCTTTGCAAACTAACGATCCCCTGCAATCTGATCGATGATATCATCAATTCTTGGAAGTATATATTTATTCTTACAATAACCTAATTTAAATTTTGATAATCAATATAAACACTGAGGCTTCATTCTATATTTTTAGAAAAGGGGACAGGATAACCCATATAGATATGATAGAATGGAAAATCCTTTAGCATCGAGGTCTGAATGCTCACCCTTATGTTCTACCAACTCAACTTGCACTAGAAAGTAATATTTCATATAAATGGAAATTGTACTTTGTAATAGGTATATGGTCAATTCAACCTCTATCTGTGGTGGTAAACCATAAAAATCATTTATAACGAACTCATGGTACACACACACCTCCTCAATAAGTGGAATAATAAAACAAGTATCAGGGTATTCTAAGAATAATTTTGAGAATAGACACGAGATAACCTCACCATAAGATTTAATAGGCTCTACTCTCCCAGATCTAGAATCCCACTCACCCTAAAAGACATCAGTGATTCCATTGAGAAATATAAAAAGAACTATATGGTGAAAATGATCAATCTGGTCCTTAATACTAATCATATGATCCATTACAATAATAAGTTCTAAGATATAATGTACAATAACAATTAATTCCCACTCCTCCTCATGGTTTTCTATCACTAGTTGACTTTATGGACACTTAAAACCTTGTTCAGAACTATTTGAAAAAGGTGTAGAAAGATATAACAACACTGAAAAATGTTTCAAATTAAATAACAACATGTCCACTATATTTTTTGATATAAAATAATGAGTGTTACCTTTAACAAACAATGATATCACAATAGAAGATAAAATATACATCTTACCTCTAACTATAGCTAGCTTGCCTTCAGATTCCTCTGGTTTATACTCCACCACATAAAGAATTATTATTGTAGATCCTCCCTATGAATTCATTTCCACATTAATGTTTCTATTACCCTATTGAGATGTACCAAAACCGATGTAATCATTGGTAAAAATCCATGAATCCTTAGTGAGAGTGGATATAGTGTTACTTCTTTTGGAAATCTATTCACAAAAAGGATTCAACTGGATATTGTTTCCCCAAAGATGTAAATTACTGGGATCTTACAAATAATTCAGTTTGGTATAACTATTCCTTCCACACTAATAGTAAAAAATATTCAACATTACTAATTAATCCCCCAAAACTAGTCTTGAAGAAAATCAATTACCACTGCGCCACATTTTATGTCCAAAAGATACACCCTAGATAACGATTGTACTAATTGAAGCTCCACCATAACCTATTTTACTAGATATTTCATCCTCAAATAAAACTGACTTATTGACTACAGGAAAAATGGTCCAAAGGAACATGATATTCCATATTGACCAAATATCATCCCTCAAACAAAATTAAAACCTCTAAGAATTCAGGTAATCATTAGTGAGTAGATCTAGTTTTAAGTGCACCATCTTTGAAAAATGGGTTGAATACTCATGAACGGAATGCACCAATTATTGTAAGGTAAAAATACATTTGGTTCATTTACCCTCATAATGTCCCTAGATAAATGTTCTAGTTGATGTATTTATAAAAATATACTCAAGTGATATCCTCCTTCAACATAGATTTGACAATAAAGTCCCACTATCTCCTCTGTTACCAGTCAATAATATACGTTGAAAATTCCACCACAGATTCCTCATTAATATTTTGAATGTTGAAGCTCCTCTCAATCTACTCAAGATATTATTCATATTCCTTATGTCAATTATCACCAAAACATATAGGTGGATTCTTTTTAGTAATTCTTGAGCAATTTTCAACTTCTAATCTCATGATTTCGACACTTACATTACCCAGTGTTTCAATTTTGTGGATTAAAGCTTCTATAAAAGAATGACCAACTAGAATATTTTACTAAATAACCTCACTTATTGTTTCCTTACATGTGATTTGATGATATCTTCTAGGAGGTATAGTATAATAATCACAAGATAAACACTAATAAATCATGATAAAGTTATAAAATCATTGGACCAAAATTAGGTATCAATATCTATGCTTTTAAAAACATGATTTTTACAAAATTATGATTTTTTTGAACAAATAATGAAAAAAATGAACGCAAAAATTCAACATAAATATAATCCATATTTGGTTCATTTGAATAACCTCAAACTTAATTCCTCATTCTTGGAAAAAAAATCCTTTACCACTCATGGTTATTTTAATTTAGTTATAAATGTGAGTTCTCCAATACCCTTTTCTGTACATAGTAATCCAATTCTAATGGTCCTAACTCTGGTCTGCCAAAACACCAAACCACACCCAGGATGATTCAACAAAACACTAGGATGGGCATTCATTTTGATACCATTTGTAATGAACTAACCTGAGTAAACTGGCCCAGTCCCCCAAGATAGTCTTTCATATAGCGGGATACAGAAAGAAACCACAAGAATCGTATAAAACAGAATAAACATCAAAGTAAAATGTGGAAAAAAAGAATACATATTCCTGACATATACGAGTCAATAAAAATAAAAATAAAAGATAAAACAAACTAGACTAAACAAGTCTATATGTGACCACTCATCTCTAGTATACCATTCCAATAATTATGTAATGAATGAAAAGATAATACAATATGCTACACGATTGCCTTCCATTTACCGGAGTCTTAAAAACTAAGGTCTAAACTAACTAAATTCATAATTAGGGTTTGATAAAAAAAACTCATAAGTATACGACCATAGAATCTATAAATCTTCTAATATCTAGAATTCTCAAGTTATAGCTTTATAAAAAATCCCGCTTATAAATCATTTTCATATATGAAACTATTTTGTAAATATTCATTAATTTTGGAAAAATTATTGAATGTTAAAAAAATCTAGTAATATTTTGAATATAAATGAAAAGATGGAAATGATAGGGAAAACCATGGATGCACCATAAAATAAATATTTGAGAAAATATCCATAAAATAATCTATCATATAATAATGTAATTATAAATGAAAAATCACACAATATTGTATATAGAAATTTGGAGTCTATACTACACATTAAAGAAACCTATACCAGTTACTTGTTTATTCCAACTAATATCAAGTCCTAACACAATATGTTAATATCACAAAACCTCTAGTGGCATCACACTCACTAAAGTGATAAGTCCTTTTCCAAACACACCCAATTTTCAAAATATTCCATTATTGTCAATCCATTTTCAAAATTCAAAAACAAATTTTATAAAACAATTTTATCTCAAATAAAATAAATTATTGTATCCAAATCCCATTAAAATATTGGATCCATTACAAAAAATAATTTCAAATATCAAAACATGCATTTTTTTTAGTAACCCAAGGAAATTGAAAAGAATATAAAGTAAATCAATAATTGGAACCTCTAGAATAGATAGAACTACCAGAATAAGGTTGTAGACCTATCTGAGTTTGACTATATAGATTTAAAACCCACAAATCAACCTTCAAATGATTAGGAATGAATAAAAACTAAAAGGGATAGATAAAAAACACAAACTGATCACACTCTAAATAAAAATCACAAAAAACACCACCACCATGAACAAAGTAAATAAATAAATAGGATGAATGCATACCAGGGATATATGATGAAATATCCAGGGGAGCTAAATTCCAAACGGGGTGATCAATAAAGAAGGACATCGCCTAGAATCATCCTAAATTTTGAGATTTATTTCACCGGATTAAAAAAAGTGTAAAACATGTAGAATGGTTAAAACTACTAAACCCTAAGAATTTACATCATGAAACTATTTCACAACATGATTTCAAATAATCTCATGTATTATAAAAAAAGGTATTTCCTTGGGTTAAATTAAATCCCAATCGACCACTTCATGATGTGTAATGGTTTTGAGAATATAAATTTTCACACTATGACCAAGACTCATGAAATATTCCATATAATAGTTTTTCAACACATAAACAATTCAAAACATGAATATTTCCATTGGGTATTTCACGGTCTAGTTTCCTACAAAAATTCAAGAAATTGATTCTTTAAGCTTTTCAAACCAGAGGAGTTCCCTCTAAATCAATTTACACATTTATACTCAGACATACTTAATTAAAATATGCATAAATCCATGTATGTTAAGTATTTTATTATACTAAAGGATATTTATCCATGAGAGTCCCATAATTAACCCAAATAGATAGCGAAAACTAGTAAAAGATTCAAATCATACATAATGGATTATAGAAGGTTATTACAACATTCCACAGAGCTAGCTTATAGGTTGAAAAAATCTGTGGTTAAACTATGGAGTGTCCCATAACATAAAAAAAAGGTTTATGTAAACATTTATCTCCCTAAAGATATAATATTTAACCACATTATTCCTTTCCTCTTTTATGGCCAGACTATGGGATCCGCATCTCGATTATCTCAAAAATTCCCCTTGTTTTCTGGATGTGTTCATGGATGGTTTAATGGTATTTTTAGGGTAAAACATTCTTATTATCTTTTATATTTATATCCCTTAATATACATTAATTTAGATTCATTAGATTAGTGATTTTTTGATGATTTATGCTTTAAAATGGAGTAAATTGTGTGATATTATGGTAATTTTTCATGTTGTGGATGGAGGATATCTTGATAGGACGATATCACAGGTTTTTTTCGTTTCATGAGTGGTATTATGAATTCTAATTTAATAAAATTCTTTTCCCCACATTGGGTGAAATTAATTTATTAACCAATGATAAATATTTTTTCTTTTACTTATGTAGGATTTACAGTTACCCTGTTGATCTTTAAGGTGTGGTTAGTCATTGTTTCATTGAAGTGTTACGTTTGTGTGTGGTTTCTGAAAATTATTCCTAATGTGAATTAAATTAAATAATAATTATTAGATTTATTATAATAAAAATTTATTATGTTTTGGCCTGATATAGGGTCCCTGGAGGAGGAATTATTTTGGTCAATGATGGCAGATGATTATGGGAACCTGGTGAGTGTGATAATTATTTGTATGTTGTAGGTGGTCCCAATGAATCTTCCAAGAGTTTTCAATTTAATTATATTTAATATTTTAAAATCCTTAAATTTCTAATAACTGTTTTTATATATTCCTATTCTAAAATATAAATATAAATTCTAGATAAATTTCTTTATTTGAAATAACCGATAATTTATACAAATATATATCTTCTATGTAATTAATATTCATATTTTTTTTGGAAAATATAAATTTTTTATTAAAAGATATTATCAAAAAATAATCTCATAGTCTAAGAAAAAATATTTTGTTTCTAGCTTGGAAATTGGGCTCAAACCCATTAACGAAGGGATACAAGGACACATAACCTTCTATCATCGTTTGTTATGCCCTACATTAATCTTTTATATTATATATATATATATATATTTTAATATACATTATATTTTTAGATATTTTTTTAAATTTATTAATACATTCCTCTTACTAATATATTTATTTCCATATCAACTCCATTATTAAGTCACAATAATTTAATAGTTAAAAATAGATGATTCGTGTATTCATTGTCATAAAATTGGATTTATTCTCAAATTAAATTTTATCTATTGTTAAATAAGAATACTAAATTTAAATTAATTTCCAATTTTAATTATAGTTAATTAATTTTTTTTATTTTATCTCAATATATTTATAGCTTTTATTAATTTTAAATATTAATTTTCAAATGTGAAGTATCATGTTTCGTAATAAAAATTCAATTAATTTTTCATTCATTCAATAAGAACAATAAATTTATTCTACAATCGTATCTAGTAAAACATCCACTATTATGATAAGTAGACACATTATAAGATTTATACATTTAACAAGAACATCACACAATATTTATAAATATGGATTATTAAAACTATGAAAAGGAAAGTGGAAAACACATAAAAGAACTGTAATTTCACTAAAACAAACTCTTGTAGCTTGAAATCCTCCAAGAACATTGTTCCTACAATAAATATTTATATAATGGAAGAGATGCAATAAGAAAAAAATGGCCAGGATCAATGGATATGTACGAACTAATACAAGAAAGGTAATGATTTTAGAAGTGAGAATGAATGTGTATTTATAATGATAGAGATCATATTTTAACATAATTTTTGTTCAATATGGTTGATAAGAATTTGTAAAATTGGTTAATAATATAGTCCATCATAATTATTCTTTGTTATGTGGACGTAATGAAGATATTGACAATATTATTTAAATAATATAACTAGAATTGTTTAATTTGAGAATATAAATATATTATAATAATAATATGTCTTGTGAAAATGTATATGTTTTATATAAAATATATTTTTATTAAATATTCTATCAATGAACTGTTTAAATGGGAATATATTTTTAGGATTTCCTTTGTAATTTTTGTATAGGTGAGAATATTTTTTTTTTGACAATGCTAAATTGTGATAAATAATTATATTTATTTAAAAGCTAAAATTATCATATTTAAATATTTATTTTGATTAAATAAGCCCCATTTTTTGATCATCACATCAAAATTATGTTAGGGTAAATTTTTGATAACTTTTTGACAATGTTTATTTTTGGCGATGATGTGAAAATTAAAGCATTATAATGAACTATAATTTATTGAATTGATTACTAAGTCATCATGGAAAATAATTTATAAAAAATATAATAAATAAAAATCACATTAAATAATGATAAAAAAATTTAGATAATAATAATTATTACTATACTGTTTTTTATAAAAATGGATTTTAGAAACTAATGTTATTTTTCATTATGTGTATTAGTTTGGTTTATTTGGAGGTATTTTTTAGTTTTGTTCTAACATGTATGTACAAAAAACTTCTATCATCCATTATTAACCAAAAAAATTGGTTTTAATTAATTGAAAACACAATTTTTTATCTTATATAATAAAATAACCTAAATTTTATCACTAAAAACCACTCCTCCTCAATTATAAATTCCCCATTACATCATAAAATTCCACAACAATGAATTTGTGATTTATTTATCTCTAAATTACCCTCTAAATGTTATCGCTATGGTGTTTATATTGTTCTATGGGGTCCCTCTATAGATTTAATAATCATCCTCCCAAGGTAAGGGTCCCCAATCCTCCTCTTTCATTTTCAACTATATTACTCTTTTTATATTATCTTTTTAAATTTCATTTATTATATATAAATTCTTATTATACATGGAATTTTATTCCATTTTATATGTTATAAATGAGATTTTATATATCCCCTATTATTTTTTCTTTTTCCCATTCGGTTACTGTGCTGAAGTAGGGGTACATAATTCCCCTCTTCCATTTTGAAGTACCATACTTTTGTAATATTCATTTGGATAAATTAATTTTTCCTATACATAAATATTTATTATTCCGTGGTATTATATTACATTAGATATATTTAAAATTATATATTAATTCTTCTATCTCAATATATCCTTTCTCAAGTCATTATAATATTCAGACTATCTTGTAGCCATAAAAACATCCTAATGTTTGGTAAAGAAAAGTGTGTGTGGTTTTCCAAATAAATTACATCCCTATTTGGTTATTAAAAGTGAATATCATTTTAGATCAGATGTATCAAGGGTTTAGAAACACAAAAAATTTGATCAGGTACATCCTATCCATTATTCGGTTTCACAGTGAGTGTTACCTTACTATGCACCTTGTTTGAAACTCCCAAGAGATATGATTTGATTAATTTACCTACACTTTATAAAATAATTTTGAATTATTTATTTATCATTTTTTGGTCTCACACCTTTTCCAATACATGTATTTATGGTACCAATATATCTTTAATAAAACTTTTATTGGAGAATAAGAATTATTTACTATATACTCTATTCTTCTATATGGGAAAATCATAGAAGGTATGCCTCGTTTAGAAATTGTGTCAATTAATACTGTTCTTCATAAATTTAACATTATTCCATATAGTCATTTGTTTTGCTATGGAATTCATTGTAAATGAAGTTATGGGATGGAACTAGAATTATACGTCCCTATTGTGAATTAGTAGGTCTCATGAGACAATTAATACAGGATAATGGGAACATCCTTACCCTTTATGTAAGTTTTCATGGATGAATGCCTTGAAGGTATATTTATGGCCTTTGTAATTATTCAATCCCAAAATTATATAAGAAGTTATTGTTATCCTTGTTTTTTTACATAATTATGTTGGTCATGGATTTATTTATTCACTCATTTCTTATGATATTACATAAGTTAGTTTATTTATTTTAAATTCTCATCATTATATTTTTAGATTCTATTATCTAGGAACATATTCTATTTCATCTTTTCCATGTCTTTATTTACTGTCTCAATTTAATTTTTATTCCTAAATAAATTATTTATTCATGAATAGCTTTAATATTTGATTAGTTATTTATATATTTTAATCTATTCATTATTAATTTGTCCATCATTTTATCGATTCTCTTAGTATCATTAGTTATGGAACATGTAATATAATTTGTTACTATAATAACACCATCCATTGTATTTTATTATTTTTTAGAGAACGTTATCTGGTCCCTTTCCATTTTTTCCCATTTCCCAATGAATCTAAGAGATGTAATATGTGTGAAAATTGTATTTCAAGGATAATAATAATTTTTTCATTCTTTGAAGATGACTTATTTTGAGTTTCAATGTAATTTTAAACTCAATTATTTATCTATTTTCCTATAGAAAATAAACTATTGTATCCTATGTATTTTGATCTATGTACCAATATAATAATGTAGCCACAGAATCCATGGTGTTGGAGTCAGGTTTTTTACAATTGGTAATAAAAGACAATTTAGAAGAAACATTCAGAACTAATCTTAGAAGAACACACTTAGAACCTAATAGAAAAATTATCATGGATTACTTAGATTAAAACATAGATATTAAAAATATTTATAATATTATATATCATATTCTATGGACTTGGTAGCTGTAAAAAATTTAATAAAATATATTTTTCTTAGTTTTTGTAAATTTTATAATCATTTTAGATATAAAATTAAGTAAATAGGTTATGAGTATGAGAAAACCCAACCTAAAAAACCTTGACTGATACATGAGTGATATACATTGTCCTGAAAGTATAATAGTCTAAATTTTGGGTACATTAAACATATATAATATAGATAACCCATAATTTATATACTTTTATTATCTTTAGATATCTTTGATCACCAATGGTTAACTATATGGTATTCATTTGAAGACAAGAAATAAAATGTAGTTAATTACATAATAATTATCGTGTAGGTAATTCAAATAATGTTTTAATTAGATTTTTTAAAGATATTTTATCAATATAGAAGGAAAAACTATGTCAGATATGAAAATCCATTTATGTATTTACCTCATGATAATTACTATGAGAATGGTGTTAGTATCCAAGAAGGATTTGGTAATTTTGGGAATTGGTATTCACATTCGTCGCGTATAGAGACTTAGGTATATATCACAAGAGAAATATTTTAATTATAACTACTATGACCTGTAGGATTAATATTTCAAAGGATTGTATAATGTATCCCCTCTATATATAATAATTTAGAGGAATTTTGAGTTTAGTAAGTGTTTATAAATGAGTGAAATAGATAGGTTGCAATTTTGTTAACGGTGGTAGAATGGAACACATCAAAATTTCCAACGATGTCTTTTAGAATATTCATTTCAAAATATAAATATAAATTCTATATAAAATTTTCTATTTCAAATAACTAATTTTTTATATGATATTTATCACTTATTTTATTCGTATACATAGTTTTTATGTAAAATATAAATTTTTTTATTAAAATTATTTTATATGAAGAGTGACTCTTCTACTGAGCAACAACTCATCACATCTAGAATGTACATGGGACTCAAACCCAGGAATGATGGGAGATAAGGATACATCAATTTATGCCATACTTCATTATTATTTTCTTCTATCTACCATCCTTATATATATATATACATCTCTATTATATATAATTTATTTATATAAAATAAATAGGTCTATTTGATAGATACATTACTTATACTAATATTTTTATATCAAAAATCATACCAGATTCTATGTCATTGTAATTTAATGGTTAAAAAAACCAGGATGAAAGTTTTCATTATTATAAAAATGGATTTATTGTCATATGAAATTTTATATATGTTTAAATATAAATAATAAATTATGATTAATTTTTATGTTGAATTATAGTCATTTTTTGTTTTTATATTATCTTATTATGTGTATATAGGTTTTACAAGAAAAATATTTTTAAACTATCAAGTAACATGTATCATAATAAAAATTAGATAATGTTTTATTCTATTCATTGAGAATAATAAATTTATTGTATGATCTAATCCTATAAAATAAAATCATTTACAAAAATTATAAACATATAAATAATTTCAAATTTTATAAGAACATTACACATTATACATAATTATGAAATAGTAAAAATATGAATAGAAATGTGAAAATTCATGGAATAATTATACATTCACGAAAAAACCCCATAATCTGAAAATCCACTAAGAGGATCACTCCTTCTATTATGATTATAAAATGGAAGAGAAGAGTTAGGAAATTAATAGAAATTATCAAAGGATGTGTAAGAACAATTTTATGGAATGTAGTGATTGATGAAATGAGGATTAATGTTTATTTATAAGGAAATTTCCATTTATCATTATATTTACCAGAAAATGTAGTTGATCATCATTATGAATATTTGGTAATATGATTGTGAGCTCAAAAATAATGAATTGAAGACATTTTCATCCATTTCTCATCTTAATATTCATCATTCAATATTATTATGATTTTTAAATATTTTAGTAAAATATTATTTTTCATAAAATATAATTAATTTTATTTTTGATACTATTAATTTACTTTGACCTTAAATCCATTAGGAAAGTTATGGAATTTGAATCGAAATATTTCACAAAACGCTATAATTTAATATTTATCTAAAAAATTCATGGAACACAATAATTCCCCCAATTTTAATTACTTTTAATATTTTTAAAACTATCTATTTTTTCCTATTAATTGAATAAATATTGTGTTGGCATTTCAAAATCATTTACGGTAACAATTCATACACATAAAATTTTATGTAAATTAGCACGATAAAAAAATAATTTGTCATTGAAATAAATATTTAGAACCAAAATTTTCCTATTGTTATAATTATTAATTTTTTACAATGACATCAAATTTTTTAATATATGTTTTTGAGGTTTCATTTTTTGAATTTTCTTGACGTAAAATTATATAGATTTCAGTGTCAACAAAAAATAGAAAAAATTAAAAATATTATAATTTTTAATGAATGTATTATAATGTATTCAATGAAATTAAATAATGTAATGTTTTTGGTTTATTATCAATATTAAATCTCTATAATTGAAAGAAATTAATTTTAATATAAACTCATCAAAAAAAATGAAGAAAAAATTTTAAGAAAAAAAGTGCCTTAAGCATAAAAATTAACATATTTAAAAATCATGTATACTATTAGTTAAAATAGTATCGATTAATAATAATTTAATAAAATGATTAATATTATCATTTAAGAAAAAATACAAAACATAAAAGTAATTTTAAATCACTTGATTTAATGAAAAGAAATTCTAGTGTTTGAAAATTTGTTAATTTTCACTATTCAATATAAATCAATCATTTGAGAAAAATACAAACATTTCACTCTATGTGATTTATGATATAATGATTTAAAAAAATATTACAAAATATATTTTCTAAAAGTGATAAAAATTTATTATATATTCCAAAAAATAAATATCATTGTTGAAAAAAATTCCTTTTTTAAGAATAAAACGAAATTACTAAGATTTGAGTGATTTTTTCCTAATAATTAATAAATACATTTATATCAAGTAGTACAACTATACATATTTTTGTAATGTGATTACACATATTAATACGTTCCAATTCAAATTTTTGGTTATAATAATCACATATATATAATAATATTTTTATAATATATCTAAATTCACTTAAATAATGATTTTTTATGTGAAGAAAGCAATTAAGATTATTATTATTTTATACAAATAGTTTTAGAGTGTTATTACTATAATCCACCCCCCCCCCCCAAATTTCTTGATATGTGATTTTGATTGGGGAAATTATTCCCAATAATTGAAGTATATGAAATTTCATGTCATTATACATTTCCTATTAAGTGTTTTAAATATATTATAATCTAGTTGGGATGATTTATGATCTATTGATCATATAGACTCATCTATATAAATTATAGAGATTAAATGTTTGGACATATTTCTCCCCAATGATTATGTGACATGATAAATAATATACAAAACTAAAGGAATAAGGTATTTTCAATCCCATAATTCACTAGAAAACTCAATGGTAGATAATTATTATTTATTTACACATCCTTATATTTTTATTTATTTGAACATATAATATTTCAGGTATACTGATTTATAGGTTATGTTAGAGTCATTGTTTTTGGTTCCCTATTGTCCTTTATTAAATATTTTTTTCATGGAATTGTTACATTGGTAATTGAGGAAACTATCTCGGTTGTGGATTTGGGTAGAATATAGGCCTATAATTTCTTGATTGAGATGGATAACTTAGACAAATCTTGGGATAAGGTTTGAAATATGTATGTTAGTATATAATATTATATATTTTACTTCCCTTTCTTATTTTACTATATATTATCACCTTTCGGGTGACCAGTTCAGATGTATGATCACATTCTTCTGAATTACATGTGTTATAAGACTATTGTATTATTGATTATTTTTTACTTTTATTATGGATATCTATGAAATTTGATTATTTTATAGTGCTATTTTACTCTTATGTGATGATATATTTTCTCCATCATAACACCATATACTCTCATTGATAATTTAGATCCATTGGAATATTGGATGGTCTACCTAAGATCAATTATCACCCATATCCTGAACACAATTATATATTCCTAGGATGGTGGGGTATTACAAATATTTTTTTCACCAAAAAATTATTAGAGGTGGTAATGGATTCTATAATGGTATCATTATCTTACAGGAATGTTCATGGATGAGTTTTCAATTTTATACAAGATAAATTTTAGTTATAAAACATTTAAGATATCATAAAACCTATTAATATATTTTATAAAAAAATATGATCCTCAATTTTTTTTGTATACCGTAATGCTTAGCTCATTTTGGAAATAATTTTCCAACGATGTTTAAAAAAACATTTCAGTTTTTCTAGAGAGAGGTTGTAATCATCCTTTGGGTCATATACCAAATTAGTGGTATTATAATTATTACAAATATGTATAATGGATTTATTCTATTAGAAACCGATAAGAATAATAATATAAAAATTACATTCTAAGTGCATTTGATTTTATGGGTTATTGAGAAACAACTTTTGATAGAGGTTTATTCATTCCATTTTATTCCTTTTAGTAGATTTGTTGACACCTTTCTGAAACTCACATATTAAAATAAATGGAAAATAGACAAAGATATTTTCTTTTTTGTTACACTTGTGGATATAATTTCACATAATAGACCATCCTAGAGGAGGATTAATATATAAAATATAGTTAATATATAAGTCTGGAAGTGATTTTAAGTCTATGATTTAGAATTTTCTTAGTAATTTAACCCAGTGGATAGTTACCTCCATCTTAGGATGCATATACAAGTATAAGGGAAATAACATTTATAATGTCTTCATTCATGGATCATAGAACAAGTATCAACATTTTTTTCAAATGTTTATTGATATTGAAAATTTTAATTATCACATCCAATTGGGATAGGATCCATATTGAATTTGAAGTACAATTTTTATCCTGTATCGATTTATGGAATCAAATTATAGGGGAAATGAATTTCAAAACCCAATGTGTTTTCTTTATTATATTTTTTTGAAAATTTTCTATATATTTGTAGTATATAGATCAATGTTTTGTAGTTTTATGAAATAACTATCAAGCTGAGATATCACTCATAGAACTTTTTTAACACTTACTTATCACTAACCATTATGATAGTATATAATTTCTATATAGAATATGATGATCATCCTCAAGTAATTTCATTCTAGTATGGGGGACGTAAAGATGAAGTTTATTAAATTACCATTTGTGAAAATATACACCTTGTTAACTTGGATAATAGTTCAATTGTATTCATTTTATAAAATAATCACCTTATTCTGAGATTCATGATAATGAAAATTTAATTGTTATGTTACAATTTTGGATAATATTGGCACATGATGATAAAAATGTAGAAGTCTTTATATTATGAATTAGTATCTTAATAAAAATTCTTATGGAATATGGGATAATATGGATACTATTTTACATTAATAAAACGTTAAAAGGAATGGTTTCTCATAAAACTAAGATCCCAATTACAGTATCATTTATGATAAATTCCTAAACATGCATAATATTTACATAACAAGATGAACAACATATGATCTCATAATGAGGTGATACATTTCCATATTGTGTTACAATTAATGAAATTTGTTCTAATGGGGATACAATTTTTGTTAAAAAATTTAATTCGTGGGAAGAGATATCCTATTTTTATCTCAAAGGCTTTATATATCAAACCATATATTTTTATATTTATTTTAAGGTTATTAATATAGATTATTAGATGTAAATTATGTTTTATGTTTTGAATATAATTTTTCCAAAATAGGTTTTTGTCTCATCCATCACTCTTATTTAAAATTAAAATCTACCACATGTTGAAATTTATTTTGGTAACATGGGTCATTTATATTTAATTATAATAATCAATATTATGTAATAGGGTCATCATATTTTTCATTCAAAATGAATTTTAATTTTTTTAAAATATTTTTACAACAGTTAAGGATAAAATGGGTTTATTAGGGGTTAAACCATTTGAAAAGTGTACTAATTACACCCACACTTGTATAATTATTTCTATCTAAATATATTTAAACCTTATATTGTATTATAAATTAATAATTATCCATTTGGATCCACTTTCCGATAAAATTTAACTTATATCATTGAAATCATTTAATAAATTTCATTTGTGTCCCCTACCTCACATAAAAAAGGGAACACAATTTCATCCCTCATTCATAAAAATTGTATCTTCTAGATTATAAAATAATTTATAAAAAACATTTCTATATTCCTCTCATACATCCTTGATCTTATTTTATTATCTTATAATCAATCTTTTCATCCATAATGTGTTAGCCAAAGGTGGTCTCTCAAATATGTTGTATAAATCATAACTAAGAACTTTATATTTTATTTCATCATATAAATACTAAAAAATTATTTAATAAAACAAAAAAAATATCAATATAGTATCATAAAGATTATTAGATATTATTTTTATGAGGACACAACATTTTCATATCTATTCCACATTAAATGGGAGACAAAATCATTGCTCACGTTTACGAGTTAACTACCACCTCTATGTAGTAATATGATTCATTTTCCATTGCTATATTTTCTGATTTTTTTTTATAATAAATTTAATTTATATATATGATATCATAATAATTATATTTTGGTTAATTAATATTTACCTTTCTTTCATTATGTCAAACGAAATATGGAAACACCACTCGTGTGTACGAACAGACTTCCATTTTCATGATGTTATATAATTCATTATTAATCATAGCTTAATATGAATGGTATTTATTATATATATAATTAGTATTTATGATATCAATATCATTATTATAATTATATACATGATAAAACAAAAATTAAAGTGGAAGGACTAGAAATGTTGAACCAAAACACAAATGAAAAAGAAACAGTCAACCAATAGAATGATTATGATAATAAAATATTGTCAATGAACAAGTGATAAAATAATATGATAAAAAAATTTATTTTATTATAGGTTTTAAATTGTTATTTTATGATATTTATAATAAATTTATATTTATCATACATTAATTTAGATAACTTATGAGGCAAGACAAACCTGAAGTTTGGTTTTTATGTTACAATCTCTTTTTTTTACCACAATTACTTATGATTAAATCCCTAATTATTATATAATATGATATATTACTCCAACATCGTATTTTTTTATAGATTAATTTATATATGCTTCATATTTTTCTTTCATTTTTTACTTTATAATTAACCAATATACTGAAAGAATGTTTCAAGGAAAACTAACCTTATTTCCCTCTTTGCTCATAAATCTTATCCTATATATCATATTTTCATTAAAAATATCTTAATAATGTTTTCAATATTCTAAAAAAGTTAAATTATCCTCATTTTTCCATTTTTTTACTATAATAAAATTTTAATTTAATGTTTTGGTTGTTTTCCAAATAAGGTACTTCTGACTTTTCACTGAAAATATTAAAAGAATTTTTTTAACATATTCTGCATGAATTAAATTCCCCACCATCAAGAATATTATTTTTTTGAAGCTTACAATAAATATTTTTAATATTACATTTTAAATAAAACTTATTCTTTGGAATTTTTTATTTTTTTAAAATTTTATATATGTGATTTCAATATATAAAGGGTATTTTCATCAAGAGATACCCTTATAATATTAAAAGGAATTTTCATATATAGAAATATCCATTAATTATGATTATTATTTAATAGGGATATGATCCAATGTTACCATATTTATTTATTCTCCATATTGGTTATGAATATGATAATGAAATGTTTAGTAAACATGTATCCTTTTCACAAGTTATAATATGATGATATGATGAAGGATTTTTGGTATTATGATTAACATATGTATAGTCAAGAATATGTGTATGGTGGGCCTATAATTATATATAATTTTTAATGAATTGGTTAAATATGGATATCACATGAGATAATAAATAATATAATGAGGATTTTACCCAATTTAGTAGGAAACTTCTTCCAAAAAGATAGTCTTGGTATTCAACCTTGACAATGGTAATAATGATATTAGGAGTGATCCAAATCCACCATGATAGCACTGAAATATAATCTTGACTAAAGAAATTATTTTCAATACTTATGTGTATTCCAAAAACCTATTCCATATTTTTATTTTATTTTCCAATGATACATTATTAGTTATTTATTATTATGAACTCTTATGAATTACGTATTTTATTATGAGAAAGCATTATACCATTAATCATGATTAATGATCCTTGACAGTTTGTGTGTAAATTTAATATATTATGATCATGTTGTCATACTATTATGCCTATATTATGATCATTTATGACTATTGATTGATATATATTCTTTTTACCTTAAAAACACCTGAGAAAATCCATTTATATATTTCCTCAACCTAGGATGAGATGATTTTTTTAATATATAATGTATGAAAACGGATATAGTTGTGATTAATGAAGTGGGAGAAAATTTGGAAACATATATTTTATAGTAATTTTTTAATATGTGGTTCTAAAGAAAATGATAATTTGTGACTTTGGTGTGGATCATTTTGATATATAATGAATATTCATCAAATAATATGTAATATTCATGTATTAAATGTTTTTGTCACAATAGTTGATATCAAAGTAATATTTAGTTATTTTTGGAAACTTATAGGAGGAAACTTTTTTCATTGACCATAATATTATTATATGTATACTATAAAATAATTTTTTTTAAGTTTGAGATTATTTGGATTTTATAGAAATACATCTACATCTGGATACTATTAGTGGGCTTGGTTTTGGAATCGATTTATATAAGGGTAATAATCTGGAAAATATTAGGTCTATTATATTGTGAATACCATTATAGTGAATAGTGAATGGATCCTTACTATTCACCAATTTTTACTCTACTTGGGATATTATTTAGTCAATTCACATTTCCATTATAATCCATTTTAAATTAATATTTTAGATGTTGACCTTGGATGACTGATGTTAGACCTAAGGAACAATAGGATGGAAATAATGTTTCATAATATTGACATTATATTGATGATTTTTCAAGATTGATAAATTTTTTAACGATGGTTTATAGTCATGAAAAATATTTGGGTTTTAGAAAGGTACTGAAGTTATAATGATGACATTGAGGTGTGGACCGGTTTTCAAAAATATTGAAGCATATTATTTGAGATCAGTCATATGAATTTATTTATGACATTTAAAGTCCCTAAAAATATTGATTTATGTACTCAATGATTAGATGTTGAATTAATAATAAAAACTCTAATGGTGTGATGATCAAAACTCCTTTATATTATTCTTATCCAATTGATTTTTTTTTGGGAATTTGATCCTAGAAAATCATGCTGTTATACCTCTAGTTTAAATTAATGTGACTTTGGGAATTTATTTTCTTTATTTATATAAATATCATATCAATTACCAATTAAGGGAAGTAAAATTTGATATTCTAAAAAATCCTATTAATATATATTAGTGTGAAGATAAATGTGAAAATATATTGAAAATTCTATCCATTGCACTGATCTTGAATCCTATTCAAATGTAATGTTAATCATAGATGGTTTAAGAGAAAATCCATATAGATTACATTTCTATTTTATGAGAGTTTATTGATGTTTTTCATTATTATTTTCCTCGTCATCCTCATAATTGTGAATTTGAGTTTTCAATAGATTTCATACAAAACACAACACCAATCTCAAAGACTTTATATAGAATAGTCTGGTTTGAGTTGCAATAATTGGAGAATAAAATTTAAGATAATCTTGACTAGTGATTCATTTAAACAAGTTCATCACCTTGTGGTGTACCTATTCATTTTTTTAATAAGAAATATGGATCAATTCACCTCTAAATTGATTATAAGAAACATAATATGGTCACAATCATGAATAAGTATCCCATGTTCTATATTGATGAATTGTTTAACAAATTAAAAAGAAATCAATATATTTCTAAGGCTGGTTTTTGAAATAGATACTATCAATTAAGGGTCAAAAGTAATAGAACAGCCAAGACAGCATTCCATTTGAGGTTTTGAAATTATGAATTTAAATTTTACCATTTTTATTACTAATTATCTCAATATCTTCATAGATTTATTGAATAGAGTATTTATAATTTTCCTTGATCGGTTTGCGGTAGTATTGATAGGTGATGTAAAGACCTGTAAATTTCAAGGGAATTTTTTTTCTTAATTTTCTTTGAAATTTTACAAGAGTGCAGTCTCTGACGGCACCTGATTCCAAGGCCCGGTGTGCCCGGAATCATTTTCCGAAGTTTGTCTCGGGTACGTTCAGTGAACGGACGAGTGGGTTTTTCTAACTTTTGAACCGGTGCCCGGAATCGAATTCTGAGGGCAATGATGAAATCGCAGCGCCGAATTTCGCTTAGAAACGCCACTTCCGGAGTTGCGTTTGCTCAGGTGTGGTTTTTAATTTTCGGGCTTAAGGTTATGAAATAAAATTATTTTTTACGACAACTTTATTTTTACTTCACTTAAGCCACTTGGAAGCCACTTGAAGCCACTTAAAGGCGGCTTAAACTGAGTTGATCTAGATAGGATGCTATCCAGAAATATCCTACCCTCTTGGTAGGATATTTGTGAGATGGGGCCCGCACAAGCCCCGCCGATTCTTTCTGCTAAGTAACGCACCCGCGAAAACCCGTCATTATGAAAGTCAACTGACGTGTTTTCATAATTTCTTAACATACCATTTAATTGGGCGGTTTATTTCATAAATTAAATGAGGTGTTTCTTTCGTTGAATTAATTCAACAAATTTATGGGTTGTTACATACCCTTTTTCGTGTGTTGGCATAATAATAAAATAAGACCAACCAGTCTTTTGAAAGTTTGCGTGTTGAGAGGATTTGACAGAATCATTGTACCTTCTTTCTCCTTCACGAAGAACTTGAAGAACGCGAAGAACGCCGTCATCCGCGGAAATCGACGACGTTCCAATCCGAGACGTTCTTCCCCGCCCCGATCTCCGATCACCAAACGTTTGAGGTGAGTGATTTCGGGTTTCTTCTAAAAGTTCGTTGTGGTTTAAAACGAAACACGGATTTAATTATTTATAATTAAAATCTGTTGTTTCTTGGTCCGTAGAGTTCGTCGTCGCTACGCCGGATTCTGCGACGACGCGACGCCCTTCCGTGACGACGCGATGATCTCCACCTTCCGCGACGAGCAATTCTGCGAAGAACGCTCACGCACGATGACTACGAGGTTGGGATTTTATTTTTGGAATTACCCCTTTTTATTATTCTTGTAAATGTTTCTTTAAAAAGTTAATGAACCGGATTTGTAAACAATTTTAAATTTATTTAAATTGTTGTTTCTTGTGTGGAATAAAAATTCTCCCGTTGTTTATATCTAACGTGGAGGGTGCGGGCCAAACGAACACGGCCCGACGACCCTCCCTCTTTCTTCGTTGTTATGCGGATTTGACGGGCGATGACGGAACATGCCGCAATAGAGGTTTGATGATTCCGTAGTGAAGAACGAGTCCCGAGAGGAGCAACGGTGCAGACGGGAAGAAAATTGGGCCACCGGAGCGAATTCGGCGGCCCGAAGAAGCCGCCGGCGGCGCCCCCGGCGAGCTGCCGGAAAAGCCCTCCGCGGGAGAAGCCGCGGCGGCGGCACTCGCCGACCCGCAGCCGCGCGGGTCCGGCACGCGCGGGACGCGACTTAAGCCGCGTCCGGGTGTCCGAGCGACACCCCGCTGGTGCCGCGGTGTTGTCACGCGGGGGCAATGGCTCCCCCCACGTCGCTCGGCTTGCCAGGAAGACACCCCACGGGTGTCGCGGGGGTGTCCCGCGGGGGTGGCGGCTCCCCCCCCCCCCCCCCCCCCCCCGCATCGCTCGACCGAGCCGAGCCGGGCTCGCCGAGCCGGGCCGGTCCGACCGGCGGGGCCGCGCCCTGGCCGGGCCGGACCGGGTCCGACCGGGTCGTACCGGGTGGACCCGGTTCGGACCAGGATGACCCGGTTCGGCCGACCCAGGGGGGGTCGGGCCGTGTCGGCCCGGGCCCGGACCCCCCGTCTTCAAACGATTTTCGTTCAAATGGCTGTATCTTGAGCTACGGGCCTCCAAACGACTCGCCGTTAGCGGCAACGCGATCCTTGGATCGAGACGGTCGTTTCGGTATATCGCACTCAAGGTTTTGGAATACTTTGAGTTTGTCCGGGTTGGTTCGTACACTAAACCAACCGGGCCCTCAGAGCGAAAACGCTCATATCTTGAGCTACGAACGTCCGATTGGCGTGCCACCAGCTTCGTTGAATTCCTCTATGTGAGAAGGATCTTTTAGCACAATCCGCCCGAGTTTTGGACGCAGGTGGAGTACGATCGGGTTGGTTTTTCCATAAAAACCAACCGAGCCCCTGGGACGAAAAAGCCAATAACTCTCAGACCGGGCGTCCGATTGACGCGCCGTTTGTGACGTTGAGTTCCTGTTGACGATACGGAACTTTTGGATACATCAACTTCAGACTTTGTGTCAGTTGATGTATCAGCCTCTCGGCTCGTGGAGCGGACCCTCCCGAACGAGCTTGCTGTGTGCGGGAACCCTAGAGCTGGTTGCGACTGCTACTTCGACAGCGACGACCGTTGAGAGATCCTTAGTGGACTGCGGCGATGACCGTGCAGAGATCCTCAGTGGACTGCGACGACGACTATGCAGAGATCCTCAGTGGACTACGACGACTATAGCACTCAGCGATCCTACGTGGATCAGTGCTACAGGTCCTGTGTGGGCCCGATCCTGTGTGCGTCCAATCCTGTGTGGGTCAGCGCTCAGCGGTTCTGTGTGAGCCAGCGCCTACAGGTCCTGTGTGGGCCCGATCCTGTGTGGGGCATTGCGGGGGTCAGTTACCTATCGATCCATCGTGGGTCCGACGACTTAGATGGATCAGTGATCATCTTTATCGTCATCCGAATAAGTATACCTGTGTGAGCTGAATCATGTGTTACACTCCTTTATGGATTGTGTTGAGCTATCTTGTGTAGATTTACTGTTTACTCTCCTTTGTGGATTGTGTTGAGCTATCCTGTGTGGATTTTCTGTTTACTCTCCATTATGGATTGTGTTGATCTATCCTGTGTGGGTATATGTTTTGCTCTCCGGTGTGGACTGGGTTGTGCTTGGGCTCGGACGTTGGAGTCGAACGGGAATTGATGACTTAGGTATTTGTATGGGTATATACCTAAGCCGTGTCAGATTTTACTTCGTGATTGTATCTTTCCCTTGTGGATTATCCTTTGTGGATTTCGGGAGACCTTCGGGGGTCTCGGGGTCCCTACTGAGTAGCTTATACTCACCCTTGCACAGGCTATGCCCGCACTACGTTGTGTTGGTTGCAGACGACGGACATCACTGATCGTGGTGGAGGCGTGCAGAGCAGGACGGTACCTGGAGGTGGACCACTGGGCGGGACGTACTCGGAGCGGTCAGGTGGACACGAGGAGCAGTGGAGGCTATCTGTACCCACCCTTCAGGTGGGACTTCCAGAGGATGGCTCGACGCAGCAGTTTTTCCTTTTAGTTGTTGTTTTTCCTTTCAGTTTTACTTTACAGTTGGGCTTGTATTTCCGGCCCCTTTTACTTTCAGCATAGCTTGTACCGTTTTTACTTAGTGTTTACTTTTCCTCTTGCATACTCTCTGGTGCTTGTTTACTTTTCAAAGGCAATGACTTCCCTTTTTGTTGGGATTTACGCCTTGGTGCTAGTCGCCAGCCCCTGGCCTATGGAAGGCGGGCTTGGGGTAGTCACGGCATGGGCCCCGAGGACGGGTCGTGACAAATTGGTATCAGAGGCAGTCGGTTCTACCGCAGACTCTGGTCTTTCTTCTATGTGGAGCAATAGTGTTTAGCGTATTGAGTATGGTTATCAGTCCAGGGAGTCCAATGTTGGTGCGGCGGACGACGTATCCATACACCAGGACCCTGACTTCTGATTCCCGACTTAATGCACAAAAACATTGATTGCATGTGTGTTTCAAGTTTTCTTTGTGATTACTTGTGTCAGCTCACCAGGTATACTGTTCTGACCATGGCGCACTTGTTTCCTTTTCAGGATGGCCCGACGACAGCAGCCAGCTAGGGTTCCGAGAGTAGAGCGCGACGATAGCCCGCCGAGTGACGAGGCCTCGGTACATGGCCCGTTGAAAGCAGAGGAACCGGCGGTACCTTTACCCGTTGAGCCCCCGATGCTTCCAGCACTGGCAACTGACGA
This sequence comes from Viscum album, assembly GCA_963277665.1. NCBI lineage: Eukaryota > Viridiplantae > Streptophyta > Magnoliopsida > Santalales > Viscaceae > Viscum > Viscum album. Next base: position 1,772,005,815 of record OY728121.1, read on the forward strand.
TGAACGACACCTCAGATCTCTTCACGAGTTCCAGCGCCAGCATCCATGTAGGTTCCGTGGGGAGACAGACCCCCAAGCAATCGAGGACTGGCTGGAGGCGGTCGTCCGAGTTTTCAGGCTAGTGAGGACACTAGCAGACCTCATGGTGATCCTCGCGGTGAGCCTACTGCACGCTGCAGTAGGACGATGGTGGATCTTGATGCTCCAGGTAAACGATGAGGCCACCCTCATCTAGACGGACTTCGAGATCCTCTTCCGCTCAGAGTTCGTCCCGGACACCCTCCGTGCAGTGCGCATTCAAGAGCTTCTTCAGCTGCGGCAGGGCAGCTTGACGGTCGCTCAGTACGCGGCGAGGTTCACCGATCTTTCTCGTTACTCGACCGACATCGTACGGGACCCCTTCTTTCGGGCCCGGACCTTCGAGCAGGGATTGAGACATGAGATCAGGGCATCGCTGATCTCCCTCAGCATCCCGACCCACGCAGGAATACTGGAGCGAGCCCTTCTGATCGAGAGCTTCCTGGCTGAGTCCACAGCGAGACCTACCGCAGGGCGGCAGGCAGAAGAGTCTTCGGCAGCTAGTAGCCGACGGATGACTCAGGGTTCCAGGCAGACCAAACCTTCCGGCAGATGAACTCGGGACACAGGCTCAGCAGTGCGGGGCACACAGCGCGGGGCCAGTCTTCCGAGAGGCAGGCAGTGCTACTCCTGCGGCGGGTAGGGACACATGGATCGTGACTGCCTGACCCGCCGTACTGAGGAGCAGCAGACGGTGGAGGGGCCACCCAGGCAGAGGCAGAGGGTCGATCGTGGCGGTCCGTAGGGAGGAGGCGGATGAGGCAGAGGAGCTGGCCGAGCAGCAGGTGGTGGGCGACGCTTTGAGGCTCTGCCGCCACCACCACCAGGAGGCCCGCCCCGACCACATGGAGCTGGCGGGCAGAGACATGCACAACTCCAGGCAGCAGAGGCCTACGACCACGACGCACCAGAGATGATTCGAGGTACGATCTGTGTGTATTCCACCTTTGCTACAGTTCTGATAGACACAGGAGAGAGTCACTCTTTCATATCCACTGCCCTTTTTCGGAGCTCGTAGATTCCGACAGAGCCGTTGGCTCGATCCTTACGGCTAGAGACTCATACGGGATAAGACTCGACGATTACGCACTGGTGCCGGCAGTGTGAGCTTACTCTAGGAGGCGAGAGCTTCGGCTGGGATCTTCTTGTAGCGGCGTCGAGGCCTTATGATGTCATCTTGGGCATGGATTGGTTATCTACAGTCCATGCTCAGATTGACTGTTTTAGGCGCAAGGTGCGATGTGTGCGCACCGACGGGAGCAGGTTCAACTTCACTGGTGAGAAGGGAGCCTTAGTAGCACAGGATGGACTCACGCAGAGGAGAGGAGAGCCCATCACTCATCATTTGGCTAGCCTCATCCTTGGAGCAGTTGACGTGCGAAGTCCTAGTTTTCCTGCAGTGGTGGATCAGTATGCGGACGTCTTCCCCGACGACGTTCCAGGGCAACCTCCTCGCAGAGAGGTAGACTTTTATATTGATCTATACCCCGGGACAGCCCCGATATCCACTCCAGCATATCAGATGGCCCATTCCAAGCTTCGAGATCTACGAGTACAGATGGAGGACTTGCTGGGCAAGGGGTTCATCCGACCAAGTGTTTCACCCTGGGCTTCCCCGATATTGTTTGCCAAGAAGGCGGACTGGAGCTTGCGACTGTTTGTCGATTATCTTCGCCTGAACCAGGTGACAGTGAGGATCAAGTATCCGCTACCGAGGATTGATGACCTCTTCGATCAGCTCAAGGGAGCATGGGGGTTCTCGAAGATAGACCTCAGGCCAGGCTATCATCAGCTCAGAGTTCGAGTCGAGGATGGGCAGAAGACGACCTTCAGATGTCGGTATGGCCACTATGTGTTCTTGGTTATGACTTTCGGTGTAACCAACGCTCCCGCATTGTTCATGAGCCTCATGGATAGGATCTTCCAGCCATACCTCGATCGATTTGTCATGGTCTTCATCGATGACATTTTTGTGTACTCGACGACGGAGGAGGAGCACGCCTACCACCTGCGGGTTGTACTAGACACACTCCGAGAGCACCAGCTTTATGGAAAGCTCTGGAAGTGCCAGTTCTGGTTACGTGAGGTCCACTTCTTGGGGCACGTCATTTCTTAGGCGGGAGTCGCAGTGGATCCCGCGAAGATCGAGGCAGTGCTAGCTTGGGAGCCACCCAAGAGCATGACAGAGGTGAGAAGTTTCTTGGGCCTAGCCGGATACTGTCGGAGATTTGTTCCGGACTTCTCCAGAGTTGCGGCCCCACTCTCAGTGTTGACGAAGAAGGGGAAACCCTTCATGTGGTCAGACAGATGTCAACAGAGCTTCCAGGAGCTGAGGCAGAGGTTGAGAAGCGCACCTATCTTGAGGTTGCCTGAGGAGGGAGTTGGATACGTAGTCTACTGCGATGCATCAGGGACCGGACTCGGGTGTGTCCTGATGCAGGAGCGGGCCGTGATTGCCTACGGATCACGTCAGTTGAGGCCACATGAGAAGAACTACGCCACCCATGACCTGGAGTTGGCAGTAGTGGTCTTCGCTCTGAAGACATGGCGGCACTATCTGATGGGAGAGCGCTTTACAGTCTTTTCTGACCATCAGAGTCTCAGGTACGTCTTCTCTCAGAAGGACCTGAACCTCAGACAGCGGAGATGGCTCGAGTTCCTCTAGGACTATGACTTTGAGATAGTCTACACTCCTGGGAAGGGGAATGTGGTAGCTGATGCCCTCAGCAGGAGGACGGGCATCCAGCTACTTGAGGAGGCGATAGAGAAGCTATCCGCTTTGCAGATATCCTTCATGGATAGAGACGGAGCAGCCTTCCTTCAGTCTCTCACAGTCTCTCCTCCACTACTGTAGCGGGTCAGAGAGGCACAGCGTGGGGACACTGACTATGAGACGCAGCATGCACATATATCCTCGGGACATGCACCTGATGGTTTCTCCCTTGGAGCAGAGCACGACATCCTTTTCAGAGGAAGTACCTTGGTACCAGTCGCTTTACGAGAGGTGCTGAGATAGTTTCACACTTCTCCTTTAGCGGTACATCGAGGAGTGGTGAAGATGTACCAGGATCTCAGACGACAGCAATGGTGGCCGGGCATGAAGAAGGCTGTGGAAGAGTTCGTTTCACGGTGCCTCACCTGCCAACAGGTGAAGGCAGAGCGTCAGGTACCAGCAGGCTTGGTACATCCCTTGGAGGTCTCGGAGTGGAAGTGGGACGGAATATCTATGGACTTCGTGAGTGGACTTCCACGCACTTCCAGAGGTCACGACTCCATTTGGGTGATTGTTGACCGACCCACCAAGTCGGCACACTTCTTACCCATCCGAGAGAAGGGCTCAGTGGAGAGCTTGGGGCGTCTCTACATTCAGGAGATTGTACGACTTTACGGTGTGCCATCGACTATCATCTCTGGTCGGGATGCTCGCTTTACTTCCCGGCTTTGGAAGGGGTTACAGGAGGCGTTCGGGATGCGGCTACATCTGAGCACCGCCTTTCACCCTCAGACGGATGGTCAGACGGAGAGGACCATTCAGAATCTCGAGGACATGCTCCGTGCATGTGTCCTCGACTTTGGTCGCAGCTGGGAGAACCACCTACCCTTGGTGGAGTTTGCGTACAACAATAGCTACCACTCCACCATCGGGACGGCACCCTACGAGGCGTTGTATGAGAGGCCTTGCAGATCTCCTTTGTGCTGGACAGACCCTGTGGAGTCAGCACTTGTGGGACCAGAGCTGGTCCGGGCCACGACAGAGAAGGTCCATGTCATCCAGGAGCGGATGAGGACAACACAGAGCCGGCAGAAGTCATATGCTGAAAGGAGGCGGAGGCCACTAGAGTTCGAGGATGGCGACCACGTCTTCTTGCGGGTCTCACCTCGACGTGGTTTGCGGAGATTTGGCCGAGGCAGAAAGTTGTCTCCACACTTCATCGGGCCTTTCCAGGTCCTCTGCAGGGTTGGCGAGGTGGCTTATCGCCTGGATCTGCCACCTCTGTTGCACTGGGTGCACGACGTCTTCCACGTATCCAAGTTGAGGAGATACGTGCACGACCCGACACACATCATTGACTATGGGGAGCTAGACGTGGATGATGGAGTGACTTTTGCAGAGGTCCTGGTGGAGATAGAGGATCGACAGGAGAGGGTCCTACGTGGGCGATTGATTCCTCTTGTGTGCATCAGATGGCAGCACAGGAACCTCTTGGAGAGCACTTGGGAGCGGGAGGCTCAGATTCGTGCTCAGTACCCACATTTGTTTCCCTAGTTTTTGATGTATCTTTACGGGGACATAATGCCCTTAGGTGGGAGTAATGTAAAGACCCGTAAATTTCAAGAAATTTTTTTTCTTAATTTTTCTTTGGAATTTTACAAGAGTGCAGTCTCTGACGGCACCTGATTCCGATACCCGGTGTGCCCAGAATCATTTTCCGATGTTTGGCTCGGGTACGTTCAGTGAACGGACGAGCATGTTTTTCTAACTTTTGAACCGGTGCCCGGAATCGAATTCTGAGGGCACCAATGAAATCGCAGCGCCGGTTTTCGCTTAGAAACGCCTCTTCCGGAATTGCGTTTTCTCGGGTGTGGTTTTTAATTTTTGGGCTTAAGGTTATGAAATAAAATGATTATTTACGACAACTTTATTTTTACTTCACTTAAGACACATGGAAGCCACATGAAGCCACTTAAAAGTGGCTTAAACTGAGTTGATCTGGATAGGATGTTATCCAGAAATATCCTACCCTCTTGGTAGGATATTTGTGAGGTGGGGCTGGCACGAGCCCCGTCGTTTCTTTCCGCTAAGTAACGCACCCGTGAAAACCCGTCATTATGATTGTCAACTGACGCATTTTCTTAATTTCTTAACAGACCATTTAATTGGGCGGTTTATTTCATAAATTAAATGATTTGTTTCTTTCGTTGAATTAATTCAATGAATTGATGGGTCTTTACTTACCCTTTTTCGTGTGTTGGCATAATAATAAAATAAGACCTACCAGTCTTTTGAAAGTTTGTGCGTTGAGAGGATTTGACAGAATCCTTGTACCTTCTTTCTCCTTCGCGAAGAACGTGAAGAATGCGAAGAACACAAAGAACGTCATCATCCGCGGAAATCGACGATGCTCCAATCCGAGACGTTCTTCCCCGCCCCGATCTCCGATCACCCACCGTTTGAGGTGAGTGATTTTGGGTTTCTTCTAAAAGTTCTTTTTGGTTTAAAAAGAAACACAGATTTAATTATTTATAATTAAAATATGTTGTTTCTTGTTCCGTTGAGTTTGTCGACGCTACGCCGGATTCTGCGACGACGCGACGCCCTTCCGCGACGACGCGACGATCTCCACCTTCCGCGACGAGCAATTCCGCGAAGAACGCTCTCGCGCGACGACTACGAGGTAGGGATTTTATTTTTGGAATTACCCCTTTTTATTATTCCCGTAAATGTTTCTTTAAAAAGTTAAAGAACTGGATTTGTAAACAATTTTTAATTTATTAAAATTGTTGTTTCCTGTTAGGAATAAAAATTCTCCCGTTGTTTATATCTAACATGGAGGGTGCGGGCCAAACGGACACGGCCCGACGACCCTCCAACGTTCTTCGTTGTTATGCGGATTTGACGGGCGACGACGGAACATGCCGCAACGGAGGTTTGATGATTCCGCAGTGAAGAACGAGTCCCGGGAGGAGCAAAGGCACATACGGATCGGGCCACCGGAGTGACTCCTGCGGCCCGCGGAAGCCGCCGGCAGCGCGGGTCGCCGGCGCCGGCAGCAGGGAGAGGCGGCACCACTGGCGCGCCACCGAACAAGCCCGCCGTGGCAGAAGCCGCGGCGGCGGCACTCGCGGACCCGCAGCCACACGGGTCCGGCGCGCGCAGGATGCGGCTGAAGCCGCGTCCGGGTGTCCGAGCGACACCCCGCGGGAGCCACGGGGTTGTCACGCGGGGGCGGCGGCTCCCCCCCGTGTCGCTCGGCTTTCCAGTAAGACACCCCGCGGGTGTCGCGGGGGTGTCACGCGGGGGTGGCGGCTCCCCGCCCCCACCCTGCGCCACCCGGCCGAGCCAGGCCGGTCTGACCGGCCGGGCCGGACCGGGTTGACCCGGTTCGGACCATGTTGACCCGGTTCGGCCGACCCAGGGGGGCTCGGGCCGGGTCGGCCCGGGCCCGGACCCCCCATCTTTGGAAAATTTTTGTTCAAATGGCCGTATCTTGAGCTACGGGCCTCCAAACGACTCGCCGTCAGCGGCAACACGATCCTTGGATCGAGAAGATCGTTTCGGTATATCACACTCAAGGTTTCGGAATACTTTGTGTTCGGCCGGGTTGGTTCGTACACGAAATCAACCGGGCCCTCGGAGCGGAAACGCTCATATCTTGAGCTATGGACGTCCGATTGACGTGCTGTCAGCTTCGTTGAATTCCTCTAAGTGAGACAGATCTTTTGCCACACTCCGCCCGAAGTTTGGACGCATGTGGAGTACAGTCGGGTTGGTTTTTCCTTAAAAACCAACCTGGCCCCTGGGACGAAAAAGCCAATAACTCTCAGACCGGGCGTCCGATTGACGCGCCGTCTGCAACGCTGAGTTCCTGTTGACGATACGGAACTTTTGGATACATCTACTTTGGACTTTGTGTCAGTTGATGTATCAGCCTCTCGGCTCATGGAGCGAACCCTCCCGAACGAGCTTGCTGTCTACGGGAACCCTAGAGCTGGTTGTGACTGCTACTTCGACAGTGACGACCGTGTAGAGATCCTCAGTGGACTGCGGAGATGACCGTGCAGAGATCCTCAGTGGACTGCGACGACGACTATGCAGAGATCCTCAGTGGAATGCGACGACTACAGCACTCAGCGATCCTACGTGGATCAGTGCTATAGGTCCTGTGTGGGTCCGATCCTGTGTGGGTCAGGGCTCAGCAGTTCTGTGTGAGCCAGCGCCTACAGGTCCTGTGTGGGCCCGATCCTGTGTGGGTCATTGCGGGGGTTAGTTACCTCTCGATCCTTCGTGGGTCCGACGACTTAGATGGATCAGTGATCATCTTTATCGTCATCCGAAGAAGTATACCTATGTGAGCTGAATCTTGTGTTACTCTCCTTTGTGGATTGTGTTGAGCTATCCTGTGTGGATTGACTGTTTACTCTCCTTTGTGGATTGTGTTGAGCTATCCTGTGTGGATTTACTGTTTACTCTCCTTTGTGGATTGTGTTGAGCTATCCTGTGTGGGTATACGTTTTTCTTTCCTGTGTGGACTGGGTTGTGCATGGGCTCGGACGTTGGAGCCGAACGGGAATTGATAACTTAGGTATATGTATGGGAATATACCTAAGCCGTGTCAGATGTTACTTCGTGATTGTATCTTTCCTTTGTGGATTATCCTTTGTGGATTTTGGGAGACCTTCGGGGGTCTCGGGTTCCCTACTGAGTAGCTTATACTCACCCTTGCATTGGCTATGCCCGCACTACGTTGTGTTGGTTGCAGACGATGGACAGCGCTGATAGTGGTGGAGGCGTGCAGAGCCAGACGGTACCTGGAGGTGGACCACTAGGCGGGACATACTCGGAGCGGTCAGGTGGACCTGAGGAGCAGTGGAGGCTATCTGTACCCACCCTTCAGGTGGGACTTCCCGAGGACGGCTCGACGCTGCAGTTTTTCCTTTCAGTTGTTGTTTTTCCTTTCAGTTGTACTTTACAGTTGGGCTTGTATTTCTGACCCCTTTTACTTTCAGCACAGCTTGTACCGTTTTTACGTAGTGTTTACTTTTCCGCTTGCTTACTCTGTGGTTCTTGTTTACTTTTCAAAGGAAATGCCTTCCCTTTTTTTTGGGATTTACGCCTTGGTGCTAGTCGCGAGCCCCTGGCCTATGGAAGGCGGGCTTGGGGTAGTCACGACACGGGCCCCGAGGACGGGTCGTGACAGGTGATATTATAATATATTCTAAAATCAAGTAATAGTATAAAGTTCACAAAGAGATTATACTAATGAGCATATGAAAAAAATAATCATTATGAAAAATATATCACGTGTGATCCTTAGTTACAAAATATTACATTTAGGGCCACACAGTCTCAATTGAGGTTTTATCAGTGAATCCTTCAATGATAGAATATATTGAGAATTATCCCAAAACAAAAACAGTGACTATTATCCTTAGTTTTCATATATTAGAATTATATTATCAAATAATTTTTCAATTATTTAACATGGATATATAATTCTCTCACTTTTTTAACGTTGATGGGTGTTATGTTTCATTGGACAGATGAAAGTGAAAAAAATATGAGAACTAAAGAGAAGGTAGATCAGTGCACCTATAATCCCACTATCATTCAATGGGGAATGGTTTTCTATTTATAATGATACATTGAAGAAGGTATTGGGATGTGTTATTTTATAGAATCATAATGTGATATATTATTCCTCACTCCAATTTACGATTATTGAGAAAAATAACCCCACTAAATATTTGGAGTTAGTATAGGAAAATTTTAAAGTATATATATAGGAGAATTATCATTATAGAGAATAGTGTCCCAAAATACTAATCATTGAATTTTAAATTATATAATAAATAAATATTTTAATATGACCCAATGTATATGACATTTATTGACAAACGATTATGAATAATCAATATATTTCCACCTTATAAAAGTGAACAAGGTGGATGATGCTTTGATTTGAAAGGTTCGTGTTAGATTATCAGTGAAGTGAATAAAAATATATATAATATTTTAGAATTTAAAAAGGATACCCTAGAAATATTTATAGAGAGGAATAAATATTATCTTAATATTGTAATAATTATTAATATAGCCATGTTATGATTAAAAATGAATATAAGGAGGTTTTGGCCTATTAAATAATGTGAGGGGTTTTCCATAGTGAAAACTTTATTGTGAAGGAATGATAATGTAAAAGAACCATGTATGTGGCCCCTGAAAAACTAGACTTGAAAAAATAGTTAAAAGGAAAATATTATAAAACATCATTCTCTATTTATACTAGACATATGAATATATATACAGATCTAAAATTTTATTTCTTTTTGGATAAACTAAAGAGGGATATTGTAGAGTATGTATTTCAGTGATAAAAAAAAACCAAGATAAGGCAAATAGATATAATTATATAGAAATGTTATGATCATTACCCATACCAAAATGATAATGGGAAAGAATCACCACGGATTTCATCGTCGGACTCACCGAAATATCTGAGGGTCACCATTCTATTTGGGATGTCGTTGATCACATTATAATTTCAGCACACTTAACTACGATCCTATAATTTTTATCTCTTGATCATATTTCATTGATTTACATTAATTAAGTTATAAGGTTTCATGGAGTACCACATTTTATTGTATATGATTGATATATAAGAGATATCTTGATGTTGTAGAGTATTATTCAACAAGATCTCAATATAGAGTTGTGTTGCATTACAACATATCACCCTCAAATACATAGTCAATATTAAAACACTATTGAACTCATTTTTTATATGTTTATATATTATTCCCTATATTTCGAAGGTGCTTAGGATTATCGTCTTCCTATATAATAATTCTATTATAAAAATATATGGCACTATAGTATTTAGAAGGCTACCTATAAAGATCTCTATGGAAGGAAGTAAAGAAATCATACATGATGGGATAATTATGGAGAATGAAAGCTATTGGGACATGAGATAGATGATTAAATGGAAGATATAGTTGTACCTATCCAACATCACATCAATGTAGCTCAATGATGAAAGAGGAGTTATACTGAATATTATTATAGATATTTGGAATTTTAAGTTGGAGATAAAGTAATCCCAAAAATTTCTCCAAGTAGGGAGGTTATATGATATCAAAAAAGGAAAATATGAGCTCAAGGTATATTGGTCCTTTTTAGATTCATGACCGTATTGTAATAGTTTCTTATTTCTTAGGACCCCCACTAATACTCTCTCAAGATCATGATGTGTTCCATGAATCTATTTTGAGGAAGCACAAACATGGTCCTTAAAATGTAATGAACATAATGTTTTTACCAATGGATCATGGTATTTTCAATGATTAAAAACTGATCAAAATCATGGATTGTTCGTAAAATGTTCTACTGACTAAGACTACTCAACTAGTAAAAGTAATTTAGGGGAATCAAAATTTCAATAAAGATATATGATAAGACACAGTTGTGATGTAGTACATATATCCTATTTTTTTTATTAAAGCGGTGTAATTTTGAGCATGAAATTAATTTTAATGGGGTTGTAATCTAGCACTGAACTATATTATATGTATTATCTTTAAAACAATCGCAAAGTATTTGATAACTTTATATTCACAGAACCCCAACACTAAATGAACCAGAAAATATTTATTATTTATATTATTTCTTTTAAATAGGATGGTTTTCATACCAATAAAAATATTTAGAGAAAATGGGTATAAATTTTTTAAATAATTATAATTTATATATTAATTCTTAATAAATAAGTTATTAGTTTTCAGTAAAATCATTTATGCTTTAAAAATGTGTTTTCTTCCAAAATGCATTTTATTTCATTTTTTTCATGAAAATTATAATTAAAAAATAAATTTATTAAAAATCCCATTAATGTTAAAGGTAATATATTTTTAAATGAGTATCTCAATATTACCTTTGGAATAATTTATAGTATTTTTTTGAAATAATTTAATTTCAATGATTAGTGAGATAAAATATATTTTTTAAAATAGATTCCATTTATTTTACAATAAAACACCCATTATTTTGTGAAATTATATTAAATTATAATAATTTAATTTAATATGATATAATATAACTAATTAAAAATAAACCACAATGATACACTATTTTTTATAAGTTCATTTTTTGGCATAAAACCACCTGTTTCTAAAAACTGTTTTTATGCATGAAATGTTTTCTTATCTAAATAATTGAAATTAATATTTATTTATTAATATATTATAATAAATTAATATATTATATATTCAATAAAATATTTAAAAATTAATTTTATGGTTTTTAGATGTCAATAAATTGATTGAAATGATGATTTATGCTTAAAATCGAATTTTCCTAAAATGCGATATTATTGTATTTCGCACGCGTATTTAAAATTTAATTATTTCAATTATATAAATTGAATGTGGTAAATGAATTTAATATTTTTAATATTAATAATTATTATATTTAAATATTTTAAAATTATTTTTTTTTCAAAATTATTAGTAAAAACAATAGAATTTTTCTACCATAGTTAATGTTATAAAGTGTTTACCTAGGGTTTAAACCAAGGATATGTGTAGGATCACCATCCTCCCCAGTCCAATTATTATTTTTTGAATATATTTCGAAATTATATTATCCCAATATTAAATAATTTTCCATTTTGACCTATTTTCCCCAAAAATTGACCATACATCAATAACTTATTTTAGGAAATTCCATTTTTATCAATTTCCTCCCTTATTAATGTTTACCTATCCTCCTCTATTTTTCACCATGTTTGATCATTTTAGAATGGCCAATACCTATTAAAAACATCCAAAATGTCCCAATTTTTGTAGAGATAATCTAGGGTTGTAATCTAATAATCCAATAAATATAAGACAATTCTTATGTCAATTTAAGCATTATCAATTTAATTAACACTTATTTATTCGATTTATTTTTATACTGGGATAACAAATATTTCAATATTAAAAGGGTGATATATTTAGTTGTTTGAAGTGAATTAGACTATACATTAATAAATTATAACATTTTATATCATATCATAATTACTATATATTTTTTAGAAAAAATTATGATTATTAAATAATTAAATAAAACATTATTTTGACAAAATATCATTAGTGTCAATGTGGACACTGTTTATTTAGTGGATTTATAAAAATATAAAAAAATAAGTGAACCTAGTTAAAAATATTTTTTTATATCCCTAAGTGGTCAAGGTATTCTATAAAATTAATTTCAAATAATAATTATTCCATATTATATTTATTTAAATATTTTTAATAACATTTATTTGATCTCTTCATTAGTAGAATAATTTGTATCACAATATTTTGTAATTATTTAATATAATTTTTTGTAGAATAAAAATTAAAAATAAAATAATATGATTAATAAAATTCCATTATATTTTAGAATAATATGTTTAGTAATATTTATCATATAAAAACCACCATTTAAAATGTTATACTATTTTAAAACATGAATTTGAAAATTTAATCTTCACATTAAATAAAATAATATATGCGTCATTATCTCTTTTATAATCCTCAAAATAGTCATTAATGTGACCCTTTTATGATTATGGTCGATATATACTCGAACAAAATGTTTTGGTAATGTTTTTGGGATTTTTCATTTTTATTATTTATTGATTTCTCATCAATTAATGTTTTCATCATCCATGTATATTACTATAAGGCAATTATTTATATCTTAAAAATTAAAAAAAATCCTGATTAAAAAACATTTTATCTTTAAAATGAGATTTTAGAATCAAATTTACCTTCGGTATAACCTTTTATGAAATTTAATTTAACTATTACGTTTTGAGTGAGACATATTTCAGTTTTCATTAAATAAAATAAATAAAATGTCCTAATCTCATCCATGTTAGTTCCAATGGATACAATTCTAAACCAATTATCTTTTAATAAAAATAGTAATCATCCAATTATATTATAAATGTGATCGTGTAATTTTATAATATTATTCTTAACTTTAATTACTTGATTTACCCTTTTAGTGTGTTAATAAAATTTACCGAAGATACTATTCATATTTTCCCAAAATATAATAAAGATATTAACATAATTTGGACCTACTTCTTCCAAATATGGAATCTATTTTTCAAAATTCAAAACACATATGTTCCAGTATTTAATATAAAATTAATCTCATTGTTTAAATGAGAAAACATGTTTTAAAATATAAAATATTACAAAAGATTGACATGTTTTTCAATCTGAATATAATGTAAAATTAATTCCAATGACCGATATTATATTAAATGGTAAAAATATATGATATTTATATTTTAAAACAAATCAATATTATAATTTAACCATATAAATTGTTTTAATAAAAAAAGATATTTTCTATTTAAAATTTTGCGGATTTTTACAATTCATCAAAACATGAATGTTATCAAAAAAATGCTATTAATTTATCCAAATTAAATTTTTATAACACCATTAAAGATAACATGTTTATGTTAACATATAATAATTATAATTGGGTCAAAATATTAATTTAAACGGTGGTTACCATACAAAGGTGAAAAATTAATCTTTTTTAAGAAAAATATGTTTTCATACATCAAAATTGAATCTATTAATACCCTTGGACTGAAATATCCATTGTATGAGTGTAAAAAGTATTTTATTATGTATATAACAAATACATATATTATAATTTTCAATAAAAAAATTATTTCACCAAAAATAAATATATCTATTTATATTTTTTATAAATAATTTATAGCTATTGAATTCACAAAGCATTCTCATAAGTTAGTTATAATTAGTCATGCTAACCAAATGTCTATGATATAACAATACTTTTATAATAATTGCATCTTGTGGTTCATTTAAACTCATGATTGCGTGAAAAAGAAACTGATGAAGAATAAAAATAATTTAAGGAAAATATTTCATAAAAACGTCCAACTGTTATATTATACCCTCTTAAACTGAATTTCTTGATCTAAATTCATCACATAGAAACAAATAGATTAGGATACCTCTCCCTCACCATATCCTTAAGTTCCCATGTAGCTTCATCATATTTTTGGTTCTTCATTGAAATTTTAACCAAGCGAGTTGTTTTTTTGTAGAACATTTTTAGTATGATCCAAAATCTCTATCGATTTTTATTTATGAGAATTATCTTTCTCCAGTTGTATGACTTATGATCATAGTACATGTGAATCATCGGGTATTTACATTGTTAGGATAGATACATGGAACACATCATGAACTTGAGATAAATTTGGTGGATTTGAAAATCCATAAGGTACCTTCCCAACATGATCTACAATGTTAAAAGGAACGATATACCCAGGGCTTAGCTTTACCTTACTTCCAAACCTCATTAATCTATTCCAGAGAGATATTCATAGGAACACCTTATCACCCACTTCAAACACTAAGTGATTTATTTGGTTTCCAACATAAATTTTTTGTCGAATCTGAGCTGCTCTTATATGTTGTTGAATAGATCTGACCTTTTTTTCCATTTCATCAAAAAGATTAGGTCATAATTGCTTTCATCCCCCAATTTCATCTCATCAAGTTGGAGTTATTCACTTCTTTCCATGGAGGTATTCATAAGAAACCATATATATTTTAGAGTTAATGATACTGTAGAAATAAAATTCTACCAAAGGTAGGTGATGATCCCAAACACCTTTGAAATATAAAAAGAAATCTCTCAACATGTCTTCTAGAGTTTGAATTGTCCTCTTAGACTGATCGTCTTCCTAAGTATGATATGTTGTTATAAAACATAAATCTATATCCAAATCATGTTGACGACTTCGCTAGACCATCAAGGTAAACCTCAGATCCCAATCAAATATCATGGAAGGTGGTTCTCTAAGAAATCATACCACTTCAATTACATATATCCACTAAATATGATCAATAGAGTACTCCACACTAATAGAAATGAAGTGTGACAACTTCGTAAGGTGATCAACATTTACCCATATAGAATTATAGGCTTTAGATATTTTTGGGTGACCAAAAATAATGTTCATAATGATATTTTACCATTTCCATTATGGTATGGGTGATGGTTGTAACATACCCTTAGACTTATATCTCTCAGCATTAACATTCTGTCTAACCCAACATCGTGATACATATTCAACAACATCTCTATTCACACAATCCCACAAGAAATACTCATTCAGGTCCCTAAAATTTATTATGATTCCAGGGTGAATACAGAATGAAGAACTATGAGCCTCATTAAATAGCTTCTTTAATTATTGTACAGGTGGAATAGAAACCCTGTACCTGAACCTAGTTATTTCATCACAATTAAGGTTGAATTCAGGAACATTTCTAACCTTGTTTTGTAGCTCTACAT
Organism: Viscum album; assembly: GCA_963277665.1. Taxonomy (NCBI): domain Eukaryota; kingdom Viridiplantae; phylum Streptophyta; class Magnoliopsida; order Santalales; family Viscaceae; genus Viscum; species Viscum album. The sequence continues at coordinate 1,772,021,002 of OY728121.1, forward strand.
ATTTTTATGCTCCTCCTCAATCATAACATATAGAGTTGGTTAATCATTCATCTGAGAAAAGATAATATTTCCACCTTCCCTAAAAATTTCAATATCCATATTTTGAAAATCCAAAAATATAGTATTTTTTGTGATCTTCATCATGGATATGTTAGAGTGGTCTTATAAACTCAAAGAAATTGCAATCTAGTTCACTTTACTAGGATGGGAATATATATAGAAATCACAATATTTAATCAGCTCTAACCATATTGTTGGGTGTATATTAATATCATTTTTTTGTGAAAGTATACATTAAACTTTTATGATCGGTATAAATATCACACATATAACTATAAAGATAATGCCTATATATTTTTTATTCAATTATTACTGTAGATAACTCCCAATCATGTGTTTGGTAATTTTTATGATGTATTTTCAACTATAATGAGTAATAAGCTATCACTATATCATTTTACATAAGAACACATCCGGTCCCATTCTTGGATAAATCCTTGTAGATCTCAAACCTTTCTCCACTAAAAGGCAATGTGAGCACATGTGCTTTGGCTAACCATCATTTTAGCTCATTGAAAATTTCTTCATATTCCTCTTTTCAAAATGAACATAACCCCATTCAATTTCATCTTGGTGGGTGGATTAGATAATTGTAAAAAATCATTCACAAAACATCGATAATATCCTACCAAACCAGGAAGACATTGGATCTATGTTACCATTTTTGGTCTTGGGAATATTTCAACAACATCTGTTTTTGATGGATCTATATATATCCCTTATCTTGATATTATGTGACACAAAAATGAATCTTTATGAGGCCAAAATTCCCACTTCATATGTTGGGAATAATGTTTCTAATTTCTCATGGTCTTCAGTACAATTCTCAAGTGGTCATGATGTTGTTCTTCTCTCTTCGAATAGACAACAATATCATCTATATAGACTACCAAAAATTGATCAAGATAGTATCTAAGGACATTATTCATTAGATCCATGAAGATTATGGGGGAATTAGTAATCCCAAAAGGCATCACTATGAATTATTAGTTTCCATAGCTTGTATAGAATGTTTTCTATTGTATATCCTTTTTTGACCCCTAATTGATGATATCCTAAATTAAGATCAATCATGGAATGTATAGTGCTCCACGTAGTTGTTCAAATAATTCATCAATATAGGGAAAATGATATTTTTTCATGATAGTGATACTGTTATGTTATCGATAATCATTGTAGAGTCTCATTGATCCATAATTTTTCTAAAAAATAGATCTAGTGCTCCACAAGGTGAGGCACTGGGGTGTATAAATCCATTATCAAGATTCTGTTAGAGTTTCTTCTAAAATTCATTCAACTCAATTGGGGCCAATATATAAGGTGTATTTGAAAAAAAAAATCACCTTCTTTGAGTTCTATTGAAAACACAACTTCACGATTTGGTGGAATACCTGGAAATTCATTCCGAAAGACATCATCGAAATCCCTAACAATGTGTGTATTCTTAATTATGCGTTTCTATGTCACCATTTTAGATAAATAACCTCCATTTATAATAATCAAGACCCATAAGATAAATGAAATTTATTCTGGAAGTTTATTTTCATCATTGGATTGATAGAAGATTACAGATTGATTTGGAGTATGAAATGTGACTTCCATTCCATAAAAATTGATATGAGATCCATATAGAGAAAGCCAATACATGACCAGAATGACTTCAAAATCCATTATAGGAAGGATAACAAATTATTAAGAAGATATTTTCCAACAGACTTTAACCAAAGAATAATTTTAAACTACTGAGGTGGCAGTTTTTCCATTAAGAGTTGTCATAGCTAATACAACATCTAAATATTGAGGTAATATGACGATACACATAAAAAATTCTTCAAATAAAAAAAATCTGTGGATATAGAATAAAATAATACATTTTTCACTTTATATTGTATGGTATGTGTTCCTTTCACCACTTCATTATCATACTCCACATTGATGATAGTTATTTAATGTGAATTTCCTTTTTCGTTGTCCTTATGAGTTTTTTTACATCGATCATCATCAATAACCCTTGGATAAGGGAATTTTTTGGCATCATTCTCCATTTCCATTAAATTTTATCATTGAAGTTTAAGAGGATAATTATTTGTATCCTTTTCATTTTTATATCATTTGACATTTTTTCCCACAACATAAGCATTAAACTTCCCGATGATCTACTTTTCAACAACTAAAACATTTACAAGTCCTTTTAATAAAATTACCCCCAGGTTTCTTTCCACACTTTGAGCATAATGGAAAACTCATATTCCTTTTTGTTGGGTCATTAGATGGTTCTTTGATTTTCATTTTTATCTTCACATAAAAACCATATGACTAATTAGTTACTAAATTCTCCATATCACCCTTGAGAGTACATAGAACAATTTCGTTGTAGCTATTTAATCCCATTACAGCTAATTCCCTTCAGAGTCATTGTTTTATGTTAGTAAAGAATCGATCAATTTTACACTTAGTTTGGATAAAAATTCCAAAAGGGTGCCTTTCAGGTCATGTAAAATTTTCTTTGTGGGTACCAATAGATTCATCGTCATTTTTCTAAAGTTCAAGGAACTTGTTCTCTATCTCTGTTTGGAGAATATGTGGAATCTACGTGTTGAAAAATATGTCATTGAACTCATCCCATTACATGGACTCAATTTCATTTCATTGCTTTGTATTCTTGATTAGATTCCACCATTGATCAACTTTACCTTTCAAATGATATAATAATAAGATGACTTTATCTTTTTCAGAACATTGTGGAATATAAAATGTAATTTCAGCGGTCCCAATCTATTGTGCATCCACTAATGGATCAAAAGTCCTACTAAAAGATAGTGGATGATACAACATGAAGGATTCCCCAAAATGTTTCTCCCTCTTTTTCTTATTTTGAATTACGACATGATTCCTAGCTTGAGAAAGTTGTGTGAAAATGGATAGAAGATTTTTCATTATATATCCCTTATAATTTGGTTGCTTAGGGGAGAAATAATTACATTTCCCATCACATTCAGCATTAACACAGTTCCTTTGGGTTTCGACCATTGAATAAAACAGAAAAATCATAGTTTGAGAAACACTAATTGCAATGGGAAAAAAAGAATTCACAGATTAAATTATCAATTTAGGACACATTATGTTTTTAGGTTATTCATGAATATCTCTATAACACTTTCATTGGATTGTAACCTTTACTCAAACATATCCTTAGGGTTTTTACTAAGATTTTCTCATCCTAGTTTCCAATGTTTAACTATACCATTTCTCTAATACCAACTATAACAGCCCATAATTTTCATATAGATTTTACTTCCACATTGAATAATATTTATTTCATTTCAAAACTAATACCATTATAGGATCTTACTTGGTTAGTGTACTTATAAACTCAAAATCAAAAACAACTGGTTCATAAAACATTTACATTATGTCCCACCTATTTATTCATAACAAGAATACTTTTCACATATCTTACTTAATACCCTTATTTATGAAATGGGGAAAAGAATCATATAAAAGTGTGAGCTTAGATGCTCTGTATGGGTAAACAAGGGAAATATCAATCATATCATAATCATAATAACATTAAATTTGAAAATATTATCCGGCATATAAAATATCATAATATCATGTCATGGGACAAATCATACAAATGTAATTTTATACCAATAGTCATAACATAACACATGAAATTTCGTTTCATACACACATAATCATAGAAAATCATTTCATATTAGTATGGCACATTTCCAAGACCATCATTGTATAAAAATTCCATTACTGAACGAAGTTCACTCCTCATTCTAGTCCATTATTACTAAATAAAATTTACCTTTTCATCCAGTAATGTCTATCTCATGAGATGTAATTATTTACCCAATAAATCAGTGAGAGATATAGTACCCAGCCATCTCATAATTAAATCATTATTACATGTTCTAAAAAACATAAACCATTCAATATATCATAACCTATGGAACAAAAAAATGGTTTCCTAAACATCATTCCATCATAACACAATCCATTAAAGATAAATGGATTTCATATAAATAATTCAATCATAAAAAAATAAAATTAAAGTAATAATAGGGAAAGAAACATAAACCTATATCATCTTATATGGAAACTAATTTTGATAAAACACTTGAGCTTAATTCCTGAGGAAAATATCCTTTCTTTTTCAAAAACATTATCCTTCCTCAAAATGCCACCAACTTTTAGAAGAAATCAATTTATGTGAAAATAAACTTTTAATATTTGAGGGAAATATAAAAGGTAATAAAAATTATTAAACATTAAATATATATTCATGTCATACAAGTTAAAAAAGTATTATTCTCGTACTTTTTTTCAGAAAAGTCAGAAAGTACCTCATCCAAAAAAAAGAAAAAAGTTTCCATTCATAATGTTTAGTAAAAATTCACCAATGAGTAAAATTGACATTATAAAATTATAGAAGTATATAAGTAATATTTTTAAATACATATTTAGGTATCATGGACGTGGATGATAAATGTACCCCACTAAATTCTTTGGAATAAAGAATCTCGGATAAAAATGAGATTTGAACAGTTATCATTTAACTTAGGTACGATATGATTTATATCTGTCCAATCCTCCTATATATTGACTGATATAATGTTAATAATTTATTTTAGAATCATAATAATTTTTATGGTATCATTTAATGTCATATTTTCATCCATTTGTTAGTAAAATTTTATTGTAACTCATTATTCAGGTTTTAACTATTTTATGTTCATATGCATGTTTTGTCAGATAAGTTCTTATTCATACTTTTAGAATAAAATTATATCATTTATCACATGGTTTTATTATAATATATATCATATTTATTCACTATCTTCATTTATATAATCATCCTTAAAGATGATTATGTAGAACGAATCACATCGCACTGTGGAGATTGTAAGCCGTGTGTACGCACAAACGAAAATATCATTCCCATAATAGTTGAATAGTATTGAAGTTTATGGTGCATAATATCACAGAATCAATATAATTTTATATTAATCATATATATATTTACAAATTACATCATTATACCAATCCAAGAAAGGTGGAGGTGAAAAATGGATTACACCATGCCATGGAGATGGTAATCCATACGTATGCACGCGTGGTGATTTCGTTTTTCATAGGATGAGTAAAATGTGGACAATTGTAGTTTTATAATCATAATAAACTATCATTATATAAGTAATACTTGATTTATTACATTATAATTAAACAACTTATGAGGTGGAATTTGAAGGATAAAGATGTTTGAAAGAATAGGTAAATGATATTACCTATTTTTCGACATGCCTACTCTAAATCTCCTCTTAGAGCTCTCGAGTTGGTCTTTGAAGAATGAAAGAACCTATGTAATGATTCAAGGAATTATTATAAGGGAAATGGGAAGGTAATTGTCATGATGGAATGCTCAAAATGATGTGAAGAGTTGAGGGAGGATCTGCCCTTTTATAATTAAGGTGAGAGGTACTTTCAGAAACATCAAAATATTAATTTATAATAAAATAAAACCCCACATAAAAACCTCCAAAGTGTACCAATTTGAACATTAGTTGATATAGTGTTGTAATTTAATAAGAAAATACATTTTAGAAATTTTTTAATGTAAATTTATGCATTATAATCTTAATTAACACTTTGTTATTCAATTTAATTTTTAAATATGGTAACAAATATTTCAATATTTAAAGGGTAAAATATTTACATATATGAAGTCAATTACGCAATAAATTAATACTTTAGAACCTTTTAGACAATATAAAAATTATTATATATATTTTTTAAAATGTTTTATCATTTTTAAATAATTTAACAAAACCGTATTTTAAAATAATTTCAATAGTGTCAAATTTGTCACTATTTATTTCATTGACTTTTTAAAATATAAAAATAAAAAGTGAACATAGATCCAAAAATTTTATTACATCCCTATGTGGGGAAAGTAAAATATCAAATTAATTTGATTATATAATTATACAATATTATATTTATTGAAATAATTTTAATATCATTTATTTGATCTCCTCATTAACAAAATAATTACTACTGCAAGTATGTGTAATTATTAATATAATTATTTTGTGAATAAAAATACAAAATAAAATAATAATATTAAGATAAATCCAACAGATTTCAGAATATTACTTTAAGATAAATTTAACTTTTGTAAAACCCAACATTAAAAATGGTATACTCTTTTAAAACATGAATGTTACATATTTATCTTTACTTTAAATAAAATAAAATAAGTGTCACAATATATTCTATAAACCTCCAAATGGGAAATAAGTCAAACCTTTGGTGATTATGGGATATAAATACTCAAAACATATTGTTTGTTTATGTTTTTTAGCCTTTTGATTATTATTTGTTTTTTGATTTCTAATCAATTAATTTTTCATCATCCATGCATAAGTCTTTAAGGTAATTATTTATTTTAAAAAAATTAAAAATAAATATCTAAGATAAAGAAAATCAATTTATCATTAAAATATGAATTTATAATTGAATTTATCTTCTATATAAACTTATATTAAATAAAATTTAACTATTATATTTTGAGAGAGACATATTTCAGTTTTCAGTAAATAAAATAAATTAAATATCCTAATATCATTCAAGTGGGATCCAATGGATTTCATTCCAACCCATGTTTGTTTTAGGAAAATATATAATCATCCAATTATATTAATTCAAGTTTTATGTTAATTTATAATATTATTTTGAAACTTAATTCCTCTATATACCCTTTTATGTTGATAATAAAATATACCGAAGTTACTATTTATATTCCCCAAAACTAAAATAAAACTATTTACATAATTTGGACCTAGTAATTCGAAATAAAAAATCCATTTTTCAATGATCAAAACACACAAGATGTAGTAACTAATTTAAAATTAACCCCATTTTTTAAATGATAAAATGATTTTTTAAGGTAAAAATATTATAAATGATTGAAATATTTTTACATCTAAATTTAATGTAAAATAAATTCAAATGAACCAAATTATTTTAAATGGTAAAAATATATTCTATTTTTACTTTTGAGACATAAAATTATATAATTTAAAATTATAATTTATTTAAATAAATTAAGGTATTTTCAATTAATATTTAGCGTATTTTTACAATTAATCAAAGAAATAAATTTTTCATAAAAAAGTCCAAAATTCCTCCAAAGTAAATTTTTAAATAAATATTTAAAATAACATGTTTATGGTATCATATAATGAATATTAGTGTGTCAAAATATTAGTGTAAATGGGTTTCTCCATTCAATGGTGTAAAATTAACCTTCTAAAAATATGTTTTATACGTCAAATTGGGTTTTATTCCAACCCTATGACTAAAATATCCAATGGATGATTATAAAAAAAATTTATTAAGTATATAACACATATATATCTGATTAATTTCATTACAAAACGTAATTCAATAAAAAATAAAAATATCAATTTATATTTTTTCAAAATAATTGATATCCCATGAATTCAAAATGCATTTTAATTAGTTAGGTATTTTTATTTCCACTAACCTAACAGCTAGGATAAAATGTTAATTTTATAAAAAGGGCATCTTGCAGTTCTTTTAAACTCACAATTGCATGCAAAAAAATTAACTGATGAATGAAAATCATTTAAAAAAATATTAAATAAAAACATCTAGGTGTTACAATAAAAGTGAAAATACTATAAATTTTGAAATAGAACATACATGAAAAATTATTCAGTTAACACCCAAAATGAAAATGATAAGGAATAATTTATCATTAATGGGTGACAAAAAGTCATAGGTATAAAATACTAGGTATGATAGGTATTATTACAGTTTTATAATATAAGTATAATAAATTTAAATTTATAATATAGGATGTTAGAGATCTAACGAGGTAAGATGGGCTTATGTAATTGTGTTATATTATGATATATTCTTTATCTAGATTGTTTATGCCTAAATATATAATGATGTAATTATATGATCATTCTCACCAAAATATTATTTGTTTTCTTCTCCACTTTTTATTTCTATAGAATACATGTTTTGTCCTTTTTACTATATTTGAATAATCAAGAGATTAAAATAATATTTTCTACAAAAAATTTCTTTTTTCTCTCTTTGTTAATGAATATATTCTTCCCTAACCATATTTTAATTAAAATTTATTCAATTTTTTTACAATTTACCAAATAATAAATAATAAATTTTAACAGTGGTTTACATTCTATAAATATGTTTTAATGGAATACTAATATCATTTTCAGAATTAGGTACTTCTAACAATTTACTAAAAATGATAAAAGAATTGGGGTTTTAGTATACACCACTTGAAAAAATTTCCCCACAATTATGAATTCTATATTATTTTAATCATCCATTATAATTTCCCTGGGTTATTTTTATATAAATTTTCCGTTAATATTTTTGGAATTTTTTATATTTTAAATATGTTATTTAAAAATGAAAATGGTATTTTCCTAAATCTATATCCTACTGATCATTTAAAAGTATTTTTATACATAATAAAATTATTTAATGTTTCTTAGGATTTACTAGGGATATGATCCAATGTTTACATATTTATTCTTTATCTGTAATATTTAATTATACGATGATGAAATTTTTATAGAACACATATCTTATTCATGGGTTATGATATAATAATATGATGAAATTTTATTATCTTATGGTACAAATATGTGTAGTTTTAAATATGTGATGGTTGCACCAATAATTATATATTCCACTAATTAATTGTGTAAATATGGATATATAATGAGATAATAAGTACTATTATAGGGAGTCAACCATGTTCAATAATGGATTTTTTTCCAATATGATAGACTTATGAGTGAATCATGACTAATATAATTATGGAATATGGAGTCACCCCAATCCAATAAGATAGACTTTCTAGTGAGACTTAGATAAGGAAAATATTTTCTATGATTATGTGTTTGCCACATACTTGTACCTTATTCTTACGTTATATTCATTGGATATAAGATTTATAATTAATGATGTATATCTCTTATAACTTCTGTATTTTTTAATGACAAATCATTATGAAATGATTCAAGAATAATGACACTTTGATTTTTTTTGTATTAATTTTGTTGATTATGATAATTTTATCACACCCTTATACTTTTCATATTCTCATTTATGGTCATAAATTGATAACTCTAAAGTTTAACCGTACTATGAATTTGATCTCACACGTTCATATATATCTAATATCCTATTTAAGAAGAATGGTTTTGTGTACGGTATATATAAGAAGCATACTAGTTGTGAATAAAAAAGTATGAGATGATGTAGATCAGTTTTTTTAGAAGTTTTTTATGCATAAATGTTTCCAAAGACACTAAACTATTACAATTATATAAAATATTGTACTATTATGTAATTAATATTTATCTAACAATATGTAATATTTATTTTAGAAAGATATGGTTCACTATATATATCACCTATACTTTTCCTCCAAAACTTTGGTTTTTAACCATGTATTTTGAATCACTAATTTTAGTTGATAATATCTTATATGAATATATATATATATATATCAAATTTATTCCAATTATTGGGTTTTAACTACCATATTCTAAACCGATTAATCAACATCATAATATATTAAGATTCTTCTATATCATATAGGATAATTCATTCATCAATAATCTCAATGATAATAATAACTCTGTTAACATAGTATCAACTTATTAAACCATAATCTATCATGGGTATAGTGGATCTCACCCTAATCAGAACACTTTCTTCTTGATACCACGTGATCTTATTCTTCATTGAATTTAGACCGTACATCCATTAAATATTCAATAACCCATTTTACTCCCTAAAAAAGTGAGAAACATCCATGCTACACAAATTATGTTAACAAAGAAAAATGATCCCATGACCATTCAATTTTCACACATGAATATACATTTAATGCATTATTGATAAATTTCCATTTATATAATCTTGATCCATATTTATGATATCCTACATATGTACTAAGTTTATATATCCTATCTATGTTCCATAAACAAAGACCTAAATAAACCTTTATTGATTGGTCATGATTAAAATATTCCAATGAATTATTCCATCATTACATAGTGAATCCAAATCATATAGTGTTCAATGTAATCAAAAATAGTCTTCAATATTTTTTCCCTCAAAAAAACATATGAATTGTTATTCTCACACAGTTATTTTTGACAAAATGATAATAATTTCATATTACTATTAAATATCTATTGTATCTTATAGAATTACGTTATCACCATTGAAGTTAAACAGTCGAGACATGTTTGGTGTTATGCCACTATCTTCATCAACATCACTTTATCAGCTACAATGATATTTATGTCACTGAGTGTGACATATCTATTCTATATACCATGATTTAATGAATCCATATTCCATATTTGATGTTTCCAATGTCATATGATACCATTATTGATATTTATTTTTACCTCATATAACACATATACAAACTTAATTATAACTCATAGTTTAGACATTAGTTTTCATGTGGTACCAAATATCTCCCCCAAAAAAATACATATTATCATATTTCACTGAAAATAACAGTATTTATCATGTATTATGATATACCCTAATCATTTTATGTGATATCTAATTCAAAAAAAAATTAACATTTAAATTTATCTCTTCCTACAAAATTCCATGTTTCTATATCTGATTATTTTAGGGCTTGTCTTATAAATCTATCATCATTCCTAGTAATCTTGGTTCAAGTAATTTACTAATCTATGAAATATAATTACAAAAAATCACTAGATGTTATTACATCAAAAGAAAAGATTAACACTTTTCACTGGTTGTAGGTTACATTACACATCCATACCATTTCCATCAAAATTACATAATATCCATCTAAAAACCTATATTACTCTTTATGTACATTAAAATTAACCCTATATATTAGGGGTGATAGATAAATTTATAATTGTTATTTCACCACTTTCATGACCTTTATTTCCCTCAGCCAATATGGGTATGTTATTAATATTATTAATTTATCATCGAAGTTCTTCAATGACCTCTTCTTACTACTATGAATAATTTTAATCCATCCTCTTATAATGGATAGGCATATCCCACCATGAATATGGATCAAACATTATATATCTTATTCACAACATTTTCAGGGTTTTCATCTTAATTTTGATTTTAAAATAAATTTTTTTATAATTTTATATGATTACCCTATTTTGTTTCATAGAATCCTGTGATTGAATCATTAATATATTATTTAGGAATATTAATACTGAAAATTGAGTATCGTATTACCTTTGGAAGTATATATTAATTGATAATTGTGGTTAATCATTTAAAATATTGATCTAACATTTTTTATTCTATAAAAAATCAATAATATTAAAATATCAGTAACTATAACTAATATTATGACTTGTGGAAAACAATTTTACCAATCATGGAAACAAGTTCTTCCTTATAACCTTATCTTGTGACCAGAGATACCACTTATTCCATTAATTTACACTAGTTATAGAAGTTGATTTCCTTTAATAATATAATGTGATACTCAATGTTAAATTAAAATATCACTCTCATAGTTAGTGGTACTTCATATTTAACACATATTAAAATAATTCTAAGACAATAAATTTTTTTCCACATAAAATAATCTTTATAAATATTACCTCTTAAATCCCATATTGTATCTCTACATGATATTTTTCATGACTAGTTCAATATTATTTCAATGAATCACACACTGTCATGATAATATATTAAATGAAATCCTACCACTTACATAATATTTTCATTTTATCATATAAAATCTTTCTTGGAAAATAATAATCTTCAAAAGTATTCAATGTATGTCAAGGTGCCTTAAATTTCTATCACAAATACTATTATACAATATAATTCATACTAGGATAAATAATACTTTTGAGATGTAGAATATGATAGAGAATGTCCCAGGATATCATACTTTTACTAAAGTAAAAATACTTGTTTCCTAATTAATACACTGCACATTTCACTCTTTGTATAATCTAAAATCACAACCATGTTTAAACTCATTGAAAATGCCATTGTTTCCTCCCTTTAAGATTATTATATCATATGAAGTAATTATATCCTCTCATAATGATAATAATTATGTGTTTTTCTATATGTTATATGTATCATGGGAATCTTCATGTGTGAACCACTGATTCTCTGTTAAAATTATATTAATTCTATTGATTTACAAACATCAAATAAACATTCCAAGACATAATGAATCATCATAAAAAGATATCTAGTGAATAATTCTTCCTTCATACTCTTTAAAAATATTTTATTCAAACTTCATTAGGATTTTATGGCTTTCTTAGGTCATAACTACTATCATCAAGGGACACCTTTCTTCATTATGTTTGAATCATCTTTTTCCATTACTTATTTGGAAAATATTTAACTATAAACAATAATATGAGGCATAATCGTCTCCCCAATTATATTTGGTTTTAAACTATAGGGAAATTATTCCCCCTAAACAAATCTAAATCAATAGATTTTTGTTATATTCATAGATCAAAATTTCACAGTGCATTATTTCTCTATATAAGAAGATAGTGAGTCATATATTATTAAGAAATAACTTAAAGAGTCATCTAATGATTATAGAGTGATGTTTAATATTAAAAAAATAGTATTATCATGTAATCCATGATTTTTCGTTTATACCTCTCAAATTCATTTTACCATATGAATAATTAAACAATATTAACATTTCAAATGTAATTCCCACTCTTTCCTTTAATCACACATGAATAAAATATTTGATAATAAGTAAATGTAACAGGTCCTAGGATTATATAAATTTTTCTATAACATACATTTGAATAATAAAATAAAATAATCTTATTTATTATAATCTCAATGGTAATTAACTCAATTTTAGGGTATATCATTTAACCATCACCACATCCCCCTCTTAAATTCATTGGCATCACAATAATTTTTCTATATGTATATATTCATAAAATTTTCTTTTAATTTATAAATTGGAATCCTATATTACTCACATTATTACATATTCTAGTGTGTCACATTTGAAAACAGTCATTGATTTATAATAAACTCCATGGTGTCCTTAACAAAATTGTCCTATATAGTTGTATCACTAGAATACCCAAAAAACACATCATATATAAATTTATATATCAATTAATTTTTTAAAAAATAAATTTCAAGATTCTTCTCACACTATACACCACCTTTATCATATGATTAGTTTATTCTAAAAACTACAATATAATTAAAAAACTCTACATGTTTAGGAAAATCTTTTGGGTTGAATGAGTATTATTATTTCCTCCTAAATGAAATATATATTATTGTGGGATTAATCATAATCCATACTTAATCATAAATTGTGACTCACAATAAAATATCATATTGGTTTTTCATAATATTGGTTACTAGATTCATTATTATACACATTCTATAGAATAATAATCATTTTTCTCATGATAGTGTACCCCATTTTTTTCTTCTATTCAATTATTTTGAATTTTACATTATTCCTAACTCATTTCTCTGTATGATATTATAGTAATACTTCACTTTCTTCAATGTAATATTATCCACATCTAACTGAAAGAATATTGTGAATTATTTTTTAAATGGTCTATATCTCATGTAGTACGTCATGATAATTCAAAAAATATTATGGTCTCAACCCTCACTTTCATAAGATCATTTTATTTAGAAAAAAAAATTATTCAAATGGTTAAAACTTTTAAAACTTCACTACTTAAACTTATATATTTTTTCATTTATTTTTCAAATGGGTTTTGTCTAACACTTGTAGCTACATCAAGATAAAATATAATATAACAACATATGAAACATTCATGAACACCAAGCATGAAATGATTAAGTAAAACATATATTTTTTATTCAATTTAATTTTACATTCATTATAACAAACAAAATATTACACAATTGTCTAAAGTATTGTATCTTAAAAAGTAAATATATAATAATTAATATTTATTTATTTATATTATATTTTGAGGAAAAACTATTGGCGATGTTATGATTTGTATCTTGATAAATAATAGGGGAATTTTTTTTATAGAGGATAATTATGAGGGTTTAATTGATATTGTGGACTTATTTCATTATACTAGTAATTTTTAACATGGGATTATAGTACATAATATTGAGTGGTAAAAGTGAATCAGATTGTGGACAAATTATTCAAAATTTAAAATTATTTTAACACATATACATCATTATCCCATCATATTATAACCTATTAGTATTAGGTTTCAATATTAGTTTGGTTCATGGATTAGCTTCCCCCCTAAGCCTAATGAATTCACAACACGCCCACACACAAAGATATATATATACATATATTCATGTCAAAAATAATGTGGCATATATATAGTGTGTGAGGGGTATCACTACACCTCTCAATGATCACTATAACTCACTATTTCATACAATTTTAATTTATACCCACCAAGACAAACAACTTTATGAATGTGTGGCTCACTTATACAATTGTATTCTCCCTATATACTCAAATAGAAAACATTATCTCACCATATATATATATATGGAAAACAGTTATTCAAATATCACCCTTAGATCAGTTCTCCTCTATACATATTTAGAAGTTTTTAACACTATTATTTATTATTTTTATCCGTATATTATCCACTTTAATAGGAGTTAGCTAGATATTAAACTATGAATTTTATTATTTATAAATCCTCATCATTTTTATATTCTTCCTCTATCATTGGTGAACTCAAAACAATAATATATGATAGATCTATCCTTTAATACACACATTGGTATAATGATATAAAATCTTTATCACCACTTTTCATTTATTTCCTCATTTGTAAAAAATATATCACATATATTCCCTTTGTAGGGATAAATCCAACATATAATAAAAATATTCATCATCAATATCATTTATAATGATTTTTCTATCACAATGATGATTTATGCTTTATCCAATTTCTCTTTATCCATATTAGTGTAAGGGCTCCAGGATATTATTATGAAACCATCTTATCCTTTGTTTATTATGGGTGTGACCATGATCAGAATATGTTGTTATTAAATCTCATAAGATATTACCATTCCTTTTAGGAAATTTTCATGCATATTAATTATTCTTGAATCCTTATTACATCATAATATATTGAGTATATAATATTATATACTATATATTATAATGAAATAATGTACTACCAGGATTATTATCTCTCCATGATTAAAATGAACTAGACCCATGTTTTTAATGTTTTATTTCATGATATAAAATCATTTATTTTATGTGCATGTTTGGTTTTATTATCATTTTTTCAGCAAGACATGATCTCCATTTTATATTATTCTTTCAAAATGGACTTCATGAAATATTTACTACTCATGATTCCTTTACATGTTTAATATACATATTTTATATTTATTCAGTTAATCCAGATCATATAGCAACTGATTGAATGAATTAAGATTCTTTAAAAAAATTAATTTATCCAATGTTCTTAACCAATTATATACTCATGTCACTATATGTGACATATAGGTTTTCAGTAAAAATAAATAAATCATCACTGTGATATCCATCATTATGTGTTTACTGAAATAGGAAATTACAAATTGTTT
Organism: Viscum album; assembly: GCA_963277665.1. Classification (NCBI taxonomy): domain Eukaryota; kingdom Viridiplantae; phylum Streptophyta; class Magnoliopsida; order Santalales; family Viscaceae; genus Viscum; species Viscum album. The sequence continues at coordinate 1,772,036,767 of OY728121.1, forward strand.
ATGTCTAATATTATGAATCGTTCCCATGTATTTCAAATTATCACATCTTGAAATATGTTTTTTAATTTTGGATGGAGACTAAATTATATAGACATATATCCATTGTATCTTTTGTCTAATCATTTTCATTGTTCACAGCATAGGGTTTCATTTGTGATAAGTGTTTCCACCAACCATGAAACATGAACATACTTAATAATGAATTATTATTCCTCAATATTTCCACCTTTTGAAGGTATTATCACCAAATTTTATATGATAAATTACATTGTTCACTAATAATAATGGATCATACCATGTATTTTGATATCCCAAAAACCATTTTTACGATACTGATAATGACCCATGTAATTATAGGTTATGAATTTTAAACGGAATTTGAATATTTCATCATGTGTATGACTCATTTATATAGAGGGTGATGAAATGGGATTCCTCTTATTTAAAAATATATAATGGTTGATTTATTCATAAAAGGATGATTGTTGGGTGACTCATTTGTTATGTAACCAGAAGAGGTGGCCCATAGTAGATAGGGTTACTACTATAGCTACTAGTGATCTAGTGGGGTGGGTATTATCCCAAATAACTTGTGATACTCATTGATTTGCTGATGATGCTACACTTGGTGTCCAGTAGGGCACATTAGAATGATTTTTAGTGGGCATAAAATCTGTATTTCTTCCGTCAACCCCCCATAGTATTTATCTTCCATCCACAAAATTTGGATTGAAACTCAATATCACTCTCCTCATATACTTCCTATATTAGATACCTTTCATCTGGTGTAGATCTAGGTGTGTTGTTTTGGGAAATATTAATGGGATCCCATATTCTTCTTCGATAATGGTACTCTTATTCATCATGTGGGGGAAGATCATTGTGTAATTCATTGTGAATAATTCCTCTAGGTATGTCTTAAACCATGTGATCCTTTTATGTCTCAATTATATCTAAATTATCTATCCACATGGTCATCTTGATCAAAAATTTATTTTTGGCTTGATATTAATTAGGTAATTTGATTAAAATTCCAAATTTCCTTGATGTAATTTCCTAAGCATGATTGTGATTTTGATTGACATAGTTATAAGATATGTTATGATGATGAATAAGTATTTTTATAGGAATCTCATTGAATTCATAACCTATGTTGATACATATATGGTTATTGGATGATTTTATTTCAATAAACCGTCATTTCATGGAATTTAAAATGGTATTTTTCATTCCATTGAAAGTGTAGTGTTCTATGAGTGGCTTAAATTCACTATGAAGAAGTTATATTTTAGGTACATTTTTATATTGAATTCCTATATATGTCCCACTTTAATTAGATTAAATTGACCCTTGCTTTATTATCACAAAAAATCAATATATTCTGAAATTATGTCAGAAATTTTTGTTGATGTTCTATGGGTGGTTGGTCATGGTTCTAGTTAAGTGGTGATACTCGATAAGTTACTCAAAAGGTATTCTTTTCACCATTCAATGTAAGAGTTACTATAATCATTAAATTTAATTTAATTTAATTATAATTAATTTTTTTGGGAAGTTTTTTATGTGTTAATAACTAATGATGATTAATAGATGATGAAAGGAAAATATGACTCAGAAAAATTTGTTGGTATTTTCCTGAATGGGATCCATCTCTGTGTTGAGGTAGTTAGTCCCATGTTCATTACACTATTGTATCATTCATGGTTTATTGGAATGTTATATGATGTATTTAATATTGGGTGAATGGACATTACTTACTAATTATGTGATAAACTTCATGTTATGATTAATTAGTTAATGGTATATATGTATTAAATAATTAAAGTAACCAAGAAAATTGTAACTGAAGAATGATAATAGGGAATCTTAGACCCATGATCACTACCTTGATGTATGGCATTTATGGGAAAGGATTGATCACATTTGTGTGTTTTTCTATATCCTATGAGACCCATGTTTGATATTGATCACATATGTGTGCGTTTATATCCCAGTGAGGCCTAAGATTGATGTTTGATCACATGTGGTCTATGTGTAGACCTATACGACCTATGCAAGATGTTTTATTATATGTGGTGTGCAAGTTTAGTCCAATGAGTTATGTGCTTGATGTCTTCTCACATGTGTAGTTTTATTGGTTTTGAATCTAACTTGAAATAACATGATGTTTTAGCTATCATCTTGTATCTTATATTACTTGTGATGTTTATCTATATTCATTTGTGGAGTGTTTATGTTGATCTATAAATACTTTTTTCAAGAGTGGGATGTGTATGATATTTCTCTACATGTATGTGGGATATATCATCTAGTGGATGAATTAAATCATTTTTTAGGCATTTCAATCTAGGGGGAATGTGTTGGGTTCTTATTTTGCATTCCTTCCAATTTGAACTATCCCCAAAATAGGGATGTGTGAGACATTGGTCAATTTGGACATGGGATATCCCTTTTAGCGGGATGTGTAAGACATGTTTTTATATTATTAAATCAAGGTGGGTGTGTCAAAAGGATGGATATAATTCATTAAAACATAGAGAAAAGTAAATTATGATTGGGGTTCATGGTGCTTTAGGGACTATGTGACTTCATGAAATATGGGTGTTTGTTTCTCACTTATTCAGTGACTATTATATGTATTCTTTCTAAAGATTCAAATTTCTTATCTCCTTTTTTATGATCGTATCAAATGAATGTGAATTGATTTTTCTAGTAAGGTATTCATCGATATTGGGTTTCTTATGTTCAGTTGTACTCAAAACCTTTTTAGGTATACATGGAACTTGGGTACTAAAGCAACCCTAACTTTTTACTGGTATGGTTTTTTCTAAGGCTCGAGTATGATCAATGAACATGTTTCTTTAAAACCATTCTTGAGATCATGAGGATGCTATTTTGGATTTTGTATTAGAGCCTCTTTTTTACGTTATTTATTTTATTATAAAGTAATTTTTATCTTCTCAGTGGTTGATCACAATCCTTGTATTCATGTATGACCATTGGTTCTGTTTTTTCTTTATTCAATCATTGTAGATTAAATTTTTATTAGTTTATTTATAATCTTATTATATTTTGTTACATTATTGATTATTTATCAAATATTTTGTACTCTAATTGAGTGTATTTTCTCCCCATGGGACACATTAGAACCTATCTACTTGTTGGAGGCCTTTCATTTATAGATAGGTATTCTTGACATCATGAGGAACTCTAGCTCATACCTATTGATTTGGTTCATGGTTCTACAAAATGGTATTAATGGTATTCTATATTTTGAATATTATGTATTTTGAATATAATGTATATAGGAATGTCTTATATCTTGTCATAAAACTTATTATGATGCATCATGGACACCTTTCATGAGAAAATTACAAGTTAACAAGCCATGGGATTGATGTTCTGAGTTTATGTTGTTATGGTTATATGATTTTACCTAATGTGATAAAAATTTATTTTTAGTTTTATAATTTCGTATGAATTTGAATCGTTGATATATTGGTAAGAGGAATCACAGGAATCATGTTTGACACATAATTTTCACATTAAAAATATTCTTCTTGTGTGTGGGCATACTGGCCATAGAATAATCATCTTCTTTTATGCCAAAAACTTCTATTTTTCTTGTATAGAAGAGTTATTGATGAAATTTCCTTCATCTAAAGCCTATCTACATCTCAAATTATGTCATGTGAGAATATGGTGTTCTGCATATGGGGGATAATGATGAAAATGAATGCAATGAAATATTTTAACACACGTTAGGTGAAACGAACCTTGTTACGTCATTTACATGCTTTAATATTCTTATTGAGTGGCACCATGAACCACTTTATTTTCTTTGATAATTACTATGATTTTTTATAGTATAAAATACCTTGAATTCCAAAACAATAATTATTATCTTCTATATTTATTAAATCATTCTTATTATTGATCATTTCCTAATATTTCCTAATTTAATATATTACTAAATTTAATATTTTTATTAGTCATAACGTTCTCTATAGGTTTTATATAGTGTTCTTTTAATAAATAGGCTTTTGGACAATTAAATTATCATTTTTACCTGTTTTTAATATCATCACATATCTGATTCATGTATCCTTTTCTCCCATGTAGGTGACTAACATAGCTATTTCTATCATATAGGTTATTCAAAAAGACAATTATTCATTATTGGATAACATCATTATTTCCACCATATCATAGTCTATAATACTTCTAATTGAGTTTTTCTAATTGGGGTGGAAATATAGAAATATAACATAAATTTCATTGTAAGAAATATAATTCTTAATCGATATATATCAGGTATGAAATTATGGTAGAATTAAATTATTGTTTTCAGTATGAATTCTACAGTTCTTTAGAACTAATTTTCTACTATATTTTTATGATAAATCTCTCGGTAGAATTCTGATCAAGGTGATTCTTGATTATATGAAAATATAAGGTAAAATTAAAAATATTTTTCAAATAGAGTTAAATATGATTCTTCCATTTATAATGCATGTTTAAGGTTTTGAAATTTTATTATTCAAGTTGTTTGAAGATTTTTAAATTTGGATTTGTATAATTTTGGATATGTTATGAATTATTTTACATGGTGAATCACATCTGTGAATATATTATGTTATTTTATAACATGATCCACCTATACAGATCCCTTATGTGAATACCTTACATTATTTTCCTATATAATTTCCCTATGTGTATTTTTACAATATAGTTTAGTGAAAATCTATAGTATATTCTAAAACATAGAATTATGTTATATTTTATCTGATATATAAAATTAAAATTCATTAATGTTTTACATGAATATTTCTAATGACTTGTGTTTTCTAATATTACTTATTAATTATTAAAAACTAATCTTATCATGATTTAATTTAAATATTTATGTATTTAATGTTATTTACAAGGAATGAAGAATGTAATGATATTCCTGCTAGAGGTTGGTGTAAAAATACAAATACTCAAATAGACCTTGATATCTCTTATCTTGAAGATGAACTCAATCGTATCCATACTCAGAACACAAATTCAGATTTAAATATGGATCCACAATTGGAAGCTAATATCTCTTCTAAACTTAATTCCCTTATTACTTTTTGGGAAAATATTCATAAACAAATGTTCAGGACTAAATGGCTGACAGATGGTGATCGAAATACAAAATTCTATAACTATCTTCAAAGAATTAGAAAGGTCAATCGTCCTCTTACTATGCTCATTAAAAATGACTTGGTCATTGATTCTGAAGAATCCATTACGGACCATGTCACCTCATACTTTTATAGAATTTTTATGGTCCTGATATAAATATTGATCTTAAACCGGATATTATTCCTTTAATGGTGGATGAATAAGACAATGAGACTCTTTTATGCATCCCTCTTGATCATGAAATCAAAGACACAGTCTTTGGTCTTATTCCTGGCAGTGCTCCCGGTCCAGACGGATTCAATAATGGTTTTTTCCAAAAACATTGGGATATAATACACAATGATGTTTGTAACCTTGTTAAGACCTTATTCACCCATGGATCTCAACCTCATGGAATCAATGCTCAATTTCTAACCTTAATTCCTATGGTTTAGAATGCTTCTGAGATCCATCAATTCAGACCCATTTCTTTGATTAACACTGTCTATAAAATAATTTCCAAAATTATTGCTAATAGACTTGCTCCTATTCTACAATAGAATCGTCTCTTGGAACCAATTTGGTTTTATCAAAGGATTCTCTATCCAAGACCGTATCTGTCTTTCTTCGGAATGTAACAACTGTTTAAATAGAAGCACAAGAGGGGGCTATGTGGCCATCAAACTAGATATCAGAAAGGCTTTTGACACCATAGACTGGAATTTTATCTTCAAAGTTCTAAAAAACTTTGGCTTTAATGATTCTTTCATTGGTAGAATTAAGACTCTCTTTCACTCAGCCTATATCTCTATCCTGATTAATGGTACCCCTAGAGGTTTCTTCAATTGCTCAAAGGGTGTCAGGAAGGGTGACCCTATTTCTGCTATCATTTTCGTTATTGCTGGGGATTACCTAAGTAGACTTCTTAACAAGCTGGTTGATCAAAATATGCTTAATCCTATTCAAGTTGCCAGGAATTTAAATTCCCCTACCCACCTTTTATATGCTAATGATATTATTTTATTCATAAAAGGGGATCAAAAAAATATTCTTGTTCATAAGCAAGTGATTTCTCACTATGAACAAATCTCTGGGCAAGCAATTTCTTGGAACAAATCGTACATCTTTTTTGGAAAAAAAATTCCTGTAAGACGAAAATCTAATATCAGCACTAATCTGGGTATTAAAGAGGGTTTATTACCTTTCAATTATTTGGGTGTTCCAATATTTTGGGGTCGGCCCAAAGCAAACTATTTTGCTAACATCATTGATCAAATCAAAAATCAACTCGCTAGCTGGAAAGGGAAAACTCTCTCCATGGCTGGGAGAATTTGTTTGGTTAAATCGACCATTGTTTCTAAAATGGTTTATACCTTTATGGTTTATAAATGGCCCGTCAGCATTTAAAAAAAAATTAACACTTATATAAAAAACATCATTTGGTCGGGAAGAATTTTTGAAAAGAATCTTGTTACAATACCATGGAAATCTTGTTGTAAACCCATTGCTAATGGTGGTATTGGCATAAAAAATTTAAAATTGTTCAATGATTCTCTTCAGGCCCGCCTCACTTGGAACATTATTAATTCCACTTCTAAGGCTACTGAATTCCTGAACCATAGATTCCTCTTTAATATTTTAAAAAGTAATTTTAATTTCATCAGCTCATCCATCGGGCCCTCTATCCGGGACTCTTATCATAAGATCATGCAAAATTCAAGATGGATAGTCAGTGCTGATTCATCCATAAATTTTTGGTGTGACAATTGGTGTGGTACACCTCTTATATCCTTGTTGCCCTCTAATAATCCTCCTGAAGATACTAATCAGACTATAAAGGAGGTCTTACAACCTCACCATCATGATCTCCCTGGAAATATTGCGCAAATTATTGACAATCATCTTTTTTCTCCTGATGGTGATTTCCTTGTTTGGGAGCCTTCTACCAATGGCATCCTAGATTCAAAAAATTATTATAAGCATAATTTCTCTGATAATGACTCTAGTTTTCTATGGGTGAGTCATTTTAACAAACCTTGGATTAAACCTTCTAGGCTCACCCTTATTTGGCGCATTGCCCATAATAGATTACCAACGGAAACCTGTCTTCAAACTTTTGGTTTTCAACTCTGTTCTAAGTGTCTTCTGTGTAATGAACATAGGGAGGATTCCAATCATCTTTTTCTATCTTGCGCGATGACCTTTGCTCTATGGAATTCTATTTCTGATTTATTTAATTACAAATGGTTCTTTACTGACTCAATTTCCTTATTATTAAAAAATTGTACTAGATATGATATTTCTCTGCAGATAAAAAACCTTTTCCTGGCGGTAGTGGCAGAGCTTCTACATGAGATCTAGTACGTTAGAAATGATCTCATTCACAATAATCACCATCTCAATCTAAATGTAGGGAAAGCTAGAAATCTTCATGCGGTTCATGAAGCTGCCTCAATACAAAAAGACTGTTGTAACAACTTAGTTGGTGACTTTGTGATTCTTCGACAGCTTCGTGTTCCTGCCATCTACCCAAAGCCCAAACACTCATTTGAAGTGTTCTGGAAATCTCCAATGCCAGGATGGACTAAAGTGAACGTCGATGGCACCTCCAAAGGCAACCCAGGACCTGCCAGTTGTGGTGCCATCTTCAGAGACTCAGCTGGGCAGTGTTAGGGATGCTTCTATGTTGGATGTGATCACTCTTCTTCTCTGGAGGTGGAAATGTTGGGGGTCATTCATGCTGTTGATTTTTCGCTTCAAAGAGGTTGGAGAAACCTCTAGATAGAAAGTGATTCAACCACTATCATTCATGCCATCTGGAATGGCAACATCCATCTGGTCTGGACACTTACCACACGTTGGATGAATTGACTGAATTTGCTCCATGGGATGGACTATATAGCTACTCATGCCTACCGGGAAGCAAATGTTGTTGTTGATGCTCTTGCCAACAAAGGAGTTCATCAGAGAATGAATTGGATGGACTCTATTCCTTCTGAATTACTATACCTTTTTGATAGAGATTGTAAAAAATCCCATCTTTTCGCCTCTTGTAATCCTTTTTTGTTTATTAATAAATTGTGCTCTGGTCTTTAACCAAAGCATTACCTCAAAAAAAATCTTATAAATTCTTTGGGGATCAACTACAATACCCATTCAAGAAAATAATCTGATCCTTTACTATTGGGGAGTTTATTACTACCTCAACACTCAAACAATAACTTTTTCATTATGATTCTTTGGCTTTACTTATTTCGATTCATTTTATATCTTTGTCATTTTAATGGGTTATACTACCCATTAAAATGATTAATTATGGAATTTGACACCCCAAAAAAGTTAGGAATTGTGTCTCTGTTCTAGGTAGGAAATGATAGAATATTTTCCTTGTTCATAAATGGGTTAAAATGGAGAGTAGTATTATGTTTAAGTCTATGGGGAAACATATACTTAATTTTCCTTTTAATCTATGTGAGAAAAGGTGATTGAAATAATCTATTTTTTATAGGTGATAGTATGTTCCTTAGTTCTTAGTTAATGAGTGTTGTAAAGAGTATAATGGGATCATTTATATTTAAACCACTATAAAAATCTCATGTGTTCATTTTCTTTTTATTTTATACATTATTTAAATTAAATATGTTATAAAAAAATTAATTTAAATGGATAATTCAAAAACCTAATGGTTTTTTCCATCTTTTATTCTAACCAACAATTGGTTTCTTATCTTAACCCCTTACTTAATTTTTTATTTATGCTAACCATTTTATGACCTAATCATCCAGGGGAATGATATATTCAAGATGGACGGAACCAATTTAAATATTGTTTGTATACCATAATAAAAACCTCATTTTTATGATATTAATTGATGATGACTTTAATCCCATATGGAATCATTCTAGAATAATCCTAGAATTGATCATAGGATAATCTTAAAAAATCCATAAATGTTTCCAGAAAATGAACTAGAAAAACTAGATGGAAATTCTGTGGTAACATAGTTATTGAATTATAGGGAGATTAATATCCTATATTTTTAAATAAATATAAATTTATATAGTCATGTTTATATATTTAAACTAAACATGTCATCTAAAAAATTCATTAAGTTACACAACTGTGCCCTGGTAATCTTATTTGAACTAATTTCGGTATTTTAAGATAAGAATATTAAGATTTGAAAATGGGTGAAGATAAAAATATTTAAAAAATGTTATATAGAATTTCTAGTATTATAAATTGTATGATTTATTTATAAAAGACTTTTGAAAAACATATTCTCATTGGAAGAGTATTTAGAAAACATCTTATGATTTTTCATTCATAATTTTTTTTATATATGAGTGTTAGAACATCATGGAATACACTCTTGATGAGCTCATTAAATAAATATTACAATATGAGATAACGATTCAAAATCATTCTGAATATGATAATTCAAATAATAATTGAATTTATTTTAAATCAAATTACTCAAATTAATATTTATTTCTATGTTATAGTGTAGTGATACGAATGATACAACATATGTTATAAAGTTTGGATGTATAATGAAGAAATTAAACTCAATGAGATCCTAGAAATACTATCCTAAGGATAACAACATGGAGAAGAGAAAATATAATTTTATTCCTAATGTTTCTGAATATGTTTTTTATTATGAATGTAGTAAAATAGTGAACATCAATCATGATTTTTTAAAACTAAAAATGTAAAAAAATAAGATGATGAAATACAAGAATGAAAAAAGACAATAGAAGTAAAATGGAGTGGAAATGAGGATTATAGTATTTTTTTTAAGAATCTATTTTTTAAAGGATGTGTAAAACATGTTCATAATTGAAACATCAAATCAATTAATTTACTTATCTCTTGATTCATCCTATAAATTAGAATCTGAGAAATTATTGTTATGAAATTTCATAAAGGGGTATAAATACATGATCATAATATTGTGAAATTCACTAGTTCATACAATATTCTCAATATAAAACATAAATATTTTCTTCTATAGAATGAAAATTTGAAAAAAAAATGTCTATGATGAAAAAAATATGATAAAAAATCCTGAAATTTTGAATGAAAACATGAAAAAATTTCTTCTTAATAATGACAAATTTAATAGAGGTTGACTTAATTTGTAAGTGTTATGAAGATAAAATGAGGAATTTTAATAATTTTAATCAATATAATGAAAATAATAATAAATAAATTTAAATATTAAATTAAAATATATCCATTTTATCCTTCATAGTTTAAACTTTGATAAAATGATGATTTTTAATAAAATGAGATAATATATCTAGTCTTGAATGTGATAATAATTTATGAAAAATTGTAATACATTATTTTTCAAAATAACTAATGTAAGTACATCTAATATTAATATTTTTTAGATTCCGTATGAATGATAATTATGAAAATGAGTGTTATTTTTTATTTTCACAGTATATTGAAAATAAAATGTCTTTAATTCCTAAATATTTATCTTTATTTATCTTTATAATGTAGTGTCTGAAATCTGTTTATGTTCAAAAAAATTTAATATGTTAATCCCATAAAACCTAAATTTCTATGGGTACCAAAACATTAATAAATCCTTCGTTATAGTAAATGTTTTTTAGGAGAATTAAAAAGGAGTTTTGAAATATATATAATAGATGATCTTGAAATTTTACTAGTGACAAGTCAAAATTCTATCATTCAGTCAATTAGATAGAGGGAATTCCACAATTGGTGATTATTCTAAATGAAATGAAATTTTTTTAGTGATGTAGGAATTTATTAATATTTTATTATTTCTATTGTTTTATAAATTTAATGTTTGAAATGTAATTTTATTAGAATTTTAACGATACGTGATAATGTGTAACGCCCCGACCCCAGTTACCCAGAGTCAATGCATTATTTTAATACATTGGCTTGATTACAAGGAATCATGCCCCGAAAGACCTGTCAGTTTAGTAGTCATGGAAAATAGATTATATACATGAACGTTACATTACATTATATAATTAAAAAAAACCACAACATTGTATCTATTGACCATATTCATATCCCTTAGACTATCCCTGCAGGTTAGTCATAATATAATTTTCCGCATCCTGGGAAGAATAAAACATAGAAATGGGTGACCTCAGATGCTTAGTAAGGATAAAAATATAGCAGAAACATTCATAAATTAGCCTAACCATTTAAGGGAATGTATAAAACTAAAAAAATCCTTTTTAATTTAAACTTCATCATAATATAGAAAACTTAACTCAAATAATTCCATTTACTTATTCTCATAGATATTCTACTAGTAGAACAATCACATGTAATGTCAACAGATAATTTCCTAATGATAGAATGCATAATGATATAATTCATAACTACATAGTAATAGCCCTGTTCCATGATTACAAATAAGATTTTTTCAATTCCTTGTGCCAAGACAGTAGTTTCTCTCATGAGACCTGCCGATGAATCGAGGAGCTATAGTGGGCTCCACCTGTCATTTAATAAGTCCAATTCATTTCTCATATGAAAAGGATGAAACATAACAAGGACATTCTTATTAAAACTAGCATAAAAAATGGTATTACATTAACCAAAAAACATGAATTGTTTAAAAATAGCACACCCACACACAAACATAGAATAACTTATTCAATACAATATAGAAGATTGTATTATAATAAAACAACCCCAATCAAGAATATTATCCAGTTATGGATGTTGACATAGATGAAAATGATCAGTAAAACTATTTGAGAGAAATATACCTTGTTCATGAAATCTTTTAAAAGTCAAACAATTTATAAAGGAAGTCATTTATAAGATAGTTTTGAATCAAAGTGTACCATACCAATTTTAATCTTTTGAACAGAATTAACATTTTAAGACATTCATGTCCATATAACTAAACCCTTAAAACCATTTTGAAAACCTGGACATTAATGTGAAAGGATTAGAACAATAACTTTTCAAAGCTTTTAAAATTAATTTTTAGTAAAAGAGTCCCTTAAAATAATTCATTTGAAAACTATTTTATGAAACACGGAAAAGGAAAATAAATATGTCCCTTTAAAGTCTTACACATAAACAATCTTGAATAATAATGAGAATGAGGAATTAACCCTTACCATGCACTTTCCTTTGGTTGAGGGTATGTTTAACCTCCAAGACAATGACAATAGTATGTTATTAAATTATACCAGAACCATATTCATATTTATTATATCATACATGATTTATTTATTGTCACGATCCGACCTCGGGGCCCGTGCTGTGACTACCCCAATCCCACCTTCCATAGGCCAGGGGCTGGCGACTAGAACCAAGGCGTAATTCCCAATATAAAGGGAAGGAATTACCTTTATAAACTAAACAAACACACATAGTAAGCACGAAGAAGTAAACACCATGTAAAACTGGGTACAATAATAAGTGCGGAAAAGTAAGTGGGCCAGAATAAAATCCAAACTGAAAGTAAAGTACAACTAGAAAAGTAGTATAGCAACTGAAAAGTAAAGCAGCAATGTCGAGCCGTCCACTAGAAGTCCCACCTAAAGGGTGGGTACAGATAGCCTCCTCAGCTCCAGGGGCCCAGCCGTCCGCTCCGTGTACGTCCCGCCCAGTGTTCCACCTCTAGATACCAACTTGCTCCACAAGCCTCCACCACGATCAGCGATGCCTGTCATCTGCATCCAACATAACGTAGTGCGGGCATAGCCCGTGCAGGGGTGAGTATAAGCTACTCAGTAGGGACCCCGAGACCCCCGAATTTCTCCCAGAATTCACAAAGGATAATACAAAAAGGAAAGATACAATCACGAATTAACATCCGACATTACATAGGTATATGCCCATATATATATCTAAGTCATCAATTCCAGTTCGGCTCCAACATCCTAGCCCAAGTACAACCTAGTCCACATAGGAAATCATAACTCATTCCACATAGGAATTCGCTTCCCAATCCACACAAGAAAGCACAATGTAATCCACAAAGGATAACAAGTCAATCTTATCGAAAATAAGATTGAATGTCAAGACACAGATCCACAGGTATACTTTTTCGTAAGACAATAAAATTACCAGATGTGTCCACTGATTCATCTAAGTTGTCGGACCCACACAGGATCGATATGTACTAACCCCCGCAATGACCCACATAGGATTGATAGGTACTAACCCCCGCAATGACCCACAAAGGATCGATATGCGCTGGCCCAAACAGGACCGCTGAGCGCTGACCCACACAGGATCTGACCCATATATGATCAATAGAACTAATCCACATAGGATCGTTGAGTTCTATAGTCGTCGTTGTCGAACTCATGGAGGATTTCTGTATAGTCGTCATCGTCATCGCAGTCGCAGCCAGCTCTAGGGTTCCCGCACACATCAAGCTCGTTCGGGGAGGGTCCGCTCCACGAGCCAAAGGGGATGATACATCAACTGACACGAATTCTGGAGTTGATGTATCCAAATTTTTTGTATCGACAAAAGGAACTCAACGTCGTAGATGGCGCGTCAATCAGACGCCTGGTCTGAGAGTTATTGGCTTTTTCATCCCAGGGGCCCGGTTGGTTTTTAAGTCAAAACCAACCCGATCGTACTCCAACTGCGTCCAAACCTCGAGCGGAGTAATCCAAAAGGTATGTCTCACTAAGAGGAATCTATCATAGTTGGCAGCACGTCAATCGGACGTCCGGAGCTCAAGTTATAAGCATTTCCGCTCCAAGGGCCCGGTTGGTTTCGTGTTCGAACCAACCCGTCTAAACCCAAAGTTCTGTGAAACCTTGAGTGTAATATTCTGAAATGCCCGTCTCGATCCAAGGATCACATCGCAACTGACGGTGCAACGATCAGAGGTCTGTATCCCAAGTTATGGGAAAAAGACCGAAAGAGGTCGGAAAATGGGGGTTTTTGGCTCGGACCTACCCGGCCTGAGACCCCCTGGGTCGGCCCGAACCGGGTCGACCCGACCCAGGTCCGTGTCCAGCTCGGTGGGCGCGGCCCCACCCCGCAGGCGCGGCCCAGCCCGGCTGGGCACACCCACGTGGCCTGGCGGCTCGGCCGAAACGACTGAGCGGAAGGGGGGGGGGGGGGCGTTGCCCCCTGATTGATAACCCCCCCCCCCCATGTGGGGGCCGCTCTTCTTCCAGCCGGGGGTAACGAACCCCCGGTCTCCCCCTGAAACGGCCGGCCCGGTCCGGCCGGCCGGTTGCTGCCGACGTGGGACCACTGCGGTCCAGCACTCCTGCTCCGGCGGCCATCGGTTCCGGCTGTCACCCCCGCACCACCGCGGCCATAGGCCGCAGCCTTGTCATATCGGCACGGCGTGGCATCACCGTGCCCCTCCACCACGCCCCTACTCCGGCCGCGGCCTCTTCGAGGTTCTTCGGCGCGGCGCGACGGCGCCACGACTTTGTTCGACTTCAACGGCGTAGCGCCTTCTTCGCCCATTCTTCATTAATTCCATGCGGTGCAACGGCACCGTGATGCCTTTTCTCGCACTGCAACAAATTCGAGCATCAAGGGGGGAGGAGAGTCGGCCATGTTCATGCGGACCAACCTCCTCCCGTTATTGCGATAACAGGAATCCCAATTATAGAACGATGAACATCGATGAAAATATTCACGAAGAAAAAAATTAACCCCTACCTCGATGAAATCGTTGAAAGAAGGTTCGTCGCGGAAAAGAATGTCACAGAAGAAGGCGTCGCAGAAGAGGGTTCCATACACGTTGACGAAGATCTTCTAAGGAGGAACGGTGTCTCCCTTCCTTTGATGGGGAAGAGGAACGAAGGAAGGCATGTCGTTGTTCTTCGCGTTCTTCAAGGAAGATGATGAACTTCAAGACATAGAACTTTCTTTCCCCAATCCTCTCACAACAAGCTAACCCAATTAAAATAAGGTCACCCCTTATTTTAATTGTTTATTCCATGCTTTTCAAAATTACAAAATTCAAAAATGAATCCACTTAATTAATTACACTTATGTTGACAAATTAAATGGAGAGTTAAGGGAGGTTAGGGAATATGAAGGGGTGGGGTTCATGTGGGCCCCACCCCACAAATATCCTACCTAGTGGAGTAGGATATAGTGGGTCCCACTCCAACCACATAGCTTAGGATAAATTACGTTTAATAAAAATAAAATTGGTTGCACCATTTTATTTTATTCGCCACTTAAACCAAAATTTTAAATACCACACCCGAGTAAACGCAACTCCAGAAAAGGTGTTCCTAAGCAATTATCGGTGGTGCGATTCCATCGGTGTCCTCAGATTTTGATTCCGAGAACCAGTTCAAAAGTTAGGAAATCCCGCTCGTTTGTTCACTGAACGTACCCATGCTATACTTTAGAAAATAATTCAGGGCTCAGTGGGCCTCGGAATCAGGTGCCGTCAGAAACCGCATTCTTGTAAAATCCCAAAGAACATTAAGAAAAAAATTTCCCCTGAATTTTACGTGTCTTTACATTACTCCCAGCTCAGGGCTTTACTTCCCCCGAAATATACATCATAAACTAGGGAAACAACTGTGGGTACTGAGCACGCATCTGAGCCTCCCACTCCCAAGTGCTCTCCTGGAGGTTCTTGTGCTGCCACCTGAAACACATTAGAGGAATCGACCGTCCATGTAGGACCCCCTCCTATTGATCCTCGATCTCCACTGGGACCTCCGCAAAAGTTGCCTCATCATCAATGTCCAGCTCCCCATGGTCGATGATATGTGTCGGGTCATGCACGTATCTCCTCAGCTGAGATACGTGAAAGATGTTGTGCACCCGGTGCAACTGAGGTGGTAGAGCCAGACAATAAGCCACCTTTCATATCTTGCTGAGGACCTGGAATGGTCCGATGAAGCACGGAGACAACTTGCAGCCTCGGCGAAATCTCTGTAATCCACGTCGAGATGAGACCTGTAAGAAGACGTGGTCGCTATCCTTGAACTCTAGTGGCCTCTGCCTCCTATCAGCATAAGACATCTGTCGGCTCTGAGCTATCCTCATCCACTCATGGATGACCTGGACCTTCTCTCTCGTGGCCTAGACCATCTTTGGTCCCATGAGTGCTGACTCCCCAGGGTCTGCCAGCACAACAGTGATCTTCAAAGTCGGTCGTACAATTCCTCGTATGGTGCCATCCCGATGGTGGAGTGGTAGATTTTGTTGTACGCAAACTCCACCAAGGGTAGCTGGTCCTCCCAGCTGCGACGAGAGTCGAGGACACATGTGCGGAGCATGTCCTCGGGAGTCTGAATGGTCCTCTCTGTATGACCATCCGTCTGAGGGTGAAAGGCGGTGCTCAGACATAGTTGCGTCCCGAATGCCTCATGCAACCCCTTCCAAAGCAGGGAAGTAAAGCATGCATATCGATCCGAGATGATATATGATGGCACACCATGATGCTGTACAATCTCCTGAATGTAGAGGTGTCCCAAGCTCTCTACTGAGCCCTCCTCTCTGATGGGTAAGAAGTGGGCTGACTTGGTGAGTCGGTCGACAATCACCCAAATGGAGTCATGCCCTATAGAAGTTCGTGGAAGTCCAGTCACGAAGTCCATTGACATCCCTTCCCACTTCCACTCCAGGACCTCCAATGGTTGTACCAAGCCTACTGGTACATAGTGCCCTGCCTTCACCTTCTAGCATGTGAGGCATCGAGAAACGAACTCTGCTATAGCCTTCATCATACCCAGCCACCAGTGTTATCGTCTGAGGTCCTGGTATATCATCACCACTCCTGGATGTCCCACTAATGGGGAAATGTGAAACTCCCTTAGTACATCCTCCTGAAAAGCAACTGGTACCGTGGTACATCCTCTGAAAAGGATGATGTGGTCTCCTCCCACAGATAATCCACCAGGTGCCTGTCCTGAGGATATTTGTGCACGTCGCGTCTCATAGTCAACGTCCCCACGTTGTGCCTCTCTGACTCGCTGATGCAGTGGAGGAGTGACTGTGAGTGACTGTAGAAAGGCTGCTCCATCACTATCCACAAAGGATATCTGCAAAGTGGCTAGCTGCTCTCTCAACTCCCCAAGAAGCTGAATGCCCATCCTCCTGCTGAGAGCATTAGCTACTACGTTCCCCTTTACAGGAGTATAGACTATCTTAAAGTCATAGTCCTGGAGGAACTCGAGCCATTTCCGCTGTCTCAGGTTCATGTCCTTCTACTAGAAGATGTACATAAGACTGTGGTGGTCAGAATAGACTGTAAAGTGATCACCCATAAGATAGTGTCTTCACATCATCAGAGCGAAGACCACTACATCTAACTCCAGGTCATTGGTAGCATAGTTCTGCTCATGTTTCCTCAACTAACGTGATCTATAAGTGATCACTGCCCGCTTCTGTATCAGGACACATCCGATTCCGGTCCCTAATGCATCGCAGTAAACTACGTACCCTAATCCTTCCTTCGGTAGACTCAAGATAGGTGTGTTGGTCAATCTCTGTCTCAACTCCTGGAAGCCCTACTGACATTTGTATGACCACACAAAGAGTTTCCACTTCTTCGTCAAAGCTGAATGTGGTGCCTCAACTCGAGAGAAGTCTGGCACAAATCTCCAGTAGTACCCAGCTAGTCCCAAGAAACTCTGCACCTCTGTCACGCTCCTAGGTAGCTCCCAAGCTAGCACTGCCTCGATCTTCATAGGATCCACCACAACTCCCTCCTCAGAGATGATGTGTCCCAAAAAATGGATCTCACGTATCCAGAACTAACACTTCGAGATCATACCATAATGTTGGTGCTCTCGGAGTGTGTCCAGTACAACCCACAAGTGGTAGGCGTGCTCCTCCTTAGTCGTCTTGTATATCAATATGTCGTCGATGAAGACTACGAAAAATCGATCGAGGTATGGTTGGGAGATCCTATTCATGAGGCCCATGAACACTGCTGGAGCATTGGTTACGCCGAATGGCATAACTAATAACTCATAGTGGCCATACCGACATCTGAAGGCCGTCTTCTACAAATCTTCATCCCGAACTCTGAGGTGATGTTAGCCTGACCTGAGGTCTGTCTTCGAGAACCACTGTGATCCCTTGAGCTGATCAAAGTGGTACTCAATCCTAGGTAGAGGATAATTATTCCTCAGGGTCACCTAGTTCAGGTGACGATAATCTACACATATTCTCAACCTCCCGTCTGCCTTCTTGGCAAACAAAATCGTGGAATCCCTGGATGAAACACTAGGTCAGATGAATCCCTTTCCCTGCAAGTCATCCAGCTGTACTCGTAGCTCTCGAAGCTCAGCGGGGGCCATACGATATGATGGAGTGGATATCGGGGATGTACCGGGGTAAAAGTCAATATAAAAGTCTTCCACTCTGCGAGGAGGTAGTCCTGGAACGTCGCCAGGGAAAACATCTGCATACTGATCCACCACTGCAGGTAAGCTCGGACTCTGCACTTCAACTGCTCCTAGGATGAGGCTAGCCAACTGATGAGTGATGGGATGTCCTCTCCTCTACGTGAGTCCATTCTGCACTACAAAGGCTCCCTTATCTCTGGTGAAGGTGAACCTGCTCCCATCGATGCGAACACATCGCACCTTGCACATAATGCATTCTATTTGAGCATGGAATTTAGATAACCAATCCATGCCCAAGATGACGTCGTAAGGCCTCGACGCCGTTACAATGAAATCCCAGCCGAAGTTCTCACCTCCAAGAGTAATCTCACACTGCCGGCACCAGTGCGTAATCATCGAGTCAGCTCCTGTATGAGTCTCTAGCCGTTAGGATTGAGCCAACGTCTCCGTTGAAATCTCCGAGCTTCGAACAAGGGCAGCGACAATGAAAGAATGACTCGCTTTTGTGTCTATAAGAACTGCAGCAAGGGTAGAGTAGACACATATAGTAACTTGAATCATATCAGGCACGCTGTGGTCGTAGGCCTCCGCCCCAAGAAGCTGTGTCTATCTCTGCTCGCTGTCTCCATGTGGTCGGGGTGGACCTCCTGGTGGTGGTGGTGGTGGTAGAGCATCAAAGCGTCTCCCACCACCTACTGCTCGGCCACCTCCTCTACCTCGTCCCCCTGCTACCTGCAGACTGCCACGGTCGACCCTCTGCCTCTACATGGGTGGTCCCTCAACCGTCTACTACTCCTTTGCACGGTGGGTCAGGCAGTCACGAGACATGTGGCCCTTCCCGCCACATGCGTAGCACTGTCTGCCTCTCGTAAGAATGGCTCTGCGTTGTGCGCCCCACGCCTCTGAGCCAGTGTCCCGAGGTCATCCGCCTAAGGGTCTGGTCTTCCTAGACCCATGTGTCATCCGTCAACTACCAGCTACAGTAGACTCTGCTACGTGCCACCCTGCGGTAGGTCTTGCTGCTAGTGCATGCTTAGTAAGAAAGCTCTTAATGATAAGGGCTTGCTCCAGTACCCATACCTGTGTCGAAAGGCTGATGGAGATCAGCGATGCCCTGATCTCATGCCTCAATCCCTGCTCGATGGTCCGGGCCCGAAAGAATGGGTCCCATACCATGTCCATCAAATAGCGTGAGAGATCGGTAAATCTCGCTGAGTATTGGGCGACCGTCTAGCTGCCATGTCGCAGCTGTAGTATCTCCTGGATGTGCACCGCACGGTGGGTGGCTGGGATAAACTCTGAGTAGAAGAGGCTCTCAATTCCCATCCATGGGAGAGATGACTTGTCGTGCACCTAGAGCATCAAGCTCCACCATCTGACTGTTGTCGCGTGCAGGAGACTCGCTGCAAGGATCACCATGAGGTCTGATGGTGTCCCTACCAAACGGAAAACTCATACAACTGCCTCCAGCCAATCCGCAGCTTCCTGAGGGTCTGTCTCCGCACAGAACCTTGGCGGTCTCTCATGCTGAAACTCGTGCAGTGCACTAAGGCGACATGCACTCTCAGTGGCTGGGGCTGATTGCATCGCTGGCTCGACAGGTATTGGTACCTCCGGTGCCACTGTAGTAATAAGGCCCTACACCGAGGCCTCGTCGCTCAGTGGGCTATCGTCAGGTACAAAACTCCCAACCCTAGCTGGCTTCCATCGTGGGGCCATCCTGAAAAGTGACAGGTGTGCCACGGTCAAAAGAGTATACCTGGTGAGTTGACACAAAGTAATCACAATGAGAACTTGAAACACAGATGCAATCAATGTTTTCGTGCACTAAGTCGGAAATCAGAAGTCAGGGTCCTGGTGTACGGATACGTCGGCTGCCGCACCAACACTGGACTCCCTGGACTGATAACCACACTCAATAATCTTAACACTATTGCTTCACATAGAAAAATTACAGAGTCCTCAGTTCTGAGGTAGAACCGAACTCCTTTGATACCAATTTGTCACGACCCGACCTCAGGGCCCGTGTCGTGACTACCCCAAGCCCACCTTCCATAGGCTAGGGGATGATGACTAGCACCAAGGATTAATTCCCGATAGAAAGGGAAGGCATTGCCTTTATAAAGTAAACAAACACACAGAATAAGCAAGAAGAAGTAAACACCAAGTAAAACTGGGTACAATAATAAGTGCGGAAAAGTAAGTGGGCTAGAATACAAACCCAAACTGAAAGTAAAGTACAACTAGAAAATAAGTACAACAACTGAAAAGTAAAGCAGCAACGTCGAGCCGTCTACTGAAAGTCCCACCAGAAGGGTGGGTATAGATAGCCTCCTAAGCTCCACGGGTCCAGCCGTCCGCTCCGTGTACGTCCCACCCAGTGGTCCACCTCCAGGTACCGACTTTCTCTACAAGCCTCCACCACGATCAGAGCTGTCCGTCGTCTGCATCCAATACAACGTAGTGCGGGAATAGCCCATGTAGGGGTGAGTATAACCTACTCAGTAGGGACCCCAAAACCCCAAAGGTCTCCCAGAATCCACAAAGGATAATACAAAAAGGAAAGATACAATCACGAAGTAACATATGACAATACTTAGGAATATTCCCATACATATACATATGTCATAAATTCTAGTTCGGCTACAACATCTGAGCCCAAGTACAACTCAGTCCACACAGGAAATCATAACCCATTCCACATAGGAATTCATAACCCAATCCACACAGGAATGAACAACGTAATCCACACAGGATAACAAGTCAATCTTATCGAAGATAAGATTGAAAGTCAAGACTCAGCTCCACGTGTATACTTCTTTGTAAGATGATAGAATGATCAGATGTAGCCAGTGATTAATCTAAGCTATCGGACCCACATAGGATCGATGGGTACTAACCCCCGCAATGACCCACACAAGATCGATAGATACTAACCCCCGCAATGACCCACACAGGATCTGAACCACACAAGATCAGTATGCGCTGCCCACACAGGACCACTGAGCGCTGACCCACATGGGATCTGACCCACACAGGATCGGTAGCACTGATCCACACAGGATCGCTGAGTGCTTTAGTCGTCGCTGTCGAACCCACGGAGAATTTCTGTACAGTCGTCATCATCGTCGCAGTCGCAGCCAGCTCTAGGGTTCCCGCACACAACAAGGTCGTTCGGGGAGGGTCCGCTCCACGAGCCAAGGGGCTGATACATCAACTGATGTGAAGTCCAGAGTTTATGTATCAAAAAGTTCTGTATCAACAAAAGGAACTCAACTTCATAGACGACACGTCAATCAGACGCTCGGTCTACGAGTTATTGGCTTTTTTGTCCCAAGGGCCTAGTTGGTTTTTAAGACAAATCCAACCCGACCATACTCCAACTGCGTCCAAACCTCGATATGAGTAATCCAAAAGGTCTGTATCACTAAGAGGAATGCATCATAGTAGATGACACGCCAGTCGGACGTTCGGAGCTCAAGTTATAAGCATTTCCTCTCAGAGGGCTCGGTTGGTTTCGGGTTCGAACCAACCCGGCCAAACCCAAAGTTCTCTAAAACCTTGAGTGTAATATACCTAAATGATCGTATCGATCCAAGGATCGCATCGCAGTTGACGGTGCATCGATCGGAGGTCCGTAGACCATGTTATGGGAAAAGGGCCGAAAGAGGTCCGAAAATGGGGGTTTTGGGCTCGGACTGACCCGTCCCGAGACACCATGTGTCGTCCAGAACCGGGTCGACCCGACCTGGGTCCGGGACGGACCAATAGGGTGCGGCCCGACCCAACATGATCGCGTGGCCAGGTGGCTCGGTCGTAACGGCCGAGCGGAAAGGGGGGGGGGGGGGGGGCGCTGCCCCCATGATTGACAACCCGGGCCCCCCCACATGGGGCTGCTCTTCTTCCAGCCGGGGGTTACGAACCCCTGTTCTCCCCCTAAAATGGCCGGCCTGGTCCGGCCGTCCGGTTGATGCTGTCGTGGGACCACCGAGGTCCCGCCCTCCTGCTCCGGCGGCCGGCGGTTCCGGTCGTCGCTCCCACACCACCCCGGACATAGGTCGTGGCCTTGTCTGATCGCCGCAGCGCGACAGCGCCGCGCCCCTCTACTGCGGCCCCACTCTGGCCGCGTCCTCTTCGAGGTTCTTCGGCGCATCACGATGGCACCGCGACTTTGTTCGACTTC
Organism: Viscum album; assembly: GCA_963277665.1. Classification (NCBI taxonomy): domain Eukaryota; kingdom Viridiplantae; phylum Streptophyta; class Magnoliopsida; order Santalales; family Viscaceae; genus Viscum; species Viscum album. The sequence continues at coordinate 1,772,059,420 of OY728121.1, forward strand.
AACGGCGCCGCGCTTCGTCTCCCATTCATCATTAATTCTGTGCGGTGCAACGGCACCGTGCTGCCTTTGCTCGCACCACAACAAATTCAAACATCAAGGGGGGGAGGAGAGTCAGCCATGTTCATGCGGTCCAACCTCCTCCCGTTATCGCAATAACAGGAAGACCAATTAGAGAACGATTAACGTCGACGAGAGTATTCACGAAGAAGAAAATTAAACCCTACCTTGAGGAAATCGTTGAACGAATGTTTGTCGCGGAAAAGAATGTCACGGAAGAAGGCGTCGCGGAAGAGGGTTCCATACACGTTGAGGAAGATCGTCTAAGGAGGAACGGTGTCTCCCTTCCCTTGATGTGGGAAGAGAAATGAAGGAAGGTGTGTCGTTGTTCATCACGTTCTTCAAGGAAGATGATGAACTTCAAGGCTTAGAGCTTTCTTTCCCCAATCCTCTCACAAAAAGATAACCCAATTAAAATAAGGTCACCCGTTATTTTAATTGTTTATTCCATGCTTTTCAAAATTTCAAAATTCAAAAATGAATCCACTTAATTAATTAAACTTATGTTGTAAAATTCAATGAAGAGTTAAGGGATGTTAGGGAATATGAAGGGGTGGGGTTCGTGTAGGCCCCACCCCACAAATATACTACCTAGTGGAGTAGGATATAGTGGGTCCCACTCCAACAACATATCTTAGGTTAAAATAATTTAAATAAAAATAAAATTGGTTGCACCATTTTGTTTTATTCTTCACATAAACCAAAATTTTAAATACCACACCCAAGATAACGCAACTCCAGAAAAGGTGTTCCAAAGAAATTATCGGCACTGCGCTTCCATCGGTGTCCTCTGATTTCGATTCCAAGCACCGGTTCAAAATTTAGGAAATCCTGCTCATTCATTCACTGAACGTACCCGAGCTATACTTCGGAAAATTATTCCGGGCTCACTGGGCCTCAGAATCAGGTGCCGTCAGAAACTGCATTCTTGTCAAATCCCAAAGAAAATTAAGAAAAATATTTCCCTTGATTTTTATGGGTCTTTACTTTTATGACTTCATAGTACCCATTTAATAATTATTTCCATGTTAACTTAAAATTTTGGGTAATAATCACATTTTTTATCCTACATGTTTTAACCTGTTATTCATAATCGTATCATTTAGATCATGATTTAAATAATTTCAGAATATAAAACATGATTTATATATCATATATATTTAGAATATAAATATTTATAATAGAAATATATATGAAATGGAAGGCACCATTTATGGAGATGGTAGGTCTTATGTACGCATAAACGCTGTTTCTTTTTTCATATTGTATTGAATGGAAATACGTGAATAAGATATATGTAAGTACATACATATATATATATATATATCCAGTAGCATTATAATGTCATATATTACATAATTATTAATAATATATATTTTTTATAATCATCATTGAATGGGGAACGTGGGAATGAATCTCATCAAGTCGTAGAGACGATAATCCTTATGTACGCGCGAGAGACAATATTATTATATTGATGGTGAAATCATATGTAATTGGATGGAATATCATATATACAGAATAATTAAAATGTAATATTTATTACTTATATTATTTATACTAATTATTATACAAAATAAAATAATGAAGTGTTTGAATAACAAACTACACCACGACGTTGAGATTGTAAGCTGTACGTACACACATGTGGTGAATTTTTCATTTATAGGATGAATAGAATAACTAATACGGTTTTACAATATTTATAATAACATAAAAGAATGTAGGAGGTACTATAGTTATTATTTTGGTATAGAAACAACAATGAAAGTGGAAGTGGAAGAAGAAAATAACTTGAAAGAGGGTGGTGAAATTATTACCTATTCTTTCGGTGTTTCCTTTAGTGTTGTACAAAAGGGATCTTTAGGATGTATTTTTGATAAATTTATAGACTCCAGGATGATGTGAGGGAAGATGGTAGGATATTTGGATGTGTTTTGGATGAGCCAAATGGTTTTGGAGGTGTGATTTTGAGAGAAGGGGAAGTTCCCTTTAATATGAGGGGTGAGGGTCACATTAGGAAATGATTAATATATTAATTTATTATAAAGTCATAGTGGGTTTATAATGGAAAAAAATGAATTTATTTAGATACTTATGTTCTTATGGGACGAAATCCTCTAGTGAAATAGGTTTTAGACATGTTTAGGTTACCATTTTTACCTTATCTTGTAGATTTAACTCTTAGTTTAATAGTTCAAATTTTACCGTGTCTTCTTGTATTCTTACACTATATGGTTAATAAAAATACTCTAAACATCAAAGAGAATCTCAAGTAGTTAATTAATGACATAAATAATGTTATTTATGCACTTTGGCCAAACCATAGATTTTTGGGAATATTATATCAACCAATTATATAGTATTTGTTTTAAAAATTAATTTATGTCCATTTCGACACTATTTGGTATTTTGCCCCTGTGAAAGTCATAACAACCTTATCACCTCAGAAAAACATCAAATCAACTATAACATGTCATATTAACCTATAAAATTTGTGGATGTAATCAAAAATTATAAATTCTATTTTTTTAATATTTATAATATAAACTATTTTAATATTTCATTAAGAATGTAATTACTGCATCATCATTGTGTCATAAATAAATTTTGTTTTTAAATCTCTAAAATTTATAAATAAAATTACATTATCTATCAAATCTTATTATATTTATAATGAATATGTATAGTTGAATTAATCTTATGTATAAATTTATATTAAAAATGTTTTAGTCAATAAACATTGAATTTAACACTTTTAACTCTTCTTTAAACAAAATAATAATAAATGTACTAATCTAATAAAAGTGTCCTAAGGGATAATATTTTATTCCTAAGGTTGTTTTGGGTCGAATGACACTCATCCAATAGTATTAGGGCATCTTTTAGGGTAATTATAAAATCATTTTTCCAATTAATTAGCATATTTACTTCTAACTGTGGTAAATAAAAGTCAAATGTTGCAATTCACTAAAAATTATCTTCATTTTATTGAATCAAATTTTACTTAATTAATTCAACTAGGTCTCTCAGAGTTTTGAAATTCAACTCACAGATGCGGTAAAATTATGTTTATTGCAAATTTGCTAACGTGCCAAGAAGGTGGGTAAAAGGGGTTAAATATTTCCATAAAATTTTATTCATCTAATGTTTTTATAAAATGCCAAAAATAAATTGTATTGAAAATATATAGGTATTATATATCTATTTTGGCTTAAAATAAATTAAAATAAAATAAATAATTGCTTAAATAAAATGTCGTTTTTAAATAATAATGTAGTGTTTTTTTACTATACTTAAATATTTGATGGTTTTCAGAAAAATACCAAAAACTCACCCTAGGATAATTTTGATATTCAAAATTCAAAAATGAAGTATATTTAATCAAATTAAGAATATAGAAGTTTCATTTATTAATTTTAAATTAATTTCCATTGTTAAATCAAAAAAGTGGGCTTTCAAAAGTAAAAAAAACAAAAGATTGACATGTGTTTATATAAAATTTAAATTTAAATTACATATAATGACCTAAATTATATTAAATGATTAAAATATAATATAATGATACTTAAAATCCATTCAAATACGTATTCTATCACTATAAATTATTTCGATAAAAAATGGGTTTCAATTAAAACATAGTATTTTTTGTTATTCGTCGAAATATGAATGTTGTCAAAAAAGTTCAAAAAATTTATCGAGACTAATTTTTTTGTCCAGATTCTAAAGAGAAATTTAATTTCATTAAATTTAATAAATTAAAGATTCAAATATTGGTTTCTAAAATGGTTCTTCGTTAAAAACCGGTAAAATTTAATTTTTTAATAAATACTTCTTTTATTTGAAAAAAAATGTATTTTTTATTATATAATGTCTAATAAACACATAATACGGAAGTTATAATTATATAAAGTCTATAAAATTCAAAATGAAGTTAATTATATTCATAATCGCTATTTGAATGGCTTGTTGGGTAAGTTGTGGTGTTCTCGAACTCGGTGTTGTGTGTAGCACAAGCTATTGAATTACATTAATGAGATAATGTACTATGAAATCATGGTGTGTTACATTATAAACTACTTCAATAATTTGAGTCCTTTCAATTTGAAATTGTTCTTCGAAGATAAAAGTTTAAAATTAGAAAAATTCCTTTGTGGGGAACCCACATCATAAATTTAGTTAATAAAATATATTCATAAATAGAGGGAAAGGGAATGGAAAAGTCCCCACCAAATTATGATCTCGATTAGGATAACATTGGTGGAAATTAGAGACACCTAATTGGAAGAAAAATTTTAATATTTATAGGGAGTGATTGAGGTAATCAATCATAAACATGTGTAAAAATGAGGGCCTCTAATCCATAAAGCTATGATAATTTAAAATATAGTTACTTCAACAAAACATAAGGTATTAGGATAACAAATTTTGGGTTTCAAGATCCCTTACCTAAAGTTATTGAATTTATTTATTCATATAATATGATGAAAAAATTATACCTGAAAAGTAGATTTTTATCCTTTAACTAATTCTTACCACAAACTCATATTTCTATCCAAAAAAATAGAATTAAAAAATATTCTATTTATTCAAATAATATAGAGTTCCAAAAATAATGAATTTATAATTCATTCTTTAGACTATTTAAAAAACTACATTACACAAACGAGGAAATCACATATTCTAGTGGTTGTGATCCACCATTTTCTCCCTTCGGTCGTGGCTTCATGCTTCGTGGCCTTTCCATACGTGATGGGTTATTGCCCGACCTCCGGGTTGTCCTTTTTATGAAAATAAAAAAATAATCTCAAGAAATTATTTAACCTTAAAAAGAGTATCTAAGGTTAAACATAATTGATTCCATCCTTTAAACTTATCCAAAATACATCTTTCCAAACTCACCGACCAATATTTATAAAGCAGGAAAACACAATGAAGATCACTTTTTCCATGTAATAACATATGAATACCTTTGTCATGTTTTCATTTAAAACACTATAACACCCTGAATTACCATAAAGCCTTACTTATTTCTTAAATTATACATTATTACTTATAGAATATTGGATATACTCCTTCTATCCAAAAAATTTTTAAACTCCAACAATGATGAAATTTACAAATCATTAATCAGTTTCTAGGTAGTCGGGAATATCCATTATAATTTTTCCAAATCAGTCATATATTATTCCAAAATCACTACCTTAGTATCAGAACCATAATATGGTTTATCTTTATCTAAACCTTATATTTTCCAAAACAGTTAACCTAATATTGAGTCACGTTTCTTGGTTCCACTCAATCTCATGTCCTTAATGAAATTAAATTGTAGTACAATCCGTATATACTCTATAATTATTATAACAAGTAAGTCATTAAAAAAATACATAAATTACACAATACATTAATGACAACATAAAAACTCTAATCATTCCACTTCATCTTAGGTAGTATAATAACATGATTATTATCCAATAGGATTATTTGTGGTATACTCTGATAATTTCGAAATTGATTCACGTAGTGTCCCAACTCCTTTCAGATGAAGCACTGTACATTTGAATACTTTTTCTTACCCTGTAAATCACGTACATGGTGTCCTTTTTCCCCTCACATTTAACGAACTCTCATTCCCTTTAATAAATTTACCAATTTCATTCTTTACACAGCTATCACATATGGGAAAATTCTTTTTTCCCCTCTTCCCTTTATCCATATTTCTCTCTTCAATATTTTTATTCTCTTGCTTCCCTTCAAAGCCATAAGACTCATAGAATTATTTACTTTTCTTATTGACACATGATGCTATTTATTTATATAATAATAATATATGGGAGACTATTTACCTTCTAAATGTTTACTTAATCCATGAATGATATGATCCTTCTTAATCTTATTATCATGTGTATTGTTGGATTTCTCATTCCTTCTACTAGGAACCATTTATAAACAATGACATACACTAGGTTAGTTTATGAATCGCAATTCATAATTACAAATATTTAAAATAACTAACGTAAATTGAAATGTTTATGCATATAATATATAATCATTAAATGTTTTCTTTTAGGAAGTATTCAGTCCTAAATCCTTCATGATGGATTGTAATGAAAATGTGTACTATCCTATGTATATCCCCGAGGAGTGTCGTAACCAATTGTGAAAAAATACTCATTTTTGTGTACCCGGATACCCTAGGTCAAGCCCGAAAAAACATGTCAGAGTTTTCACTCCTAGGTACATCTGTGTTAGAGCCGCCTCTACCTGATCGTATCCAAACAGGGATGTATTTCTTATAAAATTCACAAAATATCTATGTTACCAAAATTCTAGGATGTTAATCTATACTAATCCTAAATGTCTATATTAGTGTAATGTTCTCTAATAAAATATGTTATAAATATAGCTTCCATGGTTATTTCTAAACCTCCTCTGATACGAACTGTAACATCCTGACCCTAGTTACCCAATGTCAGTGCACTAATTTAATATATTGGCATGATTACAAGAAATAAAGTCTCAAAGGACTGATCAGTTTAGCATTCATGGAGAATAGAGTACATAAATGAACGTTACATTACATTATAAATTGATAAACAAAAAGTACATGGTATCCATTGACCACATTCATATCCCATAGACTATCCTGGCAGGTCAGCCATAATATAATTATTCACATCCTTGGAAAAATAAAACATAGAAAGGGGTGATCAAATATGCTCAGAAATGATAACAATATATCAAGATCTTTTATAAATAAACATAAACATTTAAGACAATGTATAAAACTAAAACAAAATAATTTTAAAATTATACTTCAGCTTAATATGGAAAAGATATATGAAATTATTCCATTTACTTATTTACATACATATTATACTTGTCGAATAATAACATTAATATCAATAGCTGTTTTTATAATGATAGAATTCATAATGCGAGTCATTATAACGACATAGTCAAGTCCTTGTTCCAAGCCAAAAAAAAAGATTTTCTCAGGGCCTTGTGCCATGACACTAGTTTGTCTCATGAGACCCACTGATACATCGAGGAGCTATAGTGGTCTCCACCTGTCACATAATAAGTCTAATTCATTCCTCATATGAAAACATAGAAACTTAACGTCAACATTCCTATTAAAACTATCATAAAAAATGTTAATAAATTAACCGTAAACCATGAAAGGTATAAAAATAGCACATCCATTGTCTAACTTATAAAAACTCATTCTATACAAAATGGAGGATTGTATTATAATAAATCAACCTCAATCAAAAATAATATCCAGTAATAGATTTCGACATGGTTTAAAATGATCATTAAAATTATTTAAGAGAAATATCTCCTTTCTGTTAAATTATTTAAAATTCACACAACTTATAAAAGAAGTTATTTAAAAGATAGTTTTGAATCATAGTGACCCATACTTCTTTCAATATTTTGAAAGGAATTAACATTTTCAGGCATTCATGTCCATATTAATAAATCCTTAAAACAATTTTGAAAACATTGACATTAATGAAAAAGGTTTTGAAGAATAAACCTTTAAAACATTTAAAATGATGTTTTATAAAAATATTCCCTTAAAAATAATCCCTTTGAAAACTATTTTATTAAACATGGACATGGAAAATAAATATTTCCCAGTAAAAACATACACATAAACAATATCCAATAATAATGAGATTGAGGAATTAACCTTTACCTTGCACAGTCCTTCAGTCGAGTGTATGTTTAACCTCTTATAAAATGACCATAGTATGTTATTAAATTATTAATTATCCATATTAATATTTATTATATCATACAAGATTCATTTATGAATTTATACTAACCATTTAATAATGATTTCCATGTTAAATTAACATTTCGGTTAATAATAGTTTTCTTTATTGTACGTATTTTAACTTGATATTCTTGATTTTAAAATTCAGATCATGATTTACATAATAATAGAATATGACACCTGATTTATAAATAATATATATTTAGAATATAAATATTTATAATAGATATATATAAGAAATGGAAATCAACATTTATGGAGATGGTAGGTTGTACGTACACATAAACATTGTTTCCATTTTCATATCGTATTGAACGGAAGTAAGTGAATAAGATATATATAAGTACATACATATATATATATAGTGGCATTATTATTTCATATATTACAAACAAATTAATAATATATATTTTTATAATCATCGTTGGATGGTGAACGTGGGAATGAATCTCATCGTGTCGTGGAGACGGTTAGTTGTACGTACGCACGAGCGACAATATCATTATATTAATGGTGAAATCATATGTAATTTGTTATTATATCATATATACAGAATCATTAAAATTTTATATTTATTATTTAAACCATTTTTACTCATTATTATAACCATCCAAATAATGAAATATTTGAATAACATACTACACCACAACGTGGAGACGGTAAGTGATACATACACAAATATAGTGACTTTTTCATTTATAGTATGGATAGAATAATTAATATAGCTGTAACATATTTATAATAACATCGCATTATGTAGAAGGTTCTGGAGTTATTATTTTGGAATGGAAACAACAATAAAAGAAGAAGTGAAAGAATAAAAGAACCTGAAAGAGGGTGGTGAAATTTTTACCTTTTCTTTTGGTGATTCCTTTTAAGTTTATCAAAATGGATCCATAGGATGGAATTACGATCAGAGAAAGGAATCTAGGATGTTTTTAGGGAATTTGGGGGGATATTATTTCAGGGGTTGGCCAATCCAAATGGCTTTGGATGTGTGATTTTGAGAGAAGGGGAAGTGACCTTTTATAAGAGGGGCGAGGGTCACCGTTGAAAAAAATTAAAATATTAATTTTGGGTCGAAATAAGCTAAATCAATAGGTTTTAGATTATTTTATGTTACCATTATAACCTTATCCTTTAGATTTAACTATTTGTTAAATAGTTTAAATTTTACCATGTCTTCTTGTATTCTTACACTATATGGCTAATAAACATAATCTAATAATAAAAGAGAACCTCAAGTGTTTCATTAATGACATATATAATATAATTTAATACCTTTTTCAAAACTGTAGATTTTTGGGAATATTACATCAACTAATAATGTAGTATTTTTTTAGAAAATAAATTATTACAATTTTGACACTATTTAGTTTTTTGGCTTTGGGAAAGTAATAAAAACCTTATCACTTCTAAAAAAATTCCTAATCTACCATATAATGTCATATTAACCTATAAAATTATTATATGGAATCATCAAATTTAAATTATAATCATTTTAATATTTCTAAAATAAACTATATTAATATTTCTTTATGAAGGTAATTATTTCATCATCATTGTCTCATAAATAAATTTAATTATTTATTGTCTAATAATTATAAATAAAATACAATTATGTCTTAAATATTTTAACCTTTCTAATGAATATTTATAGCCAAATATATATTATCTATAACCTTATATTAAAAATGGTTTTGTTACTAAACTTTGAATTTAACACATTTAACTCGTCTTTAAATAAAATAATAATATATGTCCAAATCTAATCCAAGTGGACCTAAATGAAAATATTATTTTACTGAGGTGTTTTTTGGTATAATTACACTCATAAAATAGAATTAGGATATGTGTAATGGTAATTATATTATCATTTTTGTCTTTAATTACCCTATTTACTCTTAACCGTGGTAAATAAAATTAAAAAGTTACTAATCTCCAAATATAATTTTCATCATATTGAATCACATTTTTTTTGATGTCAACTGCGTATCTTGGATTTTTTAAATTAAACTCCCATAAGTGTTCAAATTATTTTTTATGTAAATTTTCTAACGTTCCTAGATGGTGGGTAAAAGAGGTTAAAAAGTTTCCAAAAAAATTTTATACATATAGTGTTAATATAAAATGATTCCAATAAATTAAATTGAATATATATAGTTATTATATATCTATTTTGACATAAAATATTTTCAAATAAAATAAATAAATAATTAAATAAAATTTCGGTTTAAAATAATAAAGTAGTGTTTTTCACTTTTCATCAAAAATTGAAAGATTTCAGAAAAATATGAAAAATTCAGCCTAAGATAATTATGATATTAAATTTTCAAAAATGAAGTATATTTTAAGAAATTAAAAACATTAATGTTTAATTTATTAATTTAAAAATGATCCCAATTTTCCAAAACAAAAAAGCATGTATTTAAAAAGAAAAAACTATCAAAAGATTTAAATGTGTTTATGTCAAATTTAAATTTGAAATTACTTATAATGACCATAATTTTAATAAATGATAAATATATAATCTTATCTTACTTCAAAACCATTAAAATATATAATTTAACACTATAAATTATTTCGATAAAAAAAATTTCAATTAAAACATAGTAGTTTTCAATATTTGCCAGAATATGAAAGTTATCAAAAAAGTAAAAAAATTATCCAAACTAACTTTTTATATCCTGCTTCTAAAAAAGAATTTAATTTCATTAAATAGATTATATAAAAGTTTCAAATATTCCTTTCAAAAAGGGTTCTCCATTAAATGGCCATAAAATTGCATTTTTTGAAAAATACTTCTTTTATCATAAAAATGATTCTGTTCTTAAATTATGTCTAATAAACACATAATATGGATGTAAAAATTATATATAGTGTATAAGATTCAAAATTCATTTAATACTATTCATAACTGCTTTTTGAACAGCTAGTTTGGTAAGTTTTGGTGCGCTCAAACTCGGTGTTACATGTAGCGCAAGCTATTGAATTACTTTAATGAGATAACATACTGTGAAATATTGGGGTGTTACATAATGGAATGTTTTTAAATGTTTTAAATGATAAATTAATTGTTTTCAAATATGAATCTATTTTTCTATTATAAAAACCAAAAAAATCTTTAGTTAATTTTTCTAAATTTAAAAACTTCAATATAAAATTTTAAAATATTTTAAAATATGATAATATTTTTTTGGAATATGTGGTTGATAAATTCTAATTTCATCTTGATACAAAAACATTACAAGAAAAAAACTATTCTGTAATTACCTAAACCTAAAGTGGTGAGTAGGTTTGTTTATGAATCTTTGTTAAATGGTAAAAAACATAGATTTATTATCGTGTTATTAAAATAAGTACAAAATATAATTCATATTAATCATATTCGTTGGAATTATTTTTCTAATTAAACCATGTAGTATGGGTGGTAAAAGATATTTTATTATTATTATTTAGGATTTTTGAAAATATACATGGATTTATTTTCTCACTCTAATTTCAAAAAAATTATACAAGTTCATCACCTTTCATAAATTGGATGAACTTGAGAAATGAAATTAAAAAAATCAATTATAAGTGAGCATGGTGATGAATTATAGAATCAACAATATGTCTTATTTTTTAGGGGAATGGGTATTTTAATAATTTTTTAGCCCCCATGATATCATAAAAAATGTCAATGTTAAATAGAAAAAATAGAACTCTTATTAAAACATGACCTTAAAACATTACATAATATTGGTCTATGTAAGGAATTTTACTTTATATAATATTATGGATCTTTTTAGGTTTAAAGTTTTATCAATTTATGCCATAATTTATGCATAAAAAATACAAAGTGGAAACTTTTTAACAGAATCAATTTTTCCAAAATCAATAAAATTTAAAATAATGAATGGATTATTTAATAAAAATGGTTCACGACTATCAACATGAATTACTAAAATCACATTAAAATCCATAAGTCCTAAGAAAACTATAAAAAATATAGTCTGAGAATAAAAATATCAGTAAGGGATATAAAAATAAAAAAACCTCTAGTCCATTTATGAACATCAAAAACGTCTTAAAACATTAAAATTAAGAAATAATTTTCACCTTGATAAGTAGTAAATACTTTCATTTGATAATATTCTCATTTAATACTTATTTTTTAATCACAAGATTACCATAAAAACCATAACCCTCATAGAAAATACATAAATTTATCTTCTAACATCATTGTAGTTTTCACTATTATAAGTTCTATAACCATAAGGTCGATTTCCATAAATGCCACTCTTACAAATGGAATAGCTATACAGTAGAATTAGATATTCAAAACATTGGAGGGCTATCACGGACCCACCCATTATTGGTTTATCATGGAACAACCCATCATTTTTTTATTATGGAAATATCCATCAAAAGTTTAAGAAGAATTATATAATAATAACACATAAAATATTTAAATTTTGAACATTTCACTCATAAAATATCATTTCAAAACAAAATATATTTTTTATGATATTGGAATAATAAATACATTTTAAAACCCCATTTTTAATAAAAAAATACCCAAAAATTGAAAATATGGTTTTTTATTCAAGAAAATAAAAAATCCTCAAATGTATGTGAACCACAAAATAATTCCTATAATGGTTGAAAAGTTTTTTTCATTGTGTACATTTGGAATTGAACATTCATTTTTTTCAAATTTTTTTACATAAACCACATAAAAAGGTCCATTTTCAAAAAAAATCGAAAGAAATTAAAAATAGACATAAAATTTCCTTTATACCCCTTTTTATATATGTATTAAATAAATGTGAAAAAATAATGAATATCAACATGATGAAAATATTACATCTTTAATCCCTAAATGCATCCCACATGACGTTAAACATTTAAATCATAACCTATGTGAATGAATAAAATTTAATATATAATTAAATAACATTATAAACAAAAAATATAGATATATAATTTCAGATGCGCTGTATATAGACCATATAAAAAAATAAAATGGGTTATAATCAAGAAATACCTCAATTAAAGGAGTCTGAGACAAAATACCTTACCTTGGTCCTGAATTGTCTCGAGTGTCATTCACTTCTAGAATAATAAATTTACACTAATAGCTTAATTCTTGATAACATTTTTCAAGTTTATTTTTACTTTTATTTCAGTAATTACATTGTTGTATACTACAACTCATAAAATTACGTTTTTTTGGGTGTTTCGACAATATTCGGTTTATGTGTCAAAATGACTTTGGTCATTAAATTATGGTCAAATGGGTTATTATATGAACATATAAAAAATCATAATCAAGATATAATTATCATATCTATACATTATTTAAACCTTTAAATCCAATGATGAAATATGGTCATGAAAAATGAACTAGTGTCACAATCATGGATATAGTAGAGTCATACATACACATGAGTAAAGTTCTCATTTTTCAATAATCATTACATAAAGATGGTAAAAAATTATATCATTAATTAAATATCATTATATATTATATAACATATTATTTAACCATATATACATATACCTATAATTCCAGTGTTTTAAAAGTAATCTAATCACTTTGAGGAGGTGGTAATCCACACACCAACGAATGACGTTATAACTTTTTTAATATGTGTAAATGTGTAAAAAATTAAGTATTATATATATATGTGTTATTATTTCATGGATATCATATATATGTTATTTATGTAACATAAAAATAATTAAAAACATGCTTATTATCTTCCATGTGGTGTGTGAACGTATCACATCGCTTTGAGGTAGTGATAGTCTACACATCCTCAAATGATATTGTCATATTTAAAATATAGAATGTATAAACGTATATTTTATAAAAGAATCATAGAAGAATAATAAAATATTATTAATCATATATATAATAAATAAATACTTTCCCACCATAATTCTAAACAATGGAAGGTGTTAATGAAAAAACAGACAACGTTGTTTTGTGAGGCAATAGTTCACGGTACGCAAGTATTGTATGTTCACTACCCATTAGACGGATGTGTGTGTATGTCTAGGTAAAAATTTTATCATAAAAAATTTCATTACATTGAAGATATGTATTTCCTTACGTATACATGGAATAATAATATTTGTGGAATTGGATAATGAAAATAACATAAAAGGGTTTAAGGAAGTGTGTTACCTCTTATTTGGGTAAGTCCATTTGGTTTTCTCCAATGGGCTCCCTTGTATGGATTTATTCAGAAGGTGGGGATTCATGAATTAGGGGATTTATTTTTAAGATCTATTTGCATAGATAATTTTCAAGCTAATGTGTCATGAGAGGTGTGACGAAGTGGGAGGGGTGATTTCTTTTTTATTGTTGAGGAGGAGTGACACACTTGTAAATTTATAAAATTGGAATTCCATCCACGTTTTCCCATATCAAGTGGATCCAATAATTTGCAATACTATATACAAGTGAGTATATGTTCTATATTTGGAGATAAAATTGATTTTGTACAATTTTCTTGGACATTTGGTCCCTTAAGATTATTGTTTATTGTTATGTTAAGCTCATATTTCTCTTAATCATTGTAATTAGTTTTTATAATATTCACTAATATTTCTGGCTTAAAAATAAATTTTACTTCATCTAAATTATAAATTATACTGATTCCCAAAATTTAATACATTTTAAAGTTTTAAATCATATATTTGAAATAAATTTAATTAAATTTATCCGACAAATGGGACGATAATGAATATTTTTAAAGAAAAACTGTTCAACAGATTTCTATGTTTTAATATCCAATTTCAATGGTAAATTTATTACAACAACCCAAATCATATTAAATGATATAAAAATGATATATTTATACTTTAAAAAAATTAATGAAATAATTTAACTGTATAAATAAATTGGATGAAAAATTAATTTTGAACTAAAAATTATTATTATTAATTATTCATCAAAATAAGAAAGTTCTCCATAAAGATTCAAATCATTCACCGCAAGTAAATTTTTATATTTATATTTCCAAAAATTAGTTTTTTTAATAATAAAATTATTAATGTGTCAAAATTTATATTTACAATGGGTTTACAATTGAAGTGTGGTAAAATAAGCTTTTAAATGTATAAAAGTTTTTATGTTTAAAATTGGATTTACTCTTACATTAAGGCAATAAAATTTATTAGATGAATGTAAAAACATATTATAAAAAATTTTAAGCATAATATATCTTGTCTTATTCATTCATTGAGACATAATAACTAGGCATTAAATACCACTTATAAATAATAATATTAATAGTATATTGTTGTTCGGTATAACTATGTGTTGCATGCAACATAAGATTTTGATGAAACTCATTGTTGTGTTTCATGTATTCTATTAAATATAGTTTACCTTTAAATGTTAAATAGATATCTAATTAATAAATATTAGAAATATTTATTCTACCATTACCGAGGATGTTACATCCTTCCCCCTTTTGGAAATTGCATCCTCACAATTTTATTCACTTATCAAATAAGCGGGGATATTTTTACCTCATAGAATGTTAAGATTTCCACAATTCCACTTCAACCATATTCATTTTCTATAAGACCATAAAATTTTTATTTACATTATTCAGAAAAATTTTCTATCTATGGTCAAGAATTTGAATGGGTTGTTCTTCATAAGTGTCAAAATTTGGATTTGACTATTACATTGTCCAGGTTTGGGTTGGGTTCTTAGTCATTTTCTCTGGAACTGAGTGTGAATGGTTTTATGTTTTTGGGAATTAATTCCTCATATTCTTGTACAATCATTCCCACTATGTTTTCCTAAGTATTTAACTTGTATTTTGGATGAAAATTTGTGTTCTTGTGTGGAAATATCTTTCCACTTGGTTTTGTAGTACGGTTTACTAAACTGCGCAGACAAACCATGAACAATGTCTAGGTGTTAAAAAAATGGGTTCTTCTAATTTTTAACTTCGAAAAATAAACTTGATTCACCCCTTTATTCTATTATTTCACCCTATCATCCATGGGATGTAACCAAGATTATTCAATCTCCATTAGAAACCACTTTTGATGGGGGATTTTTTGGGGAAATTTCAAGAGACATCGAGTAAGTGAGTTTCTCACTAGTTAGTTCTTTATTTTTAGGTTTCATTAAAATTTTCTTGTGGTTTCATGTTTCCAAAAAATAGGGTTTAATCATTATGGTTTATCAATGAAATTTTGGGTGAAATAATATTGTTTAGGTTTCATCTCTACTTTCCTATGGTGCGGTTGAGGGGTGATTGAAGTTTTCTCTTGAATTTTGTTGTTTTTGACATCAAAGGTATGTAGTCGCATCAATAAACATTATTTTATGAGTTATATTTCTTGATTAGTTTCTTTATAATGTTCATTGAATTATATATTGTGTGTGAATGTTTTTTTGAATGAGATTACCATGTGTTTTATTTTTATATGGCATGTTTATGTGAAATGGGGTGTGTTTTTATGTAAACTCATGTGGTATCACATGGTAGTGTTTTATAATTTGTTCGAATTTTTTATTAAATGATGTGATTAAAATTTTATTTTATTGTTATATTAGTGTGTGTTTGGTTCAAAAAGGCAGGCTTTGGGAATGATTTTGGTGTATTGCCATGTTATGCTTCTTGGGGTAGTATTATATGTTTTCAAAATGGTTTATTGAATGATAAGAGGTGAAAATAATGATGGAAACATATTTTGGTAGGATTATGTTTTTTAAATGCTACTTTTTGAAGTTTTAGGGTTTTTTGGTTCTGAACCGCATTGGAAATTTCATCTGAAATTGTTAATATCATTTTTTATATCATTGTTTAAGTGTTTAATTATAAATTTCTATCATGACATGAAATGTGGAGTTTTTCATGTGTATTCCATGTTTTGTCTTTTGGTGTTATTTTATGGCTAATGAAATCGTATTTTTTAATGGATTCAGGGCTTCCAATTCTGGTTTGGTAAGGTATTCGTTTGAGTTTGGCCTTAAAATAGGATTTTTGAATGAATTTTGTGTGGAAATTCTAATTTTACCTCCTGAAATTGAATTATAAATTTTTTTAAGGTTTTATTAAATTTATTTAATGGTGGATAACATGTTTGGGGTACAATTTTGTGTGGGTATGATTCAGAAATGGTTTTTTGTGTTCAAATTTTATTTTACAACATGTGTAAATTGATTGTGCATAAAGGGGAATCCCATGTATCTAGGTCCGTGGACTAAGACTCGTATTCTAGTGTTCCAGTTGTGGATTCGTCAATGTTTCACATAGCATTATTGATGAATAAAACACTAAATTAACTGTGTTGCATTTTGGGGACCACTAGGCCATTGGGGTTTCCCATCCCAACGGCTCGTGCATAAGAATGTTATTGGATATGGTTACTTTTACACCGATATATGACGTACCTAGTTCTTCACAGCTAGCTAGTTCTTAGAGGGATTATTTTTCACTACTGCTCATTGATTATATTGTACATACTATCAGATTACATTGTGTATAGATGTTAATTTCTATATCATGTGTGCTCTCTTTGAAATTGTTCATTCTTTAAACAGTCTCTCATAAAAACAATTTTTATTTATAGTTTCATCAAAAAATTTCATACATTTAATATTTACGAAAACATGCATGATTTGGTATTATGTTGTCTATATCATGGAATATTTTTCTTGGGTGGCATCATATTGGGCATAGGCCCACACCCTACTTAAATCGTTGGGTGTAATTAGACTTGGAAATGTTTAACACAGGTAAGGGAAAAGTCCTTAGAGATAGTGGATTGGGTTGTTAGCTTCCTTTCTCAGTGATGTTTTGTGAAGATGGATTGATGGTGACTCCCCCTTTTCTTGTGGTGGTTCTGGGGATAGACTTGATGCTCCCTATTATTGTGGTACTCTTTGATTTTTGTTTTAAACTTTTTAAATCAATTATGATTTTTTAACACTTGTTTGGTGAGATCATAATATGTGTTTTATTGATTATTCTTGGTTTTTTATGATTAGAAACTCTATTAAAATCATTCCAATAAATTATTTAAGAAACATAGGCACTTGTGATTTCATGTGGGGATAGGGAACACCCTTCTAGACTAGCCACATACTGGGTCTAGAGCTGGTTCTGATGATGACCTGTTGTGGTTCATGAAGACATGGTATCATAGTGAGGTTCACTATTTTTGTATTATGTTATTTTTGGAATTATTTTTGGTAGGCCAAAGTTACAATTTTTTGAACTCAATGTTTTGGTAATGATTGAGG
The DNA here is from genome assembly GCA_963277665.1 of Viscum album. Lineage (NCBI taxonomy): Eukaryota > Viridiplantae > Streptophyta > Magnoliopsida > Santalales > Viscaceae > Viscum > Viscum album. Next base: position 1,772,077,527 of record OY728121.1, read on the forward strand.
TTCTTGGTCAGCACACCTTGTGGCGGGACATGAGTTACCAGTAAAATCTGGGTTTATCTATGTCTATTAATCATTGTGGTTGTTCGTTGTATGGGAAATGAAATGGGAGTTAGTTTGATAGACCGAGTGAGCTTGCAGGGCCTAGAAAGCCATGTGGAGCTTGGCAAGTGATCCTATAATAGTATCTATGATGGTTGTGTGACTAGAATATGGACACCAAGCTTATATACGTGTCACCCTCCAGAACTAGTTTCCCTATTATGAAAAGTGTCCTATGTCTCTTTGAGTTTTGGATAACATTTTGAAAATTCATTATTTATTAATCATGAAGACTTGGATTTAAGGTCAAATTATTTGGTTTTGGTTATGTGTAAAATATATTTTCAATATTTACCAAAAGGATGTTTTGAAATGTAAATTTTCATGAAATAATTTTCCAGTGATGTAGAAATTGTTTGATTTTTTAATGGGTCAAAATGAATTATCAGAATTATTTTGATGGAAATGGGATTTGGAAAATGGATTTTCATGAAGTGGTTTTCGTATAAAATGATATTGGATTTTGAGACACTAAATATATTGTTTAATGAGTTTAATTGTTTAGAAATAATTTATTATGTTAATGTGAGTTTTAAAAAACTATTTCAAATAGATTATTCTAAACTATTGATTTTTTTAATTTGATGGAATGATTGGGAAGTTATGTGTTGAGTTTTGAAATGTATTTTGATTTTGTAAGTAGTGTGTAGTTGAAAATTTTAATGAATCTTGAGATAATTGTTTTAAAATTATAATATTGGAGTTTTTATTTAAACAAAGATTAATGAAATATAGTTTGTATTGAAATTTGAAGTGTTTTGAAATGTTGTTAAATGTTTTGATAACTGGTGTTTGGGAGGGGTGTCTTACATGTTTTTTTGAATGTTTTTGTGGGATATTTTGAGGTTTATATCCCCTATTTTTTAATGATGTTTTGGGTTTGGGTTTCTGAAGTTAGTTGTTTTGAAGTGTGTGTTAGTTTTCTTTTACGGTATATGTTTTGTGAAGATGTTATGGTGATTACCCATAGGTGTTTGATTCATTTTTTTGCAACGTTTTGACCAAAATACTTGATTGGTTGGTTCATTGTAGTTTTTTCTTATATAGGGTTTCCCCCCATAAATATTAAGTGCACAATAGAAGTGTTTCCATAGGTGATTCACCATTGGTAGATCCTCCAATTGATCAATATAAGGACTTTTTGTTAATATTTAGAGATTGAGTATAGACCCCCTTCTTTTATGGTTAATTGGATCATTCTATAGTAGGAAAATGGTCATGGAAGATTGAAATGTACCTAAGTCTCTTATGTTTCCTCAGTTTTCAAAGGTGAAATTTTACATCGTTGTGCCTGTAGGTTCTATTTGGTAGAAATGAAGGGGAATTTCGGTGAGGAAAGTTAAAGCATTCTAGAGTTAATGGTTTTGGATGTATTATTTAATGGACTTTGGGTCCTTCATTTTTTTTTCATAATAAAATGATTCATTTTAGGCCACCAATGTGGAAAATCTATTCGTTCATGAATATTATGGTTTCTTGGAGTAAACTCATGATGTCTTGGACTCGATTCAGGGAACCAATCCTTGTAGTGTCTATATCGGTTTTTAGGTTCATTTTTGTATTTCTTTTTTTGGTTTTATTTTAGGGGAAAAGGTGGATATTGCAAAAAATTTCAAGGGCTTCCTCTTAAATGGATACTTGTTTTCTTCTAGGAATTCTTAAAATTCTCGGTTCAAAATGATGGTGTCTTTGTTTTTTGTTTCTTCTTTGTTTATTGTTCAAGGTGAGAGGCGTAGTGCATATATATCGTTGTGGCCCCATTCTTGGTAAAGGAGATTTATTGAAATAAAATGGACTTCAATTATGTTATTTCCCTCTGTTTGTTTCAGAGAGTTTCTGGTGTTTCTTATGGCAGCAGAAAAAAAATTTATTGGGGGGTGGGGGGGTTCAACACCTAAATGCGAGGAAGAAGATTATTCAATCATCTATGATCCATTTGTAGGTCCCAAAGTGAAGCTGAACCATAGTCAAGAAAACCCCAGGGATATAAAAGATATTGTTTTAACTGTTATCCCGAGTATGGGAGGTGGGGACAGTTTGAGGTTTTAATTAGTAAGATTCATTATAACTTGTCATGTGTGGTGGAAAGTGACATGTAGACCCTATCCCTTAGGGTTGTAATCTATGTCGGTGGAAGTGTCCCACCTTAGTTTCAAAGATGTGGGATGGTTTTGTCTTTTCATACCCCTAGTGCTTGAACCCTTGCAGGTATGACTCTCAGTATGTTTTTCCATTCATCAATAACCTAGTACATTTATTTTTATCATTATTTTGGTTGGACTCATCTATGGATGGTAATTCTAGTGGGAGTGGTGAATTGTAGAGTGTCTCTATTTATTTGGAGTTTTAGTGAATTTTCCTCTTACAATGGGAGAATAAATGGTGTGGGAAGCAATGAAGTTATCCCATGTCTGGTTTCTATTTTCATCTCGTGTTAGTTGGTTAAAATGGGTGGTTATCATGGTGGGGACACACACCATGGGTTTCATATAAGTAATTTTTGGAATAAGTGTAATGTAATCTACCCCTTATGTGGGGAGTCTATTTGGGCCTATACTAGTAGGTGTCCTTGTTTTTTATTGGGAAACTATGTTATCTCTTATTGTGAAGAGTATGTTCGAACCACCCTATGTTAGTATTCTGGTTTAGTCTTGGGCGTTATTTTATTTCTAATGTATGGGAGTCTATTAGGGTCTTCACGTGTCAGTAGTTTTTTGTGCTCCTGGTGTTGGAATTGTAGTTGGTAGTCTCATTTGGGTATATTTAACCACCAAATCCCTTCATGGGTAATCATTGGGATTGAAGCATGCCCAAAAGTATTGTTGAAGTAAGGCTTTGGTGTCATCACTCGAATCAGTTGTTTATTTCAGGTGGACTATTTGATCTTATTCGGAATGTCTATGGTTCTAGTCACATGGTGTATGTTTGAGTGATATGATAGTATCATTTCCTTTGTATGATCAACTAGATGTGTTCTAGCTTTTGAGGACAGGTGAACCTTAGTGGGGGAGTCCACCTTAGTCTCCCAAATTAAACAGTATCCCTATTTTCCAACTTGTAGTGTTATTGATGTCTTTTTTATTGGAATTTGTTAAGAACCACACCTTGAACTACGAAATGGTATCAATTGAGTTTTTTCATGTGGACTTGTTAAGTATTTCCGAGAGTGGAAGGAATTATTGTGGGGATAATTTTCACACCTGTGTTTTTTCTTTTTCTTCCTCCTAGTTTGGTTCAGTTTCTTGGTCATTTTCTCAAGAACCTCATGGGATTGGTTTAAAATTTTGCGGCATTACATCATCCTATTCTTGGAATATCTTTCCCCTTGGTTTCACCTAGGCACTCCCATGAATTTTGGAATAAAATGGGAGTTTTTGGGTGGCCAAAACAAGTCAGATGGTTTGGCAGCATGGTTTACTAAACCATGTAGGAAAACCTTGCACAGTGTCTACATGTTAAAAAATGGGGTTCGACCGTTTTAACCATTTGAATATAAACCAAATTCACCCTTTGTTCCCCCATAAGACCATAGTATTCATCGGTGGTTTCCATGATCCCTCCAAATCCCTTAGAAACCACTTTTTATGAAGGATTTTGTCACTACACATCCAGAGACATCAAGTAAGTGAGTTTCTCTATTGTTTCCCCCATCTCTTTAGGGTTTCTTCCACCTTTTCATGTGGTTGCAGGTTTCTATAACCTCTTTTTTCCTCCATAGGGTTTAACCATGGGGTTTTTTGTGTATTATTATTTTTTAGGATTTTTAACTACTTACTTATGGTGTGGTTGAGGTGTTATTAAAGTCCGCATGAGTTTTTGTGGGTTTTTGTCTTAAAAGGATGATGGTTCCATATCTAAACATTTCCGATGGGTAAAGTTTCATGATTAATTTATTTGGTTTTTTCATTTTATTATATATTGGGTGTGAAAGTTGTTTTTAAAAATATTATCATGTGTTTGATTTTTATATGACATGTTTAGGTGAATTGGTGTGTTTCATTAATGTAAACCCATTTGGTATCACTTGGATGTGTTTTATAATCTGTGAAATTTTATTATTACATGATTCAAGGGGTGAAAATTCTATTTTTTTTCGTGTTAGTGTGTGTGGGGTTCAAAAATGGATATTTTGGGAATGATTTTGGTGTAAGGCCATGTTTTGTTTCTTGGGTTTATTTTTTATGTGGTTAAAATGGGGTATTTAATTATAAGAGGTAAAAATATTATTGGAAACTATTGTGGATGAAGCATATTTTTAAAATGGTTCTTTATGAAGTGAATGGTATGTTTTTCATGTGAACCACTTAGTAAATGTCTTATAAAATTTTGAAAACCATTTTTTTATATCATTGATTAAGTGTTTAACTCTGAAGATGTATTCAGAGATAGAATTTTGTGTTTTCATGTGTATTACATATTGTGTCATTTGGGGTAATTTTTTGGTGCATGAAATCAATTTATTGAATGGTTTTGGGGGTATCAATTCTTGTTTTTCTTGGTATTCTTTGGATTTTGGCCTTAAAATAGCATTTTTTATCCAATTTTGTGTGCAAATTCATGTGGTTCCTCTTGAAATTGTTTTATAAAATTTTCAAACTGTTTATTAGTTACATTAAGTTTGTGGAACATGTTTGAGGTACTTTTATGAGTGTCTATGATTCATAAATGTAGTTTTGATATGAAAATGGTATTTTATAACATGTGGAACATGACTAAGTAGAAATGGGAAGCCTATGTATCTAGGAGGGCGGACTAGGACTAGTATTCTAGTGATCCGATAGTGACTTCATCATTATTTCCCTTAAAAATGATGACGATAAAAACACTAAATAATCTGTAATGATGTTTGGGGACCAATAGGCCATTGGGGTTTCCCCTCCTAGTGTCTCGTTCACGAGAAGGATATTGGTTATGGTTACTTTTAGACTGAGATATGAGGTACCTTGGGCCCCATAGCTCGTTAGTGCCTAGGTATATTTCTTGTGACTACTACACCTTGATTATATTTTACTTACCATTAGAATACAATGTAATTGGATGGTAATATCAGTAGCATGTGTGCTCTCTTTAAAATTATTCATTCTTTAAAGGGTCCCACTTGAAAATTAGTTGATATTCAATTGCATCCCATTAAAATTATTACAAGCATTTTTCATTACGAAAACATACATGATTTTTGTCTTATTATGTTGATAGTATGAAATATTTTCTTGGGTGGAATCCTATTGGGATTAGGGTCACATCCTACTTACACCATTGGGTGTAAGTAGACTTGGTAATATTCGACACAGGTAAGGGTGTGGTCCTTGGAGATGGCGGTTCGGGTTGCTAGATTCGTTTCTCAGGGAAATGTTGTGTAGATGGATTGATGGGGACTCCCACTTGAATTATAGTGGTTCGTAGGGATATAATTGTTTTAGCCTTTCATTGTGATCCCCTTTGTTTTTGGTTTTAAACTATGTAACTCAGTTTTTATTTTTTGTGAATACATGTTCGGCTAAATTTTCAGATTCAGATTATTGATTATGTTGTTTTTTTTATGATTAGAATCATTCGTTAAATCATTACCAAACATTATTTTTTATACTCGGTCACTTTTTCTAGCCCTTGGGGATAGGGAAGACCCTTCGAGCCTGTCCATAGACCTAATCGACCGCTATTTCGGATGACAACCTAGATTGGTTTTTGACAATAAGACAGATTCCCTTCCAGCTAAACAACTCAAGGGATCAAGACCTGAAATGAGTCTAGTACCTATTTACATAACATTGAAACATGAAATACGTTGTGTAACTTGGATAAAATAAGAAGTAGCTCTTCTTGATAGGAAATTATTACAACTTTCTCAGGGGTTTCACTTGGTTCAACAAACCACAGACTCAACATACCCTTCTTACCAAAACAAATCACACATTCCAATATAGAAACTTTTAAAAAGACAATCTCACCTACCTCGAAAGATATATTTTTTCTCTGGTTATACACTTGAAACTTCTTCCTAATCTGAGCTATCCTCATGTTTTTCTGAATCAACTAAATTTTCTCTATTATTTCCTATTCCAAATCTAGTCCCATTAACTACGTTTATCATTTATCATCCCAAAAATCATGTTTTTGACACCGCTATCCATATAATGTCACAAAAGTTTCCATCTGTATAAAAGAATGAAAACTATTCTAATAAGACAACCCAAGCATGGAATGATACCAAGCCCAAAATCACTTGTAATCTAGTTAGAATGAATGAATAATATCTTCTATTCCCTGAATTTTCTACTCAGACTGTCCATCAAATTGAGGATGAATATTTTTAATAAAATTTGATTAAATACCCAACATCTTTTAAAGACCTTTCCAAAAATAGGATGTGAACATGGGTTTATGGTCTAATAAAATGGAGACAAAAACCCAATGTAACCTAATAATCTCATTTAGAGATATTCTATAAATATTATCTAAAAAAATTATATCTTTAATGGGAAGGAAGTGTGAAATTTTGGTTAATCGATCTAAAATAACCCATATATCATTGTTACAATGAGATGTGTTTTGAAATACCACCAAAAAATCCATTAATATAGTCTCTAATTTCTACTCTAGAACTAGAGAAGGTTGTATAATCCCTTTCAATAACTTTCACTCTTGTTTGAACTATTGACAAGTAAAACACTTCATGGAAAATTCAGAAATATCTCTTTTCATTTCATCCAACCAGTAATGCTCTAGATGGTTTTTTACATCTTAGTACTAACGATTTGAATAAAAAACAATGAAATACGAGCTCCTATCAACAACGATTTCCCAAATTGGGAATCATATTGAACACAAAATATTTTCTCAATTTTGGAAAAAAATTCTTCATCGATACTAAAATAATTTTTTTTACAATTATTAAAAAAATCTATATTTTTATGAAAATATTGATCCACCTTCTGAGACCTCTTAATTTTCTATAAAAAAATTTATGCACTAAAACCTTATAAAATAGTGGATGTCTCTGCATCCTTTACTTATAGAAAAAAATCATAAAATAATTAACCAAATGGCCATGCTCTAACCATATAATGGTCAATGTAGACTTACTTTTTTGACATAAAAAATTATCCACCTTGTTTTATTTTGCAGGTCGATAATGAATCATGTAATAAAATTTTTTGATTAGATCAATAAAGATTTTTTATATCCTATTCGAAACATTCAGAGTGAATATATACTTCAAATTTTTTTTGATCGGTTTATATTTTTCACCTCACTCCATCAATATGATGCCTCCAATTTTATAATGAAAAAATCACAATAACTAATTTCAATTCATGTGTAGGGTAATTTAACCCCTCAGTTTTAACTGATGTTAAGAATAATTAATTAAATTTTCATTCTAATTTAGGACACAATTAATACTTTTAATGAAGCATCAACATGGATGATTAATTCACAATTTATATAAGGTAGGGATAAAACTATATCAGTAACCAATATTCTTTATAGAACCTGAATAAAAACAAAACATTATTCTATCTAGAATAACCGAACTCTATTTTGGGTTAAAATAGTTAATGGGTTTGATAACTAATAAAATTTTACAATAAACCTTTTGGTAATGACCTACTAATCCAACAAAACTGTGAATATTAGTGACATTTGTCGGTCTTGGACACACTTCAACAAATTTTATTTTAGAAGGGTCGATGGTTGTGCAAAATTTTGAAACAATATTTCAATGGAATGAAATTTGTTTCAACCAAAATTCACTCTCATTAAACTATCCAAACTAATTATTCTTTTAATGTGTTAAAAAAAATTATTAAGTTCCTTTCATGTTCCTCCTTGTTTTTTGAATATTCCAAAATATCATATATGAACACAACTAAAAACTGATGGAAAACTATATTAATAATATACAAAAATTCTATAGATTTATTCTATAACCCAAAGTGAATAAATACAAACTCATAATTCCGAAATATCATCCAAAATAATATATTCATAATTTCATCCAACTTCACAGTCAGTTAATGGTAGTTGGACCTTAAATTATTCTTTGAAAAACACTATACACCCTGGATATGATCAAACAAATAATCAATATGGTAAAAATAATACTTATTCTTATTAGGGATGTAATTCATAGATATATAATAAATTTAAATTCTATTTTAACTATCATTCTTTTTCAAAAATTAAATTTGAGTACCACAGGGAGAGTTTTTAGTTTGAATGAAACCATTATCAAAAAATTATTGCAATTTGATTTTCAAATCCATAATTTTTACTTGATAAATTCTAAAAGGGGTATTAGAAATAGTCTTAGTACCAGTTAGTAATTAAATATTATATTTACCTTCCTAATCAACGAAAAAAAATGAAATTAATCTGAAAAAAAAAACAGTGATAAATAAACCCACTATTAGGATTTCACTAATCAAAATTATTTATTTCACATCAACAACATGAGAAAGATAAATTTCACTGGCCTAATTCATCATTTTTTCATCTTCTTGGTATGTTATCAATGGTATGGAATGATTTAAAAAAACATTAGTAGATCTATAATATATTTTAGCATGATAAACTAAAAATCAAGCCATATCCCAAATGATATCTGAAATCACGAGGAGATTTTACCAAATGTTTTATTTTACTTTTTGGAAATATTCCCAATATTGTAGAAATTTCTCAGAAATGAATAAATTTTAAGATATAGAATAAAATAAGAGTTTAATTATTCAAATAAACTAGTTACACACATTTTACCACTTCATTTGATGGACAAAAATCATCAATAATATTATAAAATAGTTTTTCAAATCCTTTTTTTTGATCTTGTCGGTTTCCACCATGGTTAATAAACATTACCAGAAAATTTTCATAATGTCATCACTCATTCCAACTAAAACATCATAACATTGAACATTCATTTCATATCTGATCATATTCCATATATTCAGAACCATTATGACCAATCTAACCATATAAGAATCACTTCCCAAAAACATTAAATGCGTTCTGTAGGATTCTTTTTATCACATTTCTCACAAGATAGTAATTTTATTTCTTACCTCTAATCATATTTAATGAATTCTTTCCCATTTCCTTTTAAAAGGGAAAATTAATTTTCTTATTTTCATTGGACACATGATCATTGAAAAACTACATTTTTACCTTCTCCGTGCATCAAACATGTTTCTCATAGCTCTTGAACTCATGAGATTCCAATATATTCCTATATCTTCACTTCAATCTTGAGTAAAACTAATAAAACAAGATATCAATATATTAGATAAAATTTGGGACATATTATTCTTGTCGAGTGAAGTTATCTTTGATTTTAGCCACCATATAATCCTTATTTTGTCACAATTCCATGAATTATTCTTCCGTCCTATGCTGAACATCATTAAGAAACATTTTCACCTATAATTTTTTAAAAATTATTCCAACACCATGGAATTAATATATTAGGAATCCCAAATATTATTAACCATTAATCACCACTAATAAACTTCTCCTTAAAATGAAAACTTGAAAGAGTTACCTTTTGGTTATTTGAATAACTAATGAAATAGAATATCATTTAAAGGGCTTTAATCCTTCCTTCAGATATCATGGTGTAATATGTTCCCCTTAATGTTGGAGTATGTTGCCACATAAACCGCTCCACTATCATTATTTTTCTTTGTGGTAGATCTAGGTTCTCTCATGCATGGACACAACCACCATTAATATATTATTTCAATTGATCCATCACCACAATAAACTGCTGAGTTCCGATTCTAACCACCTCAGAATGATGATTTAGAAAGATATTTTACTGTCATGAATTCCCAATACTTCATACTTATTTCCTCAATGGAAACCGATACGTAAAAAACATAAATTAGATGGAGGATAATTTTTATCTTAAAATTATTTATAATTTTAACATAAAATTAAATTAAAATTTCTTATGGTAATTCAAATAATTATAACCTAATCTCAAAAGATATCTCAACCTTTCCTTTATACCAACTATAAGGAGCAAACCTTAAAACATTACATAATATTGAGTTAATTAAAAAATTCTACAATCTATAACATTTAGGATCATTTCATATTTAGTGTTTTAGAGAAATATTCCATAACCCATACATAGAAAATAATAAAATACAAATTGGATAGTTCCAAACTGTATCCATTCATACCGTGGTATATAAAATTTAAGATAAACCATGATTTCATTAATGAAAAAAATACACTTGAATATAAACAATAATTCAACCAATTCCTTAATCATCCTTAATTCCTATGAAAAAAATTAAAAAATGAGATGAGAATAAAAAACTCAATAAGAGATATAATAATAAGGAAACCATTAGTCTATTTATAAACATTAGAAAATTATTAAAACATTTAAACGGAGTCATAATTTTCACCTTGACAAGTAGTAAATACATTCCTTTGATAAGAACCTCATTTAATAATTGGTATATAGTATAAATATTACCATAAAATCCATAAAAATAATAGAAAATATAAAAAAATATGGGAACACAATTATACTTCTCACTCTAATAAATGGAATACTGATATGGTTGTCTTCCATACATGTCACTATAAAAAATGCAATATCTATAAATACGCCTTCCATACAAAATCATTTGAGGGATATCATAGACACAATAATCACTGGTTTATCATTGGACCACCATCCTAGTTTATTATAGAACCACATATCAAGTTTCCAAGTACAATTATATAATCTTAACAGAAAAATATTTTAATTTTCAACATTTCACTCTTGAAATTTCATTTTCAATCGCAATATAAAATTTCAAGATATTAGAATAATAAATCAATTTAAAACAACTCATTTTGAATAAAAAAAATACCAAAAATTGAAAATAAATATTTTCAATTTAATAAAAAAATTAAAGTTTGAAGGAGAAGTAAAAAATGTAATGTAATTCACACATTGACAAAAAAGTTATTGTCTCTGTGTATATTTAGAATTGAACATTCCTTTTGATGTTTGTAAAAACATTCCATATAAAGCCCATAAAAAGATTCATTTTGCCAAAAAAATTAAGGAAATTAAAAAAAGATCTAAAATTTCCTTTATAACTTCTTTAATATCCATATAAAATAAATATGATGAATAATATAAAGAATATCAACATAAGGAAAATATTATATCTTTAAACATTCAAATCATCCAAAGCACTTTGAAAATTTAAATTATAATATGCATGAAAGAATAAAATTTAATAAAGCATTGAATAACATGATAATTGATAAAATATGGATATATAATGTTAAAGGGGTTGTATATACATAATATAAAATAGTAATGGTGTATATAATCAATAAATGGCTCAATAAAAGGAGATTGAGACAAAATCCCTTAGCCGGGGTCAAAATTGTCTCACATGTCTTTTCCTTCCTTACTAATAAAAATTAACTAATTACATGCATTCTTGAGATCCTTTTAAGTATTTATTTTTAAATTTTTTTCCAGAATTATATTGTTTTGAACTATAACTTATACAATTATTTTTGCATCATGTGTTTAGAAAATATTTTCTTTTTGTCTCAAAATGTCTTTGGTAGGTAAATTATTATCAAATGAGTAATTATATAACCATATAAAAAATAATTATCATGAAATAATTATCATATATATATATATAATTTAAAATATTAAAACCAATAAAAAATATGGTTATGAATAATGAAAAAATGTTAGAATCATGGAAACGGTAAGCGATACATTTGCATGAGTAATGTTATCATTTTTCAAGGATCATTATACAAAATGGGTAAGTAAAATTATATATATCTGTGATTATAATTATATCATATATACCATATTTTTTAATCTTATATACTTATATATATAACTATTTGGATGTAAAAGGAATCACATCACTTCCAGGAGACGGTATTCCACACATCCATATACTATGTTATCACTTTTTTAGTGTATGGAAATATGATATTGAAAATGATGTGTTATATTTTCAGAAAGTTAAATATGTAATGAATATAATATATATGTTATTTATTTAACATATAGTTTATTTAATCCTATCCTTAATATGTTCTATGTAGTGTGTTAACATATCCATGACTCTTTGGAGGCGGTAGTGCACACTTCCTGATATGATGTTATCATATTTACACAAAATGGAATGTATAAAGTTATGTGTTTTAAAATAATTAAATAATAATAAAAACATAATAAATATGATATATATCATATATAAACATCACTTACATCATAATTCCAGTCCATGAAATGTTGTAAAAAACAACATCATTTTGTGAGGTAGTTGTTCACCGTATACTAGAACGGTAAGTATATTACCCATTAGATGGATGTGTGTGTAAGTATACTTTTAAATAATATCATTAAAAAAATATAATATATTTAATATACTAACGTTATTATTTATATATTCAATGATAATATTTGAGGAAGTGGATAATGAAAATAAAATAAAAGAGATTGGGGGAAGGGTGTTAAATATTATTCAAGAAACTCCATTTGGTTTTCAAAAAAGGGATTTATTGGATGGTTTTATAATTTAGGTAATTAATTTAGGATTATTGGAGGGATTTTGAGGATATATTTTTGAAAATATTGGACATGAAAATTTGGATTTAGAGGTTTGAGGAAGTGGTAGGGGTGAGTGCCTTTTTATTTCAGTGGAGTATCATTGGAAATTTTTTAAAAGAGAATTCCAACCACGTTTTTATATTATCTTGTGGTTACTATAATGGTACATATTCTAGAAAAGGTATTATTGGGTTGAAATATTGACATAAAATTGTTTTTGGAAAATTTTATTTTTTATTTGTGCCCTTAACCATAAGTTTTAGTTTTGTATTAGACTAATCTTTCCCTTAATCATAATAATTAATTTTTGTCACATTCCCTAATATTTTGGGTAAAAAAATATGTTAACCTTAATATAAATAGTAAATTATTATTATTTAAAATATTGAATACATTTTTTAAAATTCCAATCCCATAAACAGCATAAATTATTTTCAATTTAATCTCATAGATGGAAGAACAACGTGGATTTTTAAAATAAATACATTTAAAATTTTATGAAGGTTTTATATCCAATTTCAAATTTAAATTTATTCAAATGAACTAAATTTGGTTAAATGAATTAATAATTATTTAATTATACATTAAATTATATTTAAAACACAATTTAACTATATAAATAAATTAAATAATAAAGTGGTTTTGAACTAAAATTGTGTATTATTCTTTATTCCATGAAAAAGGTAAGTTCTCAGAAAGTTACCAAAAATCCCCCAAAAGTAATTTTTTATATTTTTCATTAAAAAAAGTATATTTTTATCATTAAAATTATAAAAGTGTCAAAAAAATTATTTGAAATGGGTTTTCCATTAAAATGTGATAAAGTACCTTTAAAAAATATAGATTTTTTATTAATAAAATTGGATATATTCTTATTTTAAGCCTGTAAATATTATTAGATGAATGTAAGAACAATTTATAAACATGTTAAAACATAATATAGTTACACCTATTTTCTCCCACTGATATATAGGATCGGCTATTACAACCTATTAAAATAATAATATTAACACTATATTATTATTCAGTATAGCTCACTCTTGTGTGCAATAAATGCTTAAGAAGAAACTCAGTATTGAGTGTCATGTATGATATTGGATATATCATCCCTTTTATGATAAAATTTCAATATAATTAATATATATAATTTATTATGAAAAATATGTATTCTACCATTACCTGAGATGTTACAACACTTCAAAAAATGGTTAGGACCATGATAAATGAATTTATTCTAACTATATATTTATTTTTAGAAGTTATAAATACATATTGTCATGTTACTAAAATAATTAATTTAGGAAATTTGTTGAAAATAACGCCATATTATCTATGTAAGGATAGAAAATGTAACATCATATATTATAAAGTGTTTGGGTGTAATTTTATTATTCATTATAAAATTAATTATTTAGATAAATATAATAAAAAATGATAAAATCCATTAAAAAGGATTTTAAAATAATATTAAAACATATAGAGTAAAATATAAGTGAAAATGGTTGTTGAAGAATAAATGCATGATAAATTTTATTAAAACTCCTCAAATAATAGTGATGATGATATTGAAAAACTTGGGATGAATATAAAGCTTTTAATTTTTAAGATGAAATACCTCAATATAAAAATTAACATATTTTGGGGGACAGTATTTCATCTCCATAAGAATATATCCATGAATAGTATTTTAAGAATCAGATAGATCATCCCATAAATAATTTTATGATTAATATAAAATAATATTTTCAAACTAGAAAATTGGTTATGGATATTTGATCTTATCATGGTTTTATTTCATATTTTATTTCTACAAATATTGATGAGGAATATAATTAATATGATTGAATATTCTATATGAACTATGAAATAAATTAGTTCAACATAAATAAAGATTGAACATTAGTAATTCCACCATGTTATTCTCATATAAATGAGACAAAATTTATTTTTATAAAAAACATGATAAATATAAAAATACAATTAAAAATAAATAATGATTAGTTTCATAAGGATATTCTCAAGAATATGGTTTTTATTATGAATCATCTTCTCCACCTTTATTGGGATAGAAGAAAATATTATCATATTATCTTATACTAATTTTAATGGTTATAAATTGTTTCAAATAGATGAATAAAAAAATTTTCTAAATGGTTACATTTATGATAAAGTGTATGTTAGAAAACCGCTAGGTTTTGAAAATAAAAATCATATTGAATATTTTTATATATTATAATAATAATTACATGGATTAAAAAAATATCATAGTTCTTGGTATGAAATGTTAACTAGTCTTCTATTAAAATACAATTATGATAAATAAGATTCTTATCCTACATTATATAGTAAGAAATTTTGTAAGGATATATTGATTTTAAAAATTTGTGTTGATGATATTATATTTTTATCATTAAATGAAAATAATTATAATGAAATTTCAAAATTAATGACCTCTAAATTAGGCATGAGTATGAAAGGGGAATCAACATTCATCCTTAGTTGGAAAAAATTTCATTTATAATGATATTTTCAAAATAAATCAAATGCCTTGAAGAGTTTTCCAATAGATTTTATTTATAATATTATAAGATGGAAAATAATACCAGGGTTAATACTTGAAAATTGGATTTATATAAATATAGAAAATATATTATTGATGAATCCTATAGAGGCATGCATGGAATTTTATTATATTAAACTGATTCTTGGAAAGATTTAATGATTTCATTTTCATGTCTACAATATATCAAAGTGACTGTATGTAATGTCACATTAAATCTATTAAAACTATTATTAGATATATTAGGGGATATTCATATCATTTTATATTTGACTGTGATAAAAATAACCTTGATTTGAAAAGTTACCCAGATTATGATTTTTTTTTGGATACAAGATAGATTATAATATTAATTTAGATATGTTCAATGACGCGATAGATATTTAGTTTCTTTTGAATCATAGAAAACAATTTGTTACACTTTCAACTACAAAATCAGAATATATAACTATTGTCTCATGTCTTTCTCAATCATTATAGTTTTATAAAAATATTTACAATATTGATTTTAATTTTAACATGATTCCTATTTTCTTGAACCAGAATTATGAAATTCATTATTTATGTAAATCCATTAAAACAATCTTCAACTAAATACATTGCTATTAAATTTCACTTTATTTGAGATAATTCTAAAAAATTAAATATATTTTTAAAATATGTATCTATAGAAAATTAGATTGACGATATCTTTAAAAATCCATTGGATTTTTATAAGTTTTATAAAACAGATAACTACATTTGTATGATGTATATTTATGTTTTCATTTATCTGGAATGAATTTAGGGGTAGTGTGAGTATGTTTATATTCGAAAATTTTCATATTTTAATAATTTTATTGAAATATGGAAAAAAATATCTATATTACTATTGATTAATTAATGTTATTATTTTTTTATTAAATTAATTTTTTAGAACTATATTACATATTATATGGTGTTAACATACTTTATAAACATTCAGTTTTCATAAAATAATATTTTATAAAGGGTTTGTCATTATTTATTACAAAAAACATTTGTATTTCATGGAAACTTGACACATGTTTGTATTATTTTTTAATATTTATATAAATTAATATGAAATATAATAAGTTAAAATAAAGATAAATTGTAAATATAATTTAAAATAAGTGATAATTTTTATATAGAATCTTTATCATTTTTCTAATTTCAAATTTGGGGAGCAGTTTTTGAAATAATAATTGATTTTGAAATTATCATAAAGGGATAGACTCTTGAATGGATCCTTGAACCATGTTATGTTTTGATAATTACAAAGATTTATTTTTTTATAGTTATTGTACTTTTAATTCAGTATCCATTAGTATAATATTGTGTATTGATTAATAAATTTTTATTCTTGGTCATATCATAATATTTCATTAAATAAAATAGTGTTAAATTCATATGTTTATTGGTAAAAACATTTTATACAAGTATTATATTGTGTTCATAGGATAAATATGTTGTCTAATACCATAAAATTTCATTTTAAATGTTTTTTACTATTACCACATAGCCGATTCACGTAATCGTTTATCCCATATAGTTGATCCACATAGCTAATTCTCTAGATTTAGTTAACGTATTCCTTCCAACCGTATCAGGGGATACAGAACTCTAAATTTAATGATTTTATTGCCTTTAAAATCTATCAAAATTGAAAATATTTAATTTGGAAAAGATAATATTCTAAAAAAAAATTTATCAAGTCTAAAATTCAGATTGAAATCTCTGTTTTTCATTCTTAATTATATAGTTTTTTTGAAATAATTTGATACAATATTTTGATGTAATTTTTTTTAAGTATGATTAAGGTTATTATTGACTATATGTTAATAAAATAAAATTGTATAAATAAATTAAACAAGAGATAAAGTTGATTCTACATCTATAATTTATTTTTTAATTATGAAATTTTATAAATCAGTCTTCTTATAGATTTCCTAATGCGGATACATGGAATTTTTTTCCAAGATATTTATAGAAATTATAATTCTCATTGTTTATATTTTTTTGATTTATCTAATTTGGTGGATCGCACAAATGAATATATTATGTGATTCACATAAGTTATTCTATTATGTGGATCACTTACATGAACCCCTTATATGATTTACCAATGTGATTATCTTTTGTGAATCCCCTCTATAAATTTTTCATATGTGGTATAGTGAAATTATATTTTATATTATGAAGCCTAAAATCATGTTTTGTTTAGTGAAATATCTCAGATATAAATTTTATCAATGATTAACATGAATATTATTAATGTTTCAGTTTCTCTAAAATAAACTATTAATTAGTTATAACGCATGTGAAAAAGTTTTAATTTATTTAATTATAAATGAAAGATTATTTTCATGAAATTATGCATATATTAATATTTAAATTTAATATTCAAGAAAATAAAATATTAAAATTCAAATGTACTAAAATATAATGTTTCAATATAAATTCTTATCTAGGAGTATTCTATGAATATTAATTCTATTTTATTTACTACTATGTTAATTGTTATAAAGAGTTCCACTGTATAGTTTTTTTATTGAATTTAGTTATATACATAGATGAATATTAATTTTTAATTATTAAATATTTTCACATGGAATGTTATCTGGGAAAAAATGTATAGACAACTGTGGAGTAGTCTGTTGGGAAACGTGAGATGCAACATTCAAAAAAAAATTAGATGTTGTTTATAGAGAAACTATATAAAAATATATAGTTGAAATAACTAGTATAGAAGATATAAATCAAGATTGAGGATTCTACGGAAATAAATAGGTGCTATATTATTTGAGGATAATATACTTTTTCCTGCTAAATGAAAATCATTTTATCCATTTTTGGTAGAGTGTTAATTTCCCCCACAATGATATTATTGTAAATGGTTCATTATGGTTTTATAGTTTCATTTATTCCCAATAATTTTCTTTGTGTGTAATTATAACGGGATATACAACACATTAAATGGTAGTATTCGGGGATGTTACTACAAAAAAATCAGGAATTGGGTTGTTCCTCCCGGTGGGAAATAGGCATACTACTTGGGTTTTGCATCTAGGGGTTAAAAAAATAATATATTTTGTTTAAATCCTCTAAGGAAAAAAGCATTGAAATTGGTTTGGTAATCTTAGTGGGAACAAGTCACTATAAGATTCGATTATATTGGTTATTTTTGGTTCCATCACTCTCAGTTCATTATAGAAGTGATAAGTGGACTAGTATTATTATATATGAACCACTATAAAGCTCTCATGTGCTCATTTTCCTTTTTAATTTCCACTATATTAACATTAAAACTATTTTAAAATATTTAATTAAATTTAGCATTACAATACAATGACATCTTAGGTATTCATCCATATTTTCTATACACAAACATGTATTAGTAAAAATCATGATAAATTAGCCATTAGATATGTATTGTTAAATTATGCTACCAATAATATCCTTTATAAAGTGATACATGTGTTACCCAATGGAATAATATTTAACTAATCGATGAATCTATAGACCCTTAGAAAGGATTATATAAAGGTAACTTTTTCATGGTATATCATTGTATATGTTCCTAGATAAAATTTTGTGAGTTGTGACCCTTAGTGATGTCATGTTATTGGTTATATAGAAAAATATTACGACATTGGAAATATGACTCTGGTTACTTGTGATTCATTGCCTAATATTTTGTGGGAGTAACCAATGTAAGAATTTCTCTAGGTAATGGAATATTGATGGTTAGTTATTGAGTGGCATAATTTGTTGATGGAATTTAACTATGCATGTGAAAAACCTTGTGAAGGCTCAACTAATGATATTGAGAGTTACGAAACAATGTTTTAGTATATATAACATTGAGTGGAAGTACTCATGATGTGGGTTTTGGGCCGAAATGAATGACCCTTAATGTGCCTAAACTTGTTAGTTATATGTGTCTGTTTGAAAGTGTGGTCATAATGTAAATTTAGTATAGTGTTTCTGTAACACCCCAAGATTTCATAGTATGTTATCTCTGCAAATTAATTCAATAACTTGTGCTAAATGTAACAACATGTTCGAGCACCCGACAACATACCAAACTAGCCATTCAAAAATCTATTCTCAATAGTATTAACTTAATTTTGAATTTTATATATATCATATATAATTTTAACATTCATATTTTCTATTTCATAGAAATAATATATAGAAACATTTAATTTTTTAGATAAAAGAAGTATTTAAAAAAATGCATTTTTACATCTTATTTAATAGAGAATCCTTTTTAAAACAAATATTTGACACTTTTATTTGTTCAATTTAATGAAATTAAATTCTTCTTTAGAATCAAGAAAAAAAAATTTGTTTGGATAAATTTTTGGAACTTTTCTAATAACATTCATGTTTTGACAAATATTGAAAAATACTATATTTTAATTGAATTTTTTTTAATAAAAATAATTATAGTGTTAAGTTATACATTTGTAAGGTTTGGAATTATAATTAGATTATTTTTTATCATTTAATACAATTTATGTCATTATAAGTAATTTTACATTTAAATTTGACATAAACACATGTCAATCTTTTGATAGTTCTTACTTTTTAAAAACCGGTTTATTGGTTTTGTCAACAGGAATTAATTTTTAATTAATAAATAAAACTCTTATATTTTGAATTTGGTAAAATAGACTTCATTTTTTAATTCATAATATAAAAAAATTTTTAGGTTGATTTTTTTGTATTTTTCTGAAAACATTCAAATTTTGATGAATACTGAAAAACTTGGCATTATTGTATAAAAACAACTATTTATTTATAAATTTATTAATTTTTTTTAAATTTATTAAGTCAAAATAGATATTTAATACCTATATAAGTTCAATTTATATCATTGGAGCCATTTTATAATAAAATTAGATGTATTATATTTTGTTGAACTTTTTACCGTCATTTAACAACCTTCAAGAAAAATTTCAAATTTGCATAAAACATAATATTACCTCTATTGTGAGTTGAATTACAAAAATATGAGATACATGGTAGATGTCAGTAAGTAAAATGTTATTCAATAATATGAAAATAATTTTTTTCAAATAGTAACTTTTCACATTTATTTACCACTATTAGAATTAAATAGGCTAATTAAAGGTAAAAATTATATAATAATTACCCTAAAACATGTCATAATTATATTGTATAAGTTTAATTCGACCACAAAAACCTTATAATAAAATATTATACTTTTGGTCCATTTGTATTAGATATGGAAATTTATTATTAATTTATTTAAAGAAGAGTTAAAAGTGTTAAATTAAACGTTTATGAACTAAACAATTTTTAATATAGGGTAATAAAACATATAAATTGAACTATATATATTCATTAAAAGGATAAACATATTTCATACAAAATGGTATTTTATTTATATTTTTTATACATTATATAATTAAATTTATTTGTGACATAATGATGATATAGTAATTACCTTATTAAGGGAAGAATCAAATAAATGGTATTATAAATTTTAAATTAAATATAATTTAAAATTTTTCCTGCCATCAACGAATTTTATAGGTTATTATGACATATTAGGGATGATTAGATAAAACATTTCTAAGTGATAATGTTTTTATGACTTTCACAAAAACAAAATACCACATAGTGTCAAAATTGACAGAAATTAATTGTTAAAAAAATACTATATAATTGGATGATATTCTATTATTAAAAATCTACTATTTGACAAAAATGCTTGAATAATGTTATATATGTCATTAATTAACCACTTTATGTTCTCTTTGAAGTGTATAGTGTGTTTATTAACTATATAGTGTAAGACATCAACAAGACATGGTAAAAGTTAAACAATTTAACTAAGAGATAAATAAAAAAGATATGGCTAAAATGGTAACCTAAACTTGTATACAACCTATTTGATGAGAGGTTTTAGACCCAAAACCTCCTAAGGCTAGAAATAAATTCACTTGGAGCCATCATGAACCAAATATTATTGTATAATAAATTAATATTTTAAACATTTTCTAAAGTGACCCTCACCACTTTTATAAAAGATCACTTTCCCTTCTCTCAAAATCCCTCCCCAAAGCCATTTAGCTCAGACAACCCATGCCCTAATATCGTCCCAAATTTCATCACAACAACCTATAGTCCTTAATTTAATCATAAATCCAACCAATTAATCCCTTTTGAACAACTCAATAGGAAACACCCGAAGAAGAGATAATAATTTCACCACCCGCTTTCATGTTTTTTATTCCACATCCTCTTTCTTTATTGTATCCATACCAAAATATTAACTCAAGTACCTCCAACATAATTTGATGATATTATAAATATTTTACAATCATATTTTTTATTGTATCCATCTTATAAATGAAAAAGTCACTATATGAGCGTACATACGACTTACCGTCTCCATGTCGTGGTGTAGTTTGTTATTCAAACACTTTCTTATTTGGATGGGTATAATAATGAGTAAAACTAATGAAAATAATAAATATAACATGTTAATGACTCTGTATATATGATATACCTTCCAATTACATATTATTTCACTATAAATATAATGATATTGTCACTTGTGCGTACGTATGGATTACTGTCTCCACAACGTGATGATTTTATTTCCACATTCACCATTCAATGATGATTATAAAAATATATGTTATTAATAAGTATATAATATATGAAATAATTTTTCTAATTAATAGATATATATATATGTATGTATGTATGTATGTATGTATGTATGTATGTATGTATGTATGTATGTATGTATGTATGTATGTACTTACAACTATCTTATTTACTTACTTCCATTCAACACGATATGAAAACAGAAACAGTGGTTATGCGTACGTAGGACCTTCTGTCTCCATAAATAGTGTTCTATGTGTCATATATATATCTATTATACAAATTTATATTTTAAATATATATGATTTAAAAATCATGTTTCTTTTTTGGTAAGTATGTAAATCATAATCTAAATAATACGATCAAGAATAACATGTTAAAAGACGTACGATAAAGTAAATGATTATTACCTGTAATGTCAATTTAACATGGAAATCATTATTAAATTTTATTTCTAAAGTCATAAATGAAAAATGTATGATATAATAAATATCCATATGGTTCTGGTATAATTTAATAACATATTGTGGTCATTATATAGGAGGTTAAAAATACCCATGACGAATGGAAATTAGTAGGTAAGGGTTAATTTTACAATCTCTTCCTTATCTGAGGTTGATATTACATGAGTATCTACTGGGACCTCTTTAACATCCACATCCATGTTTCAAAAAAATATTTTCAAAAGGAATATTGTAAGGTTTAATGGAAGGTACTCTTTATCAAGATCATCATTTTAAATTGTTTAAATGATTATTGATGTCAATTTTATCAAAACGGATTTTAAGGATATATTTATATGGACATGAATGTTTTTAAAATGTTAATTACACTAAAAATTTTCAAATTAGTATGAGAAACATAGATTAAAAAATTTCTTTCTTTCTATATTGTTTGACTTTTAAATGTTTTCATGAAAAGGGATATTTCTCTCAAAGAGTTTTACAATTCATTTTCATTTATGTAAACATCTTTTAAAGGATTTCAAACTTGTTTGATATTGATTTATTATGATACAAATCATCCATACTGTATTGATGGTTTTGTGATATATTTTAATATGGATGTGTTATTTTTATACCATTCATTGTTTATTGATAATGTATTGACATTTTTTATTTTAGTTTTAATATTAATGTTTATATTATGTTTAAACGTTTTCATATGAGGAATGCATTGGACTTAGTACGTGAAGGGTGGAGGCCACTATATCTCCTTGATGCATCGGTAGGTCACATGAGAAAAACTAGTGTCTTGGCACAAGGCCTTGACAAAATATTATTTGTAGTCTTGGCACAAGAACTTGACTATTTGGTTATGAAGTCTAGCATTTTTCATTCCACCATTTTGAAATTTTTTATTGATATTTCAGGTGATTATTCGACAATTAGAATATCAATGTGGATAATTAAATAGAAATATTTGATTTATATTGTCCATATTATATATAATTTAATGTTTTTAAATAATTATGTTTTAGTCTTATACATTTCCTTAAATGTTTATGCTTATTTATAAAAGTTTCGACTAAATTATTAACCCTTACTGAGCATCTGATCACACCACATTCTTATGTTTTATTTTCCTAGGATTTCATTAAGTGTATTATGATTGATATGCAGGGTTAATATAAATGGAATGATGGGATTATCAAAGAACAATCTATGATGTGTTGTATTATTGAAATTGAAATGTAATGTTAATGTATATAATCTATTTTCAAAGACTGGTAAACTGATCGGTCCACCGACACTTGATTCTTTGTAATCATGCTAATGTATTAATATAATACACTAACCCTGGGAAACTGGTGTCGGGGGGTTACATATTCTAGAGTTTCATTTGAACATGTGGTGAATCTAGGCATGAATGAGATTCCTAATTTTGGAAGGCATCCTCGAGGTTGATTGTAATGGCCCAAACATTCTAGTCCATTACATTGTGAGAAATATGGTTATTGAGGTGTTTAGGGGTAGTCTGATGTGTTTTTGGGACATATATATCATACCTATGGTTACCCATTTCAAGATATTGTAAAAAATACTATTTTTACAATTGTAACATGTCCTTTGCTGAGTCTCCCAATGATAACTCGTGCACTGATAGTTTACCAAACACTAAATCATCTACTGGTACCTCATCTAATGGTTAATCGCAACTGAAGGCCGCCACTGGTGACTCACAAGAGTGACTTTCCCAATGGTGATCCATACAATGATGTGTTTCCCAATGATTACACATCCACTAGTATCTCAACGAATGGAGAATCATCCATGGGTGACTCACAACGGTAGGTTTCCAGTGGTGACTCTCAACATTGACTTTTCCAACAGTGATTCATCTAAAGGTGAGTCTCCCAATGATGAATCATCCACTAGTAGCTCACCAAATGCTGACTCATCCATCAGTAGCTCATAAAAGTTTTGCAATCAATGATGTCTCACCCAATGATGATTCATTTTCAATAGTTTTTCAAAATTCCAAATTTATCCAATTTTTCAATTTTCTATAGTTTGGACCCTTTAGCATTTTATTTGACGTGAATTTAGATTAATGATAAATTTAAGTGGTTTTGACGCCATTTCAAGGGATATAAAATATAAATTTAAATTTATAACACCCATGAGGATTCTAAATGTCCAATCCATGTGATATTTATCATGATTTTCCAATAATGGATTTTAAAATAGTTACCTATATTGATATAGGGTCTAGACATTCTAAATATGGGATCATTTATCCCCAGATTACATCCCATTTTTCTCGATACAATACATCCCTAGAACATTTATTCCTCAATGAATCAGTTGTCTATTCTATAGCCACCAATCAGAGTTTTTTCCAAGGATTTTTTCTACTAAATGTGAACCCCATATTTTGGTGCAACCAAGAATGTGCTGATTTCTTATTATTCATAGTAGGTTTTCATTTATCCCTATCATTTCATTTCATGTGGGGTGAGTGTATGAATGTATCTTTTGAGGATATATAAGAATACTTTCCTAATTAGGATAATTCAATCGATTTATGATCCATATTACAGGATGGGAAAAGTGATATCTTTTGATTTTTACTTGTTGATGTTATGATATTATGTGATACAAGCCTAATGAAAATCCTAGATGTAGGGGGTCCTTGGTTGAAAACATAATTTATATGAATACATGTTGGTCTGCTTCTGTGTAACAACCCGAGATTTTATGAAAAATATTCTTTTTAATTTCATTAATGTCATGTGTTGTACGCTACACCAAAAGGATCTTGCACAACATGCATCCTTGACTTGCCTTGCATTACACGCAATGACGACCTTCCTCGATAGCGTGTGTAGTACGCAATACCGAGTTTCACTAAACGAGATATTATTATAAAATTATTATGAACTAGCCGTTATGAATAGTAATACACACTTTTTGAAATTTTATAAATTTTATCTTTTAAAATGGACATCATTTTTGGATTGGGAATATCGAAATTAGCTTATGGTGAAATTTTGGTACCTTTCGGATAACTTTCATTTTCTGATGAATAGTGAAAATTAGTAAATTTTAATTAAAAACAACCTTTTTAATCGGAATAATTAATAGTGATAAATTATTAATTTGAGTGGTTTTAAAGTATATTTAGAATATATTTTTACAATTTAATACAATATTGTTCATTGGATGCAATTTCACATTTAAACCAGACATAAACAAGTGTCAATCTTTTGATAGTTATTACCTCTTAAAAACACGATATTTGTTTTGACGACGGGAATTAATTTTTAAATTAGTTAATGTAACTGATATGTTTTGAATTTGGTAAAATAAACATAATTTTTTAATTCATAATATCAAATATATCTTAGGCCTAATTTTTGGCATTTTTCTAGAAACGTTCATTTTTTGATGAATAGTGAAACCACTAAGTGGTAGTTAAAAAAATGATTTTTTCATAAAACATAATTTTACCGCTTCTGTGAGTGGAATTTCAAAAATCCGAGTGACACAATTGATGTCAGTAAGTAAAATGTGGTTCAATGAGATGAAAATAATTTTTGATGAATAGTAACTTTTTTACTTTTTTTACCACGGTTAAAAGTAAATATGGTAATTAAGGGTAAAAATGATATTATTATTACCCTAAAACATGTACTAATTCTATTCGATAAGTGTAATTCGACCAAAAACAACCTTAGGAATAAAATATGACCATTCTGGTCCACTTGGATTAGATTAGGACATTTATTATTATTTTATTTAAAGAAGGGTTAAAATAGTTAAAATCAATGTTTAATAACTATATCATTTTTAATATTGGGTTATACATAAGATAAATTCGACTATAAATATTCATTAGGAAGATAAAACGATTTCCTACATAATTATATTTTATTTTTAATTTTTAGACTTTAAATAAGTTAATTTATTTATGACACAAAGATAATTAAATAATTATCTTATTAATGAAATATTGACAAAATTGAAGTCATAAATACCCAAATAAATGTAATTTGAGACTTTTTATGAATTGCACTAATTTTCTACGTTAATATGACATGTTATTATTGATTTAATCAACTTTGTTCGAACTAATAATTCCGTTATGATTTTCAAAAAAATCAATTACAAAATAGTGTCAAAATTGACATAAAATAGTTTTTAAAACAAATATTATCTTATTAATTGTTATTTTATTCCTAAAAATATATGGTTCGGTAAAATGACTTATATAAGGATATATATATTAATAATAAACAACTTGGGGTTCTTTTGGCTTTTTATTGTATGTTTATTAACCTTATAGTGTAAGAACATAAAAAGGCATGGTAAGAGTAAAATTATCTGACATAAAGTTAAATATAAATGATATGGTTAAAATAGGAACCTAAACTTGTATAAATTCTATTGGATTAGAGGATTACGACCCATCCCCTCCTTAGATTCAAAATAAATCAATTTGGAGCTATTTAAAACCGAATTTGGATTTATAATAAAATAATATTTTTAGTTATTCCAAAGGTGCCCCTCTCCCCCTTATAAAATGGCACCTCCTCCCTCTCTTCCTCATGCCACTTTGAGCCTACAAACTCGTGAAAACCCTGAAAAATTCTCTTCTCCACTTCCTTAACAACATCCTAAGGTTCTGGTCTTTTTCAAAGTCCAATTTTAGTACCCTAATAGGAGGACTCAAAGAGGCGCTTCAAAGAAGATGTAATGTCCGTTACCGATTATTTCAACTTTATTTCTTCTTCCACTTCTTCTTCTTAGGTTGTTTCATTATGAAGTAATAAAATCAGTATCACTAATATACTGATAAGTTATTATATGTATGAAACAACCCTATTTCACCATCTGTCCATCCTACGGAAAAGGAAATCACCGCGCGTGCGTACGTACGGAATACCGTCTCCACGCCGTGGTGTAATCTATTTTCCACCACCACATTACCTGGATGGGTATAATGGAGTACATAATAACTATATATGATTATTGTTAAGTTATATTTATTCAGAAATAGTATAAATACACTCCAATACAATTCCATGATCATGAGAACGATATCATCGCTCGTGCGTACGTACGGACTACCGTCTCCACGACGCGATGAGATTCATTCTCCACATTATCCATTCATGAATGATTATAAAGTATATATAATAAGTAATCATGAAATATATGACATAATAATGATACTGGATTTATGTGTATATATATTTATGTCATCTACTTGATTCCATTCAACTCAATAAGGAAACGAAAACAGCGTTCATGCGTACGTACGACCTACCGTCTACATGAACGGTGTATTCCTTTCCATTTACTGATCTATTATATATATTTATATTATGAATATATATTATATATAAATCATGTTATATATTCTAGAATTATTTAATCATGATCTATGTAATCATATTAATATTTACAAGTCAAAACACGGACAACAAATGAAACGATTATACCAAAAACGCTCTTTAACATGGAATTTACAAAAGAACGGGTAATATAAAGTCATAAGTGAACCATATATGATATCATAACAATTAATATGATTCTGTAATAAGTCAATGACATTATTTAAATCATTATACAGGAGGTTCAGATATGAACGAAGCATATCGGACCTAAGTTAAGGGATAATTTTGCAAATGTCATTTCTTTATCCGAGATTTCTTATACGTAAGTATTTACTGGGGTTATTGTTATCACCCATGTCCATGTTTTCTAAAAGTGTCTTTATGTAAGTTTAATTTACTTTTTACCCATTTTAACTTTTACTACATGGTACATACGGAATTTTTCTTTTGTTTACATTACGAGGTACTTTTTGACATTTCCGGTAAAAGTACGAGAAGAATGTTTTTTTAACTTATACGGCACGAACGTATTTTTACAGTTTTATAAACCCTTATTTTCATGAAGCATCCTCCAAAATATTTCATGAATATTTTCAACAAAATATCTTTCTTTTAAAATAGCATGACGTTTTCTGAAAAGAAATTTATTTTGAAGAAGAAAGGATATTTTCCTCAAGAATTCATTTCAAGTGTTTTATCAAAAACTTTTTCCATCTAAGATGACATTATTTCAAATGTGTATGTTTCAAGTATAAAGTCTCTATGATTTACATGGTTTCACTTTTCTTATTATGAAATGATAACCATTTCTTTTATATGGATTATGTGATTATGGGATGATGTTTATGAAACCCATTTTATTTATTGGGTTATTATGAATGATGTATGTTTATTTTGTGGCACAAGTAAGAATGATTTCATTATGAGATGGGTGGGACCTATATATCCCTCCAATGCATTGGGTATAGATTTATATCTCATGAGATAGACATGGCTGGAACGGAAAGTTAAATCGGTTCAGTAATACAAGACTGGAACGAGAAGTGAACTCGATTCAGAAAGGGACTTTGTCCACTACGATGGTCTTGGAAGCAATGCCTTGGCTACTATGGAAATCATATCATGTGCTTAATGGTTGCCACAATTAAAAGTTTTATTTCCATTCTAGTTTATCATGATTAATGTTCCTTTATGATCTATGCTTTATGTACTTCTATGTTTTATGTCATTGCTCAAGCTTTTGATGTTTAAACATTATGTTCATGTTTTTAAGTGAAAATGTATATGATATGTTTTATTTTATCCATGCATACCCTTACTGAGCATTTGAGCTCACCCTTTTTATGTTTTCTTTTCCCCAGGATATAAATAATGGTTTTAGGTAAGAAAAAAAAGGAAGATCTTTATGGGAGATATTGAAGATCTTTCACCACGATTAGAAGATTATATTCCGAGTTTCTAAAGACACTAAACTATTACGGTTCTTATGTGTGTGTTTTTGTTATGTACTAAGTATTCCACAAAAGTAATGTAATGTCCACGTACGTCAATCTTCGGGTCTCTACAGTTGGTATCAGAGGAAAGGTTTAGTCAACCTTTGAAAACTAGGATGCGAAAATGTTAGTGATATCCCTAGAGATATTTCTAAGGTATGTCTAGGGATGTCCCTAACGATAAGTATAAGTATAGGATATATTCCTAGAACTACGGTTACAATATTAGAATTTAACCTAAGATGTTAGATATTGAGGGTGCTCCCCCTTTACTTTGTTGTTTTCCCTATCATGATTTTTGCCTCTCATAATATTCTTTTTGGGTTTTAGAAAATGGCTAGAAACAGGAAGATTCATGATAATGGAGGATATGATAGACAATGGAATGATATTCTTCATGAGAAACCAAATGAAACGGGATTTGGAAGTCCAAACATCGTTATTATACCTAATCGCCAATCTAATAATATTATCAATAATGTCAATATTGGTAAGTTTCTCGACTCAGATAATAAGAGAAAGATGGAGTTTCATGACGATCATAGAGGAAAGAATGTTCAATTTCCCTCATGTAAATCATGTGGGAAGAGGCATCGAGGAGATTGTTTCAAGGGAACTGGAAGATGCTTTGGGTGTGGAAAAGAAGGACACAAATCCAGTAAGTGCAAAGGAAAATGTTCAGTTAACCCCATGGATGAGGATAATGGTATTGCAACGACATCAACAATGGTTAAATGTTTTAAATTTGGAATGTACAGGCATTATGCAAACCAATTCCCTAAGGGAAAGTCTCATTAAGAGAATCAGTACGACCTTATGGGTAGTATTTATGTTGATGATGATGAAGAGACTACAAATGATATGTGAGATGAAAGAATTGTTGAAGCTCAGTCAATGGTTTAAGAAGGTAGTGGAATGATTACATGTTTATAAAGTGTAATGTTGTATAAGTAATCTCATGGTACTATGGAATATAGAGACATCTAAGGATTGTTACACTGTTGTCATTCTTCGAGTTTTGAAAGTGTATGATTAATGGTACCAGTATCCATTAAAGGTTATTCAGATATTTTTGGAATATAGATGATATGCGCATAATGAAGGGATAAGGAAAAAATGAAATGTTTGATAGTATTCATGAGATCATGATTGATATAAGGACTAATTTATATCATGGTTTGAGTATATAGAATTTTGAGGATTTTGGTATGTGGAAAGTGTTAACTTTTAACTGAATTCATGTTTTCACTATGGTTCAATTAATGGGTATTAATTCTTCAAGAGAATACATGATTAAGGTATTCACATGATTGTAATTTGACCAACAAGATATATCTTATGATATATTGGGGATAAATGATGGCATTCATGTGATTGTTATGTGACATTTCAAGTAATCATTTTCTTTATACTATGAGCTTGGTCCGAAGTATTTTAGATAAGCCTAATGATTTGAATGGATTATGTTGGAAATATGTTAGTATTGTTTAAGGATAGAACTTTTTTCGATATTATTGATGGGATGTTATTGTAATATATCTTATAAAAAAGGACAACCTGCAGTACGGGCGACAGCCCTTCGCGTCGGTCAAGGCTATGGTAATCGAACTCACAACCGAAGTGTGAATGGCCTTTATCTCCTACCACTGGCCTACAGGAAGTCCCTATTTAGTGGAAACTAGTTTTATTATATTAAGCAATATGATATATGAAGTATAAGTCCATTTTAGGAACCATATATTATTAATCTCACTATAGATGGACTTATGTATTTTTTTTTGATAACTTTTCTAACCTTTTGTTTGAGACAGATGGAATGACCCATCATTCTATCACATGATCTGCTAAAACATCACAAATTACAAATTCAACTTCATTTCTTTAAGAGATGAAGTGCAAATTGTTCAAAGAATGACCAACAGTGATATTGTATCAAAATCACGAAACTATTTCTTCTAATTCCAATTTCATCAACTTTAGGGAAATGATCTTGAAAACCAAAAATGTTGTCCTAGTGCTCTTATATCCGATGAATCAGATGGTACCTTAGATATTCACAAATTTATGGCTTTGTGATTGTTGTCTTTTTCATAGCCTTGTTCTCTACCACCCTCTATCATAACTTGATGGTTATATTTTTCTTCCATATCCATATTTTCACCTATGTTCTCCTACATGGAAACCCAGGGATGAGTTAATTTGGGTAACCGTTACGTTTCATACTTTATTTTTTAAAGCCAAGTTTTGGAATTCCTTTTTACGATGTGAGATTCTATTAACGAAACTTTCGAGTCGCAAACCATTTATAACCCAGAAGTATTTCGAGGGAGAAATTCATTTTAAGGGGGGTAGAATGTAACACCCAGAGATTTTATGAAAAACATTATTTTTAATTTCATTAATGTCATGTGTTGTACGCTACACCAAAAGGAGCTTGAACAACACGCATCCTTGACTTTCCTTGCATTACACGCAATCGCGACCTTCCTCGACAGCTTGTGTAGTACGCAATACCGAGTTTCACCAAACGAGATATTATTATAATATTATTATGAACTAGCAGTTATGAATAGTAATACCAACTATTTAAAATTTTATAAATTTTATCTTTTAAAATGGAGCTCATTTTTGGATTCGGAATATCGAAATTAGCTTAGGGTAAAATTTTGGTACTTTTCGGATAACTTTCATTTTCTGATGAATAGTGAAAATTATTAAATTTTAATTAAAAACAACCTTTTTAATCAAAATATTTAATAGTGATAAATTATTAATTTGAGTGGTTTTAAAGTATATTTAGAATATATTTTTACAATTTAATACAATGTTGTTCATTGGATGTAATTTCACATTTAAACCAGACATAAACAAGTGTCAATCTTTTGATAGTTATTAACTCTTAAAAACACGCTATTTGTTTTGACGACGGGAATTAATTTATAAATTATTAAATGTAACTGATATGTTTTGAATTTGGTAAAATAAACATCATTTTTGAATTCATAATATCAAATATAGCTTAGGCCTAAGTTTTGGTATTTTTCTGGAAACTTTCATTTTTCGATTAATAGT
The DNA here is from genome assembly GCA_963277665.1 of Viscum album. Taxonomy (NCBI): domain Eukaryota; kingdom Viridiplantae; phylum Streptophyta; class Magnoliopsida; order Santalales; family Viscaceae; genus Viscum; species Viscum album. The sequence continues at coordinate 1,772,109,836 of OY728121.1, forward strand.
GAAACCACTAAGTGGTAGTTAAAAAAATGAATTTTTCATAAAACATAATTTTACCGCTTCTGTGAGTTGAATTTCAAAAATCTGAGATACATGGTTGATTTCAGTAAGTAAAATGTGGTTCAATGAGACGAAAATAATTTTTGGTGAATAGTAACTTTTTTACTTTTTTACCACAGTTATAAGTAAATAGGGTAATTAAGGGTAAAAATGATATTATTATTAACCTAAAACATGTACTAATTCTATTGGATAAGTGTAATTCGACCAAAAACTGCCTTAGGAATAAACTATGACCATTTAGGACCACTTGGTTTAGATTAGGACATTTATTATTAATTTATTTAAAGAAGGGTTAAAATATTTAAAATCAATGTTTAATAAGTATATCATTTTTAATATAGGTTTATACATAAGATAAATTCGACTATAAATATTAATTAAAAAGATAAAATGATTTCCTACATAATGATATTTTATTTGTATTTTTTAGACTTTAAATAAGTTAATTTATTTATGACACAAAGATAATGCAGTAATTATTTTATTAGTGAAATATTGACATAATTGATGTTATAAATACCCAAATAAATGTAATTTGAGACTTTTTATGAATTAAAATAATTTTATAGGTTACTATTACATGTTTTTATTGATTTAATTAACTTTTTTATAACTAAAAATCCTTTTATGATTTTCACAAAAATCAATTACAAAATAGTGTCAAAATTGACATAAAATAGTTTTTTAAACAAATATTATATTATTAATTGTTATTTTATTCCTAAAAATATATGGTTTGGCCAAATGACTTAGATAAGGCTATATATATTAATAATAAACAACTTGGGGTTCATTTGACTTGTTATAGTATGTTTATTACCCTTATAGTGTAAGAATACAAAAAGACACGGTAAGAGTAAAATTATCTAACTTAAAGTAAAATATAAATGATAAGGTTACAATAGGATCCCAACCTTGTCTAAATTCTATTGGATGTGCTCATTTCGACCCATCCCCACCTTAGCTTCGAAATAAATCAATTTGGAGCTATTTAAACCGAATTTGGATTTATAATAAAATAATATTTTTAGTTATTCCAAAGTTGCCCCTCTCCTCCCTTATAAAAGGGCACCTCATACCTCTCTTCCTCACACCACATTGAGCATTAAAGCTCGGCCAACCCCTTCAAAATTCTCTTATAAACTTCCCTAAAAACATCCTAGAGATCCTGTTATTCTTCAAAGACCAATTTTAGTACCCTAAGAGGAGGACTCAAAGAGGCGCTTCAAAGAAGAGGTAATGTCCGTTATCGATTCTTTCAACATTATTTCTTCTTCCACTTCTTCTTATTAGGTTGTTTCATTATAAAGTAATAACATCAGTATCAATAATATACTAATATTTCATTATAAGTATGAAACAATCCTATCTCACCATCTATCCATCCTACGGAAAACTAAATCACCGCACATGCGTACGTACGGAATACCGTCTCCACGCTGTGGTGTAATCTAATTTCCACCACCACCTTACTTGGATGGGTATAATGGTGTAAATAATAACTATATATGATTATTTTAAAGTGATATTGATTCTAAAATTGTATACATACACTCCAATACAATTCCACGATCATGAGAACAATATCATCGCTCGTGCGTACGTACGGACTACCGTCTCCACGACGCGATGAGATTCATTCTCCACGTTAACCATTCATGAATGATTATAAAGTATATATAACAATTAATCATGAAATATATGACATAATAATGATACTGGATTTATGTGTATATATATGTATGTCATCTACTTAATTCCATTCAACTCAATATGGAAACAAAAACAGCATTCATGCGTACGTACGGCCTACCGTCTCCATGAACAGTGTATTTCTTTCCATTTACTGATCTATTATATATATGTATATTCTGAATATATATTATATATAAATCATGTTTTATATTCTACAATTAAGTAATCATGATCTAGGTAATCACATGAATAATTACAAGTCAAAACACGGAAGACAAATGAAATGATTTTACCCAAAACGCTCTTTAACATGGAATTTACAAAAGAACGGGTAATATAAAGTCATAAGTGAAGCATATATGATATCATAAAAATGAATATGATTCTTTAATAAGTCAATTACATTATTTAAATCATTATACAGTTGGTTCGGATATATATGAATCATATCAGACCTAAGGTAAGGGATAATTTTGGAAATCTCATTTTTTTATCCGAGATTGCTTATACGTAAGTATTTACTTGGGTTATTGATATCATCCATGTCCATGTTTTCTAAAAGTGTCATTATGTATGTCTAATGTCCCCTTTACCCATTTTGACTTTTACTACATGGTATGTAAGGAATCTTTCTTTTCTTTACGTTACGAGGTACTTTATGACTTTTCTGGTAAATGTACGAGAAGAATGTTTATTTAACTTATACGGCACGAACATATTTTTACAGTTTTATAAAGCCTTATTTTCATGAAGATTCCTCAAAAATATTTCATGATTATTTTCAACAAAATCTTTTTCTTTTCAAATAGGATGACGTTTTGTGAAAAGAAATAGATTTTGAAGAAGAAAAGATATTTTCCTCAAGAATTCATTCCAAGTGTTATATCAAAACCTTTTTCCATCTAAGATGACATTATTTCATATGTGTATGTTTCAAGTATAATGTCTCTATGATTTACATGGTTTCACTTTTCTTTTTTTGAAATGATATCAATTTCTTTTATATGGATTATATGATTATGGGATTATGTTTATGAAACCCATTTTATTTATTGGGTTATTTTGAATGATGTATGTTTATTTTGTGGAACATGTAATAATGATATCATTATGAGATGGGTGGGACCGATATCTCCCTCTAATTCATTGGGTAAAGATTTATATCTCATGATATAGACATGGTTGGAATGACAAGTTAAACCGGTTCAGTAATACAGGACTGCAATGAGGAGTGAACTCGATTCAGAAAGGGACTTTGTCCACTAAGATGGTCTTGGTAGAAATACCTTGGCTACTATGAAAATCATATAATGTGCTTAATGGTTTCCACATTTATAAGTTTTATTTCCATGCTAGTTTATCATGATTAATGTTCCTTTATTATCTATTCTTTATTTACTTCCATGTTTTATGTCATTGCTCAAGATTTTGATGTTTAAACATTATGTTCATGTTTTTAAGTGAAAATGGATATGGTATGTTTTATTTTATCCATGCATCCCCTTACTGAGCATTTGAGCTCACCCTTTTTATGTTTTCTTTTCACCAGGATATAAATAAAGGTTTTAGGCAAGAAAAAAAGGGAAGATCTTTATGGGAGATATTGAAGATCTTTCACCATGATTAGAAGATTATATTCTGAGTTTCCAAAGACACTAAACTATTACTGTCCTTGTGTGTGTGTTTTTGTTATGTACTAAGTATTCTGCAAAAGTAATGTAATGTCCATGTACGTCAAGATTTGGGTCTCTATATTCTGGTTAAACAAATTCATGGAATCTGTTAAAAATGTACATTCAGTTAAAATAAATAGATTCCCCAAAATCATGTGGTTTATGTTATATCACCGCAAATTAAGTTGAATTAAATAAGGGATGACCTGATAAAACTATAGGCATTTATTTCTCTATTATGTTATGTAACTTGATTTTGGACATTATTGTGTGTTGTGGGTTGGATTTAGTGATATGATAAAGGGAATAAGATTGTGTTGTGATATGTGGGAGAAATGGATGAGATTTTTTACACTGTTTTGATGTGATTGTTGAAATGGTATATATGGTTGTAAAGCCAGGCTACAATGGGTATGGTTATAAAGTAGGGTTGTATAATGGAAATAGAGTTTTTCTACAACAAGGCTATAAATAAGGAATGTGGCTATGAATTGGTGATGATATGAGAATACTGGAAAGAACATAATGGGTGTTTGTGTGGTGTTTCTTTCTGTATGTTGGTTATTTTTTTAGCTGAATTAATTATAGTTCCCTGGGAAGAATGGAACTAAAATTGTATATCTGTTGTAGGTACTAGTCTAGAAAAAATGGTTTCTTTGAAATGGAATGTTTAATTTGAATAGAAAAATAATTAATGATAAAATGATATAATTTCATTAAAAAATGAGTTGTTAATATGGGGTTATTGAATATTTTGTGAAACCTATTTAGAAACTAAATGTGGACTAAAAGTGTAATGTGGCTTGTGGCTTGTGTTCTGATTGAATGGTGTTGTGATCATTCTATGTAGTTGGTTTTGTTAAATATAATTAAGTATTAATGGATTAAAATTTATATTTTTACTGATGAAATTTATGACGGGTTGTATTTTTTCACTTGTCAATGTTTACGTATAAACAAACTAGTTTGGAACATGAAATGGGTTTTTTGAGTTATTGTGTGTTTTTGTGCATCTAGAGGTGATATAAAAGGTGGTAGCATATAATTTGGTTGTTTTTTTAGAAACCCAGAGGTTGTGAGGAGTGTTATGTTTGTATATATATATACACAAATGTATTTACCTTATGATTTCTATATTCACCCACCCTTGTTGTGCACTATGTGCCAAACGCCTCCATTTTCATGGTGGAGGGTGTCTTTTCCCAACAACCTGGTAATAGGATAAATGGATGGTTATTGTCTCTTCCTTGCTCCCTTATATAGGAAATGGTAGCCCCAGACTCTTTGGGAAGGTAGTGGTGCAGTTCTGAGGAGCTCGTGTCTATGGGCAACGTGTTCTTTCCCAGGTTTATAAGAGATGAGGTGTTGTCTCCATTCCCATGCCTCTTTTGTATAAGGTATGGTTGAGGACTTGGTGTGTGCAGGTGGGATGGGGTGAGATTCATTTTTCTAGATTGCGAGATTAGATCAGGGGCCCAGGTGTGTGAGGTCAGGTTGTGGCATGGGGCTTGTGGAAGATTGAGGAAGTGACATGACGTTTTTTCATAGGGTACGAGCAATTAACAAGTGGGAAGTGGTGAGGGGTACCTAATTAATAATTTGATTACAATATTATTTTGAATAGATTTATTATTTGGTGAGAGTGCTTCTGTGAGGATGGAATACTAGTTAATATACATGTTTAGGTGTTTTTTGGTTTTACTACTTTCACATAGCTTCATTAGTATTCTTTTTCCACATGTACAAGAGAGACTTTGGTTTTCCTACTGAGTATTCTTATTTGATCACCCTATGTATATGAAATCTTTTTTTAGGGTTCCAGGAGGATTACATGGACTATTCTAGACCCTGCTAGCTCAGACCATGGGAGTTGTTTCTGTATTACTTCCATTTTTTTTTTATTTTGGTATTTCATTTGGATACTTTTATATGTATTTGTGTGATTTATAAATTCATTTTCATATTGTTTGAATTAATTTTATCTATGTCATGGAGTTGTTTTTTGTTGATTCATCATATGTCCCAATCATGTTTTATTATAAAGTGTATTGCCACCCATATTGTGAGATATTTGTACCCTTAGTGATAGTCACCACCCCAAGGCCTACTGGAGGTGGGAAATGGGGGTCATCATCTCTCTTCATTATTTCTAGCTCAAGAGAAGAATCTTTTGAGGGAGGGTGTCGTGACAGGATGGTACCAATGGTGATGTTTGAGAGATAATATGGAGTTTTGAGTTATGAATAGTGAGGATTTCATGGGTTGGTAGACAAATAGTGTAAGTGAATATTGGTACATGACATAGGCCTGGGGAGATTGACTAGGAAATAGGATTTTAGGGCCCACCATGATCCGATGTAAGGATTCTAGTTCAACCAAATGAATAAGTGAAGCTACATCATTTATTTGGTAGAGACTTGGGAACAGTACATGCATCATAATGACTTTTTTTATTATCTGAAATTGGTGGATTTTTTAATGATAAAACGAAATAAATGAATTAAGAAATTTTATTTATGCTTTTAGGAATCTTACCATGAAATTAATTATAATAAAATTCATTAATTATTTGATGAATTATTTGTATAATAGAGTGAAAAGAGAAATTTGATGGTTAACTGGTTGAAATTTTTTGTTTGAAACCTTCTTGAAATTTTTATAAGGTGCCTTCATTCCCCGTATATATTAATTATTTATAAATTGGACATCTAATTATTATAAAAGTTTAACATTCCTTCTAGTTTTCTAATTTTTGAAATAGTTGCTTAGTGTATTTTGAAAAGATAAAATGATTAATTTGGGAAACCCTGATGAAGCATGTAACCTCAAATTAGATTTCACATTGGAAGATAAAATAAATTACTTTTAAACCATGATTATAATTAATAATGTTTCTATGTGAGCTAATACATCTTGTGATTCATTTCAATGGTAATTTTTTGCAAAAATGTATTATTGAATTATTGTAAAATGTGACTTTAGATATTTAAATTCAGAAATTTAGGAAAATATATATGGGAATTATTGATAATTATGTTGAATTATGAATTCTTGACAACAATAAAGTTCTTAATATTTTTACTCAACTATATATCTATTGTATTCATATAACTATATGATGTCAGAATGTGTTCGTGTAGATACTCTTTGTACATTTATTTCCAAATTTTGAAAATGATAATAATTCATTATGGTAACTAGAAAAATTAATGCATGAAAGATCTGTTAATATTTAATGTTTGATACATTACTTTTTAATATATATGTAAAATCATGTTATCTGTATATAAAAATATTTTCTTAAACAATGAAAATTTTAAATTACGTTTACCAGGAGCATGATAAAACATGAATGATAGATATAAAACATGCGTAGTTTTAATTTTATTATTAAAAATAATTTTTTAATTTAATGATTATGATAGTATGTTGTTTATGAAATTATTTTTTTTAATTGAACACATGAACATAGCATGTATAATTTTTCAGAGGAATTTGAAAGTGTATTTCCGTGATAATAATATAATCCTAGAATGTCTTGTTTAACCATATTAAACAAGATGGGTGACATAAAATGTGTATAGTCTTATATTTATCATAGATTTATAATATATCTATTTAATATTAAATCAATATTATTTCACTAGAAATAATCTTTAAATGTTGAGTGTTGGTTATGGTTCCATTGTTATCATTACATTTATGTGTTTATATACCTCACTGAAAATAAAGGTTGTTGAAAACCTTATTGTGTCATGGTTATTGTAGATAATGAGAACCCTGAGTTTATTGTATATTTAAGCTCACCATGTATTAAATTTATGATCAATAATATATGGCTAATTAAATAATTCCAAATAGAAAATTTAAAATTGTTTGAAATTACCTATGCTAAATAAATATTTAAAGTAATAAAAACAGCTTCATTATTAAGAAAGTTGATATGTGTTGCCTCTATGTGTGATTTTCCTCCCTGTAATATCCTTGGTTGAAATGTGGTTTAATGAAATTAAATTATAAAAAAAGGTGGAAACCTGATCCCTAATTGAGACACATTATTCCTTGACACAATTGAAACAATGAGGGTGAGTCAGTGCCGACCCAAGCCGATAACATCTCAACATGGGAGAGGGAATATATCTATATTTTTTCTTGGTGATTTGTGTTTGATAATTTAGATAGATGGTTGGGGATTTGTAGAGGGTGAGATGGAGAATGTAGTTATGTGATATGGGTATTTTCCTGTGGATGGTAATGTTTTGTGGTGATGTGGTTTTGTGAATGTCTGTTGGTTGGGATGTTTGGAAAGTGGTTGTGTTGTGTATTGATTGTAATTTGTAGTGTATTGATTTTTGTTTGATCTGGTGAGATGACATTTTTTATGATTTTTTGTTATATTTTTTTACTGATATAATTCCTCACCTCTCATTAAATGGTTAATCAATTAAAGTATTTAATAAAATAAACTGGTTTTTTTGGAAATCATGAAAGACATAAAGACAAGATTTCATCACATGCCTAAATAATTTATAAGTTGTTTATAATGGGTGAATTCCACCTTGTTGGTTGGGTTTTTATATTGAATATTATATTTATAGACTGTGTTATGGCCAAAAAAAAATAATGGAGACAATGTCTTTCCACACACCAAGAGGGGTTATATTACAACACTTTTTAAAACTATGCGGGAGAATAAGTGCCACCAAAGTAGATGATAGCATGGTGTTGTAGGTGGGTTTCTTTGATTTGGATCATTATGGTATATTTATTTATATTAATATAATTTTTATTTTTCGATTGAGTAATGTTATTTGAAACTCTTTCATGTAATTTCATTCTCTTTGGAATAATAAAATATTTGAAATGTCCACCCCATGTTACATCTGTGAAAGTATATTCCTTGTAAATAATTTTTTTGATGAAAAACATGGGAAACATTTAAATAATGGTTGACTGTTTCATTTTAGAATATTTTCATATTCATGATGCATTCTGTTTCTTAATTAATATTTTCTAAATTCTAATGTAAATTTTGATATTATAAACATGGTAGAGAGAATGATTGTGTTTTATTAGTATAATTGAAAAAGTTTATGGATTCATGAACCCTTCTAATTTATGTTAGTGTTATTGGGAAATATGTTGAAGAAAAGTTGTATTTCAAGATTTTTTGATATCATTTTCACAAAGATTATTTTCATTAGTACCATGTTATATGATGGATTCAAAATTATGTTTTAAATGAAAATAGTTTTCTTAGCTGATTGATTTTTTTTATAATAGTATCATTTATTGGGATGTTCTAAAAATCTTGTAATCTAAACTCATCATGTTCCTAAAACAAATGTTGATATACATGTCTAGATATTAATGTGTTGCTTGAAGAATCATGATTATATTTTAATCACCTTCACCAATATGTTTTAATAAAGTGTTGTAAATAGATTTTCTATGTTGTTAATAATTTTTTACTCAAGAATGGTCATATGTATCTTCATGACATGTTAAGAATGATATTTATAAATTATTTATATTTTAAAATTTATATATTAACAAATATATAAAATACATTTATCAATATTTGTTCCATGAAATATTTTAGTCATATTGTTGATATAAGAGGTAAAAAAAACTCTCTAGTTTGAAACAACCTCTTCCATTTGAAATAATATGCACAACTTGTTTTTGAATGTTCTCCCTTCTTGGATATTATTACTATTGTTATGCATTTCATACTAGAATTATTACACCTATCTATGTGATTTATTTATTTCTTGAGAGATATATCCCTTGGGAGACCATGTTTAATGTATTGAATAGATTTGAACTTCATTCCCTAGAAGTATTTATGTTCAAAATATATCATGAAACATGATAGGTATCTCATGTGTTGGTTGTTCAGACCACTGTTGTCTTTCCTTATAGAATTATTTTGGCTCTCATGGATGAACCATTCCCTTGGTCCGAGTTTTGTGGGGCACGGTGGACTGAAGGGTGGTGTTCCCTTATTCCTATGATCATGGATGTGTGTTATTTTAGGATTTTGTGGGTGTTTGTGGAAACATGTGTAGTTGATGATAGTGTTTCATGTGTAACATGATCCTTGAAAGGTATCTCAAGTAGTGGTTGTTTGGGCCCTTCCCCTCTTTTCATTCGGGTTGGTTTTGAATTATCAATGGTGATAATAGTTTAAGAGGTACCTGATGTAATGGAATAGATTTTATAGTTCAATAATTTTTCAGAAATATTGTTTTAGAGGTGATCAAGGGTAGTCCGAGGTGTTTTTGAAGGAATGTGAGCCATTCTTTTGGTGACACATTTCAAGAGTTTTTCCAAAAAAAACAAGTTTTATAATTTTAACTCAAAGAATAGTGAGTTGTCCAATTTTGAGTCTCCCAGTGGAGACTCGTCCACTGGTATCTCACCGAATAGTGAGTCATCTGCTAGTAGCTCATCCACCGGTGACACACAACGGTGGGTCACCAACAATGACTCGTGACAGTGACTCGCCCAACGGGGAGTCATTTAATGGTGAGTTTCCCAATGGTGACTCATCCACTGGTATCTCACCTAACGGTGACTCGCCCACTAGTTTCTCTCCATTGGTGTCATGAAATGGTAGGTTGGCTACAATGACTCGCAATGGTGACTCGTCCAATTGTGATTCATGTAACTGTGAGTCCCCAAAAGGGGACTCGACCACCAGTAGATCCCTGAATGGTGGATAATCCACTGGTAGCTCATCCAACAATGACTCGTGATAGTGACTCATCCTAAGTGAGTCATTTTGAAAAGTTATTCAAAATTCCAAATTTATCTAGTTTTTTAGTTTGCTACATTTTTGTCCCTTTTACGTTTTGTTTGTTGTAAATCAAGTTTAATTGCATATTTAAGGGGTTTTGAAGCTATTTTAGGGGATATAAAATATATCTTTAAATTCCTAACAATAAGAGGTTCTTAAATGGATAAGCCTTGGGATCATGGTCAATATCCCCCATTAATGTCTTTTAAAATAGTTTCTTCCATTGATTTAGGAAATAGCGTTTCAAAATCTGATATACTTTCTCCGTTATGTGATTTCCTTTTCTATTGATTCTTGATTTCCACATAATCTTTATTCCATGAGGAGTCATGTTTCTGTGATGTATCTATCGGTATGAGTTTTTCCAATGGAGTTTTCCTACTATATGTGAACCTGCTATTTTTGTGAAACCATGAAAGTGATGATCACTTCTTATTAGAAGTAGGTTTTCCTTCATCACTATAATTTTTGTATCATGTGGGGTGGGTGTATGATTGGATCTTTTTTTGATATTAGATAACACCAAATTTATGAAGATAATTGAATTGGTTTATGATCAATATTCCTGTACGGGATAAGTGATATCATCTACTCTATTACCTATTGATATTATGATTAAATTGGCAACCTGACTATTGAAAATATTGGTCATTGGGCATATATTGTTTCACACAGAATGTTTATGAATCCATGTTGGTCATATTATGGTAATAAAAATGAATGTAATATATTATCCATGTACATTTGGCTAAAATAAATGGATACCCCATGATTATGGTGTTTATAAGATAACCCCATAATTTATGTGGAATTTAATAGATGATACCCTGCAATATATAGAAGTAGGTATTGATCTGTTATGTGATGTAACTTGTTTGTGGACATGATTGTGTGATGTTGGTTGGAACTGGTTATATGATGAAAGGAATATAACTATTTTTTGATATGTGGGGGTACTGGATTGGATGTTTTATGCAGTGGGGTTGTTATTATGTAAATGGTTCATATGGTTTTAAAATGATGCTACAATGGGTATGGTTATATAGTGGGGTTGTATGATGAATATGGAGTGGTTTTTCAAAAGGGATGCAATAAAGTGATGTGGTTGTGAATTAGTGATGATGTGGGATTATTGGAAATGTAGTTAGGGTTGGTTGTGTGGTATTGATTTCTATATGATGGTTATTGTATTATGTGAATTAATATTATTTCCTTGGGAAGTATGGATCTAAAATCATATATGAATTCTTGAGAGGAATCTGGAATTAATGGATTTTTGTAAATGAAATGTTGAAGGAAATAGATAATGAATGAATGAAAATATGATGTGATTTAAAGAAAAAATTCATTGTCATTATGGGATTATTCAAAATTTTGTGAAACTTTTTAAGAGGCTAAATGTGGACCAAAAGTGTAATTTGACTTGTGGATTCAGTCTTGCAAGTATGGTGTTGTGTCTATGTTATGTGGTCAGTTTTATTAAATATACTATTGTATAAATGGAATTAATACTGCATGTTAAACACTTTAAATATTTGTGTTTACTGAAGAAATTGATGATGTTTTGTATTGTTTCACTTTTTATTTTTTATGTATAAAAAACGAGGTTGGAATTTGGAATGGGAATTATGACATATTGTGTGGATTTGTGCTTCTAGAGGTGGAATCAAAGGTGTTTCATTGTGAGATGGTTGTATGATTTGAAACCCATAGGTTTGGATGAGAGTTTTGTATCTATATTCGTATATAACTATATTTCCCTTGAGATTTTTATACACACCCCACCCTAGTTGAGAACAATGTGTCATAAACCCCCAATGTCATGGGGGAGGGTGTCTTTTCCCAACTTCCCGGTGGGAGGATGGATGGATAGTTATTATCTCTTCCTTGCCCCCTCTTCTAGGAATTAGTAGCCCCAGAATATTCGTTCTAGTTGTGGTCTCGTTGTGAGTCCTAGGTGTCTCTGGGCATGGTGTTCATTCCCATGTGTCTATGAAATAAGATGTGGGGTGCTTTCCCAATTGTCTTCAGGTTTATGTATGGTTGAGGCCTAGGTGTGTGCGGTCGAGATGTGGCGAGCTTTGGTTTCTCATGTTTTGGGACCAGCTTAGAGGACCTGGTGTATGTGTGCGGGTTGTAATGTGGGGATTTAGGAAGAGTTTATAAATGCTGGGATGTTTCCCACAAGGGTATGAGAAGTTCACCGGTAGGAAGTGGTGTGGGGTACCCAAACATCTATGTGCTTACTCTATTAGTTTCCTTGGATACATTTTTTGGTGAGTGATATTTGGGATGGTTGGGATTTTTTTAGTATACCTATTTAGGGGATTTTTTTTTCTAATACATTAATATAGGTTCATTATTATGCTCATTTACATTGTCATGAGAGACATGGGTTTTACTAATATGTATATTTTTATGCCTAACCTATGTATATAAAAAATTTCTTCAGGTTTCTTGGAGGATTACATGGACCTTGCTAGACATTTCTAGCTAAGACATTTGATTTTGTTGATGTGTCGATGCATTAGCTTTTGTTTAATCTATTAATTCATTTGGTGACTCTTATATGATTTGTTTTGATTTCTAGATTCTTTATGGGATGTTTTGGCCTCATTTTTTATATTTCATTGAGTTTTTTTGTGTATTCATCCTATCTCCTAATCTTGTTTTCTTATAAAGGTTAATGCAAAACATATTGTGAGATATCTATAACCATGGTTCTAGTCACCACCCTGGGGCCTACTAGAGGTAGGAATCGAGGGTCATTATATCTCATTATCATTTCCAGATATGGAGGGGAATATTTGGATGGAGGGGTTATGATAGTGATAAATTTTGTTGAGACAACACTTCAAGAAGTGATGATTTCTAAAAGGCATGTGAGTCCATCTTGATGGTTTTTAAATCATGGGAAATAATTCTGTGTTGAATAATGTGTGATATTATAATGTCTAACTGGGGAAGGCACGATGTTAGAGTCATCATGTTTTTGTTTATATATATATATGGATAAATTGGTAGAAACATGTTGGTGAGTGGATTATTGAGAATATTTTTATTTCTTTGGATAAACTAGAAGAGAATGTTATGGAAGGTTTCTAATGTAATTGGCTCAATAAGGCCTTTGATGTTAGAAACTATCTTGTTCTATGTGATTATTTTAGGTCCCACTATCATTGAGGTTGATGATTACAAATATGTAATCATGGTTGGGGGAAACATCAACAATGGATTGGGGTACTATTGTGCAATTAACCCATGTTTATCCTTGATGGGGATTTCATAGGTTAGGTTAGTAGCTTCACTAGGGGGATGCGGATCCTTGGGTCTATAGTTCAAGCCCATGTATAAGATTCAAAGGGATATATCTAATTTCTAGAGCAGATTGTCAAATACAGTGAACTATGTTCCATGTAATCCAGGTCTATATAGTGGATGGTGTTTTTCTAGTAAACCGGGTATGAATGTATGTTCACATATAGTCATCCAATTCAATGATAAATAGTCCATGGGATGGTAAGTTTGTGAATAGATTCCAAGGAGATGATAAGTATACTCTTATATTTGATACTATCAATATGTTCAAAAGTGAAACAAATATATTCTGGAAATGATCCTAGGACCTTGAAGATTGATTTTTAACAAAACTATGATTATTTACTCGAATGATTAATTAATAATGTTTTTTTCATAATAAAAAATAGATGGAGACTATAAATGGGAGTTGGACTCAGAGTGTAATTGGTTAAATATGAATGTGAGCCAGATATTCGGTGCATTAGTGCACAACTAAGATCCTTATGACTAGTGTGAATGGTTGGTGAACCAACAAAAAAGATTCAATCATGGTTGTTTCAAACATCAGTAAGGATATCTGATCGATTTAATGATTCAACTATGACATAATGAATTGATATTAGTGGATTTTGGGAGTGTCAATTGTTGAGGTCAGCTACCATTACTGAAATATAGATGGATGTGTGTTGGATGTTGTTACATTTGAATCTTCTTGTAGTAGGTTGGGACCACATAAATCTCATAATATCATGTAAACTTATGTTTCTTTGGATTGGATTGGTCATTCTTGGAAAGGTCAGGATACTTGAGTAACATTTTTTAGTAGAAACTACTTGGTTCATTAGTGAACCAATAACGAGGTTTGGGTATTGAAATTTAACCCTTATTTTGTTCTTGATTGTGCATGATAAAAATGATCCACACTAGGTTTGTTTTTGGACTATAAAGATCATGATATGTATGGAGATAACTATGAAAGGAAGAAACATGATTCTTTATGATGAATCATCGGATGAAATGGTGGTGTGTCAAGTTCAACAGATGAGGTGATCACTGTATCGATGTTGGATGACAGTGAGATTTTAGCTTGGATTCATGTATTCATGCTCAATGTTGCACTAGAAGAATGTGGTGGGTGTTTAGTTATGAAATTTTACCTAGGTTTATCACTTGGATCTTGATGTTTTAATGTAGAAAACTCTTTGTGTTTGATAATCAAGGTTGATCAGGTGGAGTGATTCACATGTTACCATAACTTCTCAAAGATGATAAGAGCTATGGTGGGGATATTGTAATAACCCACGTCATTAAAAGTTGTTAATATTTGAATTAATTTCAAATTTTCTCCTAGTAGATGGATAATTTTGAAAAAAAGTTATTCTCTAGTATGCTTCTTGTTTAAGCATTTTTAAGACGACTTTTTAGCCTTGATAGGAAAATTTTTGTGTCACTAAGTTAATTGGTAAATAGTAGAGGAGGTCTTGAGGATCAAAGGATTCTGATCCAATTAACTGATAGATATAGTGGGTGAAGTAGCTCTATTTCCTGATAAGAATCATCAGTTAGTCAGAAAACATGCACTGGGTGGGTGGTGGACCCTGAGTGACTACATAGTGGGGTTTTCCAGGAAGATTTTATGTGGGGGTATATTTGGTCATTTTTTCCATCGATCCACCTTTGAACTTATCTCCCTTGAATGAAATTTTTAGGTCCATTTATTCATTCCCTAAACCACTCATCCCTCCATGAGATCCAGTTGTTCAAGGGTGTATCTTGGTGTGAACATTTTGTGTATCTGGATTTGATCCTCGTTTATACTTTGATCTTGGATCCCCTCATCCTCATGTGTTAGAAGATTGTTGTTTCATTCACTGTGAATGATTCCTATTGGAAGGTATTTACCATTGAGATAATTTAATATCCCAATTATATTTTAATTCATTATTTCTTTTTTTATCCATATGAATGATTGATATTTATCTTCATACCGATTAAGTAATTGGATGACAATGTAACCAGATCATGATAGAATTTTCCAAGAGTGATCGAACATTTGATCGACATGGCTAGATGATGCACCATCAAGGTGAAAAAGTATCATTGATGGGTTTTTTCATTTATGGTATTCCCCTTGGTGTTCCATCCCGGATTATTTCCTTGTTTTAGTTTGTTAAATGATTATATAATGAAATTTAAATGGGGATTTTGTATTCATTATAATCTAGGGTAGGATAAACTCCATTGGATGAAAATATGGGTAAGGTACATCTACCTGTTTATTTATCTTATTAAATAAAGTTTCATTATGTTGGGTTAACCCATATTTTTTCTGGACATGGGTTTTTCTCCAAATGATGTTAGAAGGGTGTGTGGACCCTCCATGGGTGGTTAGTCATGGTTCCGACTAATTAGTTATATTAGGTAAGTCTTTCAGTAGGTTTCCATTTATTCCATTAGTTTTATATTTTCATATAATAAATTAGTTAATTATAATTTATTATAATTAATTATGTTAGAATGATAAAGTAATAGTTATGACCTATTTGTGATGGAAAAAGGATGAATGGACTAGGAAGACTCTTATAAAATAGATTGGATTTTCATGAATGGGAGTTGGAACTATGTTGAGGTAGGTTATCTTATATTTTCTACCCTGTGGAATTTTTTATGGTTAATTGGAATGTGACAAGATTTTTTTTACATTCAGATAATGAACCTTACGTCATAATTTGTTAAAATCTTCTTGTAATGCTTAATTAGTTAATGGAATGTAGTTCGAACCAAATTAATGTAACCATGACTAATGTAACTAAATTAATTTCCATGGGAAATAAAAAACATTTTTACCTAAACGTAATATCAGAAACTGAGGGTCTAGGATTGATCACTTATGTGTGTGTGTGCATGAGTAGCCTATGAGACCCTTTTTTAATAATCATTACATGATTGTGTATCCCCAAGAGACATGTTCATGATTTCATACCACATGTGGCGTGCATGTGTTTCCCTATGAGACTTATTCTAAATGTTTGATCACATGTGGTGTGTGTGATTAGCCCTATAATCCTTATTATTGAAGATTAATCAAAAATCAATATATTACTATTGTGACGCTGACTTGATATGACAGGAAATTAGATCTACCATCTTATATCATGCATTTCATGTGATGTTCCTCTATCTCCGAAAATTGTGAATATTAGTTACACCATATGGACTAATAACCTTAGAGGGATATCCTACAAATTTATCAACCTTTAAATGGACTATACACTCTAGTGGGATGCGTCAATCGTGATTTTGGGTTATTCCATCGATGTGAAATGTGTCCATTGGTTGGTATACATTACTTTTCATACTATCTCCTAGAGATTAATGTCTCATACATTAGTTTTCATGTACATGGGTAATCCCATTTAGGGGTATATGTCAAACAAGCATTCGGTATATCCCCACAATGGAGGATTTTTACAATGTTTGGATTGAATTTCTTCTGGCATGGATAAGAGCAAGATACAACCATATATCATAGTGGTTTGGTGGGAATATTACCACTTTGAATATGGGGGTTTCATTAGTACATGTACATTGGTGATTATAGGTTATTCTATCATAGCTTATGTATTTCTAGTCTAAATCTTAATGATCTTATGACATTCACATAAACTAATTTATCTAGTTAGGTATCAGACCATGATGGTTTTCCCCTACTAGTTTTTACTCACACCCTAATCATGTAGCCATCAGACTTTGGTACTCAAGCATCCATAACCTCTTTTAGCTACAGGTTAGGCTAATTCCTTGTTTTTGTCATTGTGTAACATATACCTCTTTGAGTTTAGAGAATGGGTGGTATGAATTTTAGTTGGTTGTACAGACTCTTTAAAAATTACTTTTATTTATATCCTAAACTTCTAATCAGCCCAGGGGTTGATCAATGTTGTTGTATTTAGGTATGATCATTGACTGTGTTTTTTTGACAATCGACCATTTCAAATGGTGTATTTACTAGTTTTCACATACTTTAATTGATAATAGTTAAATTATTGGTTACTTATCTATTATTTTTCCACTCTAGTTGAGGGTATAGTCTCCCAATGGTCTACTTTAGACCCTCAATAGTAGTCAGAATCCCCTTTCATGTAGGGAGGTGCACATGAGGTCATGTGGAACTCTATCTTAGACCTGATGATTTGGGTCAAGGTGTTACAATATCTGATTTATCACAAAAATATTACACATTAACTTATATAAATATCTTTTATGGATTTTTTCACCAATTTTGACATTTTCATATCTTGTGATATAATAACATTTTCTTTTATGATGGTGATTTTCTAAGAAACACAATAAACCATTACCGATTTTTACACTTTATCAAAATAAAATTCAATCAAGGACTATGATTAGTTCTTATCATTGAGGGTGAATTATATTCTGTGAAAATAACCTTGTTATTGATATATTTCAATCAACATACATTATTATTACTCTATGATATATCCAATATTATGAACCATATAATGTATGGGAAAATAATTCCCTCACCATTTATGAATTTATAAACTCCAAAAAATATATTTAATTCTATCATTATTTGGAAATTATTCGCAATTTTTTTCATCATGTATTAATGAAAATGTTCTCATTTAAATAATCTTCATGAATTCTCGTTGAATAATCATTCTCAAATTACCTTACCCATGACTCAAATGTCATATATCCTATAGAGATCAATTACAGATGTTTTCTTGACACTATGTTATACAAAATTACTCTTCCAATCTATATTCATGGTTATTTTTTTAAAAGTCGATGTTAATATATATTCCATGATTTAAAAATATTTTTGGATCATTTAGAATTGAGGAGTGTTTTTTGTTAATATTTTATTTTATTTTTTGAATTTTTTTATCCCTCATGTTTTCTACAAGGAGGTCACCCAGTTAGTGTAAACAATTTGAATGACCCTTATGTGGATGGGAATAACCCTTATGTACGTGTTGTATTTTGTTCATATTTTTACACATGGTGTTTTATAAATGAGTAGCACACTATTTTGATGAACCATATAGTAACACATTATGAAATGATTAATTATGTATTTTTCCCTTACATTTGGGTTTTAGGTTTCATGTGTTGCTCATAGTGTGAAGAATGTCTTAGCTTAACAGTTTTGTTTTGAATAATTTCTAAACATTTATAAAGCTATACAGCCAAACCATATGAAATATAAAAATTTATTTCTAGGTTTTCCAAAGCTTTCCCATGACCTATTTAATTTATTTTACCCCATTTATCTCATTTTCATTCATTTAACTAAACTAGGGTGCAACCATGGGTGTCCCCCCCTCCTTTTACGATTTTTAGCCCTCTTTCTCTAATTTCATGAGGAAAACCATTCCTCTTCTCTCCTATTACATTTTCAACCACATCTATCCAAATTTCACATCATTTTAAACCACTATAGTGTTTTATTGATGGATATTAGATGTATATAGTGATTTTATTGTGCGTATTTTGATTGTATAATGTTTTAAGGGATATCTTCTTCCTCTTTTCTGTGATTTATATTGGAGGAAATGAATTTAAATTAGTTTAATATTCATATATAATTTCATATGGTTGAGGTATTGTGATATTATTTTATTTAATGATTCATTGAATGCATATGGATTCTAAATTCGGTATTTTTTAAATTATAATTATATATTATAGTAGTAATGTTTTTAAAGGTGAATTTAAAATTATCAGAGATGTTTTATATGGAATTTCAAGGGGAACCTTAATTTCAATATATTGAAATTTGTTTACGATTTGTTCATATAACATGTGAGTTTTAAATTATTTTTTATAGTGTTTTGGTCATGGGGTGAATTTAAGATTGGATTTTTCCTATTTGAAGGTATTTTATAAAATAATATGTTGTTTTTTAAATTGATTTCAAGTGTAGTTTCAAAAAAATAATTTAATTGTTGTTTTTATTAATGAAATTTTAAACATATTGAAATAGGTATATAATCCCAATCATATTTTTAAGAAGTCACATTAAGAAAATTAAAATTGAATTTAAACTTTTTGGGATTGTTATTCCCACTTTGGGACCCATTTTCTTATTTCCCTTCATAGGGAGTGTTTGATGTATACAAAGAGTGGGTGATGGATCTCAGACATTGTTTTTATAGAGAGTGGATGAGCTGAGGGTGAAAATGCTATTTATGTTTTATAATAACTATGATTATTTATTTAATCACCCGTACTTTTTTATTCTTGGGAACATATATAACTATGTTGGAATTCTATAATTTTGTTTCACTTGATTGTTACATATTAATAATGTTCCATTTATTGTGATGTAGTACTATATTCGGTGTTCCCCTAATGAGTTATTTATGAAGGATATTTAGGTGGCATGTATTAGGATGAAGAGTAGGTCGGCATGTTGAACTGTGTTCATAAAATACAATTATAGCCTCTGATTATGACCTAGGTCAGATCTTATGACACATATACTTTGATTTTATTGGTTTCTAGAAATGGATATATTGTAGTTCCCTTTATTTTAACATATTATGGGTGCGTGTAACCATTTTTTATTTACATGTTTTTTGGGTTTATTTATGATATTGTGCCTTTTTTCTAATGTAGTGTATGTGTGGAATTAAAAAAGGATTTTGGAAGAGGTTTAAAAATTTCATGACCTGTCCTTGGGGCCAGTGCCGTGACTACCCCAAGCCATCCTTCCATAGGCCAGGGGCTGGTAACTAGCACCAAAGGCGTAAATGCCGATAAATAGGGATGACATTGCATTTATAAAGTAATCAAACACCACAGAGTAAAAGAGGAAACAAACACTAAGTTAAAGAGAAAGTACTGAAAGTCAATGGGCCAGAATACAAACCCAACTAAAAAGTACAGCTACAACTGAACGAAAGTATAACAGAAAAGACAAACAACCAAAAAATGGTAGAAGCTCCTAGGTCTTCCACCACGAATCCTACCTGATGGGTAGGTACAGATAGCCTC
Organism: Viscum album; assembly: GCA_963277665.1. Classification (NCBI taxonomy): domain Eukaryota; kingdom Viridiplantae; phylum Streptophyta; class Magnoliopsida; order Santalales; family Viscaceae; genus Viscum; species Viscum album. The sequence continues at coordinate 1,772,130,392 of OY728121.1, forward strand.
CCCAATGCTCTCATCCATCAACCTCCTCTGAGTACCGTCTCGTTGTGAAGTCCACCTCCGGGTACCGAATCATCGTGAAGTCCACCACCAGGTGCCATCCAGTCCTCGAACACTCTACCTCCGTCAGCATTGTCTGTCATCTTCATCCAAAACAACGAGGTGCGGGCATAGCCAGTGCAGGGGTGAGTATAATGATACTCAGTAAGGACCCCAAGACCCTCATGGTCTCAATAAATCCAATAGGGATAACAACAAGAAGGATCTCAACATAAAACCATTATATAGATATATTCCCATACATATACATAAGTTATCAAGTAAACCATCTCAATCTTGAGGAAAACACAGAGGTCAATGACTCAGCTCAAATAAAGATTTTAATTATCAAAACCACAACTGTTGGAGAACTCCTCCTCTATCGAGTATAGTGGCCCTGTCATGACTCCGAGGTGCTACTCACTAACCTTGGACTGCTGAAGTACTCCACCTTTCAAGTACTGTGGGCCTGCTGCTACAACCAAGATCTTTCCACCATGGGTCTTCCACTACAACCAAGCGCTACTCCACTTTGGGTCTTCCGCTACAACCATGCGCACCCCAATGGGCTATCTGAATCACTCCAAGTCGATCGATCAGTAGTCATCAAGTCTCAATCAGCTACTAGGTCTCTTCCCTATGCTAGCTTGTCACCGGGAGGGTCCGCACCATGAGATATTGGTCGTTACTCCATGTATCAAAAGGTTCCATGAAGAAGTACCCAAAAGTTCTGCCACATCATAGGAAACTCAATAGAACAGATGGCCCGTCAATCGGATGCTCGGTCTGTTTGTTATTAGCCTTTTCATCCTGGGGGCCTGGTTGGTTTCGTGAATGAACCAGCCCGACTGTTTCACAACTGTACCCCAAACTCTCATAGGTTATACTCACAGGGATTGTTTCTCAACGTGATTACCAATGCCGCTAACGGTTCGTCAAACGGACGTCCGGTCTGAAAGATATCGGCCTTTCCGTTCTAGGGGCCCAGTTGGATTTCTGGTACAATCTAGCTTGAACGTACTCCAACTGTGTCCCAACCTCAGTTTAAGTATTCCAAAAGTTATTTCTCATCATGAGGAATCCAACATAGTCGATGGAAGGTCAATCGGACGTCCGGAGCTCATGTTATAAGTGTTTCCGCTCCGTGGGCCCGATTGGTTTCGTGTTCGAACCAACCCAGCCACACCCAAAGTTCACCAAAACCGTTAGTGTAATATACTGAAACGATCATCTCTATCCAAGGATCCCTACTCAAATGACTGTGCATCGTTCAGAGATCTGTAGCCCACGATATGGGGGGTTAGAATAGATCTGTCCGAAAAAATAGGGGGTTTGGGCCCGGTCCGACCCGGCCCAATACCCCATGGGTCGGCCCGAACCAGGTCAACCCAACCCGGGTCTGGGTCCAGCATAGTTCGGCGTGGCCCGTCGCTAGGAGGGTCCATGCGGTCTAGCTCGAAGCCGGCCGCGGGGTGCGAAGGGGGGCGCCGCCCCCTTGGAACCGAACAGCGGACCCAGTGCGGTCCGCCCTGCATGCTGTCCGTGGGTTTCTACCCCCGGTTTATCCTAGGTAATAGCCGACCATTATGGTCGGACAGTTGAGAAAAGTGGGACCCGCAGGGGTCCCGCCTCCAGGGTGTGTTGGCGGCCAACCGAGCCTGGATGCCTCCTGTTGAACAACTGCGACTTATGGCCCCGACTTCCGTCCGACCAGCGCGACGCGGCGAAGTCGCGCCCCTCCATCGAGGATCGCTCCGGCCGCGGCTCCTGGTTGTTCCGGCCCGGTGTGACGGTGCCGCTCCTTTCCACAGTGGCCTGCTCCAAGCCGCTGCCCCCTTCGGTCTCACCGGCATGGCGCGACGGCGCCGCACACTTTCACTGCGGCCCGCTCCATCTGCGGTCATTTCTGTTCCCGCGTGGTGCATCGACACCACGCCTCCTTCACCGCAAGTTTAACGAGGATCAAAAAAAAATGGGAGGAGGATCGGCCATGGTTTTACGGTCTGATCTCCTCCCGTTAATTCGAAAACATGCAGCAAAAAAAAACGTTAATTCTCAATGACAAACAAAGTTCAATTTTAATTATATAAAATTGAACTTAACCCCTACCTCGTATTTGAGGATTTTTCGTTGACGGAGTTGCGGAAGACAAGCATTTCGGTAGATGGCGTCGCGGAGAACAGTGTCATCCCATCAACATTGGTGGAAGAATCCATGACATAGATTACGCTTCCCGCGAGCGGTGTCTTTTCCCTTCTCGTGGAGGAAGAAGAGGGTAGGAGGAGTCGTCGAGCGTTCTTCGCTGAGAGAGGATGTTCTTCGTGGTGGAATGAAGCTTTCTCCAATTCACCAATGGTTTCCTCCTCCAAAATATTTTCCACGAAAATATTAAAAATATTCTTCTCCAACTTTAAATAAATGACAACCAATTCAAAATAATTCAAAAGAATTATTGACACCCATGTTAATTAATGAATTAATTAATTGGTTGTGGTTGGGACAATTTATGAGAGGAGGTGGACTCATAAATGCTTGGGTGGTGGAGAGGTTCCACCTTAATGAGGCAAGGAGTTTAAGGAGGATTAATGGAAGATGATGAGGTTAGGATCGTGTGGTCCCCACCTCACAAATATACTCCCTTGGGAGGTTATGTGGGTGTGGGCCCCACCTCTAACTTCCCTTGGGAGGAAATAACCATCTTCTATAAATAAAATTGTGTTACACAAATTTTATTTATTTTATTCTAAATCCCCAAATATTAACTCTCAACCCACATAAAACGAAACTGCGGTAAAGGCCCCCTTAAACGAATACCGGCGCTACGAGTTCATCGTTTTCCTCAGATTTCGATTCTGAGCACCGGTTCAAAAGTTAGAAAAAACCCGCTCATACGTTTACTGAACGTACCTGAAAAATGTTCAGAAAATTATTATCAGTCACCCTCGAACCACTGAAGTCATGGTTAGGCTCTACCTAGGTGAAACACGCCCCAACAAACCCAACGGTACTCTCGTATTTCTAATCCGATTTTCCTTTTAATTGTTATGAATTTTACAACAAAATATTTATCAGTTATATATTTTATTTATGGCCAAAAACTACCTTTCTCTGGTGGCCCTTGCTGACCCAAGTTATTATATTCCTAAAGAAATCATATCCTCATGAGTTCAGCGGTGGTTTCAGATTTTTAATCCAAGTTACCGTATGTGAGTTATAAGCTTTTGAAAAATAAAATAATTTATTTAATTATTTTATTTACGATTAAGACAAAACTGGGTTATCTCATAGGAGGCCCGTGTCGACTAAACTTAAGTCACACCTATGGTAAACCCTCCATCCCGAGCGCAACGGTACCCTCAGATTTTTTATCGGAGTTACCGATTAAGAGTTATTCCACTTTTTCAGGAAAACTTCTTACGTAGGTTAATTTAAGCATAAAAAAGGTTCATAAATTGATTCCAGGCACACTGGTCCTCAGAATCAGGTTCCGTTAGAAACTATGTACTAGTAAAATCCCAAAGAAATTATGAAAAAAAATTCCTTGAAATTTATGGGTCTTTACATTACTCCCACCTATGGGCTTTACGTCCCCATAAAGCTACCTCATAAGCTAGGGAAACAAAAGGAGGTACTATGCACGAAAATGAGCCTCCCGCATCCATGTGCTCTCTTGGAGGTTCCTGTGCTGCCAGAGAAAGTGCACAAGAGGAATCAACCATCCTCATAGGACCTGCTCCTGTCGATTCTCGATCTCCACCGGAACCTCCGCAAAAGTCATCCCGTCATCGATTCCAGCTCCCCATGGTCGATGATATGGGTCGGGTCGTGCATGTATCTCCTCAGTTGAGATACGTGGAAGAAATAATGAACCTGGTGCAATTGAGGTGGATGAGTCAAGTGGTAAACCACCTCACCTACCCTGTTGAGGAACTAGAAGCGTTCGACAAACCTTGGAGATAACTTGTCGCTCAGGCCAAATCTCCGTAATCCACGTTAAGGTGAGACCCGTAAGAAAACGTGGTCTCCATCCTCGAACTCTAGTGGTCTCTGTCTCCTATCAGCTTAGAAATTCTATCTGTATTGTGCAGTCTTCATCCTCCCATGGATGAACTGTGCATTCTCCATCGTAGTCTGAACCATCTCTAGTCCAACAATAACTGCTAAGATTTCTCATTTTCCGATAAGAGAAATACGGTCTCATCTCCTAGATGAACCATGTTCTTTGCCTAATACAGTCAATCCTGAAATGAATGATACTAATCCATGCCATGGATAACATCGTAAGGCCTCAACGCTACTACCAAGAGATCCAACCGTTACTCTCACCTCCAAGGTTTGAGTCACATTGTCGGCATCATTGTGTGGTCACTAGGTCTCCTCAAGTAGGAATCTCAAATGTGAGGATCAAGATAACAGTTTAAACTGGAACCTCTTAGTACAAAAAATGAAAGGAAGCAAATATCACAAGGAAAAGTGTCTTTTATTACTCTAGCTCGACGTACATAGACATATAGCAACTACAAACATCAGCAATGACAAAAAGGAAACTAGAAGCACCAAGATCGAAGGCCTCCATGCCTGGAACTAGTACTGCTCCTGTCCGCCTGCTTCCGGAGCTCCATAGTCCTATTCTTTAGCTCCATGAAGCTGAGCTATCCCATGTCCACATGTTCCCTGCGGTCAGGGTGGACCTCCTGGTTGTGGTGGTGGCAACACCTCGAAGCGTCGTCCACCTCCAACTGCACGACCAGCTCCTCTGCCTCGAACTCCTACTCCTTGTGGTCTGGCTTGATCGAACCTATGCCTCTGCCTGGGAGGTCCTTCGTTTATATGTTGATCATCTATATGGTGGGTTGGACAGTCACATGCCATGTGACCAAGCCCACCACAGGAGTAACACTGTCCTTTCCTAGTAAGTCGTTCTCCACCCCGACTGCCTTGCACACACGATCTTATGACATGTAGTCGACCACCTGTAGGTCTGTTCCTCTTGGACCTCTGCGTCATCTGTCTACTGTCCGCTTTAGAAGACTCTACCGCATGCCAGCTAGTGCTGGGATCTACAGCTGGAGACTTCTCAACAATGAAACTCTCCACTAAGAGGGCTCGCGCTAAAACCCATGTCTACGTCGGGATGCTGTGAGAAACAACTGAAGCTCTAATCTCTTGTCGGATCCCCTTCTCGAAGGTCCGGGCCCTAAAGAATGGGTCTCATACAATATCAGTGGAGTAGCATGAGAGGTCGGTGAACCTTGATGAATATTGTGCCACTGTCATGCTACCCTATTGAAGATGAAGAAGCTCCTATATACGCACCGCTCGATGGGTAGATGGTACAAACTCTTCCCGGAACAGGCTCTCAAAGTCTGCCCACAGAAGTGTCACCTCGTCATGCATCTAGACCATCAGGCTCCACCATCTGCCAGTTGCTGCCTAATGGAGGCTGGAAGCAAGGATCACCATGATGTCTTCTTTTGTCCCTACTAGCCCGAAGACTCTCACCACAGCCTTCAGCCAATCCTTAGCAGCCTGTGGGTCTATCTCTCCCCTGAACCTGGGTGGCCTCTGGCGCTGGAACTCGTGCAGTGCGCTCAATCGGCATGCACTCTCTGCTACTGGGGCTGGTGGCATCGGTGGACCAACGGGTGGTAGTACCGCTGGTGCCTCCACTGGTGCAACAACTGGAAGAGGGCCCAGAACTGAGGCCTCATCGCTTGGTGGGTTTCCAGTACGTACAACTCTCGGGGCTCTAGATGGTCGTACGCGGGGAGGCATCTTGAAAGAAATAGATGCGACATGATCAAAGACTATACCAGGTGAGCTGACCTAGTTTGAGAAGACTTTAAAATATGTGGACTCACAAATGCAATCAGTGTTTTCATGCACTATTTTTGAAATCAGTAGTCAGGGTCCTGGTGTATGGATACGTCGATCGCCGCACCAACACTGGAATCCTTGAACTGATGACCACACTCAGTACTCTTAACACTATTTCTTCACAAAAAAAAGAATGATCAGATTCCTGAGTTCTGTGGTAGAACTGACTCCTCTGATACCAATTTTTCACGACCCGTCCTCGGGGCCTGTGCCGTGACTACCCCAAGCCCGCCATCCATAGGCCCGGGGCTGGCGACTAGTACCAAAGGGGTAGATCCCAATAAATTGTGAAGGCATTGCCTTTATAAGTTAATCAAACACCACATAGTACAAGCGGAAACAAACACTAAGTACAAAAGAATGTGGTGAATGTAAATGGGCCAGAATACAAACCCAACTAAAAAGTACAACTAAAATTGAACGAAAGTACAATAGAAAAGACAAACAACCAGCAAATGGTAGCAACACTTGGGTCGTCCACCATGAATCCTACCTAAATGGTAGGTACAGATAGCATCATCAATGCTCACGTCTGTCAACCTCTTCTGAGTACCGTCTTGTCCTGAAGTCCACCTCCAGGTACCGACTCGTCGTTAAGTCCACCTGCAGGTGTCTTCCAGTCCTCGAAAACTCAGCTTCCGTCAGCGCTGTCAGTCGTCTACATCCAACACAACGAGTTGCGGGCATAGCCCGTGTAGGGGTGAGTATAAAGATACTCAGTAGGGACCCCGATACCATCAAGGTCTCACTAAATCCAACAAGGATAACCACAAGAAGGATCTCAACAAATAACCTTTACTTAGATATATGAACATACTTATACCTAATTTATCAAATAACCCATCTCAATCATGAAGAAAACACAAAGGACAATGACTCAGCTCAAACCAGTATTTTCATTATCGAAATCACAACTGCTGGAGAACTCCTCCTCTGTCTAGTACAGTGGCCCTGTCACGACTCCGAGGTGCTACTCACTAACCTTGGAGTGATGAATTACTCCACCTGTCGAGTACTGTGGGCCTGCTGCTACAACCAAGTGCTTCTCACCATGGGTCTTCCGCTACAACCAAGCCCACCCCCTCATAGCCTACAGAGGTACTCATTCTTTCGAGTACTGCGGGTATGCCTCTACAACCAAGATCTCCTCTACCGTGAGTCTGCTGCTACAATCATGCGCACCCCACTAGGCTATCCGAATCACTCCGAGTCGATCGATCAGTAGTCATCAAGTCCCATCCAACTACTAGGTCTTTGCACTCTACTAGCGTGTCACCGGTAGTGTCCACTCCACGAGCTGCTGGTCGATACTCCATGTATCAAATGGTTCCACGAAGAAGTACCCCAAAGTTCTGCCACGTCATATGAAACTCAACAGAACAAACGGTGCATCAATCGGACGCTCGGTCTGTGTGTTATTAGCCATTTCGTCCCGGGGGGGGGGCTGGCTGGTTTCATGTACGAACCAACCCGACAGTATCACAACTGTAACCCAAACTCTCATAGGGACTGTTCTCAACATGATTACCAACACCGCAGACGGTTCGTCAATCGGACGTCCGGTCTGAAAGTTATCGGCCTTTCCGTTCCAGGGGCCCGGTTGGATTTCGGGTACAATCCAGCCTGGCCTTGCACCAACTGCGTCCAAACCTCATGTGAAGTATGCCAAAAGTTCCATATCATCAAGAGGAATCCAACAAATTTGATGGCATGTCAATCAGACATTTGGAACTCATGTTATAAGTGTTTCCGCTCCATGGGCCAGTTGGTTTCGTGTTCGAACCATCTCAGCCATACGCAAAGTTCACCAGAACCTTGAGTGTAATATACTGAGACGACCATTTCGATCCAAGGATCCCTACGCAACTGACGCTGTGTCGTTCAGAGGTCTGTTTCCCATGATATAGGCTTTAGAACGGATTTGTCCGAAGAAAATATGGGGTTTGGGCCCGGTCCGAGCCGGCCAAATACCCCCTGGGTCAGCCCGAACCGGGTCAACCAAACCCGGGTCCATGTTCGGCACGGCCGGCGTGGCCCGGTCCAACTGGCGCAGCCTGTCTCGGAGCCGGCCGCGGGGTGCGAAGGGGGGTGCCACCCCCTTGGAACTGAAGGGCGGACCTAGTGGGGTCAGCCCTACTTGCTAGCCGGGGGTTTCGACCCCCGATTTTTCCTGGGTAACGACCGACCATTATGGCCAGCCAGTTGATCCATGCGGGACCCGCAGGGGTCCCGCCTCCAGGGTGTGTCGGCGGCTTGCTGAGCCCTGCCGCCTCCTGCTGAACTATCGCGGCCTTAGGACACGGCTTCCGTCCGGCCGGCGCGACACGACGATGCCACGCCCCTCTGCCGCGGCCCGCTCCGGCCGCATCCCCTTAGTGCTCTGGAGCGGCGCGACGACACTGCACACTTCCAACGTGACCCTCTCCGGTCGTGGACCTTTCTATTCCCGCACGGTGCATCGGCACCATGCCGCCTTCGATGCAAGTTCAACGAGGATGAACAAAAAAAGGAGAGGAGGATCATCTGTTTTTGTGCGGTCCGATATCCTCCCATTAAGTCAAAAACATGCAGCCAAAAGAACGATAATTATCAATGACAAACAAAGAACAATTTTAATTAAATAAAATTGAACTTAACCCCTACCTCATATTTGAGGTTTGTTTGTTGATGACATCACAGAAGGTATGCGTCGTGGTAGATGGTGTCGTGGAGAACCATGTCGTCCTGTCAATGTTAGAGGAAGAATCCTTGACGAAGATTATGCTTCCCACGAGCGGTGTCTTTTCCCATGTCGTGGAGGGAGAAGAGGGTAGGAGGAGTCATGGAGAGTTCTTCGCCAAGAGAGGATCTTCTTCGTGGAGGAATAAAGCTTTCTACAATTCACCAAAATTCCCTCCTCCAAAATATTTTCCATGAAATATTAAAAATAAGCTTATCCAACATTAATGAAATGAAAACCAATTCAAAATAATTTAAAAGAATTAGTGACACCCAAGTTAATTAATGAAGTAATTAATTGGTTGTGGTTGGCACAATTTATGAGAGGAGGTGGACTCATAAATGCTTGGGAGGTGGAGAGGTTCCACCTTAATGAGGGAAGGAGTTTAAGGATGATTAAGGGAAGATGAATAGGTTAGGCTCGTGTGGGCCCCACCTCACAAAATTCCTCTAATGGGAGGTTATGTGGGTGTGGGACTGACCTCTAACACCCCTTGGGAGGATATAACCAACATCTATAAATAAAATTGTGTTCCACAAATTTTATTTATTTTATTCGAAATACCCAAATATTAACTCTCAACTCGCATAAAACGCAACTGTGGTAAAGGTCCCCTTCAGTGAATACCGGCTCAGTGATTTCATCGGTGCCCTCGGATTTCGATTCCGAGAAACGGTTCAAATGTTAGAAAAAACATGCAAGTACGTTTACTAAAAGTACCCGAAAAAATGTTCGGAAAATTATTATCAGCCTCCCTCGACGCACTACGGTCAAGGTTAGGCTCTGCCTTGGTGAAAAACGCCCCAATGAACCCAATGGTACTCTCAGATTTCCAATCCAAGTTACTGTTTAAATGTAATGAATTTTACAATAAAATAATTATAAGTTAATTATTTTATTTATGGCCAAAAGCTAACTTTCTCTGGTGGCCCTTGCCGACCCAAGTTAGTATCTTCTTAAAGAAATCATATCCTCACGAGTTCAGCGGTGGTTTCAGATTTTTAATTTGAGTTATTGTTTGTGAGTAATAAGAATTTGAAAAATATATAACTAAATTTCATTATTTTATTTACTATTAATCCAAAACATGGTTTTCTCACATGAGGCTCACGCTGATTAAACTTAAGTCACGCCTAGGGTTAACCCGCCATCCTGAGAACAACAGTACCCTCATATTTCAGATCCAAGTTACCGTTTAATAGTTATTCACCTTTTTCAGTAAAACTGCATACGCGCATTAATTTAAGCTTAACAGAACTTCAGAAATAGATTTCGTGCACACTTGGCCTCAGAATTAGGTGCCATCAGAAAATGCGTACTCATAAAATCTCAATGAAATTAAGAAAAAAAATTTCCTTAAAATTTACGGGTCTTTACAAAAAAATGTATTATATTTTAATGATGTGCATGATATTTAAATAGATTTTTTTCAAAAGTGATTTTTTCTTTTAAAATAAATGTATCTTAATGTTTTTATCGAAGGATAAATTTCATCAACATGGCTTAATTAATTAATTGTATTAGTTTTATAAAATTTTGTATGCACATTAATGGGTTTTTTAAACCTAATTTAGACCAAAATTATTTTCATATTATATCTCAATCTTACATAAATGAATTACCTTTATAATGAAATTTAAAAGACAATTTTTTGAAATCAATCAAAGAGTTTCTCCTATCACCATGTATATACCATTTTTTGTAATAATCCATTCATATTTTACTTTCATTCTTCTATTCATTGTCACGAACCATGATGGAGTTCCATCTGACTCGATGCCCAACCAGATCCGTGGCTTGGCCCAAATTGCGTTCCATATCCCCAAATGATAGAAACAAGTTCCTGGGTGTCAAGAATGAACTATGTGATCAATTTCACCCATTTAACAAAATAAAAAATAACCAACAAGTGTAAACACCACATTACTAATAATCATAACCAAACACGGTATCACAATTTTCAGATTCAAAGATTACAACATCAACCAAAACCACAAGGTAATAAAATAGAAAGGGGAAGACTAGAGGATCCCAAAACCGTAAATTCAATAATAGGAATATCAACCTTAATATGCCAACATAAAATACTTCATGAAGTGGAACCTTGACAACTGGATCCCCCATAGATACCAAAACAAATATTTCATTTTCATGGGTAATACATAACAAAGTCAACATACACCAAAAGTTGTATATATGGTGCAAAATAGATCCTTATAGAATGAAATACAAAAGTAATATTCCAATCTATAAGATTAAAAGAAAAATCAACTTTCAAAATTCCATAATAATATATGAAAACAGTTCCGAGAAAATATTATAAAGAAGTCATTCTCAAGAAATGATATTTAGTGAAAATACTTTTTGAAAAATAACCATTCTTGAAATAAAAATTCAAAAAAAGGTATAACATATGTACACATATATAACCACAAAACATAAAAATCATTTTATAAGAGATAACCATTGGAATATCCTTATCGGTAACTAGCACAAGTGGGGCCCTATGAACTTTGCACCTTGGTGATAAAAACCCTCCGACTCAACTACAAACAGTATCCTCATGCACGAGCCACTAAAGAGGAAGGAATCCTCAAGTCTCATGGTCTTCATTTCATAATTCAAAACAAATAGATTTCCCATTACGAGACACTAGTGGTGATCCCAATCCAATGAATAGTGGTCTCTAATCATATCACTTGTTTAGTTAGTGTTTTAATCAGTAATCCGTCAAAATGAATGTGGGCCTCCAACTCTTTTTAATCAACAAGAGAAATAGTTATACTTATCCTTCCTTGATAGCTAGTATTCAACTTTTTCTTAAAATTCATTTCAAATATGACATAAATTAACACATTCACATACAAATTCCATGTGTAATAAGAACTCAAGGAAATCAAAACATTCATACATTCACATTGATCTAATGATCAAAATCCACATGTAAACCACCATTATCCATAAACAAAGACACTTCCAATTTCATATTCTCACCAAAAATATTTGGAAATATATTTAGCACCACATTCACAATTCCGAAAAGTTATTTGAAAACCCTAATAAGAAGAAAACTTATGGAAGCAAACCCATTCCATGGGAAAATCCCCTTTCAAATTCGTATTCACATTAAATCCCTTTTTTATCATTCTTCACATCACATTGAGAATTCAAATATACATTTAATATGCACAAAAAAATATAAAAAATGCAACAAAAAACTCATATCTCATAGAAACACCTCTTCCATACATTCAAACCTTTAAGTGTATTTAAATACACATTTCTCACCTTTTACACAAGGGATAAAACAGATTTAAGAAACACAACAACGAAGAACACATGAAACATAACCACTTTACTTGAAAAAAATCCTTTTCATCACATGTAAATAATAAAAACCGATGCAAAACATATCTAACTCCATTTAAATTATCCAAAATACACATTTCAGAAATCAACCATGAAATCCAAATTCATTTAATAATTAAAATGAATGGAACCATATACCTGACACTTGGAAGCTTCCTAAAATCGGTGTGAATCCACAATCACAGCACAATAAGACCCTATAATAGAAATATCCATCAATAAAAATTAATAGTTTTCTTAACAACACAAGATCATGTAGAATTTATGTCAAACTGCCAGCTAGAATATAATAACTCATGCATGAGGGAAGAGAAACCCTAGAAAGTGCGAGAAATTGAAGGTGAAGGGACCTAATTGATGTTTACTTAATGTTACCACACCAAAAAGCCAATGATAGATTCTAAATAGGTCAATGAATTGTTGGTGGGAGATCCCATGGCTAAAAATTCCATATGGGGGTAGAATTTAGGAGATTTATGGTTAAAATCAAATAGGGTAAAAAGGTAAATTTTTACTTTTTAATGAATTAGATAGGTTTCATGCTTTACACGCATGGTTTAAAAAACCATGTCACAATCATGTATCCATCACTTTCTATGAGGAACAAGTCACATAGTTATCATGAATGGTTTTCAAAACTGTGTGAAAACCATGCAGTTGCTAGTATCTAAAATTAAAATTCGCCACATTATTTACTGGGAAGGGTCACACAGTACACCATACCACATTCCAATAAAAAAACACCTGATTTAAATCCAATAATATAAATTTTCACCATAAAATGATGGGAAACCCAAAGGATAAATAAAAGAAGAAAAAAGGGAAAACCTCAATTTAAAATCATGGAAGTGAAAATTCTCCCCAACATGAAATCTTTTTACCACAAGAAAGTCAATTAGATGATTGATCAGAAAAAAATGGGTACTCATCCTCAACCCATGATTTTTTCTCCCACATCTCATGCACATCATGGACATGATTCAAAAAAACCCAAACCAATGGAATAAATTTCCCATGAATCCTTTTCTTTTATAAATCCACAATACATAATGATGGTTGAAACATTGAAAAACCAGTCTCCAAATACAACTCTTCCCAATTCAACACATGAGATAGATCTGGGTTATACTTTTTCTTCTCAGAGACGTAGATTAAATCCTTAATTGATGTCAATTTACATGGAAAATTTAACCTATATTACTCCTTACCAACTCTCTTGGAAATAAAAAAAAATATGGTATACCTTGTCGTTATCATCCCTTTCTTACCCAAATGATGATGACCCAAGCATGATGAAACTTTCATGAACACCGGGTCACCCACCAAATAAAAAAAATATTGTCACCTCTAGTCAGAACATGACATGTGAAGACTACGTGCTGTCAATAAATGCTTCTTGATCAAGTTAGCATTATCATAATATTATTTCACAATGCTTAGTCCCAACAATATGTTCTCACCCATCTCATCCCAACACAAAGGTGACTGACACAGACGACTATAAAGTGCCTCAAGAGAATCCATTTGAAAAGATGATTAATAACAATTTTTATATGAATACACAGATAATCATAAATGGATATTCCACGAACATATGAAATCTATCACACATGCCCGGAGCATTTCTTCTAAAATTTTATTCGCCCACTCAATCTAACAATATGTTTCAGGATTGTATATCATGCTCATCTTGACCTGTGAACCCATTTACTTCTAGAGGCCTTCTTAAAACACTGAGGTAAAATTGGTCCCCATATCAAAAAAAATGTTAGTGGGACACCATGAAGCCTCAAAACCTCATGAACATACAACTGAACCATGTCGTTTAATTTAATTAAATTTATTATTAGAATGGAATGGAATTATTCAGTCAATCATTCAATCACTACCCAAATGGAGTTCCTCCCTTCTAGTGTTCTTGGTAAGCCAAAAATAAAATCCATGGTGATATATTACCACTTCAAGGTTGGAATAATAATAATTTGAAGAAAAGTAGAGGTCCTTTTGTGATCTTCTTTAACCATTTGACATGTGTAACATCATTATAAAAAGTTAGTTATGTCCCACCTCATACCTGGCCACCAAAACTTCTAATATACATCGTATTACATATTAGTATCACTGGGATAAATGGAACACTAATAGTGGTGGTTTTCCTACATCACCACCTTCCTCAATGACAATGATTCCATGAATGACCTCTAAATCACAATACTCCACCGTGAGACAATGAATACTCTCACGGTGTCTCTCCACCATTTAGAACCTACATAGTGTGCTGAAAAAAATCATCATCCAGATACTCTTTCTAAATAAAGTCTATAAGGGAATGTGTTAGATTAAAACTTGTCAAGAACATACCTCCAAAATGTTCATTGGCATCGATATTCCTCTATGAAAAAACTCCCATTAAAGTCCACTTATTACTAGACTCCATCAAACCTTACACTAGCACCTTCCACCATAAGGAATCTACATATATATTTAATTTTCATGGGGTTATAAATAATTATGAAATATAACCCCTGAAGGTACTCATCCCAATGAAGTTACCTCATTTTCAAATATTTCTGGGAGATAATTAATGCTAAAATATTGAGATATGAATAAAATACAATCTTCTACGCAAAAAGAAAATAGCACCATGTCTTCAAGGAATGAATCATATATAATAAATCATGGTCATGGGATTTTTAATTATTTTCATATGGTCAGAGTTGGCGTGAACCATATCCACCACATGATTATCCTTCATCAACACACACCTAGTACCCTTACTAGAGGAATCAAAATATACCATGTATCCATTCCTAGTTCACGACAACATTATGATAGGGGCTGTGGTAAAATGTCACATTAGCTCTATAAAATATCCATGAAACACTAGAATGCATTAAAACATCACCCCTTCTAGGTGAAACAATCATAGAGGAATAATCCTAAGTAAAACCCCAAACGAACAGACAATAATAAACATCTAGTACTAAAAATCTCATGATTTAAAACAAAATCATTGGATTTTCCCATGAAATCTCTATTTTGAACTTCTATATGTTCACCAAAACCCCTTGATTCTAGTTAAAGTCCATTAAACCCCACCTCCAAGATCTCTTAGGGGAATATATAAAATATCACATATAGCTGATAATCCCAATAGGTGCCTAGAAAAATTCTCAAATGCTGCTCATGCTCCTCCTCAGTCCTGGAATAAACCAGGATGTCATCCCCAAATATGACACCAAAAGAGTCATTATATTGTCTGGTTACCCTATTCATGTGGACTAAAATAACCACTGGATAATTTTTCATCATGAAATAAATTACCAAGTACGTAAAATGGGCATACCTTCTTTAGAAGGCTGTTTTTAGAATATTCTCATCTCTAAATCTGACTTGGTGATATCTGATACACAAATCAAACTTAAGGAACCAACATTCCACATTAATTTGATTAAAATTTTCATAAATATGGGGAAAATTTTATTTTTTCCTGATTGTCACCATATTCATCATCCAGTAATCAATGTACAATAGGGGAGATCCATCGACCCTTTTCAAAAATAGAACTAGGGTGGCCAAAGTTAAAATGCTCGGTTGAAAGAATGCATTGGATTACAAATCTTCCAACTATATTTTTAATTCCCAAAACTCAATGACGTCTATATGGTATGAGGTATGAGATATCATATGATTTCCTAGTCCTAATTCAATTGATAACTCCACATACTGCATCAGAGGGAAACTAATGAAATTATCTAGAAATACCTATGGGAACTCATCCCCCATAGGATGTAATCCACCCTCAAAAGTACTATTATCATACTTTAATGATATCAATGGGATATAATGAACAATGTTTCCCAATTATATGACTATAGGTATAGAACATCCCAACATAAGATCCCATTCACCGTAAAAAAATTGTACTCTCATCTATTGTCACAAAACACACTCACCCCTATAACAATCAATGTGGTCTTGAATACATACCACCCAATCCATAACAAAGGCCAAGTAAATGTGTTCCATATATAAAATATGAAATTACCATTCCAAATTAACCCAAGACATAGTTAATTCACATAATAGAATCCTAAATCTTGATTTCACTACTTACCATGTAGTGTCACAAAATACATCACATAAAACATAAGGCCGATTGGAATCATTAACACAACCAAATATATGGGAAGAAATAATAGAAAATAAATTAACAATATAAAAAACTACAATTATATATGATGGAATAAAAATAATACCTCGACCTATTCCAGACCCTACATCTGATTCCACTAGTGATCGACCCACCACATGAAGTTTCATCGTCTCAACCTAAGAAAAATAATTACCACTAAACAATGGGTCTAACCAAAACATACTCGACCTAGAAGATGATAAAAAAAATTACCATGACCTCCTATTAGATAACATATTATCCTAGATGGTTCTGACCAGGCTAATATCCCTATGAAAGCTACAAATCCTACACCACTCTAATGTGGGTGTGCCACCATATAGAATCAATGCAAGTTACCCATAGCTTCACACTTGTGAAATGGTAAGGTTAGAGATAATCACACAAATCACATATTCCATGCCTTCTGAAACTAATGGAACACAACAAACCCATCATTGAAATACATGGACGAAGAAATTTAGGAAGGATGTCTATAACTACCACCACTATTTTTTCCTTATCACCTCTCTCACTCTTTTTATCGGATGAACTACCACTTCCAACTACTGACACTACACTAGAGAAAACAAATATTCCACCATGGAAAATTTTGATCATCAATGAAAGATAAACCACCTCATCATAATTCTTCCACATGAATAAGAAGACCTGAGATTAGATTTATGGCTGTAACCACATCTCAAACTTTTTATCCTTCATCTTTCCATTGGGAATGATCTTGGGTGTGTAACGAAATAACTCTGATAAGTATAAAGAATATTATATCATGGTTTGGTCTCCCTAGATATGCTCTAAAACCTCCTGGTACCTCAAAAAATATAAATTATCATGGAAATACTATTAATTTAAAACAACCTTGGAGTTTTTTAATCCTATATTATCATGCTTCTTAGCCTAAACCACTGAGTCCGACCACTTTACATTGGGAATATCCAACAATTATGAAGAAACATTTAAACTAACTACCTTAACAGTATCAATATATTCAAAAAACCTCTATATATTCTCTAGCCACTCATTTTCTTCCAATGGTTTCATGCTACCCATGAAATAAAGAGGGTTATTCTTCAAGAAATCAATATATTTTCTATTTATATGACCTAGTTCTAATTCTATATCCTGAGAAGGTCCATATATCGCTCCTTTAACACAAGCATGAACACCTTAACCACTGATTCCACAAAAATTTGATAACTTGGTGAGGTAGAACTCTCTCTGGCCTCCTCTCATGGTCGTAAAAGATGTATATTGGGAGAAGTATTTCTACAACATGTAACAACCACAATTAAAACCATCAATACAAACATTTTGAAAATTAGACAACAACAATATCAAAAACACACACTTTGATAAATCAAAACACAAAAAATTCCATCTTAATAAAATTACATCCAAACCATTCCACCCACACCCAATGTCCATGTACAGTTTCTAGCCTATATGCCTAACCTGTAGGAGTAGTCAAATCAAATCCCAGCTTCCCATGGTGACTTGAGTCTTTTCATGAGGTGTGATGTCAAGAAACGCCACTCACAACCAGAACCTTTATCGCCAAAAATCATAGCTCTAGCCTATCCATAATCATTTACCAAATTAACATGACCCAAAATGAGTGTCACATGCTCTGAAATCATTCTTTCATCAACCATGCCAAAGTTACATCAAACCCAACACCTGACATGATCCATGGCATGGCCCAAAGGGAATTCCTAATCCCCACATGCTAGAAACTCTTTCCTGGGCATCGAGAATGCACTTTGGGGATGATTTCACCAATTATAATAGTAAAAAATAACCAATAAGTGTAAACATCACATAACTTATAATCATAACCAAATTAGGAATTCCAATTTTTAAATTTTATGTTTAAAACATTAACCCAAACCAAAAGGCATTGAAAAAATGGAAACAAAACAACTATCCCAAAACCCTACTGGGGACAATAGGGAGATCAGCCTCAAGAAACCTCCTTCAACACATAAAATAAGTGGAACACTTGCAACCAGATACACGATCACAAATATGAAACATAATCCATTTTACTAGGTTATACATAAATAATTCTACATACTCCCAAAGTTTTATATTGGGTGTGAACCAAATCCAGTTTGGATATCACCCAAACAAATGATTAATTTCTAAAACATTAGTATAAAAAAATGCACATTTCCATTACAATATTTGAAATTTTTCCATTATTTTTTACAAAACATTAACAAGAAACACTTTTTAATGAGAACCCTTTTTCACAAATATTGTTTCATGAAATAAAAATGTACACAATGTCTACTATATGTTGATGGCTAGCACCACATCACATAAGAATTATCTCACTAGATAAGACCATGGTAGTATCCATATAGGTAACTAGAAAAAGTGGGACCCTATGAACGGCATTCCTCGATGATCAAAATCCCCCAACTCAACTATTAACAGTGTCCTCAGTAATGATCCACTAGAGGGGAATTCATCACAAGGTCTAGTGGTCTCCATATCACAAGAAAAAACCAAAAGTGTCATCATTCATGATCCACTAGATGGGATTCAATCCCAAGGTCTAGTTCTCTTTCATCATAACAAATGCTTTTTAGTGTTGTAATCAGAATTTATACTAGATGAATATCAACCACATCCCATTCTAAATCAACTAGCTTACTAGTTCTATTTCATCCTCCTAAATACCCAATGTTACATTTTTTTTCAAATTAAATTTCTCATATCACATTAATCTAAAATTTCACATACACAAGCTACGAATCATAAAAACACACGGAAATATGCACTTTCATACATTCACATTGAAACAATGATCAAATTCCACATGTAAACCACCATATTCCATAAACAAAAAACACTTACCATTTCACACAAACTCCAAAAGCATTTATAAATAAATTTCTCACCTCATTTATACGTTAGTTTCACATAAATAGTATCCCATCTAGTTCAAAATATGAGTAGATGGTATATTCTTCCTATGTGTGTTTAGTATAGATTAGTAGGGTGTCTTGGGTTAGGAAATAATGTTTCCTAATAGGTTGGTCCAATTTTATTGAGGTATAGTACAATCTCACATTATGTCCTTGTGTAAATCCCAAGACACCTATACCTTTTTAGCTGGTTTCACATATGAATTACGTTTGACCTCCCTTTTCCTTCATCATAATTCACCACCTAGAACTATTACTTAATTACATATATATTCTTGTTGTTGTTTACTAATGAAGTGGTTCCCTTTGACTGATTATTTTTACATATATAGTATACTTTCATGAAATGTTTAAAGGATTTTTGAATATGGGGTTTAAAAAGGATTTTCTATGGAATGTGTGATCATTAAATAAGTGTTTCTAAAGTTTCTATATTCATACAAAGAAAATTATACTTGAAGTTATTATTCAAAATAGGAATTTAATCACCATGGTTTCTTTAAAGAATTATCATGGTTTTATAAAAATTGGATTGAAAATATATGGATTGTCAAACCTAATACACAGAAAAAATATTTTTCAAATTTTATTTCAAACTAGAATAAATTAATTGAATATAAAATGGAATTATAAAAAGTTTTTAACAAAATCAAATTGGCCATTGTTTTCTCACAGCATTAATAAATATTTGATGTATCCAACCATTCATGTTTTCTATTGAGGCATTAATTCAAATTCTATTTTCCATTCTATCTAGTATTTATATTATTCGGGATGCAATAGTGGGATGTGCTGAGTGACCAAGTGTTACACAGAATCTATGTTAGTTTTGCGGTTTTTCTTTTTTATTTTGGGTTATACCTGTATCAATTTCTCAAGTGGATGTTTTGATTATTTAGGTAATGTATGTGGTTTTTTATGCTGGGTTTATTATTGTTGATTGGTGGAATATTGAGTTGATTATATCTTCATACTCAAACATCAATGTCTGTTAATTTTATTTTATTAATTAGGTGGAACAATTCCCATGACTATTCTATTATTCAAAGTCATTGGTTTCATGCATATGGGGTCAGCAAATCCATTTATTCCACAATCGGACAGGGGTGTGTACTGATTAAAGTGTCATACCTGTCTAGTTTTTTATAATGATGATTAAATTTTAAAATGACATAATACGTGATTCAATATATTATCTTCATATATGAATTGACACAATACATGACATCAAATTTCTATTATTGGTATATCTAAACCGCTAATTATGATACACTTTTCTGTATATTGGTTCTCTATTTTTCATATATATCACATTGATATAGATATTTACATGTAACTATTGTAGGATCGTATTATATATTTTGGTCTGTATTATCACCCATTGAGAAATTGGTTAATCTTCTAACATTATAATGTGCCTAGTGAAACCCCTTTCCAACCCCATATGATTCAAATTATGAGATTCTTTTGATTCAATCATGGTTTTTGAAAATTGACGTTCATTTAAAACATCTCTATAATAGTTAATTTTTTTATTTATCTCCTTGGGAGGACATCATTTTAATTTTTCCTTACCTTAACATATAGAGTTACGTCATGTTTTTTCACATGTTTTGATATTCAATAGAATCTTAGTTTCTTCTTATTGTTCGTTTATGACCCCTATGATAAAAATATATCACCTTTTGTGAAAATTTAATTTCACATAAGTAAACTAAATGTAATTAAAATTTTATTGAAAGTTAACTATACAACATTAACATGATTTTATTGATTCACACACTGTCACATTCATATATTCAATAAATTTCAAACCATGCGGTAACAAAAATATTTAAAAATAACATATCCTTTTTATAGTATGATATTATTTAACGACATCACTTGAAAATAAACATATCATATACTTCAATTAAAAATATAGTGAACCTCTATCATCTATAAAATACTC
Source organism: Viscum album (assembly GCA_963277665.1). Lineage (NCBI taxonomy): Eukaryota > Viridiplantae > Streptophyta > Magnoliopsida > Santalales > Viscaceae > Viscum > Viscum album. The sequence goes on from OY728121.1 coordinate 1,772,151,472, forward strand.
CATTATTCTTACTCATTTAATTGGTAATATAGTCCAAGTACTAGACTCTTAGAATTATCCTCTAGTAGTAATTCTTAGTTCTTTATTGAATGAAAATATACCTCATTTTCAAAATCATCAAAAAAATATGAATGTATAACATTATTAATAGTGGAACTCTTAATACCCCTTTAAGAATATAAATTAATGTTTATACAATACATCCTCTAATTAAATCAAGACATTAATGTTTCTGGACACAGTGGAAGCACCATATCGGGGCATACCCAACACAGATTTTTTCCATAATCAATGTGAAGTTCCCAGATTAGTGTGAATCCCTGAGAGGGGGAGGGGGTGAATCAGTGATCCCTTAAAACTTTTTACTAATTGATTCTTAATCAATTAAACCTCTATGGCTGGTTAAAGCCTCGATCCACTCTTCTTGTATCTCTCACCTTTCCTTGAATGATGCATTAAATATAAAGGCACAGGACACAAGGATTTACAAGGTTCGGCACCAAAGGCCTACGTCCTTGCCATGTTGGTTATACACCCCAACATGGTTTCTTCCATTATAACTTTTCAGAATTACAATGGTCGATACAGAGTCCCACTGTATCTCTCCTGAGTCCCACAGGAGGGTCTTTATACTGCGTCCCACAGTGTTACCAGAGTCCCACTGGCCTGCTCCAGAATCCCACTGAAGACTTCTTCTCCCTGAGTCCCACATGGTCTTCTCTTGGCTCCTCGAGTCGCACGAGTAGCTCTTCTTCACTTTAAGATTCTTCAAGTATCTTCAGCAGTCTGGGATAAAGACTGCTGGCCTTGCTCTGTACCTCTGATCACTTGTGATGATCAGGTCTTCTCATCTTGCTCAGGCTTTATCACCTTCTTCTGAGGATGACCTGGCTTCTCTCCAACTACTGAATACTCAGACAACTGATGTCTTTAACTTCAATCTGGTCTAGTCTCAGTTCACATCAACTTCATGCACTGAGTGCATGGCAACTCTGCATCCTCATGCACTGACTGCATGGCCTTCTCAAATCTCTTCAAGATCTTCAAGTCTTGGACAACTCAAATGCACACAAGCAGATTTGACTTGTTTACGTGTGCACATGCATGCATGAAAACATGCACTCCCCTTCTTCTTCTCGGTGTAATAAACCCACAAAGGGTGTAGTATCTTTAAGCACACACCAGCTTCTCACTTCTTCACACACTTTATTCAATTTGCTTACACACTTGAATGTGTGTTATACTTTAGTGTGGATGTCCTCCCTTTTCTTATTCTATGTGTATACACACTTCTTAGTGCACACACCTAGGTTCGGCCCACTTCTTGTTTTGTTTGCACACACATTTTCTTTGTTCAATTTGCAAACACAAGAATGGCCTCTCCTTCTTGCACACCCCCAAGGGCTACGACCTCTTCTTCAATTTGCACATACAAGTTCCAAAGGGTGTCTTCCTTGTTGCACACACACACACAATGGTGTGCTCTTCACTTCACCCACTTGCACATACCCAAGCCAAGATCTTGGGTTCTTCCTTGTTCTTTTAATCTTCTTCAAAGTGTGCACTTCACTTATGCACACACTTGGTTCTCCATTTTGTACACACAAGGGATACGACCTCCTCTTTTTCTTTTTGCACAAAAGGCACAAAATGCCACGGCCTTCACTTTATTGCTTGCACACACATGGCCTCGGCTTACTTCCTCTTCTTGCACACACACAAGGGGAAATGTGGCAACGGCCTTCTTGGCTTCTTCTTGCACACACCCGAACTCCCTTGTCCTTCAAAGGATACGCGCAAGGTCTCGGTGCAAGGGGCAGCCACGCAAGTGCGGGCTTCAACCGTGGGTGCGCAAGGTGCTGCGGCCCCGGGTTCTTCCTGCCGCGCAAGGGGAAGGCGCGCAGGGTTCTTCTCCAACCTCTTTCGCGCAAGGTATGCACAAAAGGATCCTTACGGAGCTAATGGGAGTTCCGAGCTTCTGCCGCACAAGTGATGCGCGCAGGGCTTCGACTTCGCGAGGCTAATCGCTCTCACGGGACTCCGGATCATCAACAAAATTTCAGTAAGCACAATGAGAGCCTCACCTCTCTTTTTATAGGCAGAGACGTCTCGGATCATCCGTGTGCGATAAATCTTGAATCACCGAAGATTTCGGATCTTTAAAAATCCTATAAATCTGGTTTCTATCCTCGGTTCACGTGGGTATTTATTTTCTTCGGTCTTCTTCACGTGCATGCGACTTAGAACGCATGCACGGCCTCTTTTCTTCCGATCCATGCAAATCACGAACCCTTCAAAGACTCGTCAATGTTGCATGCCTCAGCCGAACTCCAATTTCTTCATTTGATGCATGCAAGGTCATTTTATATCATGGATGTCTTCTTTGTGGCCAGACGACCTCGTTGGAGCAATTAGATTGGCCGGAGGTGGTCGGACACTCTATTTCTATCCTCGGGGAGGTCTCTGGTTCGAAGGAAGCTCGCGGGTGGCAGTGGCTATGCTCGAGGATGAAGACGGACGCTGGGACGTTGGATGCGGTGATCAAAAACGTTCGACGGCTTGGATCAGATCGGGAGCGCGGCGGATTAGATGAGCGGTGCCGATCGTCCGCGAGATCAGATGAGCGGCTGGGATTCGCTCCGCGGAAAAATTCTGCATCCCACATCGAAGCCACGACCAGTTTTTCCGCGGTTTATCAAAGTTCCGCTCCCATCCTCTCTTCAGTTGAACTTTTCCCCTCCCGGTGCCGCCCCGCACCGGGTTCTCTCTGTGGGCGCGCTCTTGCGCCCACTCTGCCACTCGGGCGCGCGCTATGCGCCCTCTATGCACGGTGACACTCTTGGGGGCGCGCTCCTACGCCCCTGCCGCGCCCCTTCGGGCGTTCCCCAGGCGCCCATGCGGTGTGTTGGGTGCGCCCTGCCGCCCTGGCTCGCCCCACGGGTTCCCCCATGGGCGTGGTGCCCTAGCGCCCATGCCTTGGGGTTGAACCCTCAAGGTGCCTTGGCTGGCCATATTTTTGGCAAAGGGACAGAATGTTACATTGTCAAAAACAAAGTACTCCATATGAAAAATTCCCATTCTAAATTCCAAGCCATCTTCCTCTAAGCCATTCTTCTTCTACATTTTTCTTCTTCTTCTTAAGAATTACTCCATTCATCCTCAACATTTATTTATCACTTAGGAATGGAAATTCTTGAAGGTTCTTCATCAACTGAGCTCTTGAATCACAGCAAAGCTCCAATGAGCTTCATTGATCAAATCAGAGATCAATTGGATCTTCTTCACATTCACATGCACTAAGTGTTAGTGCATGGACTTCATTAATCCACTTCATCCACTTAGACGTTGTGGATGGATCCCTTTCATCTCCTCATGCATTGTGAAGACAATGCATGGTCTTCAAATAATGTTGTGACTTTGTATCCAGTTGATACAAGTTCTTTAAACTTTAAGAACAGCTCAACAATCGTCTGATTTTGTATGAGAATGTTTCAACCACAACATCCTATGTCACTTAGTGAATCTCCTAAGTGACATGCATCTTAGTACCATGGCCATTCTCCTTCATCACCATCACCATCACATCCTTTGTCATTCACATATTGAAACGCCTTGACATCCATCCATTCATTCCTTGACAACAACATACCTCATTGACAACAAATGCAACACAGTGCACTTCAATACCCCCCTTTGTATTTGTTGGCAATACACTAGAGCACATATGAATGAGTCAATATGTGTGCCAATATTTATCCCCCTTATTGGCAACCAAATGCAAAGGTGTGGTGTGGTTCTCTTCCAAAAATCTCTTCCTCCCTTTGAAAAGTATTTTCATGAAAAACACTGAGAGAGGGATGATGTCACATGTTCTCTTTAGCAAAGAACCTTTAGTAAATCAACTCTAAGTCTACTTGGGCTAACCCGGTGTAGAAAACAAGAGTGATATGACCAAGGAATTCAAAGCTGTCCATAATTCTCTACACATGTGAGATCATGCTTCAGGGGTTTGAAATTTTTCAGATATATAAATGAATTGCTAAATCCTACACATACTTCACCAAACACATTAGAAAGTTCAAGTTCAAAGATAAATCTCCCCCTTTCAACCATTTGACTTCAATCAATACTCCCCCTTAATTGTCTTGATGAATACAATTAAGAAACAAGGGATGAAAGTATGATTGGAATACCTTCACTTTTCTCAAGATGGTATTAAATCTTAGAATCCCATATTCTTATGATTGGCTCCCCCTCAAGGGGTGCACTCCATTCTGTCCAAACCATCCTCCAGTTGAGAATGATCATCATCTTCAATTCCCTGTAATGTTAGCACATGTAAATACAAGTTATTAGGGAATAAGATGGAACCTCCTTGGTTCATCAATGTGAACAACAAGGTTGAGAAGATTCTCTCAACCGAGATGTCCCATTTTCACCATTCTTCACACTTGCACATTTGATCTTCAATGATGTTGGTGCTGGTGTGGATCTCAATACATCTTCATGTGAAATCTTTTGTTTCCTTTTTGCCTTAGCAATTTCCAGTGCTTCATCTTCATCTCTTTGCAGTTCTCTGGCAAGTTGCAACTGATTTGGCCATATGACTAACAAGTCATTTGGAAGTGGGGCCTCAGTTTTGGAAATCCCACATGGTTCCTTTGATACTGTTAAGCCACCTTTCTTAGGCAACTTATTTTAAACCAATCCCTTCGGCTTCTTCTAGATTGATTGTCTGTTTGAGTGCAGTTGGCTTCTATTAAATTTCATGGATTGTTTACAAAGATCCATGGTATAGACATTCTTTCCACAGTAGAAGCACTTATTGGTGGTCCTTCTGGATGCATCACCCTTCTTGGACTCAGACTCCAAGGACTTCTCTTCATTTCTCAAACACTTCTTGGGAGAATTTACTACTTTCTTCTTGCTTCCCAAGGAATCTTTTTGAGCCAGGTTCTGTGATCTTTTCTTCTTTTGAGCTCTGGATACAGTTGGAGACTGACATGTATCTTTTTGACCACTTTTGTAATCATCCCAGATGTTGTCAAGTAATCCAAATCTATTTGCAGTAAACAGATGTCTCTGGACCTGTGGATGCTGCTTCTTTTCTTCTGGCTTGCTCCGCATTGGCATGGGCTTCCTTTGTGCTTTGACATTCAGTGGATTGTACCAACAGTCCTTTGCACAGTGCCCATACTTATTACAACACCAACACTGACCCACAAATCTTGACTTCTTCAGTCCTTCTGATTGTTGGGTACTTTTCATGAATTGCTGTGTTGTTTCAGGAGAGCATTCTTTCTTCACTGTCTTCATCCATACTTGTTTGGAATTATTTTTCCATCCTGCACTTTTTGTGGAAACACATTTAGAAACATGAGTACAAGATGGGATGGATGGTACCTTCTTTTTAGAAGATGTTTCCCTTTCATTAGAGGATGTCTTTCTTTTAGAATCATCCTTCTCAAAGCATACTTGAGTAGCAACATTTCTCCTTTCAGCTGACTGGGAGGCTTTGGCTTTGGGTGATTGCTGATTGTTCAATATCACCTCCAGTTCTAAGCATTTCATATTGAGGGAGTTCTTCTCATCCTCCATAGTTCTTAGCCTTCCTTCCCATTTCTCTTCCAGCTGATTTATCTGGTCTTCATGCACCTTATTGATTTCAAGCAATGAGTTGTCAAGCTCCTTCACCCTTTTTACTTTGTCTTCGAGTTGAGCATCTCTGACATTCATTGATACTCTGTGCAATTTTTCCAGTGCATGGAAAACTTCTTTGACCACAGTCTTAAATAATTCTTTCTCAGAAAGGCTTCTTTTCAATTATTCAGTAGTGTCTTCATATCTTTCATTTCAAAGCGATACTGTTTCATCTTTATCCTTCACCAGCCTTCTGAGAGTGTTGGTTATGCCAACCCTTTTAGCCAATTGGACTTCCAGAGAATTGGCTTCATCTTCTAGCTGTAATTTTTCTTCTTGAAGATCAAGGAGGCCTGTAGCTATACACATTGCCACTTCCTTGGGGACTGTCTTCTGAAGATATTTGATTGCATTTAGAAGATCATTTTTCCTTCCATCTTCATCACAGCTAGAGCAGGCTTCATCAGAAGAATGATAAAAGGAATTGTCATCTGATGTGACATTCACATTTCTTTCCATAGAAGGAGTTTCTCTGATTGCAACAACCTTCTTCTTCATCTTCTTTGCCTGTTTCTTCGTTCTATTTTTTAGAGTCTTGGCAGATATCTCCATTTGAGGCTGGTCACTCATTTCCTCAAATCTGCACTTCATAAAGACTCCCTTGGATCTTTTAGAGGTAACATGCCTTTGATACCAATTGAAGTTCCCAGATCATTGTGAATCACTGAGAGGGGGAGGGGGTGAATCAGTGATCCCTTAAAACTTTTTACTAATTGATTCTTAATCAATTAAACCTCTATGGCTAGTTAAAGCCTCGATCCACTCTTCTTGTATCTCTCACCTTTCATCGAATAATGTAGTAAATATAAAGGCACAGGACACAAGGATTTACAAGGTTCGGCACCAAAGGCTTACGTCCTTGTCATGTTGGTTATACACCCCAACATGGTTTCTTCCATTATAACTTGTCAGAATTACAATGGTCGATACAGAGTCCCACTGTATCTCTCCTGAGTCCCACAGGAGGGTCTTTATACTGCGTCCCACAGTGTTACCAGAGTCCCACTGGCCTGCTCTAGAATCCCACTGAAGACTTCTTCTCCCTGAGTCCCACAGGGTCTTCTCTTGGCTCCTCGAGTCGCACGAGTATCTCTTCTTCACTTTAAGATTCTTCAAGTATCTTCAGCAGTCTGGGATAAAGACTGATGGCCTTGCTCTGTACCTCTGATCACTTGTGATGATCAGGTCTTCTCGTCTTGCTCAGGCTTTATCACCTTCCTCTGAGGATGACCTAGCTTCTCTCCAACTACTGAATACTCAGACAACTGATGTATTTAACTTCAGTCTAGCCCAGTCTCAGTTCACATCAACTTCATGCACTGAGTTCATGGAAACTCTGCATCCTCATGCACTGAATACATGGCCTTCTCAAATCTCTTCAAGATCTTCAAGTCTTGGACAACTCAAATGCACACAAGCAGATTTGACTTGTTTACGTGTGCACATGAATGCATGCAAACATGCACTCCCCTTCTTCTTCTCGGTGCAATAAACCCATAAAGGGTGTAGTATCATTAAGCACACACCAGCTTCTCACTTCTTCACACACTTTATTCAATTTGCTTACACACTTGAATGTGTGTTATACTTTAGTGTGGATGTCCTCCCTTTTCTTCTTCTAAGTGTATACACACTTCTTAGTGCACACACCTAGGTTCGGCCCACTTCTTGTTTTGTTTGCACACACATTTTCTTTGTTCAATTTGCAAACACAAGATTGGCCTCTCCTTCTTGCACACCCCGAAGGGCTACGGCCTCTTCTTCAATTTGCACATACAAGTGCCAAAGGGTGTCTTCCTTCTTACACACACACACACAATGGTGTGCTCTTCACTTCACCCACTTGCACATACCCAAGCCAAGGTCTCGGGTTCTTACTTTTTCTTTTAATCTTCTTCAAAGTGTGCACTTCACTTATGCACACACTTGGTTCTCCATTTTGTACACACAAGGGATACAGCCTCCTCTTTTTCTTTTTGCACAAAAGGCACAAAATGCCACGGCCTTCACTTTCTTGCTTGCACACACTTGGCCTCGGCTTACTTCCTCTTCTTGCACACACACAAGGGGAAATGTGGCAACGGCCTTCTTGGCTTCTTCTTGCACACACCGGAACTCCCTTGTCCTTCAAAGGATGCGCGCAAGGTCTCGTTGCAAGGGGCAGTCGCGCAAGTGCGGGCTTCAACCGTGGGCGCGCAAGGTGCTGCGGCCCCGGGTTCTTCCTGCCGCGCAAGGGGAAGGCGCGCAGGGTTCTTCTCCAACCTCTTTCGCGCAAAGTATGCACAAAAGGATCCTTACGGAGCTAATGGGAGCTCCGGGCTTCTGCCGCACAAGTGATGCGCGCAGGGCTTCGACTTCGCGGGGCTAAGCGCTCTCACGGGACTCCGGATCTTCAACAAAATTTCACCAAGCACAATGAGAGCCTCACCTCTCTTTTTATAGGCAGAGACGTCTCGGATCATCCGCGTGCGATAAATCTTGAATCATGGAAGATTTCGGATCTTTAAAAAAAATTTAAATCTGGTTTCTATCCTCGGTTCACGCGGGTATTTATTTTCTTCGGTCTTCTTCACGTGCATGCGACTTAGAACGCATGCACGACCACTTTTCTTCCAATCCATGCAAATCACGAAGCCTTCAAAGCCTCGGCAATGTTGCATGCCTCGGCCGAACTCCAATTTCTTCATTTGATGCATGCAAGGTCATTTTATAGCATGGATGGCTTCTTTGTGGCCAGACGACCTCGTTGGAGCAATTAGATTGGCCGGAGGTGGTCGGACACTCCAATTCTATCCTCGGGGAGGTCTCTGGTTCGAAGGAAGCTCGCGGGTGGCAGTGGCTATGCTCGAGGTTGAAGACGGACGCTGGGCCGTTGCATGCGGTGATCAAAAACCTTCGACGGCTTGGATCAGATCGGGAGCGCGGCGGATTAGATGAGCGGCGCCGATCGTCCGCGAGATCAGATGAGTGGCTGGGATTCGCTCCGCGGAAAAATTCCGCATCCCACATCGAAGCCGCGGCCAGTTTTTCCGCGGTTTATCAAAGTTCCGCTCCCATCCTCACTTCAGTTGAACTTCTCCCCTCCCGGTGCCGCCCCGCACCGGGTTCTCTCTGCGGGCGCGCTCTTGCGCCCACTCTACCACTCGGGCGCGCGCTATGCACCCTCTATGCACGGTGACACTCTTGGGGGTGCGCTCCTACGCCCCTGTCGCGCTCCTTCGGGCATTCCCCAGGCGCCCATGCGGTGTGTTGGGTGCGCCCTGCCGCCCTGGCTCGCCCCACGGGTTCCCCCATGGGCGTGGTGCCCTAGCGCCCATGCCTTGGGGTTGAACCCTCAAGGTGCCTTGGCTGGCCATATTTTTGGAAAAGGGACAGAATTTTACTTTGTCAAAAACAAAGTACTCCATATGAAAAATGCCCATTCTAAATTCCAATCCATCTTCCTCTAAGCCATTATTCTTCTACATTTTTCTTCTTCTTCTTAAGAATTCCTCCATTCATCCTCAACATTTATTTATCACTTAGGAATGGAAATTCTTGAAGGTTCTTCATCAACTGAGCTCTTGAATCACAGCAAAGCTCCAATGAGCTTCATTGATCAAATCAGAGGTCAATTGGATCTTCTTCACATTCACATGCACTAAGTGTTAGTGCATGGACTTCATTAATCCACTTCATCCACTTAGAAGTTGTGGATGGATCCCTTTCATCTCCTCATTCATTGTGAAGACAATGCATGGTCTTCAAATAATGTTGTGACGTTGTATCCAGTTGATACAAGTTCTTTGAACTTTAAGAACAGCTCAACAATCGTCTGATTTTGTATGAGAATGTTTCAACCACAAAATCCTATGTCACTTAGTGAATCTTCTAAGTGACATGCATCTTAGTACCATGGACATTCTCCTTCATCACCATCACCATCACATCCTTTGTCATTCACATATTGAAACGCCTTGACATCCATCCATTCATTCCTTGACAACAACATACCTCATTGACAACAAATGCAACACAGTGCACTTCACAATGATTAATCTTATATTTACATGATGATAAATTACCTGACATATATAATATATTTTAAGAATATAGATGGTGTAAAAACAATAGAACTACAAAACAAGGTCATCACATCAGAATTATAATTAATTTAAATAATTAATGAATTACATTATGATGTGTTATTTCTTAATTGATGTATCTAATAATGTCTCTACAATGTACCATTGATTAATTATAGGAATAATAAATAGGTTCCTTACAATGATGATCTACACATATTAAGTGAACCTCAAAATGTGTTCATAAGAATCTTTGGGTACAATCTTTGCAGATCTCAGCTCTTTCATCATTCACCTTTTATCTTCATAATAATCACTTTAAGGAAGGGTTCTCTTTAATATCTCTACACATGGGAGGAGTAGAGGCAGAAAATTACTCCCCCTTCAAGAGAGCGTTCTAAGAGATGGAGATATCATGGGATTTGAGAGCGTTCTCTCTATATCTCATTGTGCATAACCATAATTAATATACCCTTTATAAAATAATATAATTTGATTTATATATAGTTTAGTTTAGAAGAAACTAATTACAGGTGTTGCATTATTAATTTATTAATCCCCATGGAACCCCATTCACATAATAATTATGATATTATTTTTTCTTGAAATGTTATAATCGCATGAATTAAATTAAAAAATTTCTGTTTAAAATATATATATATATATATTATTTATCACTATACCAAATTTTAGTCCTTCATTCCTCCACAATGTTTATAGGACCATGAATAATGGAAATTCATTAAATAAATACATATCACATCATTATTCTAAATTAAATTAAAATTACTATATTTTCACTAAATAAAAAAAATATTTATTAAATATTTGGATAAATAAATATTATCTCGAATAAATAGTGATGGAATGTATGTGATAAAGAATACCTGAAAGATTATTAAACCATATGTGGGGATAAAATTTATACAAATTTTTAAGCAATTTATTGTAGTATTATTTAACTATGATTGTGAGTACACTCTATATATGATCCTTTAGGCCTCTTTCTCATTGGTATTAGGCGAAGTAGCACAAATTTAAAGGATAGAATCTAGAAATGGAACAAGGAACTAATAGTGAAATATGATAGTTCTACGCTGATATAAAATGACATATGAATGGTTATTGTGTTGCATAATTTCATTATGATGACATTTCTAATCAATAAGGTTGTATGATGGTTCCATCAACCATTATTTTCCAGGTATTTTTCCTTGAAAATAAAGAAATCTATCTTTCCTATATAATTTTAGGTTCATAGATTTACTTAATATATTTTATTTACATCAATGGACCTGAGATATCATAATCTGTTAAATAAAAAATGGCACAAATACTTTATCACATAATTCATTAATATCTTAACTCACTGCAAATATATGTCATCACAGATTCTGTCAATACATCAAATTAATTGTGGTATAATACTCATTTATAATAATATTAAGGTATAAGGATCAATACACACATCTAGTCTCTACACATGATATCTTGTATCTGATTGGGACTTCAAATGATTTCATCTGACTATATGACATATTTTTAAGAATACATTTAGAGAAAATATTTGGTGTCATCATAGTGGGATCTTTTATAACTCATTCAGTGTTATAGTTTCAATTAGTAAATTATCATATACAATGAAGCACATAAGAATAAAAATTATGTGATAAGGATTTTATAAATATTCAAAAAAATAAATTCAATAGATTATGAAGTACTCATAATTGGGTTTAAGGAACCAAATAAAATATAAATTACTATCCTTTTACAAGTAATTACTAGAATTTTCACCTCTGTATGTGAACCACCAACTATCCAAGGTTGTTATATTAACTAATTTGTTCAATAGTCATCCTAACTAACCTAAAAATACATAATTAATCATTATAAGTGTATATATAGTGTTTCCTCTTACTCTAGATGGTCATAGTATCCAACAAATCAATAATATATATGACATCCAAAATTGATTTCTTTGATCATTATTAAATCCAATTCCTATTATAGGGGGTATCTTATTTACTCTTCTTGGGTTTTGAACAAATACAATTATAGATAAATTGATAAGGATGATTAAATATTAATTAATAAAGTGACAAGGATCATTGAAGGAATTAAAATATAAATGAAATTAAATCTATATGTCATTAATCAATCACTGAAACAATTAATCATAAATTGATCCCTTGAATATTAAAGATATTTCTCTAAAATTTCTATAACCATGTATAAAAAACTCATCCATAAATAATTATTATTCATTGTATATTCTATGGACACATACTAAATATCCTGAAATTCATCTCAAGGATTATCCTTTCTTAAATAATATATTTGTGGAATATTTATTTCCAAATTCAAATCCATATTCATTACTCACTCTTGATTCTTTGAAACCAAAATGTTATGTCCCATGGTTTGAAATTTTAGTAGATTTTATATTTTTTTAGGATTTTAATAATGGAGGAAAAATATAAATATAAAATTTATCATAATATAATTTTGAGAATTCTATTTGATTCAAAACATTAATTTTAAAAATGGTTGTTGATTTGGAAAGTGTTTGAGATGGTTGTTTTTCTCTCTTGTTCCGAGTATTTGAGAATATTACATTTTTTTATTTATTAAAATATTTTATAATTAAATAATTTTGTTTAACTAAATTTTTTTAATCATTATAATGATTATGTGAATTTATTATTAGAATAGATGAATATTTTATTCCATGTCGGTTAATTTAAAAAAAAATTCTAAATGTGAATTGAATATATAGGATGTATTTGCAACAATTCACATCTTTTTTACGTATTTTATTATATGTATTCCCTTAAGATGGAAAGGATTTAAAGAAGTATTTTGGTATTTTGTATTGATGATAATGCGAAGGAAAATGTTAAAAATGGTTAGATTAGTGGTTAGTGATTGTCATAATTGGATTCATGGATATCCTTTACTTTGTGTTTTGGTAAACGGATAAAAATTATCATCACCAAATTTATTTGTATAAATATTTCATTATTTTGAACCACATGATGGATAAATTATTATTAGTAATATAATAATATGGTTTGATAAAGGATTATAAATTTCATTTTGAATAAGAGGAAGAATATAAATTATTCTGTTAGTATGATTTATTTGAAAAAATTATTTGAATATAATAATTATGGAAATATTAATGTCAATGAATAATTAATATTTGAGGATTTTTAATTAGTTTATTATTGTGAGAAAATAATGAATATAAATATAAATCTTTCATAGTATAAATTTATTATATAAGTAAATGAAAATAAATTAAAAGTGAAAAAATATTGAATGACAATGTTAAAATGTAAAAGTAATTGATTATAATTTTATATGAATCAAGATTTCTATTTGTGTATTTTTTAAATTTTATTTATGATGAAAATAATTTTTGATAAATTATAATAGATAATTAATTGAATTTTTTTAAATAATATAGTGTGAATTTAGAGATCTGAATAGTGGAAACCTATAAAAAAATATATTACAGGTGGGAGGCTGAAATTTTAAACCTTATCATGGGTTGTTCTAATATTTTATTGGAGTTATGATACTTTTTTGGAATATGTATGGAAAAATTGGAGGGGGATGTATAATGAAGTGGTGGAAAATTAAATGAGGTATTTCTATTTATATATGAGACTATCCCACATTCATGAGTAAGATATCCATTTCAAAATGACTTAAATATGGTTGTGTGAATTTTACAAGGGTCATTACATATTGGAATGATGTGATTAATCCTCTAAAGTGTTCTATGAAAGATGATGTTTTGGATATCCAATGATTATATTACACAATGATGGTGATGGTGAAACTCAAATTTATAATTAAATCCTTGATAACATCTCTAGTTTGATTAGAGAAAAGTTTATATGTGAAGGAATACGGTGGATTACTGGGGTTGATTTAATGGGGTATTTAAGATGCATTTTTCATGGAATGAGGTGGTTGAACTTTTGTATGCCTATTATATGAGGCATGATAATGATGTGATGAATTACTCCCAAAGATATAAATTTATAATTTATATTGGTAGTATAATTTTATAATATATATATTTACATATGTGGTGTGATTTTATTATATAGTTTATGGTTATGTTTTTTTGGTCTAAGTGGAATAATGAATAGATGATATGGGTATAAGTATATTTTGGATATATTAAAGTGATGTAAATGATTTAACAATTATTGTAGTAGTGGTTTTTGAAATGTGGTGACATTGGCGGTGGTGGTGGTGGCAGTGTTGGGGTTGATTACATGACAAGAAATATTGGATATACAATGTCTTTGGATGACCAAACAAGTTAGTGGTGGGATATTTACTAAGGTTGGGGGACAAGGTAATATAGTAGGGTTTTATGTGGGTGGAAATCAACATAGCCATTATGGGTTGTGTTGTGGAGTGTCCATAAGGATGGGAACATAGAAAACTAATGAGTGTCCCAATTGGTAGATAGTGACACAAATTATAGATTTAGATGATTAACAAGAACCACACATAGGAATTATTAATTTATTATTGATGTGTTATAGTATGTTACCTATTTATTGATTTCCACATAGTTTTTGGGAAACTATATTAAGGTCACTCGGAATGGGTGACAACATGATAATTTCATCGTTAGGTCCCTATGGGTGGAAAATTGCATTGATGTGGATTATTTGTGGTTGTTATTATCATACTGGTTATATAATTTTGTGTCAGTAATACTTTAAGAGTTTTTGAATGTGTGATTATGTGTTATGGAATAGATGTTGTTGGATAGTAGACATCAAGGAGATGTTTGTGTTTTTTTTGTTTTTTTATTTATTTCATACATGGATGAACATTCATATTTCATTCATAGGGACACATGAGAGTCTTCGGAAATAATAAAATAAATATATTAATATTCTCATACATCCTTTATATATATATATATATATATATTATGTTAATAGATATGGTGGTGGTTTCAGGAATCAATAGATTTTGACACATGAGACTTCTTTATTGGATGAATATAGAATTATTTCTTAATTGAGTTATATATAAGTATGTAGTCCTTCTAGTTATTATTCTAGTTTTTTACATAAATTCCTTGAAAAAAATTTCACATTTATTTTGGATTGTATTTTTATTCATACTATTCTTGGTGTCAGGGATATTCCATTGAAAAAAGAAAATGTATTCCGTATATCTATGATAATGTATCCTTGGTATTGGTCACCAAATTGTGGAATATTGAAGGCATGCATCGATATTCACACTCAGTCCCTTTTCATTCTATGGTTGAGTACTAAAAAACGGGGTTTGGGAAACATATTGGTAATAAAAAGCCTTTTCTAATATCTTATGATTATGGATATATATGATAACTAAAATATTATTATCTTGTATTACAAACAATATTCATAGTCAACCTACTACTAATAAGCATAACCATCCAAAAATAAATAAAAAATAATGACTCAGGTTCATACCTACAATAATACATTATATATAGAAAAAATCCATGATAAAATTTAGTAGGTGATTGTATCCATTTTATGGAATAATAGGGGTATTCTAAGTCAAGACCCATTTCCACTAACCAAGTTTACATATATATATCTAAACTAAAATTTCAATTCCAAATCAATGAAATCCTACTCATTTCCTATAACAAACTAAAATATAAAATCCACTCTAATATACTTTATCAATTTCCATACTAGAATCACCTTATAATAATGTAAGGAATTAATTATTGAGAAAACTCTATATTTTTAGTAAAATTAGTGCAAATAATTTGACTACCATGGTAATATTTATAGTAAATAAATCTCATATCTTTTTAATTTTTATGAATTTTTTTAGAGTCTTTTGTCATTATATGAATATTTTGTAATTTTTCAATCAAATGGGGAATTGTTTTATTATTTCTAAATCATTTAATATGTTTTATATGGTTTTATTATAAATAAAAATTTAAATTTTTATTAATTTTAATTTTAGACAATGTAAATTTTTTTAAAATGAGTATTTCAAATAACTTCTAGAGTTAATTTTTTTCAATTTCTAGAAATTATTTTTTTTATATATAGTTAAAAATACTGATATTTAAGAAAATAATTATGTAGTATAATTTATTTATAAAATGACATTATATTTTGGATAGGTTCTGAAATTCAATTAGTTAATTTTGATTAAACATAACTTAATAAATTTTCTTTTAATCAACATTACACGTGATTCTAGTATAAAAACTTTTATAATAAAAAATGAATTTTATGGAAAAAAATTTCTCTCACATTTTTAATCTTTTATTTAACTTAATTTTTTACTTATATAAATTTAATTTTTTAAAACTGGATAAATATTTTGAATAATTACTTCCCAATATATTAATTATTATACATTCATTTTTAGTCATTATGAAAAGTATATTTTGTAAAAAAAGTCATTTATTAGGGTAAGAGTTAAAACTAGTTAAAAATATTAAAACTAAAATGATAAGGGTTAAAAATACATAATGTTTTTATAAATCCTATTTTATGTTCATATTTTTACACTATAGTAACTACTCGTCTAAAATGGTAGATTTTGGATCCATTTAGATTGAGTAAGACATGTTTATATTTCACTCTTTTGAAAAATTTCAAGTGTGTCCTCAATCTTATATAAAAAAGAAGCCCCCTATAATATCTTCTTCAAATTTCAGGAGAATACTATCGTAGAATATACCTCCACAAATATTTTACCTAATATACTCTCCAAATCCAATAGCTGAATGTATTATTCTAATACTATCCTAAGAAATATTTAGGTATAAACATATAGATGTTTCCCAAAGAAAAGGCATATTTCATAACCAAGAGTTTTTTTATTTCTTCTTTTACCACCTCTAAACTAGTAACAACTCATGATTTTATAAATTTTTTTATTCAAATATATTGAACTTCTTTGATATCTTGTGTTACACACAATTGCGAGTTTAAGAGAACCATGATATAATATTTAAAATTTTATTTTTTCAAGCTATGAAATAAGAGGGTAAGAATATGATAAAATAAATTATTAGTTATAAAAAATCTACCTTCTTGATATAAATACTTAGTGAGTAATCCATAAATTTTTAGTAATTTCAATTTATTTTATAAAATTATTTTTTTCAACAATGTTTTTGTGTGTGATAATATTGGAATTAAAATTATGATATCTTAGAAAATATAGATTATAAAATAAATTTTTTTAAAAAAAACCAATATCAAAATTATGTTTGGGTTAAATTATTTTAGATTTTTTGAAAAGGTATATTTTCTAGTAAATTGTGAAAATGAAAATTTTATTTAAAATATAATTTTACATTTTCATATAAATAATCGCAATTATTTAAATATTATTTTCAATTTAAATAATTATTATTTAATTAAATATAAAATAATTAGCTTCATTTTAATCAAAATTATAATTTTTTTTTTGTTTAAGTAATTTTTTTTCATAAAAATGCATTTGTTAAAAAACTTTTTTCCATTTCATTTGATAAATTCATAATAAAAGTAATTTATTACACTTCATGAAATTTAATATTAAAAAATGGATTCAATATTTATAATCCATCTGTTCAAATTTATTATAAATCCCCCATTTTTTCAAAATGAATAGAAAACATGGTAAAAATTATCACCTCGGTAAAGGGTAAATAGGTAAAGATTGACTAAAACTATGTGGTAAGGCTATAATTTTTCAATTAATTCATATTTGAGGAAGTAAATTATACCATTGTAACCATAGTATCTATGTATATTTTATTAATATAAACCCTTTTAGGAAATGGACTTATATATTATTTAAAGGAATGGAATTGACAAAATGTCACTCTCTTAGTTTTAAATATCATTTATGTGTTCAAATATGGAAGAAATTTTGATAATAATACATATTAAAATTAATTATATTCATAATTAAATAATATACTGGATTTTATTTTATTTATAATAAGTGAGAATTAAATAATTACCATAAATACATATAATGTAATGATGTTGTAATTATTGAATTTATTGGAAAATAAAATAAAAAATTATAAGTATATATAATTTTTTATAATTTGAGATCATTAATGTGATAAAATAATTATATATATATAAATTACATGTTGGGAATGTGTTAAAATATATTTTTATAGTTATAATTATTTTTTTTATGTTATTAATGTCAAAGTAATGAATAATGTCAAAATAAAAAAATGATATTTTATAAAAATAATAATTAATTAATTAATTTAAAAATCATTAAAATTTTAAACAAGGAAAAATGGAATGTTATATCATCTATTACGTCATCAATTATCCATTTATCTATCAACATTTACATTATTTTTAATATTATAACCTTTGAAGATGGAAAAAATTGTTACCACAATAAATTTTAAAATATGTTAATTAAAACGGTAAACCAAAATATGTGGTTTGAAGTAGTGTTAAAACCAAAAAGAAATAATTTTTTGATGATATTTAAAGCATATCATATACTATTATATAATTCATTAATTTTTAAATGTAATTTCGTCTAAAATAATCGTATTATCATTTAGTTTTTGTAAGATATTTCAAAAGATCCCCTCACCACAATTACAATAGGACATCTCCTTCATCACTTCATTACAACAAATTTATCATTATACTTAATACATCCTTTGAAAAAGTCTATTCCACACATCCTGAGACTCAATATAGAGGTTATGATATTTCAAAAAATAAATCCACTGGTAAGTTTATTGGTGTTTCAGAGGACTTATTTCTAAGAAGAGGTAGTCTTTATAACATATGAATTTCATTTTCTACAATTCTTTACATCCTATAAATCAATTATATTTAGAATATAATATTATATTAAGTGTAAAATGTATTATTAAATTTCATAATTATTACTAAAACACCATTATGAACACTCTTTCTCCTCAAATAATAAGTTAATGTATTTCTCGTGTGTACGTAAGGTTACCCTCACCGTGTAGTGATAAAATTCATTTACCATCACCATATTTTAGGGATGGTAATTATGATGGTTTATATTTTTATAAATTAAATATATAAACAAATTAAAATTATTAATTGATTATATCATTTCTAACTTCTTATCATTAATTCATTTGAGAAATTATAACATCGATTTTTCCAATGTATGGATTATTGTCTCCACAATTCGATGTTATTAGTTTTTCATTTATATTTCACATGTATGGTATCATGGGTGAATTTTAGGAATATAAATGATATATACTATATAATAACAATTATATAAATTTGAATTATTATTTACCCTTCTTTAATTCAATTAGTGAAAAATGGAATCATTTTTCATGTGTACGTACAACATACCATCTCCATGAACTATGAAATTTAATTTTCTACCTATAATTTTTATGAATGAATATAAATATATAATTAATATATATTATATTTATACCAATAATAAAAATTCTTTAGATTAATTTACCATGATCAACTTATAAGGACTTGAACTACAAAACTGAAACATGCCTGGAAAATGAAGCCGTTATTAACTAGAACACTTATTTTAATAAAAAAAATTAATAAATGGATTTCAAGAAGATATAAATAAATAACACATGGTAATATAGATATATTTTTGTCAAATTAAGGTATAATAATTCCATATTTATTATACATGATGTTTTAACTTGAATGAGGAAATGTGAGTTGAGGGTTTATTTCAAAATATCATCATTATTAGGGATTGTTTATATTTATGTCACAACAAGGAACTATTTACGTTACATAACCATTTTTTCAAAAAAAATCATAATATTTTTAAGTTATAACATCTATGTATATAATATGAAACAAAAATTATTTCCCTCATGTTTGTTGAAAAATGGATTGTTTACTAATGTGTGAATGCATATTACCATCTCTAAGTTATAAAATAATTAATTTTTCATGACCATATTTCATATTTGGATAAAAAATTATAATTAATTTATAAAAATTAAATAATATCATGATTATTTTTGTCGAAACAAAATTATCTTGATTCACTTAACCATAGTCAACCTATCAAATTCATTTTTGAAATGTGAGTTGAATATCATCAAAACATATGACATGAACACATTTTATAATGAAATTCAATACAAAATAGTAATAAATTAAATATAAGGAATTATAATGTTGAAAAATATCATTCATAAAGTATGTAATTAAGATAGGCTAATTATTAAGGAAAATAAATAATGTACAAGATGAGTCAGACTCGAGTTGAGGGACACATTACGATAAGTCATCATTTTCAATGTTTTAAAGATTTATTTTCTACATATTTTTTATCTGTATTCATATACATAAAATTGTGTTGTGGATGTATTTATATGAACATAAATGAATCATAAATTTAATTTTATGTATATTTTTTCTTACATTCCTATGATTCAAAAGAAATATTTTTTAAAATTTCATGTTGAATGTTTTGAATTTATTTACATAAGGGAAAATTAAATGTTGTATTTTAAATTATATCAATAAGCTTCCTTTTCTAGGCATCATGATCATTATTATTTTTTTTATTAAACTCAAATATTCTTATTTTTCTCATAATTCCCATTCTCCCATTTTTTTTAAATTTTTATTCTTTTTTAAAATACAAAGGATTTAAAAGGAAAGGGTATTTTGAAATTTGAAAGTGTTTTTTATGTGGTTTCAAATGTGTTTTTCAAGCGATGAAAGATGAAATGAGAAACCATAAAAAAAAATTTGTTATGAAAATGATACTATATATATATAGTTGATGGTGTGTGATCATAATAAATATTATATGACGGGTGATCTAGTTATAGATTATATGATGGGAGAGTATGACATAGCTCTCTAATTTATTGGATAATATTCAATTTCCTCTAGTGAAAGAATTGTGGAGACAACTAAGGATAATTATTATGTGAATAAAAATGGTCTCTAAATATGTATAGAACTAGAGAAAAGTTGTATTATTATAATAATATAAAATTCCATCAAATGGTTCAATATTTTTTCAATGGGTTTTAAATTTTTTTTAAGAGACAACAGATTCCTAATATGCATATGATTTATTTCATATGCCTAAAAGGTAATGTGGTAAGTGTAAGAATTTTATGGGTTTTATGTTTCTCAATTTACTAACGTATTTCTTTCCTTTATGTACCATACAGATATTTTTATATTCATACAATGTTTCAAATTTTATTCAATATTTTTAATGATTTATAGGAATAAGAATGAAATTATTGGTTGAATGATTTTATAAAGATTGTCATTTATATTCATGAATTTAGAAATCTTTTCATAATGTTTGTGATTTCAAAATTTGTGAGGAATATTTTTCAATGGATTCACATGATCCTCCTCTTTTTTTGGAGTAAATGTTGATTTCATCCAATAGTACCACAATGAAATAAACTAGGTACTAGTGTATAATACTATTAATTAATAATATAAACACAGTAAGAACATTTATTAATTGAAAATAAATAACAATATAATAATAGTGGGTAAACCTACTCTTGAAAGTTGTATTTTTTATTGTAGGCACCTTGAGCCTATGTTGGTGATAAATTTATTGATGATGAATCTTTGAGAACCACTTCGCCAATTTTAGTTTTTTTATAAAATCATAAATTCAAGGAAATGGATAATTATTATTGAATATTACCGTATTGAAAATTTTGTAAGAAAGATATAGTTGAAGGGGGAAATTGGACTTATTTTAAAAGAGGACTGACACTTCCCAAGGTGAAAAATTGAGCTAAATAGGACCCTTAGATAATAATTCATTCAAATAACTTTTTAAATACTTTAGATGTTTTGTTCTATGTGGTATGAAGGGATAAAATTATTCTAGGAACCTCATACCATGTCAACAGAAAAATCAGCATCCCACACCAATGAAAGTTAAGAAATGAATGATGGAAAAACAATTTGAAACTTCTCCACTTCTAGAGGAAGATCAACACATAAAAAACCTATTATGGATCAAAGGAAAACATGTATATCATCCTTAAAAAATCTATAAGAAGTGGTATGGATCAATTCGTCTTTATTCCCCCTTCACCCACAAATACATGAAACACCCCATCAACGGTCTTAAAGGATACCTTTCGAAGATAATACTCAATATGCACCATTTCAGAATCAAGATAATTCATCTTAATAATTAAATCTATAGTTTTAATATCAAGAAAAAAAATTCCCCAAATATTCATGAATTCCGATAATAAAATATCCCAAGATGTGAACCAAATACCCTTCTCTCTCTTTGTCCAAACAAGCATAAAAATCTCCAAAACATAGATAATGAGAACCATATAATTATTTAAATGTTTTGATAATATAGATATATGTGAAATAATGATAGAAAAAATACCAAACAAACTAGTCTTTATAGATTAAGTAATGGTAATGATACCTCTCTTGGTCGTAGGACCCATATTAGCTTCCCCTGGAGACTCATCCAGTATGTGAATAAGTTTTTTTTAAACCATATGGTTGGAACCACTATTTTTTTAAAGTATTTTATATCACCATATATCCACTTTGTATTACTGATCTCATACCACTAAATTTTATTTTTGAACAAATGGAATGATATTTTCAATTGAACTAAGTTTCCATAAGAGTTATTCATCATTAGTGTCGCTTTATAAAATAATATTGTGTTCCAAAAATTACCACATTTCAAACAAGTTCATTTTCTTGTTCAAGATACTAGAGAATATGTATAAGAATTATGTTTTTGAGATCCACCACTATGGTTTATACTATGATTATCATCCTATTACCTCCTCCAATTAGTGTGACCACTCAAGATTTCATCGTTAGTAGGAGGAACTAGTTTGAATCCCGAATTAAAAAAAGAAATATTATTCCATCAAAGGTCTATCTAGAAAAATAGTATAAAAGGTGATCCTTATAAGGAAAACCTGATATTGGATATCTACTCCAAGACCCAAATCAATGATTTATGATTTAAGATTCTCATTTATATCAACTAAGTGGTTAAATGAACCAGATCAAAAAAATTGTTGGCATACAAGGTCATTGATTGATAATTTTATAGTGGTTTATGGAACTCTACCGACTTAGAAAAAAACCATCGATACAGGAAATAATTTCATATTAAAAAAGATGTGATGACCTTATCAGAAAATGCCACATTCATACTATACATAAAAAATTAATCCTTATACCTTCTACTAATTACTTCATAATTTAAGGTATAGAATTTCAGCTAACATGAATTTGGAATCTCTAAGAACACAAAGTTTTGCTGAAAATTTTTCAACAACTTTTCCACCTCATGAGGATCATTATCAAAAGGATAGTGGATAGTGGGAAACAATTACAAGACATCATCCACGGTATCATCCCATGGATTTAAAATCTATTCACCCTTAATAGTAACAACAGATGTTACCTAGATGAGAGCTTGAATGAGACACACAATAATCTCTACAATGTTCTGATCAACTAGAGGGTTTTTTATGATGGTTCATCAGTATCTCTGAAATGATTTCATCTCAAAATTTTTAATTGGGGAATGGTTCTACACATCATCCATAGACTGAAAATATAACATATTTAAATAGACAATATCATATCAAATCAATGAAGTAGAGTTTAATTCAGAATGAAAAATATCAAATGAGAGCACAAGAAAATGTCCTGAATCAGATCAGGTTACTCTAAAAATAAAATTTTTCAAACAAAAAATGTTAATTTAAGTTACATAATAATGATTTATATATAGGAACATGCTAACAACCTTCCCATTATGTACTATAAGTCATTTCTCTTATCTAATAGACATCGCAAATTGCATACACACAACAAGTATGGACACAAATATCCTTTTATAACAGTTTTCACAAACTGACCTCAATATCCGGCCTAGGTGGTACCCCAATCAATTCATAAATGTCCTGAAGGGAATTTACATTCCTCAAAGACTAAGTATTAGAATATTGGCATCAAAAAATAAGGATGTAATGATTTTGTCTACAATAATCACTCATTAAGACAATGATTATGATATAAAAAATAAATAGATAGTATGAAAACACTCCTCAAGAGAGAAAGTAACACAATAAGGTAAATAAATTTCCAAAAATTGTACTTCAACCCACAACATAAGATAAGAATAGGAATACATGATCCCAATTTTTTTTCAAACAAGTTAATCACATGTTAAATTGGTCAAAACTGACTCCTTTGTCTCACTAATCAAGAATATCCAATACCACCCAGATGGTTCTTTCTAATCTAGGGCCATGTAAAAATGAAATAAAAAATCCATGACTAAAAAGTTAGGGTTTGATAATAAACTCCTATTAGGATCTTGCGAATCATTTCATAACTAATCTATAATATATAAACAGTCATTTTTTAGTTTAAAAAAAATCCTGGCATGGAAATATTTACATAGGTCTAAACAGAAAATTATTTTAAAAACATTTCAATGGAAAATATAAAATAGGTTTTACAGTTATTATACATAAATTCATGAAGATTTAATTAACATTATCAAAAATAGGAATGTGTAATCATGTGAATTATAATAGGAATTGATCAAAATTTCAATCAAAAAGAATAATGTAAAAATCATATATAATTATATCACCCTCATAAAGAGTCTTGGGGTTATGTTGGTAGAGGGATTCTCAAAAATCTCAGTGAAATATTGATTTAGGTGTTCACAAATTTCCTATATTCCAATAGTATATGGAATAGAGATAATACCAAGGAATAAAATCCCTAACATTATCATATTTTAGTTATTATTCTCATCATCAATCTATTTCTAAGAAAATCTACTACATTCTTGGAATGTGTTCTTCTCACCTAAATACCAAATACCCCATGTTACTAAAGTAATATATCAATATTTCATGGAGATATTGAGAATTTAATTCAAACTCTTACAATAGAGTCAATCATTTCAAATTATCCCCTTGTTCATGTCCAATAACATTACATTTTATTTCCAAAATCAAGATGAATTGGTTTTTTTTAAAACATGTAATTTTTTTCAAATAATCCCATTTGAAATCATAAAAACATTCCCTGTTATTTTATATAATCAAAATAATTCTTTAAAAAATACAGTTCAAATCAAGACCATTTTTTAAAAAACAACACTATATTTTCAAAAGCTATTGTCAAGGGATTTCATCACACAAAAAATTCCATTTAAAATAATATTTCATGAGGCTCAATTAACGCTTCAAAAAATATTTAAATTTTGTTTAAATTAAAATATCATTAATGGTTTCAATTTATAGATATTTCCTAATGAAATCACCTACCACAATACAGATTAACAACACCCACAAAGGATCAACCAATGGAGAATTATGAAAAGAACAATTATGTGAGATTCCTAGAAACAAACATAATCACTATAAGACCCATGAAAACATGATGATATATAACTATTGAAGAGAAAAATATATTATTTATGTTTTAAGAATGATCAAATGATATTGTACTTACTAGATGTGATCCATTTTACAAACCATAACTTTTATCTATAATGAATTAATGTTGGGATATCGAAAATCATCTCTAGGGAGCCTCCATGGACAAAACGATAAGATTAGGGTTGACTAGGAGTATTTTATAATTTAAAATAATTACCGTTCAAATTAAATTAAGAAAATAGTATAATAAAGTTATTATCGCAGGGTTCGGATGCACAGTTCTAAATACCATGTGTCAAATGTTCAACACATACTAGGATAGTAGAAAGATCCAATTTTTTTGCTGCATGGTTTGAAAAACCATGAACCAACAATGTACCCCTACCTAGGATATTGGAAGTGTTTTTATAGTTTTGATACAAGGTTTGAAAAATCATGCACCAAATATGTTCCCCAATTTCACCATTGTACAAAATATGAGGGGTGAGACACAAGGTTTTCACTACCATGAACCCTCCTATATATCTATAAAATCAAGATCCTAGTTTCATGGGCTATCCTTTATGTTTTCCCCAAACCATGTTCCATTGTTTCATTGGGCTAAAAAATTCTAAAAATCTCTAAATATAACCCAGATCAACCCAAATAATGTTATAAAGAATAGATTATGAAACCCAATGGATATAAATACTTGAATGTGGATGTTGGGATGTTTTAGGTTATTATAATATTACTAATTAATTTTCAACATTCTTATAAATTACAATATATTGCTAAATATAATAGTGTTCATATTATTTAAGGTATTATTCATAAATTATAATTTCAATTTTTATATTGAATTCCATATTCATTAAATATATTTAAACTATACCAAAATAGATTTGTTTTATATTTTTCAATGGATTAAACAAATATTAAATGTATGACATTAATATAATGTAAATTTTATTCATTATCAACATTACATATTCATATATTGAGAAATAAAAATGGATTTTATTTTATAAATTATCCTATATTTTATTATTATTTTTTTAATATAAGAGAAACCCAAATGATTAAATATTATGTGTTTATGTTTTTTATATAAATATAGTATTATAATTATATTTTATGAAAAATCCATAAAATCATGACTAAATTATAAATTGTTTATAATTAATTTATTTATGAAATATTCATAAATTTATATCTCATTTCCAAAAAAAATACATTTTTCATTTTTTTCCATATTTTTTATTATTTATGACTATAAATGGTTTATAATATTAAAAAATATATTTTTAATTATAAATTCTTTAAAAGTACTCTTATATATGTCATAACATGTATAAAACTATTTTCAAGTTCGGTATGAAATTAGTTGTGTTCAAAGAGAGATATGGTTTTTAGGGTTATAAGATTTATAATAAATCATTATTAAGATTTATATCTATTTGGTTATAAGGTTACATTGTAATTATGTTATCATTTGACTATATATCGGTAGAAATTGTGATTTTCAATAAGACTTTTCACTTCCACAGATGCCTAGGTCCATTTCAATAATTTGGACTGGATACTTGGAATTTTATACATGGCATTGAAGAGATTTTTGTTTAATGAGATTATAACATTTTATATAAAATGATTTCATGTATGTCTTGCATGATCACTACTTGGAAATTCATAAAAATAATTTGAATTTATTTTTAAGTAAGTATCCTAGATATTATGTGGTATATTGTCTTATTAATTAATATATTGAAAAATATTTGTTTTCTTAAGGTATAGAATTGAAAATTAAATCAATAAAACTGTAAATACACTTTTGGAATACATAATAATATTTTTTGATATATTAAAAACTCCTCAAAAAATAAAAGGTGTAACATTCACTTTAAATTGAACATACTCAATTAATTTTATCTTTTTATAAAATAAACTATACAATATAGGCACCAATAGATTATATTATTCTTATAAATGAGAATATCGGAAACT
Organism: Viscum album; assembly: GCA_963277665.1. Lineage (NCBI taxonomy): Eukaryota > Viridiplantae > Streptophyta > Magnoliopsida > Santalales > Viscaceae > Viscum > Viscum album. The sequence goes on from OY728121.1 coordinate 1,772,178,691, forward strand.
ATAAAATTTTAGATACCATATAGCAATGTTATATTTAGGTTATACTTCAGTGGGTAACCCTAAAAATGGGAAACAAGGGTAATGGATTTGGGACAGTCCATGTGGTGAATTTGTGTAAGGAATTTCACCTCAAAAATACAAGAGTCATGTATTATAATATTTACAGTATTCCTAACATGAAATGTACTTGAAATGCTACTACCTTGATAACCTAGCCAATACCGACATAGCCTGATGGGTGTTCTGGTACCCCATGGGATGGAGATAAGAACCTGACATCATACAAGATAAAGGTGGGAAATGGTTTTCCACATAAGTAGTGGAAGAAACATATACAAGTATATATTCTTAGAGGGAAATTTCATAGAGATAACAATACCATAATTTAAGCATGTATATACACCTAAAGTACAACCACACAGTACCAGAAGGAATATGATAAGCAACATAAGTCCCAAATGAAACACCACTCCAAGTCTAGGAGATCAATAACCACCACCGACATGTGGAAATTTCCCATTTCTTGAACCTAGAATAATGAAATTTGAAAATTTATGAAGGAAAAGGTAGGGTTTGAACTAAAATTCAAGTATGATATCACCAAGTGTTCAATAAAAAGATTCCAAAAAGGTAATCATATTCATGATGTATATTTTAAATAAAATATGAATGGAAATACAATTTCATATTAAAAATAAAAATCTTTTACATTTACTTTTATTGAAACATTTTAATCAATGAATTAATAATAATTTTATATAAAACAAATTATAAAATTCACAAGTTATGAGTAAAATAGTTCCATAAAATGTTGGCACATATATCATAAAAAATATGAACACAAACAAGGTCATGTCAACTAATTTAATATAGTTATATGTTTTGGGATCCTCACACACTCAAATATGTGATCATGAAAATGTACACACACATCCCTCAGCAGTGGACAAAGAAGACTCATTTTCATTGCACTAGTGGTAAAATATTCCAAAGTAAATTTTTTATTAGAGTTGTAAAGAGTGGATATTTTACTAGGGAATTCCCATCCTAGCGTGTTTTCCCCAAATAAAAAACTAACTACCCTGGATCTCATGTTTTCAAAAATTTAATCAATCATAAGAAAATCATTTCAAAAATGTTTAAAAAATAATTACTCCATTTCATGTTTCAATATACCAATTTCCATTTTCAACCAAAAACATTGGTTTTGAATAATTTTTTTCTTTTTTAGGATGAAACTAATAATAGGTTGTTATAAAAAAAATTTAGTCCAATTTTATCAAAATAAATTTAGAAACAAATTTTCAAAAATTCCACAAAATTCAAATCTCTCACAAATATCCAATTCCATTAGAAATGGGGGTTTTCCCCATAATTTTGATACCAATTAAAATAAAATTATAATTAAAGATGAGTTTTACAATTTAATTAAAATAAATATAATTGAAATAATTAAAATAAAAGGTCTATAACATGGAAAATATCGATGAAACAACATACCATTATCACAAAGATTAAGTACCACAATGCGCACAATGGGAATTTCCAATGAAAAATATTAAAAATAGAGATCAATGAATAAAACTAGGATTCATGATCCAAAAAATTGGTTTAGATCCATAAAACACTATAGGATCAAACAAAATCAATGGAGGAAAGATAGAGAGTTAGAGAGTAGAAATTGGTGAATAACACTTACTATAGAGGAATCGAATGATGAAAACCAATATTCAAAGCACTAATGAATAGGTTTAGAAGAGCCAAAATGGGTTCTTGTGAGCTCTAAATACCTATTATTCCAAAGACAATTGTGAGATAAGGTATAGGGGGAGGATAAATAGGGTTTTGTGATTTTTAAAAATAATTTTTAGAACAATATGAATTGGCACGCACAGTTAGCTGGACAGGGCAACATAGTTTGTCAAACCACGAGCCCTAATAGTGAACCCCTATGTTAGGGTATGTAGTTTCTACTAGGAGAGTGCAAAGTATGTAGAAACATGTTAAAACCAAAAAACACCCACTATATTTGTTTTCACGGTTGTCCTTGGGTGGATGCAATGTTTGTAAAAACCATGCGCCAACAGTGCATGACTCAGATTATAAAATATTCAAATTGCATCCCAAAACATCATGAGACAAACTATGACTAAATCATGATTAAAAAGGATCATCAAGTATTACCAAAAAATAGAAAAATGATTTAAAAATATCCCAACAATGGAAACCTTTTCACTAGAAATTCAGTCAAGAAGTCTCTATGTAAAAAAGATAAGGCCACGACACTCTTATCAGTGCATGGCTCTCCCAAATCTACAATGAATGATAATTGTAATGCCATAGAACTATAAAAAAATGTATCATAATCCGAAAAAAGTACATTTTTAATAATAAACTATCATAACCAATTTCTTAGTCATAGATAAATCCAGCTCATTGTCAAGATCACTTTAGCTCAGAATATGAGATGGATATGAAAGATAATTCTACAACTAAGATACATCGAATAGGTTATGTATTGAAGATAACTACAGAATAAGTAATAAATTTTAATCCACATTATACACATTTTCAAGATTCTAAAAAAGTAGCACAAAGTGAGGAGAAATCTTCCTTGGCCTCCCAAGATATTAATGACCAAAATCAGGTGAAACATTCAAGAACACCTGATCACCAATTTTCAAATTCCAATGGTCTTAGACAAAAATCAAGAAATAAATTTATTCTAGATATATATTTTCATCATTATAGAATAAATAAATTGAATATTTACTACCATAACTTAAATAATGATCTTTATATTAATGGAACTCTCCCCAATCTCCCTCCAACAAAACAATGATTTGCGAGGGTGGTCATACAAGGCCTCAAAAGGATCGATTATAATCATTTACTTATAACTTTTATTATAAGAAAAATCAACCCACCAATCATGTTTATACCAAGATGCAAAATAATGAGGGTTAAATCATGGATAATATCATCAAGTATATATATTTAACTCACTTTCTTTCCATCTGACTGTAGATGGTATGCTATACTCAAACGAACATAAGATCACACTACCTCTTGAAGTGATCTCCAAAAAATATAAGTAAAACAAGGGTCCCTATACTAGGCTAGAGTATATTTAACTATGTGAAAATTAAAAATCTCTTTCACATATAGATTTCCCAACTTGTGAACTTTGGTTGCATCATGAATGGGTATGATGTGAGACGATATAATTTGTCTACCAATCACAACCCATATCACATTCTTCTTTCTCTAGTAATCCAAAAAATAGTCAACAAATCCTATAAAAATATCATCCCACTTCCAAGTACACACTGGATGTAGTTAGAAAAAACTAAAAGTCCTACAGTTCTTGTCCTAGACCTATTTGAATGTATAAAAATAATAGATAATATCATTAATGTCTTATCTCAAACCTGGCCACCATAATTGTTGTCACATATCATAGAATATTTTCATGTTTCTTGGGTTTAGATCCCATTTTTAATTATAGACATTTTCATTCACAACATTCCCCATTACTAAAAATTATTTTTTTGAAAATGTAGAATACCCCTTGGGGATAATAACCATTCATCAGTAGTCTCCCCGCCAAATTAATGTCTCTAATGTTACAAAACACAATATCATTTTTGTCTTCATGAAGTTCCATCTAAAGAAGTGAATAGGTCAAATTAACACTAGATAAAACACCCACAACCCCTCTCTCCCATACTCCAATATTAAACTATTCAAATAATTCACTTCTCAAATCCTAAAATCCCATTTCTATAGAATTAAATAATTTGTATGATTTCTCAAAAAAAATCTAGGACTTTTGTTAAATGACGCCATTGATCCTCCATATACATAGAGTAAACAATGGTGTCGTCCAAAAATACTTCCATGAGTGTAACATGACTCTCATAGAAAATCAAGTTCCTCAAATCCATGAATACTTAATGATAATTGGTTAAACCAAATAACATGAAATGTTTCTCAAAATAGTAATTTCTTATCTAGATGGTGGTTTTATAAATTTTAGATTCTTTTATTCTCAATTAGTGATTAGCAGATCAAGGTTCAATCTTTGAGAACCAGTTCCCCCCATTCAAATAGTCAAATAGATCATCAATTTGTGGGAATAGATAATTTTTTACTACCATTACATGATTTAGTTTCCATTGATACATGTAAAGGTGAGGTGACTCATCATTTTCCTTACCAATGTGAATGGGCAGAGCCTAATGTGACACAATCAGGTGTATAAATATTTTCTCCAAAACCTCATCTAATTGAGTCTTTAACTCTTTAATTTGTAATAGTTTCATGTGGTAAGAGTGTATAGATATTGGTTGGGTTCCTATCAATAAATCAATAAAAAATATACTTTCTGAACTAGTAGAAAACCAGAGAATTTGTATGTAATAACATTAAGAAAATCAATGGTGACTGGAGAACTATCATCACTCAAGGATTATCTCTATAGATCAAAATAAAATATAGATATATCATTAAAAACTCTGGATAATAATGTTTTTTATGCTCATCCTTGTGTCCCATTCTCTCAGAATGATACATTACACCCCATTAGGAACTGTAAAGAATATAGGTTGAAGATATAACAAAATTCAGGATTTATTATCAGTGATACAATCCATATTGAATATGATGTCAAGAGGTTTTACCTCATGAAACATAAAATCCCAAGTAAGTACAATATTTGATAAAGGAAATTTACAGAGAAGAAAAACAAAGACCATTCACTCTCTTCATTCTGGGGGTGTAGTGATATCCATCAGAAAATATAAATGTTAAATAGGATTGATATATAGATTCATAATATGAATCAAAATAAAGGATAAAAATCAACAAGTATGAAATAAATCATTCACTAAATATTAATCTATATTGGTGTTACCTATCGCATTTGCTAGGCTTGTATCTGATTTCTCTAAATAAACATCCATTATGTGAAAATCATTATTTTGGATGCTTGTGGAAGGAACCCCTTAGTTCGATAAGCATATGATTTCTACATAATAAATTTAGATGTTGAATATCTTATGGAACTACCTGGAGAATAATATAAACGAAAATACTTTTAAAAGATAACTAAACATCCATAGGAACCATATATCATGGTTTCCTAAGTGAAAACCTTTTTCAAATGCCTAGGATTTCCAACTGGTCCCAAAAAAGGTTTCTTTTAGGCATTTAAGGTCGTCTAGAAGACCCCAACTATTTATAACCTCCATGATTATCATAATCCATCCTCATTCCTTTTAAAGAACTCCTAGAATATATAAGGGGAGAAAAAGTAAATCTTATCAACCTTTACTTACTATCCAGGTCTACCTAAATCTTTAACCCTCTATCCAGTACTTCACTATTAAAATAGATCTTTAGAAAGAAAACCTAAGAATGAATATTAGAATGAATTCCCATATCAAGACTCCCGGTCTTAGTATGTAAATTTAGTACAATATATGGTGAAATTTTCACAATATCCACAACGAAATTTTCATATTCAGTCATAGTCATGTCTACCTTCACGATTTTGGAAAACTATATAGCCTTATCCAACACTATAGAATCTATACAGAACTTCCTAGTGAAAATAACATTAATCTACTTCATATCTAAAAACTCGTTTTTTTCTTAAACATTTCAATGATGTCCCACCACCTCTTCCTAGTTCTTTCTATCTTGATGGTGGCACATTTCTCCTTGAATGAATCAAGAATCTCTAAGAACTCCAAAACATTAATTCTTCTCAAACAAACCTCAACCTCTTGTGGGTCATTTGAAATTTAGAATGATTCTGGCTTGTAGTGAAAAAAATATAAAAATGAAATCAAGTATCAACCCATAAGGATTCCATAGCTGGAGGTTGATTAGGTTTGGGTGTAGGTTCATGCCCCAGATCTTGGACAAGACACTCAATATCCTCAGCCAAATTAGGTCCAAGGGAGGATTTGCTTACTACGGTTCACCAACATATTCCTCATTGATCATATTCACACATTTTCACATAGGTATAATGCTAAAAAACATTAGAAAACAAAAAATAATACATCATAATATTATATATATCATCTGTAATATAAGATAAGTGTGAGAAATTACACCCATCAGAACTGAAAACATGATTTGGATTTAAAATAATCAAATAAAATTCTTGGAAAATACTAAAAGTAATTATTAGGATTTCCTTTCCAAAACAACCCATTGTTACTTAAGGGTAATTTTAATAAGATATGTCCACAAACTCACTTGTGACTACATCTCATATCCCGAAAATGCTACTCAAAATGAATACTAGCACCAAGGTAAGATTCTTAACAATTCAATGATAACATTTTTTCATGAACCAACATGGATAACCTGGTACCCTGATAATAGATATAATCGTTAAATAGGTATGAAGTGGATTCTATATACCCATTTTTTGTTGAAATGTAACTAGATTCTTACAATACAAAGGTGTGAAAAAAAAATTCCACACAAACAATGGAAGAAACAGAAACAAGTGAGTATACTCAGATGAAAACTGCATAGGTAGAATAATTCCTTAAACTAAATAGGTATATAAACCCAAAGTACAACAAAAAATTACTATAAAGAACAAGATAAGAAACTGAAGATCCAATGGACATAGCTCCTCGTGTCCAGGAGATCAATAACCACCTCCTCCACGTGGTGGTTTCCCCTTGTTGAATCCATGTAGAAGGAAATTTAAAAATGATACAAGGAAAATGTAGGGTGTGATCTTAAACCCTAGTAGGGTTACACTAGGTCTTCCATCATAAGATTATATAAGAATTAAACTAAATAATTTTTTCAATTTCAAATAAAATTTACATGGATGTATAATCTCATATGTAAAACAAAACATTTTTTTATTTTATTTAATTATAATATTTCAAATAATGTATTAACAAAATTTTTATAAAAAACGTTTACATAATTCACAAGGAATGAGTAACACACTTACATAAAACATTGGAATATATATCATAAAAAATACAATAAGAAATGTGGCCATGTGCACTATGGTAAGTTAGTTATATGTCATTGGATCCTCACACACACAATTCTCTGATTAAGGAAATGTGCATACCCTTCCCTCATCACTGTCCTAAGAAGACTCATCACCATCCAACTTTTTGTTAGAAATTTATTTATAGTTTTTGGTAAGAGTTGTAATGTTTCAATATTTTTCTATGTAATTCAGAAAAATAACATGTTTTCCCCAAATAAATCACTAATTAATTAGGCTCACATGTGCTCAATAAATCAATCAATCATGTGAAACACAGTTGAAAATAGTTTAAAATAAAGTTTCCCCATTTCCAATATCAATTTGATAATTTCCATTTCAAAACCAAAACATGGTTTTCAATCAGATCATTCATGTTTCAAAATAAAACCTATCATATGTTTTTATGAAATAATTTTATGCATTTTTTCTTCAAATTAATTCTGAAATCAATTTGTTAAAATTACATCAAATTCATGCCTCACCCTAATTATCTATTCTATTGGAAATAATAATTTTACAGAAGTTTCCATACAAACTGAAATCAAATTCCAATTCATTCTAAATTTGGTTTTTAAAAATTTCCAAAAATAAATCCATTATTAATTAACAAAGCCATTGGTTTTTAAAAAATCAGAATCTCAACCAAGCAACATAACCTTATCAAGGAGATCATTTACTACAACACACATAATGGGAATTTCCAATGAAGAACATTGACAATAAAATCATGGAATAAGAGATATATTCATGATAAAAAATAAAGGAAAATATATTTACCAAAAGACTACATTATTTTAAAAATTCGAAGGAAGAGAGATAGAGAGATTGGGATAGAAGAAATGAGTGAATAACTCTAAGCATAGAGGAATTTAATGTCATTCCATAGGATTTGAAACACTTTAAAATTGGTTAAGAGAAGAAAAATTGAATCTTGGGGGCTCCAATGAACTAGGATATTGATATATGGTGAGATGGGTTATGTGTATGGATAAATAGGTGATTAGGAATTTTTAAAATAATTTTCAAAATAATAAAAATAAGCATGCATGGTTAGCCGTGTTGGACCACACATTTTTTCAATCCATGCGACCTATCATTGTGCTCCTCTTTTAGGGTTCATTGTTTCTTCTAGGTGGGTCCATATATTTTCAAACGATGCACTTTCCGTGAAAACCCACACTTTGTGGGTTTGAAAAGTTTTACCTACACGAGCACATTGTTTGGGAAAACCATGCACCAGCCATCCACTACCCATAAAATTACAAGATTTTAAAATTTCCTCTACCAAAAATCTGATTCAAACCCCAACTAAAACATGATAAAAAAGAAAGGTTGGGGAGAAAAAAAATAGTAACTAGATGTTATAATTTCCTAACTAGATAACTAATTTTTTTATTGATTCACTAAAATATACTCAAGGCATTAGTGAAATGTTGATCTTGGACCACATATAGATATGATTAAATTTAGAAAATGATAATAATTTTAAAGGGGTACTATTTTAATAAATTCCTTTGTAAATTCTTGTAAAAAATTATAATAATATTTAAATTTATTCTTTTTTATATAATAAGTTTTTAATCATAAAAACCATCATTAATATCAGTCAATGAGTAGGATAATATTAATATAAGTAACATCATTGATTGGTAAAAAAATTTTATAATAGTTCATAAGTAATTAGAAATTTAATAAATAAAAAAACTAATTCTAACTATATTTATTCAATAAATGGATGTAGATTCATATCAAAACGTTAGAAAACATTCAAATTATGTAGTTACTATAATTATTCCACACATGTAATCTTATAAAATAATATAATGTATATAAATTGATGAATTAAAAAAATAGATAACAAAAATACTTTTTATTATTAATAATAACTGAATTAGAGAAATAAGGTTTCTAGTAAATTTTAATTTTAAATTAAAATTGTCAATGGAAAATCACATTTATAAAGTAGTTTTATTGAAATTTAATTAAAAAATGTCTCTTAAATAAAATTTTAGAAACATTAGTATCCAATCATGTACCAAATAGGATTGGGAATATTAATGACTCGGTGTTTTTATGGTATCTTTCCATGAATGATCTAGAAATAAATTCCATTTTATAATCATTAATATAAAGATTATAACAGCATAATGTGAAATATAGTACGAAATTGTTTAATAATATTTTATAAAATCTTATCCATATATGGGGGATAACTGATAAGGACAATCGAGGTCTAAGATAAGGTGTTGTGAATATAATATATATGGGAAAATGTTTAAATAATGAAAAAACAAATTATTGAGATCTTGGGTAATTGAAACATATTTGAGGTTCTTGTAAGGAAAATAATTTTTTATTATTATTGAAATATTGGACATTAGATATGTAATTGTTCAGAAATACTGAAGGGTGTATGAAAATACAGGGTTCCCCATTGAGTATTAATGTGATATAAATTAATTATTTTATTTTTAATTTTATATGATTAAAATGGTAAATTATATTACTTTTGTGAATATGTTATATTCATAAAAATTATGTAATAATTTTTGGAAAATACATTATTTTTTTAAAAAAATAAAGGTAAATTGTTACTATGATGGATTTTTTTAATGAAAATAATTATTTCAAGCATTAAGGATTGAGAAACTGTAAACATTTATAAGAATATTCATATCATATACTCTAATTTGAAAATAAAACTATATTTGAAAAAACATATTGTTCTCAATGAATGAAATGATGGTTTTATTATATACAAATTTTAGAGTTTTAGCTATTATATAACATGGTTTTAAGGGACGAAAAATAGAGTTTTACCTAAAATTTATGTTTTTTATCCAATTAATTTTTTAAAATTTGAGGTAAATTGTTACCACCACCCACAAATGGTTTATTTTAATAAATATTGATTTCAATTTAAGGATGGATCTCTATTGGCACAAGTCATTACATCTAATATTGGGGGTTCAATATTTGACTACAACACTGTAGGGGAGGGCCCCTTTCTAGAGGTGGTATGCATTGATGATAGGCTACAGAGCATGGATCCGGCAGATGCCACCCAAGACGAGGTTCCACATGGAGGTAGGATTATAGTGAACGAGATTAGAGGCATACGCCACATCCAAACCTAGTTTATGGCATTTCTTGTGAGGAATTCTATAGACACCGATCAGTTATGGATGGTTTCAGGAAATCTATAGATCCATGGTAGTTATGGTAATGTGTGTGCTGGCAATGGACCAGGCAACTATTGAATAGTGATATGGAATGATGGTTGGCTAGTTGTGGGGGTCATTGTAGGGGCTTGATATTTTAGGCCATGTATTGTGGTCTGTTGAACTTGTTTCACTAAGTAATTAGTGCATATGGGTCTTCATTCTTTTAAATAGGTCTCCCGCTACCCTGAAAGAAAAATGGACTTTTCATTAATAATTAAAATCAACGGACCCACCCCCCCCCCCCCCCACATTTCTAAAAAATAAGTTTTATTTTCATTACACAAATGAGTTCAAATCTTAGAAATATATTTTCCAAAAAAAATTATATCATAATGGCTAGTATGATAATTAATCGACATATAAATGTTAAAAGAAAAAAATAATTATTAATATGAGAATGATTTAAAAAATGTCAATTTACATCTGAAATGTGTTTAATATATATTTAAAAAGAAGGATTATAACTTAAAGAGTTAAATATAAATCCAAAATAAAATGACACCAAAATAAATATAAATTTATAATTTTATTGAATGATTATGATAATATGAAATTGAGAATGGGAATAATGTATTCCAAAGAAATTGATGCTATAATAATTATAACATTTAACTATAAAGAATTGTATTAGGTATAGTGTACAACTAACACAACATATTTATAATGAAATTCCTCTTATTATTTTTTGGTAGTTTTTATAATTAAGAATATAGTTTTTAGAGAAGTAGGGAGAGTAGTATACTTATATAAAGGTCTCACAGACAATATTTCTAAATAGTGCGTAAGGAAAGGGAATTTTCATATTTCAGAATAGTGAGGCACATGATCTGAGAGATCATGTAGACTGACCATGCAGTCTAAGATTAATGGTTAGGGAGACCATGAGGTTTTGTTAATTTTCTCTCAAAATATGTTAACTAACCATGTGTGCTGAAAAAATTTACAAGATTACTTTTATTAAATGTTGATTAGCCTCATGATAAATCCATTGATGGATCTTTTTCTAGAGTGGGTGACGTGGTGGGAACAATTAATTGTTTTAGTGAGACTATTAATCATTCCATAGAGGGAAAAAATATCCTTCATTTCATTCTAGATAAATATTATTAAAGGGTATCTACACTTGAATATCATAACCTTGATACATTTCTGTTGGAATATTTTAAAATCATTTTGACTACATACGATATATGGAAACGAAGTACTATTATAAAGAAATAGATGTATGAAAAGGAAATATCATCTTGAACCTTTAAGTAGTGTATGATTAATAAATAATTCAATATTGAATAAGATAATTAATGGGAGAATGATAAATTTAAAAGAGTTTTTTTTTGTTTGATGTATTTTATCCCAAGAATCTTTTTAAATTCTGAAGTAAAGTATCAAGGAAATACTACATCAAATTATTCCAAATGTAGATTAGTTTGATAATTCACTTCCAATTATACAATATAAAAGGAAAAATAGAGTCATTATGAAGATGAGATTTCAAAATTTTCATTAATTAACATAATTATAATCTTTAATAGGTACAAGTTTTCCTATACAAGGAAGGATAAAATTATTTCCACCATAAAAAATAAAATAAAAATCATCTAATTAGGAATATGGATAATGTGGAAAGGATAAATGTAAAGTTTATCCTTTACTTTAAGAAAAAATATATTTTTTTGGTTGATGACATGGAGAATGATGGTTTTAATAAATTACAAAGATATTTATGTTGAAGAAGAGGATGTGGTTTAAAAGGGGATTATGTTTAATGTTAATGTCAAAGGAGATTCTTTTAATTTTGATAGTGGTAGAGACATATGAAAATAATTTAAATAAATATTAATAAATATTAATAAAAAGTTTATAAACATTTATTTTTAGTATGTGAGACATAATATATTATTATTTTTTGAATATCCAGTCCCATAAATAGAGTAAAATGACAAATTTAACTTATAAGATGACCACAAGGAAATTTTATAATGTCTTTATGGTACATGAGAAGAATTATTTTCTATTGGGATGAATTTTGGTGATATTCGGCACTACATGAATTCTATGGTTATATAAATTTCAAGTGATAAAAGGGGATAACAAAAAATGAAAATACCCACACACCCATCCTAATAGAACCCTTCATATGTTTTCCATTCCCACTCCCCTAGGCAGTAAACCATTTTAATAGGATCATTTTTTTACCATGTAACCACATGAATTTTCAAACTACTTGATATTTCTAAATATTAAATAATTTGGTTCTAATATTTATTTATCCCAAAGGGGTATGAAATTAATATCAATTAAATGGAATATCATATGAGAATTACGACATTATGGTTGTATTTTTTATATGTTTTTCACTTATTGATATATAAACAATATCCTTGTGTAATGATCTATAGAACTTGCATCACTAATTTATCACATATAAACATATTTACATTTTTATTAACTAGATAGTGAGGTGTAATTGGATTGGATACCTAGAAGTGATATTGCTTGAGTATCGACTAGTGGATTTATCATGGAATATGGAATTCTAAAACAAGATATTTTTGGGTTATCTTATCCTTTTGGGAGAGGTTTAATGGAATTTATTATTATCAGAGTTATTGGGTATTTATGGGGAGAGACTATGAAATTTAAATATCTTATTTTTATTTATATCAAAATATTCCATCTCTATCACTTTAATCAATTAGGAAACAAACCCACCCATACAGAATATCTCTATGTCTCTTCAAAAAATTATGGGATTTATTTGATGATGTGGCAATAATGATGATAATGGAACATGACATAATAACCATGTGGTTGAAAAATTCCATCAAGGTTGAAAACATTTATTCTAAACCACTCACCTGAAAAAAAAATTGTGACTTGATCCTTTCTTCTCATATCTTGAAACATAAATTTTAATGGTTATGAAATGCGTAAAATTATGCATGGTTTAAAATATTATTAATTAAAAAATATATTAATTTAATATAATAAATAATTACTATAAATGAAAAACACATGGTGTATAAAATGGGTCGGTGTTCGATTTAACAGTATTTCCATAAATAGTGGTTTTTGGTATAAACTAAATAATAATTTTCTTCATTTTCAATTCCATATTCTAAAATTAATTTTTCCATTGATGAGTGTGATTAAAATATATATATACTTAATAATTAGATATTCATGTAGAATAATATTTAAATATATTATTCTTTTTATCTTATAGAACACAAAATGAAAATTAATATTCTTATTTCAAACATATTCTTACACAACATAAATTATTTGAGAATTTATAATAACATCATAGTGCTACGGAATTCAATAATATTTGATTGAATTAATGAAATGGATTATTTCCTCATATCTAGAAGATATATTTATTTCAAATTAATTTATATAATTTCTATAGACATTCATAATAAAAAACATTATAATTTAATTTCAATCATGGAGTAAAAAATTTGGATTAAGGATCCAGGTTTATCAACAATTTTTTTTTCGTAATTCTCCTGGGTACATATCTAATAGAGTTTTTTTATATTGATGAATTTTATTATTGTTATATATCATGGATAATCAATTACTATTTTTTGATTAATATTTTTATGAATTATTCATGCCATCACATAATCCCAACATACCTAATGATTTATTCTTGTTTCATGCTTATATTCTCCATGCGAACCCATCTGATAACTCATTCATGGATGGTCAGTTTTCCCCCTTGTACCACTTTATTGATTATCCCATATATTTTTTTCATTTCGTATTCGATCATAATTGTTTGACACTAAGATGATAAATGACTATAGGAAATTTGGTTTGGGAGTACAATGGTGGATGTGTGATGGGTTTTGGGCATGTATTTTGAAGAGGAATAATGATAGTGGACTGATGGAAACTTATGAGGTGTGAAAATGAATATGAGGGTGTTATAACTAGTCAACATTGATGAGGTATGATAAATTAATTGGAGGTGAGATAATAGTATAATATTAGTATACATTATAGACTAATTGAGTTATAAGTGTGTTTCGTCAAGTAAGAATCTCCTAAAAAAGAAATCCTGACAACACGCCATGGTTTCCACTGTGATACATGTTGTGTAGAATGTCCTATATTATGCTACAATTTATGCGTCTTCATAACTATCACATGTATTGTAAATATATTTCATAATACATGTAATATGTAACAATATAACATAGAATTTGTTATACATACATTTTATTAATCTATGTGATTCTGACTCACATGTTGTGTACTTAGGTTCCATGTACTACAATACATATCATAGTCTCTTCCAACAGTACATGATAGAGATTCAATAATGAAACAAAAGCCATGTGTTGGACACACCATTTAATCATTATTCACATGATTTGGATGATGGAAGTACATCACCAACATGAATGAGTGATCACACATTTATTGTACCATACTAGGACAAGTTGTGTACTAGGAAAGAAATAATTCTCTTAATAAATATTCACTTGAGTGCCTATTTTGGACATATGATCATTTCATTTGGAGGGTTTCTCCATTTAAATATCATTGATAAAATCATTCTAGATAACGAAGTAAATCTATCATATTTTTAATAAGCTCATGGAATGTAGCTCTATAGAAATGATGACAAGGCATAAGGGAGGTTTTTGGACTAGAAATACAGTTTAGGTACTCCCCCATAAGGTAGGGAATGATCCTTTTTGAATGGGATAAAAGTATTTCACTAACAACATTATCACATAATGTCATGGTACCCCATATATTGGTGACTGGTCCATTGTTAGATTCATTCACTATGACAATCAATACACATAGATCTTGCTGTTGTGTGGCCCTCATTATAGTTTAAAAGAAATAACATGGAGGTTATATAAGTCAAATAGTTTACGAGTCTCAGGTTTTATGATGTATAAATAAATATGGATTCTTTTATGATACTAGTGATATATTGTGCCTTTGTGGATGCCTTCTAATTATGTATTAAAGCTTGTTTTTTGACTGAAACTGTTGTAATTATTTCCTAAACCAATGTATAAATGTTCTCTAATTCGATATGAACTACTATATAGTTGAGATAGTAATAGTTTTATACATCCATTATATATGGATATACCTATATTAAATACTGTTTTCACACTTTAGAAGGTTCTATTTTTTCAATCAGGCTTTGGATTGAGCAGATTGATTATTCTTTTTCATTACTATCTGTTTTCAATGTGTCAAAATGGGTATATTTACACTCACCCATTCATGGTATTTTTTTCTCAAATGTGTTCTATCTATTTAGATATCATTCATTCTAGAGTTGATCATGGTGGATACAGAGATAAGTTTTATTAATGGAGCTGATTTACAATGTATGATGGTACTCCTATATGGAATTTATACATGAATGATATTCTCCCACATATGATTTATTATATATGTATGGTTATTATATGTTTGTAGTGTTGTTGACAATTATTATGTAATATATATTAATTTATATAATAGTTTTTTATATGATAATTTCTCCCATGTCTATTGTGCCTAATTATTTCTAGTCTCCATCCCATGGCCTATTATTGGATATCTTGTGTGTCACACAAGACTTACCATCAGCATGGGGGGGGGGCTTAGTGGCTCAATTCAAGATGGATTTTCCCATGCAAGAAAATAATTGATGATATTAAAAGGGTATAGTGATTTGTATGTGTTTATCATTTAATTTAATAAATTAATGAGGTTATTGGGATCTAGTTATAGAGAAATATATGTTACATGAAAATTTTTAATAAAATAAATTGGATTCATAAAACAAATTGAACTACTTGAAGTCTTACATTGAGAAATATGTACAAAAAAGTTAGAGAAATAGTGATGGGAAATATCTAAAATATTTTAGAATATAAAATATTGAAAACTATTTGAATAATAAAAGTAATATTTCAATATAAACACATGTCCTTTGATTCATTTATAAAAATTATTATACGAATTTGATGTCAAAGGAAGGGAAGTGTATAGAAATATTCCAAAAAATGAAACAAAATAGAAAAATATGTGAAATTTTTTAAATTGAAAATGAAGATTTATAAAAGGAAATATAAGAACATATAAGGATGAATAATTCCACTATTTTGGCTATTGTAGAATCAAGGACCTATTTAATAGGATATGTGAATGAATGAGGATCAGATATGGTGGAGATAACAACAGTTCTCATGATTAATGGATCCCAATGACTAATCATGGAAGTAAATTTATATATAATGGAAGATTATGACACCATGGGTTTATAATACAGGTAAAACTTTTATAATTTAATGGGTTTCAATTTAAAACTAGATTTATTTTCAATGTCATAAAGAAGAAAAAAATTTGGAAATTTGTTTCTCAGGTCATATGTGTTAACCATGTAAGTAAAAAATGGTCTAGTGATTTATGGATGGTTACATATAGGGTTTATGACACTATATAGGCAAGAAAAATTGGACATAGAAATGAAAATATTTGTTTACATTGACTGAAAGACCATATAGACTAACTATGAATTCTAGAAAGACAAATTGATTATATTCTTAAAATAAATATTATCCTCTTGATTCCTCCATTGGATCCTCATCATATATATTGGCATTAGTAGAGGAGTCATGTCTTGTCCTATACTGAATAATTCATTACCCAATATTATTTATTTAATAGACATATAATTTAAGGTTAGATCATATTGATCACATCAGTTCACATATATTTTAATTTATATCTATTTTTTATTACTTCTTTAGAGGTATTTATCTTATTATATTTTATATATAGTAATATAATTATAGATTTCAAATCATGAGTGGAATAACCATTATTTTTTTTCTTATTGATGGGGTTTGATGGCTTGGGTCATGGTTATTGATTATGGACCTAAGGGATCATGAATTTCAATGTACTCAATATCTATGGTAGGAGACACTTATTCATTCCCTTGTGGATAATAATTCATTTTTAATTGATTGATATGATTTTAGATTTATTACTTATTATGTATGTCAATAAAATAATTATCTAAAGCTAAATGGTTAAAATTAATTCATTTTAGACATGGGAAAACCTATATTTGGCACCTATTGATTTAAAATTTATGATTTAATTTTTATAATAGTTTTTTGGGGGATTATGGTTTTCAATATCTTATCATGGTTGAATTAATGATGAATGATTTCGTTATATTATTTAAGGAAAAATATTTTTTATAATATAAATGGTTTAGAGAAAGAGAATGAAGTAGGTAAAATCTATTTCAATGATTTTTTGTGAAAAAAGATATGATTGTGTAAGTATATTATATAGGAAGTTACATTTTATACAATTTGAATGGGTAATGAAAAGAAATTAAAAACACTTATAAGGGAGAATATCCACAGTGGGTGCATTCTATGATCATTGGTAGATATTTGTAATATTTTTTCATATTTATCATGTTATATATAATTTTTATACATTAAACATCGAAATTTTATTTAGAGGAGTTTTCTATTTTTTAAGGAAAAATAGCTCTATGATTGTTATGCATATTCCATATATTAGTATTCATCATATATTTATTATTGAATTATGTTATAGAAGGGAAGTTCTCTAATCCTAGGTGATGGGTTTTGGGTTCCCAATTTGGGGTAATTACGGTTAAAATATTGAAAATAAGGACTATAAATCCAATATCTCAGCACTATTCTAAAAACTATTCTCCATTAAAGTTTTTTTGTAAAAGGATATTAGTGGAAGGAATTATGATAAGGTCACATAAATATATAAAAAATATTACATGAGATGTAATATGATTAAAAAAGACTAAAAAATATAACAAATATATGTTCATTTGGATACCTTTATAATGTATACTTCAAAAAATAATGCTTGTTTATGGTTTTTATTCATATTAAATAATTTATCAACATTAAAATTTATATTATTTTTTTAAATAAAAATAAATTCATTTTTATCATTATTATTTGGGTTTTTGGTTTCACTGAATAAATTTCAATTAAACCCCTTAAATTTTGAGTTTGATTTATCCCAATCAAATATTATGTTAAAAAAAGTCTCTACATTTATGGGTCTTTTTTATGAAATTCTAGGTAATTAATAATTTAAATATATTCAAAGGATATTCATGAATTTTTTCCATGAAGCTTAGTGATGTTTATAAGTGTTTGGAAGAGGTTTTGGTCTTCAAAATAGTGATCACAGACCAAACAGTTTTATTCACACTATAATTGTCATGTTTCGGAATAAAAACATTCTATATAAGAAGAAATGTCAATGAAAAAAAACCATAGGAGGAAAAAAAAAATTTGGTTTAAATTTGTTATTGGATGAATAGAATCATGCATTTTAGTGGATCAAGACCATTTTTAAATAGATTTATCTAATAATAAATCTCAGGGGTTGACTGTATACAATTAAAAGGCTTAATATTTTAGTGATTTATAAAAAATGAGGTAGTTTTGAAAATTTAAAATATTCCATTTTAAATTAATAAGTCAATTTATATTCTAAAATAATTAACATTTTAAAATTTTAATGATTTTGTTTTTATTCTAAAAGGAAGATTTACATTGAATTTTGAAGTTAAAGATCATGTTCTGTCAGTGTCGAGTTAGAAGGTTTACCTTGTTTTCAAAGTTTTTTTTTGGAAAAATTATGTTATACAAATTAAATGGATTTGACTAATATTTATGTTTGTTTGGGATAAATTTTTCCATCTTAAACAAGGAAAGAAAATGAACATAAATTTGGGTAATTTTTTAGAATCTATTGGGATATTAGAAATATTTTCCTACTTAAAATATAAATAAGATTAAAGTTTTCATCATGAACAAGGAAAAAGGAAATTATCAAAATTGATTGAATAAAAAATGAGTGATACAAGAGATTATTATAATGGTAGATCAAAAAAAATTTATCATGTTAAAATATGAGAAGTATAATTATACACTTTAATTGGTGTAATTATAATCCCTTATTTTTCTAAAATTAAGGAATATCTTAGAGGTGAAATGAGAAATCAAAGTAGGGATAGTAGTGAGTTCACAAATATTGTTAGTGTTTTAAAATTAATGGTCTAGTTTATCCATTTTGAATCTATATTAAAAAAATAGCTTTCCCAGTGAATTTTTCGATATTAGAACATCATAGTTGTGTACTTCTAGAATATATCATAGTGTTGGTGAACTATGTAAAAATAACTCGGACATCTATTTTATACATTACACCTTTAATTTTTCATGTTAGGGAAGTGAAATCTGCTTAAAAACCATCAAATATGATCATTGTAAATTTTCATTTGAAATATATATATATTTAATCACCCCAATTGTATCTTGAGTTGGACCAAAAATGCGGTGTTAGAGAGGAATTCTCATATAATTGGAGTATTATTTCTTCAAATCCCTAGTATTGATTGTAAATCAAAATGGAATTTTGATCTTTAATTCTAATTATAGAATAATCAAATGCTACACTACTTCTAATTAGTTGGCTTGGATATTCTTACGACTTGGACATGTTGATTTTTAGTTCACATTTAGATAAATGATTTTTTTAAAATTGGTGATAGTAATATGGATACCAAAAATAATGGAATAAATCATTCTGGGGTATATTTTTAAAAAATAATATATAGAAAGGATATTTTTTTTAATGTATCACACACTCTGTGAGAATAGTTACTAAACATTAATGACGGTTTCTGGAATGTACATGAAGGTGAATTCAATTTTCTTTAAAATAAGTAAAACACATGATGACACAACTAAATGAATCAATTAACACATTCACATATTAGATTAATATGATTATTGATGGCCTAAAAAATTTGTTAAACTCTTGATGATATCATGATCATGATGACATTTCTAGAATAAATGAAACCTCAAATCAACCCGATGGTTTCAGTGCTCTAGGTAAATGACTAAATGATGTTACATTAAAAAATATTTATAGTTATATCATTATAAAAGAGATATGTAACAATTGAAATTATTTAATAGAAAATTATAAATATATATAAGTGTTGTGGAGTGAAATAAAGAAACTCATAGGGGAGGATGAATTTGAAAAAACGTATGTAGATGAAGTATTTTAATTATTTTTCCAAATCAAAAAACAGAAGAAAAAAACCATGAAATATTCATTCTTATTATTTTAGTGTCATGTGGTTGGGAACCTCACTAAAATGAATCCCAAGAACATCCAAAGATATTATTATTATGAACACATCTACAAATAATTTAAATATTTGAAATATAGGAGGGGTTCGTAGTAGAAATTCTATAAGAAGAACAAACTAACATCCAATAAATGTTTTTGATCGAAAGTAAACGAAGTAGAATAAATAAAGGATTGTAAATACATAAAATAATAAGTTCTTGTGGATAACATATAAAAACATAATATAAGGACAACAATTATGGTGAAGATTATAGAGTTATGGGAGGGTAAATATAACACCCCAATATTTTACAATTACACTATGCTTGATAGTGTATACAACCTTGAACACTAAACCTAAATGAATGATGAAGTATTTATATTTAAGTGTTGGTGGGTATTAATTGGTTTAAACTTATTATTAAATTAATAACAAGGTCATACTTAATATAAATTTATTGATTAATACTTTGGTAATAATCATTCAATTTTCAATAAATTCATTTAAATCATTAAAAAATAGATTTTTAAAGAAAATGTATTTTATTATTTTTTATATTGAATATTATAATTAATATCTTGATATTTTAGAAATTTTATTTGATAAATAGAACATAATTTTTTAAATCCTTATATATAAATTATCTTAGGGTCAAATTTGTGGATTTTTTCTTAAAAGATAGATATTTCCGTGAGTCGTATAATGATACTAATTTTTGTAATCCTGTCACGTGTTTTCAGTGAAAATAATCCTTATTATTAAAATATTATATTAAATTCACAATAGTATCATATATTTATATATATGAAAATTAATTACATATGTATAATTTTCATACCGATTGTTGGAAAAACATTATTTTTTTGTTTAGAAATACATATTTTCAATGAACCGTTTTTTATTGAGTTTACTTCTTTATGTTAAATTAATTTCTACCACTTATAAAAATTAAATTTTGAATAATGGATCTGATATTTAGGATCAATATGTTATAATTTGGTAAAAACATTATCTTTTTTTGTTCATTATGAATAATAACATTAATAATTTCTTTATCCAGGTAAATGTAAAATAGGTTAATTTTGGTTAAAAATAACTTGACATTATCTCAAAATAAACCTAAAAAATTACTAAATTTAATTGTAGGATAATATTTCATCAATAATCAACCAAAATTTTAAATTATGAATTTTTTTATCATATTCCATTTATTATAACTTTAAAAATACTTTATAAAAATATAAAGTCAAAAATTACTCTCTATTTCTTTTAAAAACTATAACATTTGCTGACAGGTAAAAAATATGTTTGTTTATAAATGGTTATTTAAAATAGTATTGTTTATTTTTTATTTATTTTTATTAATTTTTAGTGATAATATAATTAGGTTGTGTGCTTCCAAAATTCCAGAATAATGATTAATCAAGCCGTAAAAAAATAACATAAATTATTTTGGAAACTATAAATGTAATTTTGATAGGGTGAGCTATATATTCCAACAAATTTTGAAGATGAATTTTTTTATGTAATTTGTCGACGTTTTTTATTTTAAATCCATTAATATATTTTTTTTCTTTAATGTTTAACTAGATAAATAGTTCCAAAATGAAATTTATGATATTTTAGGCTAAATAATATTTTATAAAATTATTCAAAACCATATAAATCCAGAATGTTTAATATTAGGATGATAAAGAGTCTAAAATTTATTCTATTTTCTATTTATGGGCCAATTTCTAAATTTTTTGTGACATTTAGAACCTTTTAATATTAAAAAATCTATTACCACATTTAATGGTAAAATTGGCTAACCGTGTGGTTAAACCTAAAGATGATTTTTAAAATTATATTTAAATCACTATAAATTATATTATATTATTAAATTAATACCATATTATCTTTAATATCTAATAAATATCATTTTGAAACAATTTTACATTATTTAGACACATATTATAATATAATATTTCATTTATTTACAAAAATGACAATAATCATACATTATAATTAGTAATATTTTAGTAAATGATTTAAAGATCCAAAAATTATATATTCATCTATGTCAATGTTATATTGTTTAAAATATAAACCATTTACCATTTATGCATCATTTATTCTTTTAATGTAATTTTATTCATCCTTAATGTGTAAAAAAACATTGATATCATATTAATTGTCAAAAGGCTTAATAGGGGAAAAACGATGATATGAGGTTGAAAAAATAGTCCAAATTGTAAATAAAATTATATGGGAGTATTTTAAATCATATAAATTATATATTAAAATTATAAAAACTTATTTCCACTTGAAAAAAGAAATTAATTAATATTAATTTAACACTTTAAGAAATGCTAGGAATTCCCCTCCGCTCACTTATAAAATGGTTTATCCTCTCATCTATTTCTCACACATTTATAGAAATATATATTTTAACATACCTAATAATATATATTCTAAACAATCCAACCCATTTTCTAGAGGTTTTATTTTTGGAATAATACCAACGTTAGTGGGTTTATGGTGTAATACAATGGAGGATGTACAATGAAGTTGTATATCTTTTAAACTAATATTAAATTTTTATTTATTCTTAAAATTCCTTAAAATATTATTCTTAAATTATAAAATAAAAAACACTTATTTTAAATATGTTTATTCATTTTACTGTTAAATTTATATCCCATTCCCATCTCCTTTTTCTATCGAATAGGAAATGAATCCAGCATTCATATGTATGATGGACTGCCATCACCCGAAATGATATAATTCGTTTTCCATAACCACCTCTAAACGATGGTTATAATGATGTATTTAATGTTTATATAAAATATTCATGAAATAATTATAATTATATAAATATAATATTTCATATTTCTCTTAATACTTCATCTATTGAAGAATGACAACATCGTTTATGTGTATGTGGGGATTACCACCTCCAGAAAGCGATGAAATTATTTTTTCATCACAAAGTCACATGGATAGTATATATATAAGGTATTTAAATATATAATAATAAATTTTAAATTTTATAATATTATTTACCTTATTAATATCTTGTAAGTTAAAAAGTGGAAATGTTATTCATATGTATGTGGGATAAACTGTCTCTATGATTGTAACACAATTCATTTTTCATAATCATTATAAAAAATTTCTTATAAAATTATGATTTATTGATAAATTTTTTTTTTAATTATTATTATTCTGTATGTGATGGAACAGTTAACATTTTGATGATGGTCAATATAACAAAGTCATTTTGAAATTTGAACTAAATATCCTCAAAATACATTATGCAGACATAACCAATTTTGTAATTAAAATTTTCATTTAAATAAATAAAAAATGATTTAATAATAAATTAATAAACGTTTAAAAGTTTATCAAATTATAAAATAATTTAAATATTTTTCTTGTACAATAGTTAAATGACAAACATAGAAAATTTTTACCCAAATTAAGGGATTTCATCACAATTTCACTTCATTAATAAATATTTTAATTTTTTTCTCCTAATTTCTTTTATATGATATATATATATATACCCTTCATCATATTATATCTTGAATAAATCATAATTCATTAAATTTTATGTTTCTATTCAAATTATTTCATCTAAGGGGTTTTGATTATAATGGTACCAATGTAGATTATTACACAATATCATTTTTATTGAATATTGTTTGTGATCAAGTTTTATTTGGGGAAAATTTATGATATTTATATCTTCATGCCAATATATTTCATTCCCCCTATTTATTTCATTATTTTTCATGTGTTATTTTCATTATCTATTGCATCAAAATCATAAAGGACTATTATAACGTTTTAAAGGAAAATATGTATTATTTTTCAATTCTGTCTATAATGTTTTTCTTCCTTTCCTATATTTTTTTAAAAATATCATCAAGAATATTTTAAATATTATAAAATAATTTATTAAATATATTTTAACCCATTTTCAAAATTATTTAGAAAATTATGAAAAATATTCCTATAATTTTTCTAATGAGTTACATTTTACGGATGGTGTGAATCAAACCATTATTTTAACATACACCATAATATGTATTTTATCGATGTCATGATGAATATTTTCATTGAATCTTAAACTTCTTGTTTTCATGTTTTTTGGAAAACAATTTATCCCAATTATTTTGGATATTTATAGATTTCAAATACATTATTTCAAAATAGAATGGGTATTTTCCTGAATAAATGATCCATTGGTTTTTTGGAAATATCATCATCTAATACAATAATAATTGATGAATCTTATGATTTTGTAGGGGTATACTCTAATATTTCCATAAAACTTGTTTCTTTTGATGGATTATGGTCAAAATTTAATACATATATGTTTATTGAAAGGGGAAAATATTTAAATTTCATTTTCCAATAGTCTATATGAATGTTCATGGTGATAATGTATTGAATCCTTATTCATCCATTTGATATGATAAATTAATTGGACTTATTACATAATGGTAAGGGCCCATTATAGACACGTAATTAATTTCTATGTCTTATGAGAAAATCAATTTTGGGTATTTGGCATAAGCCTTACCCATTTATTTATGATTTCTTGGAATGAGGGCTTGATGTTATGTTTATTTTGTCATTACATAAGGAATAGATAATATGTTTAAGACGTATAACATTCTTATTCTTTGAATAAGGCCCTGATGTTATTTTTAAGATGTCTAATATTATGAATAACATAATTATGAAAATAATTATGGATTTCCATGTGAAAATTTTAATATTTATGATATCAATGGATATATTTAAGGGTAATGTAATTATTTTTATATAATTATTTTATCATCATTTATTTTTTCAATATTATTCGTCATGTTCATGTTATTGATTAATTGACATGTGCCTTTAGTTATTTACCTTTCTATATTGACTATTCTAACAACCCTAGTTTTCATGGATTAGTCGTTTAAATATTTTCATATATATATATATATATATCGGTAGTTTTAATTAGATTGGTCATGATGCTTGGGAGACTTAGTAACATAGAATTAAGATTTTAAAAAAATTATTGCACGACAGATATTATTTATATTTATATAGTTTTAATATTGTTTGTAACCCATTATGGAAAATATGAGACCATTATTTATTCTGAAATGTGGTGTTTACCCTAGATGAAACCTATGGTTTTTCAACATTGGATGTTCTATGAGAGGTTACCGTTGTAAGGTTATTTTAATAAGGGGAAAACATATTTATTAATTTTTATTAAATAACCAAAAACCATATACAACATTATAAATACCTAGTTATGAATAAGTTAAAGGATTATCTAAAAATTGATATGATATTTTGATAGGAGTAGGGGAAATCATTGTTGAAAATAATAAACCCAAGGATTAATATCGACGAATGGACTGACGTGGGCCATGGTACATAGAGAGAACATGGTGGATCTTCTTCTCCATCATCAGTGGATGTGTTCTTCAATAATTTTCAATCCATAAATGTTTTAGGACTCGTTATTTTATTTTTTCCACCAATGTTGATATTTGTTCACAAATTTTAGATTGTCTAGTTAATTTATATTTTATCTTGTGAATCACATAGAATAGATGTAATGTAGTTATTGCTAAATTATAAATTTTATTTATTATTCCATGATTCACACTTGGTTTAACTATATTATGGTCATTGAACATGATCACATTGACCAATAATGTATTTACATTAATCTTGTGCATTCTACCACTATTCATTGAATGCTGTGTAATTTTCTGATCGGATTCATATTTATCATTAAAGATATGGTTTGAACACAATTGAACCTATTAATTGAAGTTATTTTTTATAATGAAGTATGGATCAATTATCAATGAATGTGTGTATTATGGATATGTAGATTTTGGATATAGAGTGGTTATGATAGGTGATACAACTTCATATAATTCATCCAATTTTTTATTTTCATCCATTGGTGGAAAGATATTAATGTTCAATAATTTCCCCCTAGATATTGAGAGGTTAAAGGGTATGTTATGTAAAGACCCAGAAATTTCAAAGAAAATTTTTCTTAATTTTCTTTGTAATTTTACAAGAACGTAGTTTCTGACGGTGCAGGATTCTGAGGCCCGGTGTGCCCGGAATCATTTTCCGAAGTTTGGCTCGGGTACGTTCAGTGAACAGAGGAGCAGGTTTTTTCTAACTATTGAACCGGTGCTCAGAATTGAAATCTAAGGGCACCGATGAACTCGAAATGCCGGTAATTTCCTAAAGGGACCTTTACCGCAGTTGCGTTTTCTCAGGAGGAGAAGTTAAAATTTGTGGGTTATATATGAAGTGAATAAAATTGTGGAACAATTTTATTTTTCTATCTAAGTGGATATATCCTACATGGGGGAGTTGGGGTGGGGCACCTAACTACCCATGTGAGGATAATAGTGAGGTGGGGCCCACACGATCCCCAACCTTACAACTTCCCATAACTCTCATAACATTTCCCCCCCTCATTAATTTGTAACTCTCAAAGAAACCCTTCTTTAACTCTCCCAACATTTAAGAGGACCTTCTCTCTCCTTCTCTTAACTCTTGCCAACATACAGAAATTAATTAATTGAACCTACTCAATTAATTAATTAAGTGTTTTGAGTTTTGAAATTTAAAATGGCTTGTGTTAATAAAATAACGAGGGTAGCTTATTATTTTATTTTGGGAGGGCTTTCGTTGTGCTAAGGAAGATTGGGAGAGAATTCTTGTGAAGAAGAAGAGGACTTACTTCTCGTAGAAGAACGACATCTTCTTCGACGAAGAACGCCGGTTCCGTGAAGAACGATCGACGTGCCATCTTTTCTCTTCTCCGCGACAAGTGAGGAGACACCGCATCAGACGCACTCCGACATCGCCTACAAATTCGTTCCTCGCGACGCCATTTTCCGCGACGCCCGACGTGCGACATCAATTATCAATGTAGGGGAATTTATTTTGGTGTTCTATTATCTTTTGAGAAAAAAACGACGAGCGCGGACCAACCAATTCCAGGTTGATCTGCGGATCGTTCGTTCATGCGGATTGATGTTGAGGATTATTATTTAATTTGTTCGTGATTATTACCTTGACGTTCTTCGTGAGATATGACCAGTTGCTATCAATTAACGAGAGGGGGTCGGACCACACAAACACGGCCGACCCGCCTCCTTATCCATGTGGGTTTCTTTTGTGGATTGAAACGGGAATGGAGTCGTGCCGTCGCACCGCGCGGAAATGTGTGGCAAGGAATGCGTGGCGCTGTCGCGCCGTGCCGTGAAAATGAACAAGGACGTGACGCCGTCGCGCCGCGTCGGAAAAACCCGAAGACATCCGATGATGGCGCCGGGCCACAGCGCCATCGCGTCGCGCCGGATAACCACGAAGACGGCGCATTTTGTTAATTGATGTGCGGATTGACAGGCGATGACAAACGAAGCTGCACGGGCATTGTGGGATCTTTGCAGCGAAGGTCGGATCCCGGGGTGACCACTGGCAAAGACCGCAGGCGAATCGGACCACCGGAGCGTGTCCGGTGGTCCACGGAAGCCCCTTCCGGCGTGCCACGCCGGTGCGGCGGCGCCGGTGGTCGAGGGAGGCGGCGCCCGGAGCCCCGCCGGAAGAATCCTTTGTGGCTGAAGCTTCGGCAGCAGAGCGTGGTCCCACGACCGCGTGGGACCGCAGGGGAGCGGCGGGACGCGGCCGGCTGCCGCGTCCGCTGGCACAGGCGGCCCCAACCGCGGGCCCGTGGCTCTTCACGCGGGGGCAGCGCCCCCTGCACGGTTCGGCCGTTCGGCCGAACCCCCGGTCGAGTCGGGCCGGCTTGGGCACACCGGGCCGGACCGCCCCCAGCTGGGCCGGACCGCGCTGACCGGGTCGGTCCAGGCCTGAAACCCCCGTTTTCGGACCCCTCACTGTTTTTCGCTCATATCTTGAGCTGTAGACCACCGATCGATGCACCATCAGCGGCGATGCAACCCTTGGATCGAGATGGTTGTTTCGGGATATTACACTCAAGGTTTCGGAATACCTTGGGTTCAGCCAGGTTGGTTCGGATACGAAACCAACCGGGCCCTCGGAGCGAAAAAGCTTATATCTTGAGTTCCGGACGTCCGATTGATGTGTCGTAGACTTTGTTGGTTTCCTCTAGATGAGACGGAACTTTTGGCTTTCTCCGCTCGAGGTTTGGACGCCGTCGGAGTGTGGTCGAGTTGGTTCACTCATGAAACCAACCGGGCTCCTGGAACTAAAAAGCCAATAACTCACAGACTGGGCGTCTGATTGACGCGCCGTCTATCTCGTAGATTTTTTCTTAATGAGACGGATCTTTTGGCGTACTTCTCCCGAGTTTTGTTTGTTGTTCGATAGTGGCCATGTTGGATTGTACCCGAAATCCAACCGGGACCCTGGAACGGAAATGCTAATATCTTTCAGACAGGACGTCCGTTTGATGAACCGTTAGCGGCATTGGTGATCACGTTGAGAAACAGTCCCTTGAGTATACCCTATTAGAGTTCGGGGTAGAGTTGAGATACGGCCGGATTGGTTCGCTCACGAAACCAACCGGGCCCCTAAGACGAAAAGGCTAATAACTCACAAACCGAGCATCTGATTGACGCACCGTCTGTTGCGTTGAGACCCCTATGACGAGGCGGTCCTTTGAGATACATTTTCGTGGGACTTTGAGATACTTGGAGTATCGATCTATAGCTCGTGGAGCGGACCCTCTTAGAGATGAGCGTGCGGAGTACGCAGACCGTGTAGCTGACTGAGACCTGACGACTGCTTGACCGACTCGACTTAGAGTGAGTCGAATAGCCCAGTGGACGGAGCAATAATTTGTTTGGGTGCAGACCCATTGAGGACGGAGCACTACCTGTGTGACAGCGCAGGCCCGCAGTACTCGTCCGGAGAGTACCTCAGCAGGCTACGAGCGGGTGTGCACTACTATGTTTGGGTGACATACCCTGGCGGAAAGCACTACTGTGTTTGGGTGGCTAACCCGCGGTACTCGATAGGAGGAGTACCTCAGCAGTCATAGGTTAGTGAGCAGTACCTCGGAGTCGTGACAGGACCACTGTACACTACAGAGATGGGGCTCTTCATCAGTTACGGTTTCGATAATGAAAATCCTGGTTTGAGCTGAGTCTATGACCTTTGTGTTTACCTCTTGATTGAGATGGGTCACTTGATAACTTAGGTATATGTATGGGTATATACCTGGGTGGTGGTTTTCCGTTGATTTCATGATCTTGGTGTTTCCCTCATGATTGAGATGGGTTAATTGATAACTTATTTATATGCATGGGCCTATACCTAAGTAGAGGTTATCTATTGAGATCTTCTTTGTGGTTATCCATGTTGGTTTTAGTGAGACCTTGAGGGAGTCGGGGTCTCTACTGAGTATTGTTATACTCACCCCTTCACGGGTTATTCCTGCACCTTGTAGTGTTGGTTGTAGATTACAGACAGTGCTAACGGAGGCCGAGTGTTCGAGGACTGGACGGTACCCGGAGGTGGACCACACGACGAGTCAGTATCCGGAGGTGGAATTCGCGACGAGACGACACACGGAGGAGGTTGACGGGCGGGTGCGTTGTGGATACTATATGTACCTACCCTTCAGGTAGGATCGGAGGTGGACGATCCAGGAGCTGCACCATCTGTACCTACCCTTCAGGTAGGATCCGAGGAGGACGATCCAGGAGCCGCTTCCGTCCTTCCAGTTGTTGTCTTTTTCTGTTGTACTTTGTATAGTTGTAGTTGTACTTTCATTTGGGCTTGTATTCTGGCCCATTTACCTTTCATCACTTCTATTTGTACATAGTGTTTTACTTCCTCTTGTACTCTGTGGTGTTTTGTTTACTTTTATAAAGGAAATTCCTTCCCATTTATCAGGATTTACGCCTTTGGTGCTAGTCGCCAGCCCCTGGCCTATGGAAGGAGGGCATGGGGTAGTCACGACACGGGCCCCGAGGATGGGTCGTGACAAATTCGTATCAGAGGAGTCGGTTCTACCGCAGAACATATAACTCTGATATTTTCTTTCTGTGAAGCAATAGTGTTAAGGGTACCAAGTGTGGTCTTCAGTTCAGGGAGTCCAGTGTTGGTGCGGGCGGCTGACGTATCCATACCCCAGGACCATTACAACTGAATTCCGACTTTGTGCACGAAAACACTGATTGCATGTGTGTTTCCAGATGTTTTATTTAAATATCAGCTCAAACTAGGTCATCTCACCAGGTATAATCGTTTGACCGTGTCACGTTGTTTCTTTCAGGATGCCTTTTCTCGGACGACCAGCTATATTCCAGAGGGATGTGCGTACTGACAGCCTGTCGAGCAACGAGGCTTCGGTACAGGGCCCTCTTGTAGTTGAGGAACCAGCAGAGGCACCAACTGTACTACCATACGTTGGGACACCGATGCCACCAGCGCCAGCAGTAGGCGATGCACGCCACTTGAGTGTGATGCATGAGTTCCAACGCCAGAGGCCACCCAGGATCCGTGGAGAGACGGACCTGCATGTGGCTGAGGTTTGGCTGGAGGCTGTGGTGAGAGTCTTCAGGCTAGTGGGGACGCCTGCAGACTTCATAGTGATCTTTGCTTCCAACCTTATTCAGGAAGCAGCAGGCAGGTGGTGGAGCCACTTGTTCCAGTTTTGCGACAGGATGACCTTCACATGGGAAGACTTCGAGACCTTCTTCAGGGTGGAGTTTGTTCTAGTAGCTCTACACACCGAGCGTGTTCAGGAGCTGCTGCCTTTGCCGCGTGTTTTTCGATCAGTAGCCAATTCATCTGTGGGAAGTAGACAGATGATGCAGAGGTCCAGTAGGACAAGACTAGCAGTTGGGAGATCTCGGGTTTTAGGATCGGTGGTGCGAGGCACCCATGGTGGGGATAGAACTAGGGGTGCCAGAAATAGACAGTGTTACTCATGTGGCAGAAAGGGTCACCTGGCACGTGACTGTCCGACTCCTCGTACAGTTGATCTGCATGCTTTGGAGGAGCCACCGAGGCAGAAGCAGCGGTGGGTTCTTGAGCAACAGCCGAGCAGTGGACAAGGCAGTAGAGCTCCAGGAGCAGGTAGACAGGAGCGGAACTAGTGGATACGTCCCTTGTACTTCTAATTCCATGTTTCTGTTTTATTCATGTCTTTTTACTATGAGCTGCAACAAAAAAAGACACTTATATTTTTTTGCATTCCTGTCCTTTTGTTTGGTTGATACTGAGTGGTCCCGGTTAAAACTGTTGACATGACCCTCACATTCTAGATTTCTACTGGAGGTGACCAAGTGACCTCACACTGATGCTAATAGTGTGACTCCACCCTTGGAGGTGAGAGTGACAGTTGGATCTCTTAGTAGTAACGTCGAGGCCATACGACGTCATCCATGGTGTGAATGCGTCATTCATGTCAGGATTGACTGTATTAGGAAATGGGCTTCGTTCATCCAGGGGATGAGACCGAGTTTCTATTTTCGGCAAAGGAGAAATTTTAGCAGCTCTTTCAGATCATATGCAAAGAAGTTACAGATCATCCAGGAGCAGATGAAGACTGCACAGTGCAGTAAGAACCAGGAAACCAGCTCCAGTCTTAGAGACTCGAGTGTGTTAAATGTTTAAAGAAGAGGAAGCTTTAAGGGGAGATGATTCTGTGGAACAGCAGACATGGAGGAAGAGCTAGGAGAACAACATGAGGTGGTGTACATCTTAACATGCTACAACCACCCGCCTTAGTTATCCCCGCCAGGCTCAGGGTGCTGGAGGGAGGAGGAAGAGTGAGGCTGCATGCGGTCAAGGAGTGTGACCCAATGGCTCTAAAAATGATTCAAGGGACAGTCTGTGTCCACTACTAGCTTCTGTAGTAAAAGATGTCGATATGAACCATTCCTTGCTTTCGCAAATCTTGTTCCAGACCTAGAGTTTCCGGAAGTCGTGGACTTGACCCTCACGTCTGGAGATACCTTGGGAGGAGACTCGATAATCACACATACGCTGACGGTGTGGTCAGACCCTCAAGGCGAGTGTTTCAGTTGGAATCTCTTGGTGGTAGCTTTGAGGACTTATGACGTTAGTTTGAGTATGGAATGGGGAATAACTGTTCATACTCAAATTGACGGTTTTAGGCAATCGTTGGGATGGGTTTTCCTTGGTCGGCGAAAAGGAAACCCCATGAAGAACATGATAAACTCTTTCACAGGAGGGTGTGACCGATCACTCTTGATTCAGTCAACCATACCCTCGTGGCATCAGTCGTTTCAGTTTCAGTTCTAACAGGAATTGGAGATCTCTAGAGTTTGAGGATAACGATCACATCCTAATACGGGTCTCACCTCGACGAGGTTTACGGGGATGTGGCCAAGGCGGCAAGTTATCTCTGAGGTTAAACGGACCTTTCTAGATCCTCAGCTGGGTAGGTGAGGTGGTTTACCGCTTGAACCATCCACCTTAGTTGCACCAGGTGCACGATGTTTTCCAGGTATCTCAACTGAGGAGATACGTGCTCGACCCTTCGCATATCATCGACAATGAGGAGCAGGACGATGGAGATGGGGTTACTTTCACGGAGGTTCCAGTAGGGATCGAGGATCGACATGAGCAGATTTTACGAGGATGGTCAATTCTTTGGGTGCGCTTTCTTTGGCAGTACAGAATATCCAGGTAAGCACATGGGAGCGGAAGTCTTAGATGCATGCTCAGTACCGTTTTTGTAACCCTAGTTTGTGTTAAAGATTTACGAGGACGTAATGTACTAAGGTGGGAGTAATGTAAAGACCCGGAAAATTCAAGGAAAATTTTTTCTTAATTTTTTTTGGAATTTTAAGAGAACTTAGTTTCTAACGGCGCGTGATTCCGAGGCCCGGTGTGCCTGATATCGTTTTTTGAAGTTTGGCTCGGGTACGTTCAGTGAACGGACCAGTGGGGTTTTCTTACTTTTGAAACGGTTCTCGGAATTGAAATCTGAGGGCACTGATGAACTCGAAACGCCGGTAATTGCTTAAGGGGACCTTTACCGTAGTTGTGTTTCCTCGGGAGGAGAAGTTAAAATTTGTGGGTTATATAATAAGTGAATAAAATTGTGGAACAATTTTATTTTTGTATCTAAGTGGCTATATCCTACATGGGGGAGTTGGGGTGGGGCACCTAACTACCCATGTGAGGATAATAGTGAGGTGGGGCCCACATGAACCCCAACCTTACTACTTCCCATAACTCTCATAACCTTCCCCCCCCCCCTCATTAATTCGTAACTCTCAAAGAATCCCCTCTTTAACTCTCCCATTATTTAAGAGGACCTTCTCTCTCCCTCTCTTAACTCTTTCCAACATACACAAATTAATTAATTGAACCTACTCAATTAATTAATTAAGTGTTTTGAGTTTTGAAATTTGAAATCGCTTGTGTTAATAAAATAACGAGGGAAGCTTATTATTTTATTTTGGGAGGGCTTTCGTTGTGCTAAGGAAGATTGGGAGAGATTTCTTGTGAAGAAGAATATGACTTCATTCTCGACGAAGAACGAAATCTTCTTCGACGAAGAACGCCGATTCCGAGAAGAACGGTCGATGTGCCATATTTTCTCTTCTCCGCGACAAGTGAGGAGACGCCACATCAGACGCACTCTGACGTCGCCCATGAATTCTTTCCTCGCAACGCCATTTTCCACGACGCCCGACGTGCGATATCAATTATCAATGTATGGGAATTTGTTTTGGTGTTCTCTTATCCTTTGAGAAAAGAACGACGAGCGCTGACCAACCAATTCCAGGTTGATCTGCGGATCGTTTGGTCATGCAGATTGATGTTGAGGATTATTATTTAATTTGTTCGTGATTATTACCATGACTTTCTATGTGAGATACAACCATTTTCTATCAATTAACGAGAGGGGGGCTGGACCGCACAAACACGGATGACCCTCCTCCTTATCCATGTGGGTTTCTTTTGAGGATTGAAAGGTTGAATGGCGCGGTGCCATCGCATCGCGTGGAAACATGCGGCAAGGAATGCGTGGCACCGTCGCATCGCGCCGTGAAAACGAACAAGGACGCGACGTCGTCGCGCCGCGTCGGAGAAACCCGAAGACATCCACGGACGGAGTCGGGCCACGACAAAGGGGCGCGGTGCCATCGCGTCGCGCCGGAGAACCATGAAGATGGCGCGTTTTGTTAACTGACGTGCGGATTGACGGGAAACAACAAACGAAGACGCATGAGGGTTGTGGGATCTTTGCAGCGAAGGTCGGATCCCGGGGTGACCACTAGTGAAGACCACAGGAGAATCAGACCACCAGAGCGCGTCCGGTGGTCCGCGGAATCCCCTGCCGGTGCGGCACACCGGTGCGGCGGTGCCCGGAGTGCCACTAAAATAATCCTACACGGCTGAAGCCGCGGCGGCGGAGTGCTGTCCCTCGACCGCGCGAGACCGGATGGGAGTGGCGGGATGCGGCCGGCTACCGTGTCCGCTGGCACGGGCGGACCAAACAGCGAGGTCGCGGATCTTCACGCAGGGGCAGCGCCCCCCGCACGGTTCGACTGTTCGGCCGAACCCCCGGTCGAGCCGGGCCGTCTTGGGCAGACCGGGCCGGGCCGCGCCCAGCCGGGTCTGTCCGGCCCTGAAACCCCCGTTTTCGGACCCCTCACGGGTTTTCACTCATATCTTGAGCTATAGACCTCCGATCGACGCACCGTTAGTGTCTATGCAACACGTGGATCGAGACGGTAATTTCGGGATATTACACTCAAGGTTTCGGAATACCTTGGGTTCGCCCGGGTTGGTTCGGATATGAAACCAACCGGGCCCTCAGAGTAGAAACACTTATATTTTGAGTTCCGGATGTCCGATTGACGTTTCGTCGACTTTGTTGGTTTCCTCTTGATGAGACAGAACTTTTGTCTTACTCTGCTCGAGGTTTGGACACCGTCGGAGTGTGGTCGGGTTGGTTCGCTCATGAAACCAACCGGCCCCCTGGAACGAAAAAGCCAATAACTCACAGACCCGGTGTCTGATTGACGCGCCGTCTGTCTCGTTGATTTCCTATTGATGAGACGGAACTTTTGGCGTACTTCTCCTGATTTTTGGTTGTTGTTGGATAGTGGCCAGGTTGGATTGTACCCAAAACCAATCGGACCCTTGGAACGGAAAAGCTAATATCTTTCAGACAGAACGTCCGTTTGACGAACCGCCAGCGGAGTTGGTGATCACGTTGAGAAACAGTTCCTTTGATTATACCCTATGAGAGTTCGGTGTATATTTGAAATACGGCCGGATTGGTTCGCTCACGAAACCAACCGGGCCCTTGGGACGAAAAGGCTAACAACTCATATACCGGGCATCGGATTGACGCACTGTCTGTTGCGTTGAGACCCTATGACGAGGCGGTCCTTTGAGATACTTCTGAATTGGACTTTGAGATACTTGGAATATCGACCTGTAGCTCGTGGATCGGACCCTCTCAGAGATGAGCGTGCGGAGTACGGAGACCGTGTAGCCAACTAAGACCTGACGACTGCTTAACCAAATCGACTTGGAGTGAGTCGACTAGCCCAGTGGACGAAGAACTACTTTGTTTGGGTGCAGACCCATGGCGGACTGAGGACTACCTATGTGATAGTGCAGACCCGCGGTAATCATCCGGAGAGTACCTCAGCAGGCTACAAGGGGGTGTGAAGTACTGTGTTTGGGTGACATACCCTGGCAGGAAGCACTACTGTGTTTGGGTGGCTGACCTGCGGTACTCGACAGGATGAGTACCTCAGCAGTCTTAGGTTAGTGAGAAGTACCTCGGAGTCATGACAGGACCACTGTACACTCCAAAGACGGGGCCTTTTCAACAGTTACGGTTTCGATAATGAAAATCCTTGTTTGATCTGAGTCTATGACCTTTGTGTTTACCTCTTGATTGAGATGGGTCACTTGATAACTTAGGTATATGTATGGGCATATACCTGGGTGGTTGTTTTCCGTTGATTTCATGATCTT
Organism: Viscum album; assembly: GCA_963277665.1. Classification (NCBI taxonomy): domain Eukaryota; kingdom Viridiplantae; phylum Streptophyta; class Magnoliopsida; order Santalales; family Viscaceae; genus Viscum; species Viscum album. Next base: position 1,772,215,145 of record OY728121.1, read on the forward strand.
TGTGTTTCCCTCAAGATTGAGATGGGTTACTTGATAACTAAGGTATATGCATGGGCCTATACCTAAGTAGAGGTTATATGTTGAGATCTTCTTTGTGGTTATCCATGTTGGTTTTAGTGAGACCTTGATGGTCTTGTTGTCCCTAATGAGTATCGTTATAATCACCCCTGAACGGGCTATGCCCGCACCTTGTAGTGTTGGTTGTAGATGAAGGACAGTGCTGACGGAGGCCGAGTGTTCGAGGACTTGACGGTACCCAGAGGTGGACCACACGACGAGTCAGTATCTGGAGGTGGACATCGAGACGAGACAACACACGGAGGAGGTTGATGGGCGAGAGCGTTGTGGAGGCTATCTGTACCTACCCTTCAGGTAGGATCCATGGTGGATTATCCAGGAGCTGCGCCATCTGTACCTACCCTTCAGGTAGGATCGGAGGAGGACGATCCCGGAGCCGCTTCCGTTCTTCCAACTGTTATTTTTTTTTCTATTGTACTTTGTTCAGTTGTAGTTTTACTTTCATTTGGCTTTGTATTATGTCTGATTTACCTTTCAACACTTCTCTTTGTACTTAGTGTTTTACTTCCGCTTGTACTCTGTTGTGTTTTGTTTAATTTTATAAAGGCAATTCCTTCCCAGTTATCAAGATTTACGCCTTTGGTTCTTGTTTCCATCCCCTGGCCTATGGAAGGCTGGCTTGGGGTAGTCACGACACGGGCCCCGAGGATGGGACGTGACATGTTATGTGTTAGAGAAAATTGATCAGGAAACAACACTATTACCATGCTTTAATTCCTATGAAAAACATGAAACATGGACTATAGTCTACAAGAACTCACACAGTGTAGTATCCCTGTAACAAATGCAATAGTTTCATAGGAAGATATGTTTCAAATTCCATGAATAGACTTTACACCCTGTGTAACCCTATTCAGGTAGTTCGATGTTCACCTTGATATTTTTCGAGCTTGGGAACGATCAGTCGTACGGCAAATACTAGAGTGCATAGGCTTTACCGTGTACTCGAATATATAAAATGTAACGTAGAATAGAAAAAGGTTCACAAGTATTACATGGATTTTTTTACACTCTTTTTACCATGTACACACCACAAAAATCTCCTAGTAACATCTACCATCTATATATCATTCTTTGAAACTTTAATTTTGGCCTATGTGTATCCTCTTCAAATTAGTTTTCCATGCATAATTAAATTGAATAATTTATTATGTCATATGAGATATGATGTGAGGTTTTATGATAATGATTAATCTTTAAGAGATGCTTGAAATATGGAATTAATCATGTAGGATCATTAGAGATATTCCAACGTTTGTACCCCCACATTGCACCATGACGTAGGTCCCAAATACTATTTACATTGGTAGAGTTGGTACTCCCCCATACAATAGAATTGAATAGGTCCTCTATAAACTGACTGGTACTCCCCCCACCATTGATATCTAGAAATGTACTATTCCACCATGATATTAAGTGATCCCTCATCAATGGAGTGCAGTAGCGAGGAGTGTCCCAATCTACCCAAATTATTGTTAGGTTTGGCGGGATTTTGTGCATCAATGATAGAACTATGGAGATAAAGAAAAAATAATCATTTTTAGTTGGGTTGTCGATACAGAGATCATATTACTCTATTATATGGGTTTCTTTATGAGTACATATGTCAGATTATATTTCTTTATGGCTAAGGGTTGAGTTGTATTCTTTGGTATATTTTTATTTGTCAAATTTTTAGGTAATCCTAATGGATATATATATATAATCACACCTAAAATGTATTTTCCAACAGAAGTCATGTCTAATACAGATGATATGGTGACATAAGTGGAAAAAATAACACTATGGAAGTATTGACTGCATATGATTTCCTGACATAGAGATCAGATGTTAGGAAAACATCAATATTTCCTTTATCTAGTTTTTGTTAGGTTAGGACCTCGGTTCCAGTTCAGAGTGAATTTATCCCATTTTATTCCATGGATATATATTATTGTACTCTGAGTTATTCCCTATAGGTTCCAAAATTCAGGGATGTTCTCAAGATGTTTCTATCATTGATATCCATATTCAAATTTTCATGGAGATTGTATTGTGAACGCATAATGGTACATATGAAGAGACCTCTCATTTAATTATTCCTTCTTAGAACAATATTTCAACACCTATCCTATTAGAGGAAGGCTAGGGGTTTCATGCCTAACTTTCTATTGGCCATGCTGGCCCTGGTAGTTTGGGTTCTGAAAGGGTGGTATCGTAGGTTGTTCATTCATGAGTCAGTGTAGAGTTGTGACCAAGATGAGGACTAGTTAGAAACATATGTAAATGGTGGTAGAGTATCTTGGGAAGTCATTTAGACTAGGTAATCTAGTTTTGGTGTTGAAGAAAACATATCAGTACATCTGTTCTCTAGCTAACTTCTTGAAAACCTGGCATATAGAGACATTAGTAGCAAGAAAAAATGATATACACAAAAAATATTATTGATTTTAGTGATTTTACTTCGTGACTATTATCCACATATATTACCATCAAACCATGGTACATGTTTATCAAAATTTACATTCCACCATGAATAAATCCATTTAGATTACCAATAAAATATTATGGTAATGATCAATTGAGTGATGAGGCCTTGGGAGAGGGGTCATCCCATGAGGCGATTCAAGATATTCATAAGATGTTGTATAATAAAAGTATTGTTTTTGAGTATTCCATGAGGTTCACTTTTCTCATGTGATACTCCCTAGATATAATACAATATGTGTTCATTTGGGAATTGATGTTTGAGGAGGGTCTCTATAGAATCATCTGTGTCAGTATAATCCCTTTATACATTCGAGCCTTTACAAGAGTATTAAAGAAAAATCCCTTGATAGAGATATTTATATAAGAGTGATTCTGGGTAGCTAGATAAAATACATTCTATCATGGGGAAGATGCATCCATGGTAGGATGTTTTTATCACATGTCCAGGTCTCGTTTCATAGGAATACTCATGCTCAGGATTAGACATAAGGATCAATGACTAAGGGATCATGCAGAGCATCCAGTCATCGATGGGACAGATGATGCTATGAAATTTATAGGTGAGGACGCATGGGTCATGATTCCCTAATGCCACATGCCAAGGATTGTAGAAGTTAGTGGATAGACAACCATATTAGAGGAATTGTGGTGATAAAGGATCCCATAGGTCTAGTTAGTACATCAGTTAAAGAGGTGGTGCTGGAATAGTAGCAGGTACATCATAAGAGGGAGAACCTTTTAGTTGACAAGACACTATGAGATACTTACACCGCCACCACCAGGTGGGTCTTGAAGATCTCAGAGAGCTGGGGGTTGAATCCATGGGCATCTTTAGGGTATAGAGGGACATACCAGGTATCTCATGAGATGATATGAGGTATGATATGTTAATTTTCTACAATTTATATAATAATTTTAAAAATATAAGTGATACATTATTTCATATCCAAATACATAATTTGAGATCTAGTGATCCCCATTGAGTCTTCATCTCCACTAATATTTCTAGAGGTTTTGAATGATTTTGAGTCTCTCATATCTATTATCTATTGGTAGAGTGATCTAGTTATCGAGGAAGCGAGTTTCTCATGGGACCTATTAGCATTCATGATGACAAATAATGACATAATATTTGATATGGAATCATTTTGCACATTTAATATCAATATTAATTGTCATAATATATGATTTTTTTTCATTTGGATATATTGGATAAGATTCACCTTTAAAGGAAAATTAGATCTCATAACTGAGTGAGTGATCATTGGGAGCAGGAAGTTGTAACCCATCGCCCATAAAATGGATATATTATCCCTTGGTGGAGTGGGTATTTCAATAATGTGCCTTCTATAATTCATGGAGGAATATATCAAAATCTTACTTGAAGATGTTCTAGGACAACCTCTATGGAGATAGGTGGACTTCTACATCGACTTCCACTCAAGGACTACACAGATATCTTTCATAGAATGTCATATGCCCCTAATATGATACGGGTGTTAAGCATGTTTTTAGTGGACCTTTGAATGAATTGTTTTATTAGACCATGTTTTTTCTCATGTGCAACTTCAATTTTTTCCAGGAAAAGGAATTACGGGAGCTTGATTATTTATATTGACTATCACTTCTAGAATCATATACCAATAAATAATAAGAACCACTTTCCTTCGATGGATGACCTCGTAGACTAGTTGAGAGGTGTTTCCTAATTTTTAAAGATATATCTATCTTATGGTTATATCAAATTGAGTGTTCATGAGGATGATATTATTAGGATAGAATTCCGATGTCATTATACAGACATTGAGTATTAATGATGTCTTATAGTGTAAAAAATCACAATTATGTTCATGGATCTTATCAACCTAATCTTCCATCCATGTTTCCACAAACTAGTTTTAACATTCATTAGTGACATAATCATTTACACTGAATCTGATGTAGAGAATGCATTTCATCTAAGTATTGTGCAAGACTAAATCCAAGAGCATAGGATTTATGGTAATCTCTTGAATTTTATGTTTTGGAACCATGAGGTTATGTTTTGGGGGGCATTTCAAATCTAATCATGATTTTGATCGATACCTAATGCAGATTGATGTGGCACTTTCATGGGATCCACACAAGATAATGTCATTAGTGATGTGTTTTATTGTAATATTGGGGTACTACATGAGGTTTTTAAAGGTATTCTCTAGGATTTTAGACCATTTAACTACCTTGATGAGGAAATTGTAGTCGTACACCTATACTGAACTATTATTCGAATAATTCAATTTCTTTAGGGATATGTTGAGTACACAGTGCCTTGTGATGCCTATCGAGAAGGGGCCAGTTTCATATTGATGTAGAGGAAAGAATTGATTTCATATGAGTTGAGGATTTTGTGACCCAATGAACATAACTATATGTCTTATTACCTAGATTTGTAAGTGGAAGTATTCACTCTGATTATGAGGAGAACTGTATTCTGGCGAAGCAAATTATTATTTACATAGACCACTAGTGTGTAATGTACATGTTCACTCAGAGAGATCATAACCTGAGACATAGGAAATGGTTTGAGTAACTACATGAATATGGATTTGGGTAAGTCTATAATCTTGGGAAGGGAAAATTAGTGGAAAATTACTTTAGCAATAAGTCCCATTTTCAGCAGGTAAAGGAGGTGTTTTAGTATTTGGCTTCATTGTATTTTTCATTGGTGGAGGAGAGGGGGTTAGTTTTTCTTTAGTCCTTGGTGGTGACTCCTCTACATCTACAATGTGGGAGAGAGGCTCTTTTTAAAGCTTCTTCTATGAGGTTCATTTTGAAAAGATATCCTCAGGATATGCAATATATGGATTTTCTAAAGGTGGGAAAACATCATCCATTTTAGGGATGTATGATTGTTTCGGTCACATTCCATTATTGGATAATGAGGGAGTTTCTTACATCCCTCATTGTTGCACATATATGTGTGGAGAATATGTACAAGGACCTAGAAAAGCTTTTTTTGGGTTGGAAAGAGGCAATGAGTAACTGATTTCTTCTATCGATGTCTCAAATGTCGCCATGTGAGGGTTGTGCATCATGTTCTGGTAGGTTTTACAGAACCTATTATGATCCTATAGTAGTAGTCATATAGCATATATAATGAATTATTGATGGGGATTACAAGAACAATTAGTGTCCAAGACTCTATCTAGGCGATTGTTGACAAACCTAGAAAATCATCGCACTTTCTTAACATCATGGATTAGAGTTTGGTTGGGAGTTTGGGGAATTTTTATATTTGGGAGATCTTCTTTATGTGTGGTATACGTTTTATGATTGTCTCTAACCATGATTTTATGATAATTTAATGGTTGTAGAGAGGCCTATAGATGTATTTTAGGACCCAGTTGTGGATGATAAATAAGTTTCACCCCCAGATAGATGTATAGAAAGAGCATACAATCCATTTGTTGGAGGATTTCATGGGGGGATATGTATTGGACTTCAAACAGAGCTCAAAGGACCACATTCCCTTGGAAGAGTCCAATTACAATAACAAATATCACTGTAAAATCAACATGTATACTTTCGAGGCCATGTAAATGAGTCCCTTCAGGTCACCCATCTGCAGGACTAGGATTTTAAAGACATCACTTTTTAGAGGATTGATACTAAAAGTTATAATAGAGATGATTAATGTGATCCATGGTAGTATCAAGATAGTCCTATGTAGACAACAGTCATTAATATATGGACATCATATTCCCATGTAATCCTTTTAAAGAGACTATGTTTTCCATATATTCTCCCAAAAAATGAAGATTTCATAGTTTTGTATGGGGAAGAAATCTATCCATTTGGTTCATCAGGTCATTCCGCATCCTATAGAGGGTTGGTGTGGTTTCTTACTATTTAGAACAGCTCATGTAGTTGGATCACATACATGAAATATTCCATTTGTCTCATGTGTGGATATTTGTAAATGGTTTTCATCATGTTATTTACTAGGAGAGATGGGCATTGACGATCTTACCTCCTTCATAGATGAAAATGTGGGGATCAAAGATCGACATGAAAGGACACTACAGGGACTAACCATACATTTAGTCAGTGTGATTTGGCTACACAAGCATTTTTAGGAGAACTTCTATGTGCATTAGAGTCATATTCATACTCATTACCCCCATATATAAGGTTAGATTGAGATTTTATGGGTGAAAATACTTGAAGGAGGGGAGATTATAATGAATTTAGTTTCTCTGGTTTAGTCATTAGTATATATATATATCAATAGTTTTACTCAGAGTTTCCATGATGTTGGGGTGTCAGAGGACCCCAAACATAATATTTTAAAAATATTAATTTATTTATAGAGCATATGGATACATCGTTTTAGTTTAGAAGGTTTTACCATTGTTTGAATCCTCAGATGGAAAATATGAGACCACAGTTGATTCCATAACATTGGGATTATTATAATCATGAACTAAGGGTGTTTGATGATGGATTTTCTATTTTATGTGACTATTGGGGAGTTCATTTAATGAAATAAATAAATAATTTTTTTATATTAAATAACCAATAACATAATATTCCCATATAAATACCAAGTTACATCAAATGAAATGGTTATCTAAATTACCCATGAATGATTTTAGAGGACGAGATCAAGTATTTACAGGAGTTTGAAACCCCAGATAAATAGATCAATAAAAGGATCAATGTGGACCCTCATGTGGATGGAGAACACATCTGATATTATTCTATAACTCTAAAAGGTTCTTTCTTCACCATCTATCTGTCCATAATATAGGTAGGACTCAGTATTTTATGTCATTCCCCTCTTTTATTATTAACAATGGGGTTTTCATTACCTACTTATTTTATCATTGATCTCACGAATATCATGAAATAAATTATCATATTGAAGCCATATTATCAATTTTTTTTGTTTCGGTATTCATCCCTTCACTCTGCTTATTATGATCACTAACCATGATCTGATTATCCAATGATGTACATCATTCATGTGATTTTCCCGCACCATTCATCGTGTTCTTCATTATTGGACCACGAGGTCATGATTCAACATTTCTGGGGTGGGTTCAAGAATAATTGAACCCCTTAAGTCATTGATTTGGGATATATCAATTATATATTTTATATTTGATTGATTGATTCATTGATTTGGGATATAGAGCAGCGACAGTAGGTTTTATGGATTTATATGGGTATGAAATTTCTAATTTCCATCCACCGAAGGATGGAGATTGATGTTTGTTGATGGCCCCCTCGATTTCATGTGGTCGAACCATGACTTCCATGTTAGTGGTGGATGATCAAGAAATAAATAAAATAATCATTACTTCCAATGAAAAAACCAAAATAAATGGCGTTTATTAAGGAGGAAAACACATCATGTAGTCTGTTAGCTATGATGTCTTTGGTTTTTTGTGAATACATGGATCACACAATGTGTATGGGACTAGCACACAATGTGACCCTATGATGGAGAATCACTTTGTACAATGGGTGTAAATGGTCATGATAATTTCCCTAAACATGGGACCGAACAGAGGACACATGAATGGTCAAGTAATCAAACATGACCAGTGTACACGGGCATGACCCGTTTACATGGCCAGAGGCCACGGGTAAATTGGCATGCCCTAGGTAGAGGAGACATGTCATGGACCACATGTACATTCCATGTAGTATGACAGTGCTCCCTATGATTAGTATAGAGGAGAAGGCACCCAAGTGATGAGTTAACGTCACATTCATGTGACCCGCAATACACACCATATACTTCCACCATGAACATCTACCATTTATATAATGTTTTTCATATCTCATATTTATCCCAAGAGCATAATATCCTATATATTTTACCATGTAGAAAATGGTGGAATATTTCATTATGTCATCATAGACAGTGATGTCAGGTTCAGTAATCCCATGTTACACCATAGCATGGGTCCCCCTTGCACTATAAAAATATAGAGTGATTACTCCCTCAAACAACAACTGGTAACAAGTCCTCTATATTTGGAGTGTTATTACATTATCACTAACCTATGGCGGAAGGGATTAGGCCCTGAGAATGGGTTCTACCTCAACAATGGATCATATTAGCCATTAGTGATCCCCTATAATCAGATTCATAGGAAGTTGTGCATGATTCTGGGCATCATATATAGTTTTTTGGAGATGAAATTAGATACATAAACCTTGGTTGGGTCCTGGGGATATATGTCCCCTATATCTCTCATCTGATATTCTTTATGATTATATATGTTATATTTTATTTCACTCTTTTTATGTGTTTAGTTTTCTTCTATTGAATCCTTATATTTCTCCATTTGTATTTTTTAGGTCATCCTTTTGGGTGTGTATCTTCTCACCCTTTCACGGTGTTTTCCCACAAGTTTCATGTCTTATACAGACAACATGATGATTGATGGTGACATTGGTGGAGCATAGCAGTGTCTTCGGCTTATTGATCATGTTCATTGGTTGAACATGGAGATCAAGAGTGTATATCTCTTTAGTTTTTTCATTATCTAGTTATTTTTAGGTACGAACCTCATTTAATTTTTGGTATGTATTCTCCCCCTTTTACTCTTTGGCTTTATATTATTGTAATCTGATGTATTCTCTATGAGTACATGGATTCATGGATACACCATTGATATTTTTGACTTTCATTATTCCTCTCCATCATTTCATGGAGATGGTTTTATATGTGTGTATAAGTACATAGGTAAAAGCCTCCCATATTATTATTCCTTCTTGGTGCATGGAGATAGAACCTATACTATTTGAGGTGGTCATGGGGTTGTCACACACATCCTTTCTTTGACCAGGTGAGCTTCATTGGGTTGGGTTATGAAAATTAGGCCTTATTTACTCAATATATCTTCTATTATATGTAACCATTATTGAGTATTTGAGTTCATCTTTATTTTTATTAACATTACCCATTATTCTAGAAAGTGTATAATGATCAATATGTAAGATTACATTATATATAATGATTAGTTTATCAAATAAAATACTTATTCTATTCTTTATGATTTCAAATATATATGTTATTCATGTATGTATCTATTTTATAAAGACTACTAAACTATTTTGTCCTTTAGTATGTGATCACATGTATCCAATTGCATTGTAATAAAGTAACAAATGAATCTATTCTACCAGATTTGGGGTCTTTATTGTGGGTATTAGATTAATTTTTATAGAAACCACATGAAATAGAATTTTGAAAACATATATTAGGGAACATAACCTTGTGATGGACATTACATATATTTGAAAATGTATAAATGTATCATAAATGTTTTGGTAAGGTATATATTATATCATTTTCCTTGCAAAACATCCCAAATATAAACAATATTAGTAGGAATGGTCATATAGTAAATCAATATATGTGTAATAACCATGAAACTATTTGGTCGAATATATGTCATACATTATTTTGGTGCAAGGTGAGTGTTCCCTTACTACTCACATGGTTTGACACAAACGAGTGATTTTTTAGGTTTAATTCAAATTTATGTTATAAACCATTATGATTAAAGAAAGAATAAAATGAAACATATGATATTCTGCAGTGATGAAATATATTCCTAAGGAATCATAGGAAGCTAATTGTAAGAATTAAAATAACTGTAATGCATAGATACACATTTTTTGGTTTTATGTGAAATGAATTTAACATGATTAAAGATATTTTGGGAAACATTTATGGGAATAAAACTCATTGGATTTGTATATGTTTTAGTGAATAAGATATTTGAGAGGTAATAGATTTATATTTTAAATACATACCATTAATTTTATTGATAAATTTTACGGAGAATATGATCATTGATTTTAATGTAATTATGTTTGATTGGAAAAAATTAGCCAGGGAATTTATGAAATATAACAAATAGGTATCTATTAAATTGAAAAGTCATATGGTGACTCTATAAATAATGTTAAATTTAGTATATTAGGAATTATAAATTATTAAGGTAAAATTAATTTTAGTAATGAAGATTTAATTAATTTACAGAAGAATATATGATTTTACTGTGGCATTTTGATAATCTATAATATTTATGGAAATAAATATCCTATTTTAGGGAATATATTATTAATGTATATAAATTTTTGGGATATAATGATATGATATCTTGATTTAATTTCAAATAAGAGTTAGGTTGATTTATATATATATGCGATCAAATATTTTGGATGTTTGGGAATTGTATTTGGTCAAATTTTTTTGGAGGAGTCCTTAGGTTATTGTAACGTTCAATGTTATTGATTATATTTTATAGATTATTGTATTATTCGTATGAATATATATCTATTGAAATACGGAAATAATTTTCTTTCATTTAGGGATATTTTAATTCATTAAAATTAAATTTTGGTGATTTGGGAATGGAAAATTAATCATGGATATTCAGTTCATAGAATAATATATGTAGTGGAATGTAATTGATGCACAACCAGAGGATGAAATTATGATTATAAAATATAAATAAAACAAGTAATTAAATTTTCTCATACTATCTATTTTGATAGTAAATGAATCCATCAAATTTTTAAAAAATATATATAAACAAAAATGTTATCATTTTACCTTCATCTCATATGAATTGATTGTAATTTCACCCCTCACCGATTTATAGACTTCTAATCATTAAATTTCTCATGATAAATGTCATATATCACTCTCCATATTATTTGGAAATTATTTTTCTTAATTAATTTCCATATTATCACTTCCCACTAATGTTCTCAAATTTTAGAACTTCATTATGGGTTATTCCAATTTTTCTTCATATTTCCGAATTTTCTATAAGACTTTTTTAACACTTTTAAACATGTAGGGTATTAAAAAGTGAATTTTATAATTTCAAAACATTATTATTGATATCAAGTTCACATTTTAAGGATTAAATTTATTAATCAAAGAGAATTTAACTCTTTTTCCAATTTTAGAAGAACACTATGTTTGCCACTTCATTGAAAAAAATCATTGAGCCTAAACAATCCATAAAATATTTTTATTTGAATCATACAGTTTTAAAATATACATTTAATAGGGTTATATTAATATTATTAACCAAATTATGAAATACATATAATGTTATTACATATTAAAAATGTATAGTGTCTTTTTTCTTCAAAAAATAAATTTTCTTCAAAAATGTTTTCTTTTTAATTATTTTGAGATTATATTATAATAATTTATTTTAACTTTTAGAAATATTATATTATAAAAAAAATCATAATTTCAAAATTGTCTTATATATAATTTTTGTACATTATCCGAAAATACTTTTTTTAATTTTAATAATGAAAATAACATTTTTTTGTAAGTGTAATTTATTTTCGTTGAAAAGTTTCATTTCGATTTAAATTTTAACATAAATTAACATAATAATAATTTATTTATAAATAATATATTAAATTATACATTATTTAATTTTGTATTGTATTATGGTATAATTTAATTTTTTGGTTTAAAATCAAATTTTCTTAAAAAGAATTTCATTTATATCTTAAATTAATTTCATAAAATTTTATGAATTCTATTTTAAATAGTTCATCCCACATTAGGAATTAGGGTCTTCACATTTGGAAAATAATTCAATTTTATTTTTGGTAACTATAAATATTAAATGCAACAAATATTTGTTGTCATGGTAAAGATAAAATGGGTAAATTATTGTTAAAAATAAAATAATTAGGTGTCAAAATAAACCAAACAAATATTTCAGTTCAATTTATGAGTATATGTTTTCCTCAATAATTCATAATTTTAAAATGATTCCATCTATTGGAAAATATTTTAAATTATAAAATATTTATTATTTTAGGCAATAATAATGTAAAAAATGGAACTCTCATGTTTTAAATATTTATAAAAGTTTATGATTTGGAATAAAATTATAATTAATTATAAATGTTTACATTTAATAAAAAAATTACTCTTAACATCCTAAATTATATTCAATTTTTATTATTGAAATAATTACCTTAAAGGCTTATGTTACTCCGATATAAAACTTGACAAATTAGAAATAAAATCAAACTAATAATTTTAAAAACTCAAAAAAATTATTTTCCGGTGAGTTATAGTGTCACATGAATTTTATAGATCAATATAACATATTACTAGATATTTTAATAGGTTTATAATTGAAATCCTCAAATATAATCTTGTAATTAAATTCATACTATGTGAATAGTTTTCAAAATAAATTAATGATATGTTTAGATGAATAATATCTTATAATATTATCTTAGAACAATAAAAAATTTGAAAATGGAGAATTGGTATAAATAAAAGATAAAAATGTCAAATTTTGTCCATTTATATTCCCATTTTCACCTTATTAGTAAAAAAACTTAACAATTTAACATTCAAAAGGTCACTACCATGATTAATGTATAATTTGGTTAAATTTATATATGTTTATTATACCGAATTTAAAGGACATACACGGAATATATGGATTTTAGGTAAGAGATTTCATCTCGATTTCACTACAATAAGGCATATTCTAATGTTATGAACCTAAATTTTATTATATGTTTTATACTAATAATTTTAGATTTTATATCATTATTCAATCATACATAATGATTTTTTAGTTTACAATTTTAATTATTTCAACCAAGAGGTTTTGATTCAAAAGTTTCGAAAGTAATTTAATTCACAATCTCATCATTATTCTAGACTATTAATGTTAACTTTCATATTTTTGAAATTAAATTATATTACTATATTAACCACATAAATTATATTATATTCTGGTTATTTATTTTAAAAAAAATTAATTCCATTTTTACTATCTCTCGTACTCAAAAATATCAAAATGTGTTTTTGAATTAAAACTGTCATTGTTTTCCAATTTTTATATAAATATATTTATTAAATTTCTATTTTTTTAATAATAGTTTCTCAATAATGTATTAAATATTAGAAAATTATTTATAAATATAATATTTATCTATGATTAATTTTTTAAAAAAATATTTAATGGAATCTTCTTCTAATTTTCCAGATAATGTAAATTTTAACAAACATATAAATAGAAACTTTTTTTGATTTATAATATGTGAGATTATATTATCATTGTTCTAAATAATTTTTTCATTGAAGATTAATTTACATTTTTTCATGGTTCATTCAAAATAACATATTTTTATTAATATATTTTTTAATTTTTTTAGATACCAAATAATAGTTTTAAAAATAAAAATTTTATTTTCCTGAACAAATATATCTATGTTTTTTTAAATTATTTCCATTTCTATAAGTATCCTTTAATAAATTTCATAATATTTTGTGGATATAAAATAACTTTACCATCTATCTTATTTATACATGTGGATTATTACCATGTTTTTATATTTATTAATTATAGAAAATATTAACATATGGTATGCTAGTTTTTCAATAAATGTACATGTTGAATATATATTGAATTATTTTTCATCTCATTTATATATTAATATATTTTAAATATAATTAAGATGGAGGTGTAATATTATAAACCCTTTACACATTGATTGGTATCATGGGAATTGTTTTTGAGAATTTATCATATTCCCTGCCCATTATTTTATAATCTCATGGAATAAATTTCTAGTAGTTTTTTATGATATATTCAAAAAATCCTCAATAATAATATTAAGATGTTTAAAAATACACATTAAGTCATTAAGAAATTAGTTATTGATGTCCATGTGATTATTTAAAATTTTATGATATTTATGGATAAGATTGAATCTAATGTGATTATTTATATGGATTTATTTGAACTTAAATCATTCCAAAATTATTGTTCTTAATTGTCATGTTGTTAATCAAATGGAATTGTGTTTTTATTTATTAATAAACCCTTATTTATTAAGAATCATTTAATAAAGATATATTAAATTTTATATATTCATAATTAAGTAATTGAGCTCACCATTATTTACCTTTTCTTAGAATTCTAGGAACTATATTATAATTGATATGAGATAATATACTAGAGATAATAACGATGTTCCCAAGGAAAATAATTTATTCTATTTTGTGTTTTAAAAAATATGTATGATTTGAGTTTGTATTAGTTTTAATATGATTAATAAACTATTCGTTCCTTTGGGATGTGATCAGATGTAAATAATGAAAATGAAATCAATTAATCATTGACTCCAGACTATTTGAGTCGGGGTTTTTTAAGTATACCTTAGATTATAGTAATAAGACACGTAAATAAATATATTTTATGGGGGAAAAATATAATTTTTTTGTTCATGATTCCAAACTCTACATGTAGAATCAATAATAATAGATATATGATTTCAAGGAATAAATATAAATGTTAAACATGAATCTCAAAAAATCTAAGATAAAAAGACTTAGTAAAACCAATTAAATATCACAGAAATAATATAGATGTTTTGAATAAATATTTGAATGATATAGTTTAACAGATATTGGATATCATTGGATAAATAATCAATTTACAATAAATGGTTATAGACAAACAAAGGATCTTGACACCCTGTATATCATTATAAAATTGGATTACACAAGCTACAAGAAATTAGAAAGAAAAAACAATGAATTAAATAATAATTTGGAATATCATATTTAAAAATAAATACCTTATCGAAATTAAAAATCATGTGTGGGACTTTATAAAATGGAATATACACTCATGGTTGATGCAAAGCTATAAGAACCAAGAACAAGGAGGAGAATTAATTTTATTAAAACACAAATGTCCAAATATTTTGTTAGAGTAATGATGAATAAAAACAATAATATCCCAAAAATATGGTGTTATTATCAAGGTATGATAAGGAAAATAATACATTAATTCCATATAAAATAGCTACTTTAGGGAATTAAATCGGCATATATAGATAACAGAAATCTTATAAACACAACATGTTTTTGATGGATAATGTTTTTTAAGTGAAGGATATAATCAAATTTATATATATTAAATATCAAGGGTTTTAATATATATTCCAAGGGATAACTAAAGTATACATTTTGAGAATAAAAATTTAACACATAGTGGTATTAATATTAAAATTAAATTTTTAGTACTGTAAGAAGATGTTTATCCATTATATCTTAAGGAGGTACAAACCAACTAATCATAAAATGATTTTAATCATAATACATATATCAAAAGGAAAATATTTTGAGAGTAATTTTTTTTGTAAATTCAATTCAATGTAACATATCGAGCTAGAGTATGAATTCTGGAAAGTAGTCATATATCCCATATGATTAGAAACAATATTTCTTTTCATGGGAATAATATATGATAATAAATGTTCCATAAAATATGTAAATGATGAATACTTAATGCTCTTTAGTTACATGAAATAAAAAATTCATTTTAGACATGTGATAATCCTGAAAACATTTGTAGTTGAAGGCCTTTGTCAAAATTTTCTACGTATAATAAAACTGTGTGACTCAGGGAATCTAATAAATTTCACTATAAAGAATTGTTTCATTAAATTAAGAATAAATTCAATTCTAATTCAAGTATCTCATAATAAGTGGAATATTTAACTATATTATGTATTAGAATGTATTTATTTCATATGAATGGAAGATAAAAATTGAGAATGGAAAAAAGGCATGTCCACGAGAGAAAAAAATCATTGGAATGTGTTTTGCTGAATGAAGAATCAAATGATTTCTCAAAATACTAACATGATAGTATTTATATTTGTGACATATCCAAATGATAAATATCATTCAGAAGCCTCATAATTTTAAGGATAACAACTACAAAAGAATATTTTATTTAGAGCATAATGATACTTGTGTGATGGTATCTTCTAAAACCACTAATGGAAAAATGTATTATATTATTTAATAGGATATTATAGTATGATGTAATGTTTTATAGAGATCTGTTGAATTTTCATGGTTTTTTATTCAATTACACAATATTAGAGAATGGAAAAAATTATTGGGTAGAATATTTTGAAATTTCAAAATACAAATGGCATGGGCTTTATGATTAAAAATGTGGAAGATAATCTACTGAAAAAGGGATAAGAAACCAATTATTAACAATGATAAATCCTTGAGTGAAGTGCCTTATTGATAGGATAAACCATACCAAAAATAGAGATTTTTTTTTGTTGAATAATATAATTTGTATGAGATGTGGCTAAGGAGTAAGACTACATTTAAATGCATTAAAATCACTGAAATTAAATTCTATATTATCAATAAATAGAAGAAACATTTAATGTTAAAATATCTATAAGATTAGTTTATATATATTAATAAATCATTAAATATAAAATAATTAAAATTCATCAATAAATTTCTTGTAATTATTTTTAGAATCCGTGACTGTTCATTTGTGGGAAATATGTATAATTTTCAATAACATTTGTGAGAAAATTATGAAATAATGTGATGAGAAGTTAAGAGGGTGAATGGGGGAATGGAGGGATAATGACTACTCAGATAAAGACAAATATGATGTGGAAGATATAGAAACATTAAAATTTGTTAGGTTTTTGAGAATCATGACTACAATTGATGAAGATACAACTTCAAAGAATTAATATATTTAGTTAAAATGAAGGTAATTAAGACTTTAAAAAAGAATAAAATTTAATTCATGTAATGAAATGTTTTTTAAGTGTCCACTAAAGATGCGATTTTTTCATGGTTAATAGATTTAAAAATTGAAATGAATCAGAGCTGTGAAAAAAAAATTGAGGCTAAAGAATAATAATTTTACAAGAACCAAATGGGTATTCTATAAAAAATAAATGAAAAATGAAACGTGAATAGAAATATTTCAAGTATCATGAGAAAGGTGTATTTTCACATTAAATTAATTGATGTGGATGAGTGTTTTTCTCCCCTATATTGGTAAGAGATAATTCATCTATTCTTTGTCAATGGAGTGAAAAAAGATTCAATGTTTTCCTGATTGTTATCAAATCTATCATCCATAAAAGATACATTGAGAACATATTTAAATTGAAAAAATGGATTTATTATTCATGAAGATGAGGAAAATGTTTCCTAGTTTATGCTACTATTTTTTAGGCTAAATCAATCATTTGGATCTTTGTTTCTATAGTTGTTCAACACTTGATAAATATTTCATTCCAAGAGGGAGTACTTTATCGTAATATATAGGTAAATAAAGAGAATGATCATGGGTTGTGATTATCAATTATGAAGAAGATATAATCATTTAATAAACAAAAACAAAGTGTAAGGTGTTTATATAATTCTTTATATGCGAGTTATAAATATTAATGATAGGATATATGAGGTCATTCATGTGTTGACAGGTGACACAAATAAATAATGACACATTTATCACAATCTAATAATTCCTAGTATTTTTTGAAATTATATATAATGGATTATTCCATGGATAAGAAAACATAGGTTGCTACATGAATGAATTTCTGAATGTATGATGGTTGAAGATAGGTCATAATGAAAATTTCTATGAAAATTACATAGATCCTACTATAAATAAAATTGATAAGGACATACATTGTTTTTTTTACTTTCCAATAAACATAGTATTAAAGTTTTCCAAAATAAATCAATTTTTTGGAAATAAAAAACAATATTATGGCATGTTAAATGGATACTAGATTTTAGTTTATTTTATCATTATATATCACAACAAGATTTTTTTGGAGTTAAAAATGGTATTAATCTATTTTAGCTAATTATAGGAACTCAACACAAGTAATAGTATTTTATCTTGGTTATTTTTTTCTTTTAATTATATCATAGAAATAAAATTGTATCTGATTGCACACTGTAGAAGATGTATATGTTTTGAAAAAAAAATCCTTTAAAAAATATATATATATATATGAAGAGAAAAATCAAGGATGACAATGTTTAGGTGAAAATTACTACTTTAATTAACAATTAAAACTCAAGTGTGGTTAATTAAAGAAATAATCATTTATATAAGTCAGGGAAAAATTGAATTGAGAAAGAAATTCACATAATTAAGGTGAATGATGATAAATGGATTGTTTAGTTATAATACTTGTATATAAAAAGCCAAATTAAGGATATCATGATGAATTAAATATATAAGGATGTGTTTGAGAAGCATTGATTGGATCTTGGAGTTCAGTAATCGCTATAAATCTTGATGGTTTGGATATGGATCTATACACTTCTATGGTATTTTTAATTCAAAAATATGATTGAATAACTAATTCCATCGTCTAGTTGTTCATGGAATTGTATGATTCTCGTAATGTATTTATTTAGAAATCAATTAATTATATATTGTGAACTTTTAAAGATGTGATAACTGGGATTTTTTAAATGGTGGGGATATAAATAATTATTTTCATTTGGAAGAGGATATATAATGTGATATGGAAAAGGAAAAAATTATGGTTCTATTTTATTTTTGATATGGATATATCTACCCCAATTTGAAAAAATGGGGTAACTAGTACTCTTTGTGAAATTTATTGGGGGAGATACCTGAATGTTTAGTCATGAGGATTTCATTGATGTTGTTCAGGTTTTGAAATTAATGTAAAATATTTTATGCCAATAGATTGGTATATTGTGTCTTAGAAACTAGTGGTGTAAATATACAAGAAGATCAATGAAGTGTTCCATGAGAAAATTCTAATTTTAATATTTTTTACTATTATATTGTCTAATAAAGTGATCTTAGAGTAGATAACTAGTAAATAAATGATTATACTATTTGATGTTTAGGTTTATGTAGGGGTTGGTTCTGGAATCTTAATATTTTGGTTAGATGTTTGATGATGGGTTTTCAACAATCTTGAAGTTAGATATTGTTAGAAAAAAATTACCTTATAATTTATTAGTTGGTTTTGGGAAAAAAATAAAGTGGCTAATGTTCCCAAAGACTCATGGAATTATAAGAAATTAATTTAATGAAGATGGTTTTTGTTCAACATTTTTTTGAATAGGTTCCGGTTTAGAGAAAATACATAACACTATAAAAGGGTTTTGTTTAGTTGTAATGGTCTTGTGTAGGAATAAAATCATAGTTTTTAAGAATAAAGGTTAATGGAACATGTTACATGAGGGTCCCAATGGGGTTTTGGTTTATCTCAGTTATAAGATATAGGTAATATTGTTATATAAATATTAAAATAATTGATATAATAGAGTTACATATAGAAATATTTGAGTCTAAACTATAGAAGGGCACTATGGAATTTTGGGGCTTCATTAATAATAGGTATTTATGAAATTATAAATATATTGAACTATGTGATATTAAATAGAGATATATATTTTTTGACAATCAGTAAAACAATTATTTTAGAATCATATATGTGGTTCTTAAATAATGATATAAATTTCACTAGGCTATTCAAGATAATTTTGTGAATTTGTTATTCGAATAGATTAGCCTATTATAAAAACTCTTATTTTTAGGGATTTTTATATGAATCTAATTAAAGGGGATTGACCATTATTTAAAGGGTGATTATGGAACAAATTTCACATCATACTCATATAAATGTGAATACATTTATCATGGTTAATTTTATTAATTCAACAGATTTATTAAAGATTACATCTAGTAAAAATTGTCGAAGAATATCATAGATTTTATCATGTAAAAAGAGGGTATAAATTCAAAATACTACTTGAAAATAAAAGGATATATCTCAAATTTTACCTTTTTGGGGTGGTCATAGAGAATCATAATGATAATGAAGGGAGAGAATATTTATACAACACAAGTGGTGTAATTACCAGTATTTGTTTAGTGACCCGATCATTACATGCCTAAATATTACATTATTTTAGATGAATATTAAATACATATTACTAAAAGACACACCTGAGAGATGAAAAGGTTTAGTTTATTTTGATATTATATACATAATCAATTTCATTCATGAAATATAATAATAATATTCCATAAATTTTATCTAATATGGTAGCCTTATTTTAAATGTCATGCATAATAGGTTTCTTTCTAACCTAGGGAAATTGGGAACATAAAATTGGGTGAGATCAAATTTACGGTAAGAGTGGACATGGGAGATAATATTAAAATATCATAAGTGAGCCTAATATAATCATGAGGTTTTCCTAAAATTTTCAAAAAATTCAATGACATACCCAAAATAATATAAAATTAACCATGATTCATGGAATAATGTATTTTCATAACATAGGGCATAGGTTATATTTGTATGGAATCATTAATAAACAATAGTAAGCCATGGGAGAATATCATAATAATTAAATTTAGTTTGTATCATAAAAATAATAATAGAAAATATTTTCCTTATTATAGAATAAATTTTAAGACCATCATAACATAGTTGACAAAGTTCCATGGTTGATTGGGTTCACTCCAACTTTCCATAAACATTGTGTACAGAGTCCCATTATGGATTAGGTACACTCCCCATTACCTTTCATATTATCTCATTAAATATAAATATTTATGGGATTCATTTTATGGATATATAATTCTTGACCCGCCTATCAGTTAATGCAAACCATTCATATGTGTTCCGCAACATCATAAAAACATTCATCATTTCATCATATCATAATTAACCCATAGGAATGAAAAATGTTTAATAAAAATAACATTAAAACAACAAAATAAAAATCTATCAAGAGAAATATAGTGTTTGGTATCATTAGTTTATACCCCCAATGAATAATAATATTCCTTAATGTATATAGATATATATTTAAAATTATTTTATAAAATTATATCAAATATGATTTGATAAACAGGGGAAAACATCCTTTCTTTTTAATATCATTTAAATACTAAAAACTCCAAAAATAATTGGAATAGTCATTATATAAAAAATTCATAGAAACATAAAGTTTGAGATTTAGGTAAAATAATGGATATTTTTGTGAGAAAATATATTCCTGGATATATATTAATCAAACATTTTTCTATTTTTTAGACGTAAAAAATGTATCATTTGAAAAATAATAATATGATTCCATTATAATTATTTCAAAAAAAATTAAAATATAGTATAATAAACCATTTATAAATTTTTTAAAAGTAGACAAAAACTTTAATAGTACAATTTTTATGGTTTTGGATATAGATGAGAAAAAATCCTGGAGAAAAAGTATAAATGAAGTCTGTTTTTCTATAAAAACATTCATTTGATATTTTGAGTAATAAAGTGGTAAAAATTGATAGAATACATGAAAACCATACAAAAATTTATATTAGGAAATAACTATGTTTTTTAAGTAAATGTCAAAAAAACCCCAATGGAAATTGAAATATAATCAATTTCAAAAAAAGTGTGATTGCAATAGAAACACATACCTCATGTCCTGTCATTCTTTGTACAGTATATAATATCTTAAATAAGAAATTTACATTAACTATAAATAAATGAAATCGGTATTAATAATTATATTACTATATAAAATAGCCATATAATATTTACATACACACATATTAATAATAATATATTAAAAACAAAATTCTGGTGTCAAATATATGGTATTCCACTCTTGTTTTAGATTGTCGATTTTTTACCTTCCAACTTGATCATGGATCTAGAATATATATATTATAGTTAAAATTGTATTTTTTTCATCATATACATATTTAGAACCATATATCTAATTTTTGGTGGAAAATGGTATATGTGTTTTATAAAGGTATAGTTTTCATGTACATATGAGCACCATTTCCATTTTCCAATGGATTAGATGGAAAGAGATAATGTTTATCACATATGAATAGTACCACTTAAGTATATTTATGAAACTAATGTAATTATATTATTATGGGTGTAATATATTCTGTATATTTCTAAGAATAAATATTCCCAAAATAACTCATTTTAGATAATTCCTTTTTCCATGGGTATCCACCTTCAAATTACAACTGAAGACATCCTAGGTTGATTTTTTTAGTGGTAAAAAAACTCCAGGATATGTAGAAGTGAGTTGGCATGTAATTTTGGTACATATTGGTTAATATATGGTTCTCATGGTGTGCAGAGAAGGGTGGAGAGGTGCTTCCATGATATATGTGATGGGAGTTCCACCAATATTATTACCCTTAACATTAAAACAATATGATTCCATTTTAAGGGGAAGTGAGACCAAATAATCTCAATTTAGATATTAAGGAAATGGATGGTTTAAATAAACTGAACCAATAATTTATAGATAATTTTTTGTGATATTTGATCCCTTCTCCTTTAATTTTACCCCTTTTAACAATGTTTATGTATATCATGATGGCATAACGTTTAATGTGGTAAATTGTTTTTATGACCAAAATTGGAATTAATATTACTACCAAACTTTTAAATAATAATTTGAAAATTTGAATCTATTTTAAAAGATTCAATTTCAATATTATGCAAAAATTAATTTTAATATATGTACCAATGACGTAATGAAACCATTTTTTTGATTTATTTTGTAATTATAAAAGTAAATTTACACCAAAATCATGTAGTAAATTTATTACTATGAATTTTAAAAGTTTATGGATATAAAAAATGATTTTTATTATTTTAAAATTAGGAAAAACTGAATGGATCAATTTGAATATTTAGTTAATGTAAAATGACCAAAACAATTTTTTATTATAGTAAAGTACTGCATTGGATAAAAAAAATCCACAAATGTGTTTAAAAATTAAATATAATAGATATAAATATATTATTATACTCTATAAATGTATCATTTGTCAATACCAAGGTTTAATATATTTTTAAGTAATGTTTATATCATAATGATGTATTAAACTTTATGGAACTTTTAAAAATGATATTTTTTACTCTTCGAATAAAATTAACAATTTCAATGATTTTTTTTAAAATATACTTTAATAATTCAACATACTGAATTGATAAATTAATTTAGTTTTTTCAAATTGAGATACTGAAATTTAGATAAAATATATATGTAATTTAAAATAAAAAAAATGTTTTTTAAAAAATATTAATATATATAAATGAATAAATAATTTATTTTTTTATAATTACATAATTGATTTTACAAATTATTATTAATTTAATTATCATGTAATATGTTTTATTTTTTTCTAACAAATAATTATTCTCTTTAGTTCGGTTTTTTATGAACCATAAGCTATCAAGCACGCAAAATTTATAAAAATAAATATATTCTATAATATTAGGGTTACACATTCATACCCTTATAATAATTTAAACAATAAATTTATGTTACTCTAAGGAATAAAATTTGGATAATTTTGCATCATTACATCCTTGGGTTCCAAAGTAGCGTCCTTAAATATAGAGCTTCATCAATAAATTTTGACCAAATAAGTTGTTTCTCTCTACAACCCATTATCTCTTCAATATAAAATCTCCAATAGTTTTCCACATGAGAAATATATTTCTATAGCTATAAGACCTCTATGTTTAGTTCATGTAATATGTTCGGTATGTGTTCTACTAAAACCATACATAGAACACATGTTTATCTTGATATAGGTTTGGTTGTAGCACAGAATGATAATATTTCATCCTAATCGGGTCATGAGTCTTCCAAGGGATAATATATTTGGTGCTTACTATCCCCATCATTGAAAATTTCATAACATTATATCATGGATACATTCATATGAATACCTTGTGACTAAAATAAAAGTTTATATCTCAGAACATATTTTAATCAGAATAGTTATATTATATCTAACTTATCTAACAGTTTGTGGAATGTATCAAACCTATTCTATCATTTCCTCATATATATCATTCACCAATACTTTAAATTCTACAACTCCATCCTATCATGTTGTAGTTGTACACTTCTTACCAAAATGGGATTCATAAGGAACTGTCTAAATGTTTTATTTAAATATACTATTGTAAGAAAATTTGACCAGTTGATGGTGTTGATCCCAACATTATTTAAATTCCACAGAGCGATCTATCATTATAACATCAAGTGTTTGAATAGCTTCTTCATATTTTCCATCTTTTTGGTGGTGATAACCCATACTAAAATTCAACTCTATATTAAAATCATGTTGAATAGTTTTCCAAAACATTGAGTTAAACCATGAATCTATATCATATATAATTTCATGTGGTCCTCCAAGAAACCATAAAAAGTACTTAATTTATATAACAAAATTCTAATTCATCCAAAAATCATCTACTATATCTGTGAAATATAATAAATTCATAAGGAGGTGAATTACATGATAATTAACATTATCAACTTCAGATGTATTACCATGTCCTATTTCTAAATTCCTAGTTATTTTTCCGATTTCTATAAAAGTGTGTGTAATTGTTTATTCATTAAATTAGTCTTATAGAATACAACCATAACTTTTTGACATAATAGGCTTCGGCATACGTATACTACAATATATATATTCATACTTTTTAACCATAAGTGGTCCTTGAGATCTCTATAAATTTTTGATCTTCTAGGATGTATTGATGATTATGAGTTATTTCCTTTATCCAATGTCTCTATCATAAACTGAATTATTAAAGTTTCAAATATATAGTTCATGAATTTATTATACCATCACGATAATTTTTGAACTCCAAAAAAATCATTTCCTTAATTTTTTTTCTAAATCCTCAATTTCACCTCTTTAATCATCACATGGATAGATGATTTAACATTTTATTTGAGAAAGATAGTGTCTATCCACTATAATTATTATTTCAAGGATAATCCTATATAATTATAATATTATTAATTCTCTATAAATACCCATCACATAAAAGATATAATGATCCTTCCAAATCAGAGTAACGACCACATTTTTCTGAAAGCTAAGGTGGTAATGTATTGAGTGGTCAGAATAATTATTCATCAATTAATGTATCCTTGGGATCATATTCATCTATTATTTTTAGATATATACATTAGGATTTTATGGATGGTATTTATACCAATCCTATAACCACGTAGGTAATGAATTTATATTTTCAATAAAAAAATATCGATGTCTAGCTATATATCCTGATTTGGTAATTTTTTTATGAATCATCAATTGGCAGGATTCATAGGCTAACAACAAGTGATTTTTCATGATAACACAACAAAAAAACATTAATTATTTCATAAATGTATATAAAAACTGCTCTACACTATACACTAATGTAAACATAGTTACATTGACATGAGTCTCTTCAATTCTAGAAATTTTTGTCTATTCATCAAACCAAAAGTACATAGCTCCCTTATGAGTCAACCTGGTTAGTGGATTTGATATCCATAATAAATGAATCAAGAATCCTAAATTGTAACTATAAAATAAGGAAAAACTATGGATCTCGATCGCAATGGTTTGTAGGACATTATTCAATAGCCTCTATCTTTGAAGGATCTATTAATATACATATGCATATAATTAATTAACCAAATGATGATACATTCCATGGATGGAATTAATATTTAATAAATTTAGAATATTGTTACTTTTTTATAATGTTATTTAACGCAATCCTAAAATTATCATCAATCGTTTCCTTTTACATAGAATATTTGAGAATTTGTTCTATAAAATCAACGAAAAATAGATCTTGCTAATATATAAATAATATATTCATTTGATAAATGAAGACCTCAGAGAAATTTTAATTTTTGAATGGAATCGCTGTAAATTAAATGATTTAATACATAATATAGAATCATCACTACTGGAAATCTATGATATACCAACGGTCTTAATCCTTTGGAATAAGCTGGAGAACTGTTGGTATAATATATACCAACAGTTTTCCAAACCGTTAGAAACTCTGTTGTGGGGATTAACAAATCCCAACTGTTATTCATAAGCATTTGGGGTTTGTCATCTTACATAACATTATACCAACGGTTTTATATAATGGTGTGTATAAATTTTTACTGACATTTACTTTTACCTATGGTTTGTATAAATTATTGCTAATAATTTTTTTAAGAGGTCTATTCCAACGGTTTGTAAAATGTTGGTATAGTGTTTTACTTATGTTTTGTTGAATCCTTTGGTATAGATTATACTTTTTTCATCCATAACAACTATTTTGAAACCATTGTAATAGATTTACTGCAAATCCAATAGCAGTCAGTACCAGGCACCCCTTCTGCAATTACCTACAATAATTACAAAACTATGTAGAATTCAAAATTAATTACCTCAAATTACTTGTGCAGTTATCTTCCATTACAATACTCTATACAAAATTCAATATAACACCAATGAAGAAAAATATGACACAAATAGTATTCCATAAGAATAAAACCAATGAAATTTCAGTTTTCTATATTGAATTTAGAATAACACCAATGAACACAACAAAATAAACCACTAGAAACCATAACACCCAAAAAACATCCCCATAAACACAAAACATGATAATTTGATCTAACGGGTTGGGGGTCCAGGGAGGTGGGGGTGGTCCAGGGGGTGGGTGTTGTCCAAGGGGGTGGGGGTGTCCTAGGGGTGGGGGTTTCCCATGTGGGGGGGGGGGGGGGTCCAGGTGGGTTGTCCTCGTGGTGGGGTGGTGTCTACGGGGCATTGTCCTGGGTAAGTTGTATTTCTAGTGGGGTGGGGGAAATCCAAGGGAGTGGGGTTGTCCAGGGGGTGGGGTGTCTAATGGGGTGAGGGTGAGGGGATATCCAAGGGGGTGGGTGGGGGAGTCCAGGGGGTGGGGTGCGGGTTATCCAAGTGGCGTGGGGGTATTCGGGGGGGGGGGGTGTCCAAGTTGGTGGGGGTTGGTGGTGATGGGGGCGGTCCATGGGGTGGGGCTGTCCGAAGGGGTAGGGTCTTCAAAAGGGAGTGGGGGTGTCTAGGGGTGGAGTGGTTTCCAGGGTGGGCTCTCCAAGGGGGAGGGGTCTACCAATGTGGGGTGGGGTGTACAAGGGGGTCAGGGTTGGGGGGAGGGGTTTCCCCCGGGGTGGGGGTTATCCAAGTTGGTGGGGTGTACAAAGGGGGTGGGGTTGTCCAAGGGGTGGAGTGTATGGGTGGGGGGATGTCTAGGGGTGGGGCTGTCCAAGGGAGTGACTGTGTCTGGGGGGGATGCAGAGGCAGTTCAAGGGGGTGGGCGGGGGGGGGGGGGGGGGAGGTGGGTCTAGGTGTGGGGGTGTCCTGGGGAGTTGGGGGTGGGTTGTCCAAGGGGTTGGGGATATCTCTGGGTGCGGGTGTCCATGAGGTGTGGGGTATCCAAGGGGGTTGGGGTGTCCATGGAGTGTCCAGGGTGTGTGTAGGAAGTCCATGGGGGTAGAGGGTGTCCTGGGGGTTGGGGGTGTCCAAGGGGGTGGGGTGTCTAGGGGGTGGGGGCTATCTAAGAGAATTGGGTGTCTAGGGGGTGGGGTGTCCAGGTAGGTGTGGGGATTTCCAAGGGGGTGGGGGTGTCATGCGTGTGTCTAGGGGGTGTGGTGGCTTCCCTTGAGGGTGGGGGTGTCTAGGGGGTGGGGGTGTCTAAGGGGTGGGGGTGTCCAAGGGTTTTGGGGGACTGTCCAGGGTGGTGGGGGTGTTCAGGGGGTGGGGTGGTGTCTGGGGGGGATGTCCAGGAGGTGGGGGGGGGATATCTAGGGGGTGGGGGTGTCCAAAGTGGGTGGGGTGTCCAAGGGGATGGTGGTATCAGGGGGCGGGTTGTCCAGGGGGTGGGATGTCCTGGGGGTGGGGGCTATCCTGGGGGTGGGGGCTGTCCAGGGGGTAGGGGATGTCCAGGGGGTGGGGGATGTCCAGGGGGAAGGGGGTGTCGAGGGGGTGGGTGGTTTCCAAGGGTGGGGGAGTCCAAGGGTGGGGGCTATCCATGGGGCATGGGGCTGTCCAGGAGGTGTTTCATGGGTTTGGGGTGTCTAGATGTGGTGGGGGTCTCTAGATGGGGTGGGGGCTATCCAAGGGGGAGGTTAGTGTGTCAGGGGGGGTGGGGGTGTCCAGGTGGGTTTCCATTGGGGGGGGATGTCCATGGGTGATGGTGTCTAAGGGATGGGGGTGTCCAGGGGGTGGGGGCTATCAAGGGGATTGGGTGGGGTTATCCAAGGGGGTAGGAATGTCCAAGGGGTGGGGTGGGGGTTTCCGATGTGGTAGGGGATGTGTAGGGGGTGCGGGGTCTATACAATTGGCGGGGTCTTTCCAGGGGGTGGGAGTGTCCATGGGTGGGGGGTTGCCCATAGGGGGAGGGGGTTGTACATAGGGTGGATGTCTCGGGGTGTCTGGGGGTGGGGGTGGGGGCTAGAGGTGTTGAGCGGGTGAGGGGATATCCAGGTGTTAGGGGTGTGTAGGGGGGATATACAAGGGGGTGGGGGGATGACCACGTGGGTGGGGTGTCTATGTGGTGAGGATGTTAGGGGGTGGGGTGGGGGGTCTAGGTGGTGGGGGTGTCCAGGGGAAGGGGGTTGTCCAAGGGGTGGGGTGTCCTAGGGAGGTCTAAACCAGTCACACATATATTCAGTCTCAACAAATCATCCAAGTTTTTTTTATTATTTATAGATATAGAAATAAATTAAATGTGTCCTACCTAATCACACATATATTCAGGCATAAAAATCATCAAACATAAAATGTAAATAATATCAATAAAAAATGTAACGGATCAATCTATCCTTCATCACCATCATTATTATCACTATCATCATCAACCTAATCTCAGTCCTCATCGTCATCCCCATCATCATCCCCACCCTCCTCAACACCCTCCTCCTCTACCTTAAAATCCTCCTCACCCTCATCCTCCACCTCCACCTCAGCCTCCTCCTCCTACCCCTCCTCCTCTGCTTCAGCCTTATACTCTCTATAATATTGACCACCACTAGAACTGTAACCCGGTTCACCATATATAGAATGCGTTGAAGACATATATTCATCAAAATCTATGCTAGCCTCTTGTGGAAGTGTTGGATGTAAAACATATATCAGTTTCATAAATGATCTTTTTTCCCTATAAGACTATTCTTCCATATCTATGTATCTTTCTCAGGATGTTTTTTTGTGCCTTAACCTACTAGATCTCAGTGGCACTACAGCTCATAACTGAGAAGGACTGATAGCTATTCGAGACTATACACTTTTTAGGCTGACAGCGTACTCTGCCAGGGCGCTCAAATCCCAAGACCTGATGTAAGTTATAATTTGGAACAAAATTGTTAGGTTACTGGGCATCAAGGGCCCCTAAAAAATCTTGTTACAAATATAAATATATTATTCAGATAAAAAATATATATTAAAATTTTTAAATAAAAAAATTTACACATAAAATTTTCTATTGAGTTGGTCTGTTAACCGCTCTTCCGTCATTCTTCTTTCTAAATGAGAAAAACAGTTTTTCATAAGGCACACATCGTTCAATATTCAATTTTTTCCTCTAAAATAACATTTAATGTAGGAAAGAATAATTAAAAATTGGTTACCAATAATTAATTTCATAGCTATATTTATATGAAAACTTAATCCATAAAATAAATTATGGAGGAAACAATACAAATTTAAAGTCATAAAGAAAAACTATAAATTGTCTTACCTGCATCCTCTCATGAGCCAACATTGCAGTACTTCCCAATGTGTGGAGGTATTTTTTAGCATCAATTTTTTATTTCATCTGGATGATTCCAAAATAAATTTCAATTATACAAAAAATTGTATTAATTGAAAACATGAAAATTTTCATTTAAATAACTCCAATGTGATTAATACCTTATACCGAATAGTCATCCAATGAGTAATCATCTATCATTACAGTTATATCAAATCATTATCCCTGAATGGTACCGCCTCTAACTCTGTGGAAACTTGAGCATTCTAGACAATATACAACTTGATTTTATAGGCTCTACAAATCTCACTTAAATCCTTTAGATCTGTTGGTCATGAATCCTCACCATTGGGGAAATTAAGCTAAATATGAAACCAAAATATTGATTCATATAAATAAAGAAATAATAAATTCTGTTAAATAAAACATATTTTTTACCCTTGTCTCTGGCCAAGCATTATCCATGACTTTATTTGGAAGCTATCTCCATCAGAGTGGGCTGATAGGAATGATGTCAGAATATTTTGAAAGCGTCACAATAAAACTCTGACATTGTTTCCCTGTTATTTCAATCCTTTTAATTTCTTCAATGTATTCTACCATCAACTGTGTGGGCCGGTTCCACACCACAAGCATGTCTATACTCCCTTCCCCCATATCATGTAATTATATGAATCTGTTATGAATTAAAAGAATATTTTATCATTAAATGTTATAAAGGAAATAAATAATGGATTAAAAATTTACTAGGGTTATATAAATATACATGCGGAAATATGATTAATGGGAACCACTGGATCCATATAAAATGAAGGAACTCACTATATAGGTGGAGTAGGTCATAATATATGCTCTTTAGGGTTAGACTGTGGTGGCATAGAATTCTAAGAAGACGAAATATAAAAGCTTGTTGATAAGGAAGTATATATAAAAGAAGATTTAATGGATGTCTGGTCAAACACTATATGGGGAGTGGAAATCATCATCATATATGGTAAAGATGGGTGAGGAGACTCATATTTAAAGTGTGGTAAAAACCTGAGAGGACTAAATATCTTGTGTGTCTCAAACGACACACTAAGATCAAAATGTGGGATAGATGGTATGTCAACGGGAGGGGCAGGGTCTAATCGGGTTCACCAACCTGATCGGATAGCTCTCGTACAACCCCCTCATATGAACACCCTGTGTACTTAGACCTCTACTAGGCTACTCATCAAATAATTATCGCCTAAGAGGTGGATCTTGTAAAAATATTTTGATAAAAAATTAATCAAATGACATTATATATTATTAAAATATATATATTTGAAATAAAATAATCACTAGAGGAACTAGTGTTGGAATTCCCATCTCTTCCATGCGACGATTGTTGTCCATCATCTTTTTATGTCACCTCTCTTCAATTTTTACATTTCTTGTATTTGGAAACACATGTGGAAGCAATTATAGATGGATAACTAATTTGTAACCCAAAAACAACATATATGAGGGGGAAAGGGGGGATTCATAGATACATTAATTATCCATTGTGTTAGGTTATCTTCAATGAATGTATAACGAATTCAATAAATTGCATTAGATGTAATAAATAAATTTAATTTTTATTTGGATGGTTTTTTATTAAGTGTTATCAGTCTATTAAAATCATGTAACATTTATTCTGAGGATTTATTTCACTAAACAACCATGAGAGAGAGCATACTAAATTATGCCTCTAGAATATTTAGTATGGTATATGTTATGAGAGATTAAACCCTTGCGATATTTGGAAAATATGACATAACCATATAAACAAGGATAATGTATATACCAGATTCCTATGGGGTTAAGCGCTTGTTGAAATTAAGGAATAATTTAATTTCATTAGCCCAAGTAGATGATGGATGTTTCTATACATGTTTTGTAGAAGAAGAAAAACCTTCATGTTCATTATCTGGTGAAATGTTAAAGGGAGGTCTTAGAGTTATGCTAAATTTATACATGGTAAATAATGCACTGGAATGATCATGAATATAGAAATGTTGGTTTCGTAGCTTTGAATAATTTTCAATTTTGAATTATAAAATGTAATTCAAATAAACTTTCAACCAATAAACATCGAAAATTCACAAAACAGTCAACTCGGATACAAGATATTTTTAATCAATATTAAATCAATTTCAATAATACAGACCTTAACAACCCATGATGAGGTAAAAAAAATGAATTGAGAACATGGATGGATGATTCTATATATTTCCCACCACAACATCATGTTCAAAGTCAACTCTTACTATTGAGATGTTCGAGTCATAAAAAGTAATATATGGATAATTTCTAAAGGAATTAGGGACTGTTTCAATTCCATCATCACCATAATCAAAAATATGACTTGGAATTACTTCAATAATTTCCCCTAATTCAAGTAAACGATGGTATTTGACATAACAACATTATTTCTCCATTCATGCCAACACATATGGTTCATTAGTTGAAAGACTAAATTTCATATCGATTACTCAAAATTAAAAATCATCAATGAATGTTCCCTACCTCTTCATTCAATCAATCCACTGTTATTTCAACAGCATGACTCTTCAATGACAGTAACAATTCAATATTATTATTTTCATAATGAATCCATAATAACATAGAATTTCAAATCGTGGTATACTATCTGATGTACTGGCATAACAGTCTATTGTGGTAGTAACCATTAAACCGTCATTTAGTGTTCTAATGTTCTTTGCTCAATCAGGGATAATAAATATGTACCTATTGATAACAATTGATTTCCAGTTATGAACAATGATATTAGGACCAAAAGACAAAGATTTTATTTCCTCGGAGACAGAGTCAGTTAGAAAACTCAATACCTAAAATATAAATGAATATTAATATTAATTAAATATTTATTTAATTGTTTTAAAGAGGAATATTTTTACCTTCGTGTTTATCCATGAAGAAAACTATTTTCATTGCAAAGTCTCCCTATTTCTCAAAGATAATGAATGATTCTTTCTATTTATCATTAAATTTTTTTCCCGGTAGATAAAAATAAATATATTTTAACATATATATATTTATGATATACCCATTCAATTTACTTACCTAATGTAGTCATCGAAAAAATCACAGTTGGACAAAACTATGTGATGTGCCACATCTCGCTCTTAATATATTAATGTCGTCAATGTATATGATCCAAGAAATCTTCCTGTATGAGGAAGTTATTATAAAATAGGATCAATTTTTTCATACTATTCGTCTTCATTTATCATTGTTCTGCATATTCTTGTAGTCAGATAAGAAAAATACATAGAGCATAAATCCATACATTCTTGAGCCATGTAATCGTTCATGATATATCCTTCATAATGATTCATGTTTCAGACATAAAAATTTAATGTGTACATATTTTCTTTAGTTGGATACATCTACAGAAAAGAAATAAGTCCTACGAGAATTATTTTAGATGGAATATGGATAGTCAGATACAACATGCATGTGAAAAATGTTGAAGAAATATTTTATCTATCTCACAGAAAATTAATGGGGAATCCACCAACATTTTTCAAAACGAATATGTGGAAAACTTCTTAGCACAATTATCTCAAAACATATGGAACAACCGAGTAATATCCACCCATAAATAGTTGGACAAAATATGACGGATTGCTATTGTAATCAACTCATGTTGAAGGATGTGATAATCATGAGTCTTGAATGACTTTAGCTTCAAATCTCTTTTGTTGAATTGTTAAGATATGTTCATTGAATATCCATTATGAACATTAATAGTATCTTGTACTTCCATAAATTTCTATTTTCCTATAGGCGACATCACATAAGAAGCACATGGAACATCCCATTTATTTTCACTGATATGCACATGATGCAATTTTGGTCTGATCCCCCAATACTCCATGTCATGCCAAGACGGTAAATAATCTTTTTTTTCTTTCTCTTAACATTTAGAATAATCAAAAGCAACATTTCAGAAATTATTTTTTTCAATTTTCGTTTTGTCTAACAATGATGTAAAAAATTTTGTGACCAATAAGAAAAATGAAAGAAGATACTTATCTTCGAATAATTGTAACATGTTTTAGTGGAAACATTATTTCTCTTTACATATTTAATTTTACTCTTCCCAAATGAAAACATAAAACCTTTTTAATTCATTAAGCACGTCAGTTCCATCCATATGCTCAAGTGGATCATCGGTCTCAATGGTATTTTCAAATCATTAATGATTATATCTTTATGGATGGTCCATTGGCATGAATCATCGATGTCCCATAAAACGGAAAATATAGTGATGTTTCTGTATTATGCATTGTGTATTCTTCATAGAAACCGGACATAATACTTTTCCATTCTTGCTCCATCTAGAAATAATTTTATAAGAAGGAAAATCATCGATCATCCACATAAGCGCATCACGCATCTAAAATACGTCTTTCAAACATGCATTGTATGTGCACACACCCACATCCCAAAGAAGATACAACTATTTTATTAATGGTTTCATGTATGAATCTATATCATTATTTGGATTAGACAGTCTAGATATGAGTATACACATGAATGTGAATTGTTTTTGAATACACAACTGTGTGGGAAGGATATAAATGTGTATAAAAATGGGACATGTGTTTTGAGAAGAAAGAATCTTCCCAAATGGATTAAAACCATAACATGAAACACCAAGCCTCACATTGTGAACAAAAACTACAACATCTCTATATTAAGCATCAAATATCCTCCATTTCCTTCCATATGTTGGGTTAACTAACTCATCATTAGTCTTCTTTCTCTCAGTATCATTCCACCACATTTTTATTGATATTTTATCCTAAATAAAAATATTCTGGTGTCTAGGGATCAAAAGAATGTGCCACATTTAATTATGTGGAACATGAGATGTTGTTCCATCATCTTTTGGCTTCTATCAGAATGTTCCACATTTTATAGAATCTTTTTTTTATCAGTTTCATCCCATAATAAACTACAATGTTTTGGGCTAGCATCAATTTCATTTCCCTGAAATCTATATTTTTTAACTAACTTCCACAGCATATAGTAGTTTGAGAGAATATTTACATTATATAGAATTATGTCCGTCAAGAAGGGAAGAATGTAATCGATTGTAGTTTTAGAAATACCATACATAGTTTTTCCTTGAAACAATCAGATTAAAAATTCCAACATTTTCATATAACCACATTGTCGATATACTGGAGTCGTGGTAGAATCATTCAATTTTTTTCCTTGAGTACATCATCATTTTTATTTGACGCATCATGTGTCCTCATATCAAAGTCATTTTGGGTCGGAATCCTTTCTTTTTAATGATGATGAATAAACGAAAACTGGTCATATTAAAAATCCTCTAATCCAGCACTCTCATTTGGATCATCTGAAATTTGAGATTTCATTTTCTCCCCATTTTGATTCCACACCTTTTAGTTTTATTGGTAACCACATTTTTTTATGTGTTATAAGACTTCTTCATTGCTCAACCATGGTCATCCAATACAATTGTAACATGGGATGTGTATGTGAAAACTATCTGATGCATTTTGAAATGAAAAATCTAATAAGATCTCAAATTGTTTTGAAAATCTCTTGAGATCTGATTGGTTTTATACATCCAACTTCTATCCATTCTGTAAAAAAATATTCATAAGTTAGTTAATCAATATCATTTAAATAATATTTAAGTTTAATCAAAAATATATTTAAGTAAACAATAATTGTTCAGATTATATCAAACCACAACCAACAC
Source organism: Viscum album (assembly GCA_963277665.1). Classification (NCBI taxonomy): domain Eukaryota; kingdom Viridiplantae; phylum Streptophyta; class Magnoliopsida; order Santalales; family Viscaceae; genus Viscum; species Viscum album. The sequence goes on from OY728121.1 coordinate 1,772,250,963, forward strand.
ACTACTCTATATGATAATCACAATATAAAAGACTAAAAATAATATAATTATAACAAAATACTATATATTAATATAAATCCATGATACTGAAACCAATTATAAATATAATACAATGACTGTTGTGGATATTGAGAGAACATATATAATCAATGGAAGAATTTTTAGAGTCTTATACATCTTGTTTCAATGAGAAGCAAAGATTTCAAATCCAATATTTTTGAAGGAGAAGAATCCAGTTGTTCTAAAGTATTCAATGAACTATGTAATAAAGTGAACATGTGAGATTAAGAGAGTGTTTTAAGACAAAAAAAATGTCCAAGGGGTGTTTTGAATAACTTTGTCGAACTATACAAGAGTGTACAAGAACATGTTCACTTATGGAGGAGAATTACTCATGAGTAGGGTAAATTTTATATCAAAGAAATTTTATATTTTAGTATATTGTTTTAGTGATATTCATAATATCTATTCGGATTAAATGAGAAATAATATGAAAATTATTGTTCAAAGTTCCTCAGGCATTGAAACATGATGGTCATATATGTGGATCTGGATCCATGAAATATTAAATGAAATTAAGAGGAGTTTTATGTCATAAGGTGAATGTTTCATAGGGAAAAGAATCATGATTCTATGTACATGGATATTTCAAATTATGAGATTGAAATTTATTTTCCAAATGGGTTAATTAATCCCAATTTTAGATACACATAATGTAATGGGTTTCTAGTTGATGTAGTGAACTATTCCTGGGTTGAGGCATTATTATTAGAACAATGTGAATATTTACTAATTCAGTTATGTGTGCCTAAATTTGAGGTGAAATATGTTTGGGAATTTTTCATTTACTATCTACAAGAGGACACCATGGAAATGATATAAATTTGTTCAAGATATTAAAAGGTGAATTATTTGCATCAAATATGTAGAACATGTAAAGAGTGTTTTTTAAATAAGTTATTGATGCTAAAAAATGGGAATATTTTTTCAATGTTAGGATATTTCATAACACCCAATACCCAATGTATAAGTATTCATTGTGTGGGGGTGAAAAAGGGGTGAGGGGAATCCAGGGGGTGGTGGTGTCCAAGGGTGGGGTGTCCAGGAGGTGGGGTGGGGTCCTGGGGGCTATCTAATGTGGTGGGGTGTCTAGGGGTGGGGGATGTCCAATGGTGGGGGGATGTCCAGGGGGTTGGTGGGGTCCAGGGGTGGAGGAGTCCAGGTGGTGGGTTGGTTTCAGGGGGTAGTTGTCGGGAGGGGTAGGGGCTATCTGGGGGGTGGGGGTTTCCAGGGGTGTGGTGATGTCCATGAGGTGGGGTGGTGTCTGGGGGGGATATCCAAGGACTGTATGGGGGGTTTCTAGGATGGGGGGTTTCTAAGGGGGTGAGGGTGTCAAGGGGGTGGGGTGGTGTCCGGGTGGGGGTGACCTAGGGGGATGTCAAGTGTTGTGGGGGTGTATAGGGGGTGCGAGACTCTAGGGGGTGGGGTGGTGTTTAGGGGGGTTGTCCAATGGGTTTGGGGTGTCCAATGGGTGGGGGACTTTCAAGGGGGTGGGAGCTATCCAAATGGGTGGGGTGTCTATGGGTGGGGTGTGGGTGTCCAGTGGGTGGGGGTTGTTCAGGGGGTGGGGGTGTCTATGGGGTGTGGGCATCCAGGGTTGGGGGAGGGGTGTCCATTGGGGTTGAGGTGTAATGTCCCAGAAATTCTGTATAATTTTTTTTAATTATATGGAATTATTTCGAGACTCTTAAATATGACGGCACGTGATTTTGAGTCCTGTAGTTCCTGGAATGATCCGTTGAAATTTTTTTAAACATTAAATAACATGTGAAAGTATTTTTACTGAAAAAGTGGAATAACTCATAAAAGGTTTCTCAGATCAGAAATATGAGTGCACCGTGGCACTCAGGATGGCAGGCTTACCCTAAGAGAGAAAAAATATAGTTGGTGTGGGCCTCCTGTGAGAAAACATGGAAATGGAATAACCATAAATAAAATAATTAAATAAAATAATTTTATTTTTTAAATGCTTATAACTCACTAATGGTAACTCTGATATAAAATATAATACCACTGCTGAACTCGTGAGGGTATACTTTCCTTGGGCTGATACTGACATTGGCCGACGTGGGCCACCAGTGAAAGTTAGTTTTCGGCCATAAATAAAATAATTATGTGATAATTACTTTATTTTACAATCCATAACATCTAAATGGTAACTCATATTGAAAATCAATTAGTATCATTGAAGTTCGTTGGGCTATGGTCTCCTTAGGAAATGCCTAACCTCGACCGGCACAGGTTGAGGGGGAAACTAATTAATTTTATGAACTTTTTTTATGGAATGTTCAATAAATGTGTGAGAGGTGTTTTTTATATTTTGAACTGGGTATCGAATTAAAAATCTGAGATCACCTTTGAATCTACAACACTGTGTTTCTCTTAATGGATACATTACTTTGACAGTAGTAGGTTAAGAGAAAAATTTAGGTTGTCCGACTTTTTAAAAGAAATAAATTAAAATAACTTTATTATTTTATTTTCTTTCTTATCCTCCAACCGAAAAGTGGGGTGTGGGACCCATGAAGTTTTCATGCTAATAAAAGGCTTGACATTTCAATCTTAAGTAATGATGTTGTAGGGGAATTAAGAAGGTTCCTAATTAATGAGCCCCCATTAATTCGACACGTCGTTACTTACCCTCCCCTCTCCTATTTATATGGATATTGGGGAGGGGTAACGACACATCATCACCAAGAAGAAAAGTTCTAGTAATGTGTTGAGACACTGAACCCTTAGAGGATAGACCTGATCCCAGTAGGAGTAGATGGGTGACACCAAACAACGAACCGAAGATCGACATACAGGCGGCGTCATTGGAAACTCGTTGCGGAGGAAAGAGAACACTGAAGAATGTGAATCAACAGACTAACGGGTTGACCAATGATTCATTCATTTTTCCTGGGGGTTATTAAGGGGTATATTTGTGGTTTTTATCTTGATTGAAATTATAATATATTGTTAAACCATTAACCCGCCTCATGTTTCCGAGCTATCACGGAGGGCACAGGCCTAAAAAACCTGTCCCGAACCCTCCGCTACTTTACTAATTTTTTCACCTCCATGGAAAACCGATGGTGCAGCGATACCCACCGACTACGTTGTGGATAGCGCATCAATGCACACTGCAAGAGAAGGTCGTGGCATAAGGCCGTAACAATCAATGGAGTGGCCGCCACCAGCAGGCCGTAGTGGAGGCGCGACGCTATGCCAATGGACAACAGAGCCTGCGACTCATCATCCACTGTGACTGGAGGAAGGCTGTCGGCACAGCGTTCGTCTGCGGGTGATAGTGTGGTGTGGTGTCATGCGCCGCTGGAGATGTTGGCTGGCAATATTTCCGACCGCGATGGAACCAGCAGGGGTGGGGCGTGCCCCCATCGGTGCCCCGACATGGCATGTGTTGGCCACGGCGGGAGCAGGGGGTGCCAGATCAACCGACGGTTGGGGGAAGGGGTGTGCGCCAATAGTGTTCCAGGTGGAAATTTCACGGCCCATCGGATGAGGCACATAGGACTCATGATGCAATGTGGTTTAACATTGGTTCAACCCCTACGAGTTGTCCTGCTGATGTGGCTTCGTGCCACATTAGCCCTACGCGGACACGCCGCGTCTGGGTATCCCCAGCGGCTCATGCCGCCGGGCTGGTGCCACCACCGAGTCGGTCTAGCGGACCGACCCTCCACCCAGAGGGAAAGGTTTACCCAGGTCACATCAGACCTAAGTCAATTCAGATCGACCTAGGTCCATCCGGGTCATCCCATGCCGAACCGGGCATGGCTAGTTCGACCGAGGTGGACCGGACCCGGGAAAAGTAATGACCAATCACACAAAACGGGCCCTAACTTTGAAACTAGACATTGTTTTGACATACAATATATGGAGTTGGGATCCATGGATTGATACGGTCCTTGTTGTATACTCATTTGGAGTTTTAGAGATAGTTGGAGTATGACCAGGTTGGATCGATCCCGAATCCAACCGAGCCCCCCGAAACTACAACGCTCAGAACTCACAGTTCGGGCGTCTGATTGACGTACTGTCTATTCTGTTGGATCCCTTAAGACATTTCAGTCCTTGGGGTTACTCCTTTTTGGAGCTTTTTTGATTTCTCATTATGACTAGTATCTTGATGAGAGATTCTACAAAACTTGAGCACACCAGTTGCGAGGAATCAAGTGGTTGGATGTGTGGCGGATGACAGAGACATATTAAATAGATGCTAGCGCTCAGCAATCCTATGAGGTTTTCTTCATTAAGATCCTATGTGGGTCAGATCATGTGTGGGTCAGTGCTCAGTGATCCTGTGTGAGTCAGCTCATAACATTCCTATGTGGGTCAGATCCTCTGTGGTTCAGTGCTCAGTGATCCTATCTAGGTCAGTGCATATTGATCATGTGTGGTTCAATCCTTTGTCGGTCATTGTGGGGGATTGTTACCTACTGACTCTAGGTGGGTCAGATCCTTTTTGGATGATTTCGAGGGTTAGTACCTATAGATCCTATGTGGGTTAGACTCTGTATGGTCAGAAGCAATGCCTCTAGACCGAAATAGATGATCTAGTTTCGGGACTAATCATTTGTACTTATATACTTTACGGAAAACCTGGTTTGAGTTGAAACTCTAATTGAGCTATGTCTATTTATTTGTGCATTATGATTGAGATCATGCTTTGTGGTTTTCCTTGGGAAATTATGAGAGACCTTCAGGGGTCTTGGGGTCCCTACTGGGTATTTTTATAATCATCTCATCATAGGAATAACCCACACCTTGTTGTGTCTTATTCAGATGACGAGCATCTTGGCCGAGGTTTGAGAGATCCAAGATTGGACAGTGCTCGGAGGTGGACTATTTTGCGTGATCTGACATAAGGTCTACTGATCGTATGTTTTACCTGTCCTTTAGGTAGGATCCATGGTGGATGATCCAAGAGCTACTTTTCAATTTTCAGTTGTTTTTTTACTTCTCATTTGTACTTGTATATTTTTTCCAGGTGGGCTTGAATTCCTACCCCGTTCACATTTAGAACTTTTTACTATAGCAGTTTACATCGTGGTTTCTTCTTTCATGTTCTTGTATTGTGTGTGTTTACAGTTTTAAAAGAAATTCCTTCACGTTATAGTGATACACCTTTCCAGTGCTAATCGCCAGCCCCTGCCCTATGGAATTTGGGCTTGGGGTAGTCATGGAACGGGCCCTAAGGGATGAGCCGTGACAAATTGGTAGTAAAGGTGGCCGGTTCTACCAATGAACTATGAATTTGATCATTTCAATGAAGCAATAGTGTTAATTTTTATGAGTGTGGTTTTCAGTTAGTGGATTACAGTGTGGGTGCGGTGGTCAACGTATCCATACACTGGGACCATGAATTATGATTTACAACTCAGTGCACATAAACACTGAATGCATGTGTTTTTGAAGACTTTTTCTTGTGATTTATTTGGATTCAACATAGCCGGTATAACATAATAATCCAAATGCCTCTTTTCCTTATCCGGCTATCGCCACATAGATAGCTAACAAGGATTCCCGAGAGAGTAAACGATGATAGCCCACCGAGCAATGAGGCTCCAGGCTTAGGTAGCTGGAGGATACGAGTAGGGAGTAGCTGGATGCAGTCATGGAGTGTGACCCAAGGGCTCCTGGAATGATTCAAGGAATGGTCTATATATACAACTAGATGCCTTATTAATAGGAATATGTACCAATCATTCCTTCTTACAAATAATATTGTTCATGACATTGGGTTTTTAGTTGAACTATTGACTTGACCCTTAGGTATGGAGAAACATTTTGGGGGAGACTCGATAATCACACTTTCACTGATGGTGTGATCTGACCCTTGAGGCGACAGTTTCAGTTGGAACCTTTTTGTGACAGTGTTGAGGCCTTACAACATTATTTTTGGTATGGAATGTACATCTATAGTTCATACTCATATTGACTGTATTAGTAAAAAGGATGTGGCTTATTTAAAACGTTGGAATGAGGTTTTTCTTTGTCAGCCAAAAAGGAAACCCATGTATCACAAGATAAACTCTTTCATAAGAGGGTACATCCAATCATTATTCAGTCGGCCAGCCTTAACCTTGTCGCAGCAGGATTTTTGAGTTTTTAGTTCCTAATACTAGTGGAAGTGTGTGGGGAAATATTTTCAAAACATGTTTCCAGGATTACCTCCTTGAAGGGAGAGGGACTTCTACTTTGGCTGGGTACTACCAGAGATTCGTGTCTGACTTTCCCAAAGTTGCAGTACCCTTGTCAGTTTTGATGAAGAAGGGGCAACCCTTTGTATGGTTGGAGTGATGCCATCAGAGTTTCCAGGACTTGAATTTGAGACTAATGAGTGCCCACATATTGAGGATACAAGAAGAGGGATTTGGGTATGTAGTCTACTACTACACATAAGATACCAAGCATTGGTACGTCCTGATGCAGGAGCGAGCAGTAATCACTTTTGGCTTTCAACGGTTGAGATAGAAAGCGTTGAACTACGTGACCCATAGCCTAGATTTAGCAGTAGTGGTCTTCACCTTGATAATTTTGGAGACATTACTTGATGGGTGAATGAATTACAGTCTAATAATCTAACAAGACTCTCAGGTATATCATCTCTCAGAAGGATATGAACCTGAGACAGTAGTGATGGCTAGAGTTCCTTCTACACTATGACTTTGAGGTAGTCTATACTTCTATGAAGGGTAACGTACTAGCAGATGCACTCAGCAAGAGGTATAGTCTGTAGTTGTTGAGTGACGTGATAGAGAAGCTAGCCGCATTGTAGATATACTTCGTAGATAGAAATGTAGCAGCAAACCTATAGTCTTGGACTATCACTCCCCCACTATTTTAGTGACTCAGGGTGGCGCAGCTTGGGAACACTGACTGCGAGGCCCGACATGCTCAGATACCCTCAGGATAGTATCTTGAAGGATTTTCTAAAGGTTTGGAGCACGTCATCTTCTTCATAGGATGAACCATGGTACCAGTGACGCTTTAGAAGGAGGTGTTGAGGGTGATCCATATATCCCCTTTTGTGGTATATCCTGGAGTGGTGATGGAGTACCAGGACTTCTGGCATCATTACTAGTGTCTAGGAATGAGGGAAGTAGTGTTATAGTTTGTATCATGATGCCTCACTTGTCAGCAGGTGAAGACATTATTGATCCGGTAGAAGTCTTATACTAACAGGAGACAGAGATCTTTGGAGTTCGAGGAGGGAGACCATGTCTTCCTATAGAGATTTGGCTGACGAAGCAAGTTATGTCTGAGGTTTATCGATCCATTTCTGATACATTTGAGGATAAGTGAGGTGGCATACTACTTGGGAATTCCACTATAGTTAGAGAGGGTGTAAGATGTCTTCTACATATCCCAGCTAAGAAGATACGTGTAGTACCCATCTCACGCCATCGACCATGGAGAGCTAGACTTTGACTATGGGGAGATGATTATGGAGGTTCCAGTAGAGATTGAGGATCGACAAGAGCGAGTCCTTCTTGGGTGATAAATACCTCTGGTGCGCGTTCCATGGCATCACAGGAACCTCCATAAGAGCACATGGGAGTGGGAGGCTCAGATTCGTGTTCAGTACCCCCATTTGTTTTATTTGACATTGTTTTGAATTTTGAGGATGTAAATCCCTAACGTGTGGAGAATTTAATGTCTCAGAATTTACGTATAATTTTTTTATGTATATGGAATTATTTCAAGATCGCAAAATCTGACCGCGTGTGATTCTGAGGCCCGGAGTGCCCGTAATGATCTTTGGAAGTTTCGTTAATCATTAAATAGCATGCGTAAGCAGTTTTCCAAAAAAATAACAATAACACTTAAATGGTTAGATGAATTAGAAATATAAGGGAACCGTTGCGATCAGGATGGACAATTTACCCTTGGTGTGACTTAATTTTAGTCGGTGTGCGCCTACTGTGAGAAAAACTGAAATGGCATAACGGATAATAAATTAATTTCAAAACTTTCAAAAGCTTTAAACTCACAAATGGTAACATGGATTAAAAATCTGAGAGCATCGCTGAACTCATGAGGGTATGCTTTCCATAGGCTGATAATAAAATTGGTCAGTATGCGCTACAAGTGAAATTTAGTTTTTGGCTATAAATAAAATAATTAAGTGAAATTATTTTATTTTAAAATCCATAACATATAAATGGTAAATCGGATTGAAAATTCGTGAGTACTGTTGAGTTCATTGTGGTGTGTTCTATTTAGGCGGAGCCAAACCTCAACCGGTGTAGGTCAAGGGTGAATGTAATAAATTTTTTGAACTTTTTTCTGGTACGTCCAGTAAACGCATGAGTATCATTTTCTATCTTTTGAACTGATACTCGAATTATAAATACAAGGGTACCTTTGAATCTACAGCATTGGGATTCGCATAAGGAAGAACTTACTTTGACCATATATGGTCTAGAGAAAAAGTTATGTTTTAAATTTTTTTAAAATAAATAAAATAATATAACTTTATTAATTTATTTTCCTTTATATCCTCTAGTAGACAAGAAGAGTGGGGGACCTGTGATATGTCATTCCAATAAATTTATTGACCTTTCAATCTTAAATAACGATGTAGTAAGATAATTTGGATGGTTTTTAATTAATGATCCCTCATTAATTATCCATGTCATTACCTACCCTCCCCCTCAACTATTTTTATGGATATTTTGGTGGTGTATAAACACTGCTCCATCAAGCAATGAAGCACTTGTAAAGTTATGAGAAGCTGATCCATAGTAGATAGAGCTGATCCCAGCAGAAGCTGATGGGTGATGATGAACCACGAACAGAAGATCAGAGAACGGGTGACGCCATTGGAATCACATTGAAAAGGACGGTGAACACCGACCTGTTTCAAAAAAAACACACTCACCATCATTGTTAAGGTTGGGGGTTTATTCATTTAATTTCTTTATAAATGATTCTTTCTTCACTGTTCTTGAATAATATGAAGAACACAGATCAACTAACTAATGTGTTGACCGAAGATTCTTTCATATTTTTTGGGAGGTTATTTCGTGTATCATTGTGGGTTTTATCATGATTTAAAATTAACTAGTTTGCTAAAGCCTTAAACCCACACTCGTTTGTTATCTAACGTGGAGAGCACGGGCCTAACGAACCCATCTCGAACCCTCCGCTACATTGCTAATTTTATCACTTCCATGGAACACCGACGACATAGCGATAACAACCGGCTACATTGGGAATACCTCATTGACACACGGCGCAAGAGGGGGCCATAGCAGAAAGTTGTAGCGGTCATAGGAGCGCCTAGAACTGGTCGGCCATGGGGGAGGCGCAGCGCACTGTCGTGCGCCGCTGATGAAGAAATGAGGTAGTGGAACGTTAGCCACGTCGACCAGAGGAAGGCAGATGACACATAGGCCGGCGATGGGTGATGATGCGGAACGTCGTTGTGCATAGTTGGAGTGGTCATCCAGTACGATGGCTGACCGCGATGGAACTGGAAGGGGTGGGGTGCACCCCTGGCGGGGCTCCCGTACAGAAATAAGGCCACATCATGCGTTTTTTGCTGTAGGAGCAGTGGCCTCCCGATCAATCGGCAGCTGAGGGACTGGGTGCACGCTAGTGGAAGACTCAGTGGAAACGCCTTGGCCAGTCAGATTTGGTATGAAGGACCTTCAAAGCCACATGGTGCTGCATTGGGTCAAACCCAACTGGTTGACTCGCTAACATGGATCCTCGCCATGTCAGCCCTACGCGGACATGCCGCGTCTTGGTATCTTTGGTAGCCAACGCCTTTAGGTTGGTGGAACTGCTGGGCCAGCCCGAGCCTGGCCGGATCGCCCTAGGTCATGACGGGCTGCCCATGCCGAACCGGGTCAGGCCGGTCCAACTGAGGTGGACTGGACTCGGGACCAGTAACGACCAGTTACACAAAACATGCCCTAATATCTAAACATGATGCTCGTTTAACAAAAAATTTATGGATTTAGGATACTTGGATCGATACTATACTTTTGGTATACTCCTTTTGAGTTTGGAAGATAGTTAATGTACAACCAGGTTGGATCAAACCTGAATCCAGCCAAGTCCTTGGAACTAAAAAGGTTATAACTCATTGACCGGGTGTCCGATTGACGTACTATTGGTCGTTTTGGAACCCTTACTACATGGTGGTACTTTGGGTTACTCTTTTATGGAGCTTTGAGGTGGTTGAATTATAACTGATATCTCGAGGGAAGATTCTATGGATCTTGAGCACACCGGGTGCGAGAAATACAGCGGCTATAAGTGAGGCGGAGGTTGGAGACAGATCATATGGAGGTCAGTGCTCAGTGATCCTGTGTGGGTCCCTACATATCGATCCTATGTGGGTCTGATCCTATTTGGGTCAGCACATACCGATCCTCTATGGGTCAGATCCTGTGTGGGTCAGTGCTCAACGATCCTGGGTGGGTCATTGTGGTTGTTAGTTACCTATCGAATCTGGGTGGGTCGGATCCTCTGTAGTTCATTTCGGTGGTTAGTAACTATCAATCCTATGTGGTTCAGACATTATATGATTAAAATAAGTACCTCTTGATAGAATAAGATGATCTGTCTTCACGACTAATCATTTGTACTTCTATACTTCACTAAAAACTTCGTTTGAGCTGAGACTATAATCGAGGTGTGCCTATTTCTATGTGCTTTGTGATTGAGATCATGATTTTTGGTTTTCCATGTGGAATTATGAGATTTCTTTGGGATTCTCGGGGTCCCTACTGTATATTGTTATACTCACATTTTCATGGGATTCACCCGTACCATTTATTTCTTGTGCATACGATAAGAAGTTGGGCTGAGGTTTGAGGTAGCCAGGACAGGATGGTGCTCTATGGTGGACCATTTGGCATGATGTGATGTGGGGACTACTGATCGTGATCTGTACTTACCCTTCAGGTAGGATCTATTCTAGATTTTCCAGGATCCGCTTTTCACTTTTTAGTTGTTTTTTAATTCTGAGTTGTACTTGAATTTTTTTCCAGTTGGGCTTGTATTTCGGCCCACTTCAGTTTCAACAAACATTCCTAAAACAGTTTACTTCATGTTTTATTCTTTTTGTGTTCTTTTATTGTGTGTTTTTATAGGTTTAAAGTCAATTACTTCCCATTATATGTATACATATTTCCTATGCTAGTCTCCAGCCCCTTGACTATGGTAGGTGTGCTTGTGGTAGTCACGGCATAGGCCTACGGGGATGGGTCATGATATGAGGGGTGTCTAGGGGGTGAGGGGTATACGGGGGGGATCTATCCAAGGGGGATGGAGAGTCCAAGGGGTGAGGTGTTTTCTAAGTGGGGTGGGTGTGTGTGTGGAGGGGGTGTCCAATGGGGGGTGTCTATTGTTTTGGGATGTCATGTGTGGTGGGGGTGTCCAGGGGTGGGGGTGTCCAAGGGTGGTGGGGGTGTCTAGCTGGTGGTAGGGTTATCCAAGGGGATGGGTTAAGTGGGTTGGGTGTCCAGGGGGTGGGGTGGTGACCTATGGGAGGGTTGTCTATGGGGTGGGGGTGTCCAATGGTGGGGGGTTGTCCAGGTGGTGTGGGGGTGTCGGGGGGTGTTAATTGGGGGTGAGGGTTGTCCAAGGGGTGGGGGTGTCTATGGGGTGATGGTTTCCTTGGGGGTGGGAAGTTATCCAAGGTGGTGGTGTTGTGAATGGCGGTGGAGGCTATCCATGTGTTTGGGGGTGTGGAGGGGGTGGGGGCTGTCCAATGGGTGTGTCCAGGGGGTGTCTGGTGTGGTGGGGGGGGGGGGGGTGCCTTGGGTTGGTGGGGGTGGGGGTGCCTTGGGTGGGTTGGGATTAGGGAGTTCAAGGGAGGAAATACCCATATAATACCTTGAAAATTTCATATACCCAATCCAACAAACATCACATTTCCTATCCATCACCCAACAAACACCCAATTCATCCTCAATATCCCTTCCCTTCTCATTATTTCTTAAACCAAAACACTATATAAAAAATCCAAATCAAATTTTCATCGAAACTAAAGCCCATAGAAACAACCATATCACCCCACTAAAAAATGGAAGACCACCTACAACACTACCCCAATGGTACCCAATCGCTTCACAGGGATCATCCTTATATCCCTTTCCCACCTTGAGAAAATATTAATAAACAAACCCTTTACCATCTTCGAGTGGGGACACACCAGCACCTCTATTAGTTCATATGGTTCACTAACTCTACAAAGAACGAGTGGAATTGAAGACATAAAATAAATTTGATTCACAAAATCATGACACTTGAAGTGTAGAAAAAAAATATAAAAGAAATCATAGTGAACTTGTTGGGTATACCATGCCACAGACCACACATACCTCCAGTTTAGGCCAAATCAAAACAGGGAATAAAAAATATATATGGAGGGAAATAAAACTAAGGTATCACTTCACAATTTGAATTGCATAACTGAATCATTAATTGATTGAAGATGGATCTATCGTGTGGAGAGAGTCATTCGTCCCAGGGTAAAGAGAGAGCTTCAAGAGTGAATCTGTTTAGGGCTCCAATCACGCAGATTGGGCAAATCAAGTTACTGTGTATTTGGGGGAAAACATTCCAATTTTTTTTAAAACTATTGGGAAATATATTATTTAAAAGGTGTTTTTTAAAACCGTTGGTATACATTAGTATAGTTAAAGGTTTTCCAATTTTTTAATCAAACTATTGGGATATGTGGATTCTAAAATATGTATACCAACGCCTTTTTCAAACCAATTGGAAAGTTTGATCTAAAAATAGTATATAGATAGTTTGAACAAACCGTTGGAATAAAACTATTTGGTAACTGCCATCTCCACCAGTGGATGTATCAGTTATATCTCCACTTTTGAGATATAACTTATGATAAAAATATTATGGGTCATTATTTTGAAATTATTATGATTTATTTAGTTGAAATAAAATGTCATCAATATGAGGTAGATGATACATATTCTTGATAGGGTTCACATTATGTTCCTGATAATAAATGAAAACATACATTGACCCATATATCATCTTAAAAAATAATTCATTCACTCTGTGGTCATGTATTTTGCTATTTGAATTCCATTTATAGATTATCCTAGAGTTTCTTTTTCCATGATCCATAGTCAATTATAGCTATTCAATAATGATTCTTTGAAATAGCTATAGAAAATGGGGTGAGTTATATTAAATAAAAAATATTACAATTTGGTTAAACACTGTGAGAATCTAAAATAAACCAATTAGAATATTCACTAAAAATATGTATATATTCAATTTTGAGTTTCTCCCTCACCATGTGAGATAAATACACCTCTTGAATTAGTAGTAAGATCCAAATAATATAGTTAATTTTCATTTAATGTTATTGTTTGACCATACACCGATAGGTGATGATGTATGATATCAAAGTGGACTTCCATTCCTTGGTAATTAATATAGTATCTATGTAGAAATGCTATATTAGGTCATTAATTCCCTATTTTAAATATGATAGATAATTTTTAATTTATAATTAATGAATTATTTATTTTATGTTAACAAATTATGTTTTCAAGATAAATATGAAAATTTTCTTAGATGTCAAAGGGACCATAATCTAGGAAATTAATGATTAAATAAAATCAACTATCTAACTGAGTATTAGACCTTCAAAAAATAGGATTTAATTAACTGTATGAAGAAATCAATTTTTTGACATGAACTAGTCAGAAAATCAGCTAAATTTCTCAATGGATGGAAGAAACTGCAAGGTTAAAATGATCATTCATATGACTTGTTAATTAAAAATGGTAAAAATATCTCAAACTCATAAAGAGACCATAAGAGTACAAAAATAGATAGTAAGAGAAAATTGAAATACTATATGGTATATCCCATCTGTTGTATCAATCAAATAAAAAAGTACAATAGAAACAATTGGAGTGAGTTAGAAATTGTGAAAGGTATTGAAGTCATCATATGATAAATTTGAGTGATCACACATTTAAATAATGCAAACCATTATAAATTGAAGTGACCACATGTATAAATAGTCGACTATATGATCATTTTGATTAATCATGTGATCAAATAATGTGACCATACTAGGTAACCTTGATAAATGTGTTTCTACAAAATCCTTAGATCAACCTTGAGGTAACATGATATTGTGTCTGTCAAGAAGTCACTTTTTTTGTTAATATAATCCAATATCTAATTTTAATGAATTAAATGTGATTTCAAAAACATTAATAATTATTTATTTGATGATAAATACAGGGATCATTTAATGAGTATTCATCAACTGATATTTGGATGTAATGATTATCTATTTTAAAATGTAAAAATAATTACAAAAATATACAGATAGAAAAAATTGACAGTACATTTTATATTACTCTTTTTCAAGATCTATGACACTTTGATTCCTATCTGAGTCATAGAATAGTAGAAGGGACTGCATGTAATCATTTATTATTCTATAATAATTGAATGAATGCATTGGTAATGGGAGGATAACCTTGCTCATCTATCAAAATTTGATCTATGTTAGAGCCGCATAAAATTTCATCCCTATATCAATATCTTTTTCACTTTACATTTTCATTGTTATTAAATTTTTTTTATATATATTAATAAAAATAGCCTATCAAATATTTAAGATTACTATGATATCCTTTATTTAATTTCTATAACATTTTATATTCCCACATCCAACATTGGATGAGGCTTGGTGATAGCATAAGGAGCCCTATGTGTTATTGTATTCTATTTACTTGGCCTAGAATTGGATCAAACAGTTTTTTTAATAAATCTTCCTAGAAGTGGATCACTATCATGTAGATAAAACTATGTTTTCACATGAGACTAAACCTCTTTTTTATTATTTTTTTCCTTTCATATTAATTATTAATCTCAATTTTATCCTCTATATTAATAGCACTTCAATAGCTTTGACAGATTAATTTTACCAGTGATATATCTATAGCTTTCTGCAATTAGAGTAATATCAAATTCAAGGAAAATCTCAATTTATTATAAATTAATTTTGATCAAGACTCTAATATGTTATTGAAAAACATCAAATTAGTTATAACTATTGTGTCATATATCTCATTGAGTTCTAAATTTGTGTAATTTCTTAAAAAATAATAAAAAAAATTATTGGATTTTAAATTTACCTCCCACTTGATCAGTCCTATTTAACCAAAAGTTTCTATAGAATGATATTTGAATTATTTTACTTGTTAATTTTATTTTCTAAATTTAGAGCTCGATCAAGACATCTAGATTAGATTTATATCTATTTTATTGTTTAAATTATATATTTATGGATACATCTATATACAAAGGTCATTGTAATATACCAAATTTTTTAGATATAATAATAAAATCATCTTGTTGGTAATTTATATTTTTTTATGTGAAAGTGTAATTTTTTGATAAAAAGAACTTAATAAATGCTATGATGGATTTTTTGTAAGGTAAATATTTTAGTTAACACCTTGGAATATTATATTGAATACTTTCAGAATCATACACTGAGTAAGTGTGAGATTTTATGTCTATAAATCCTACCCAAGTATAGAATAATATTATAAAATATTTTAAATCTTGTGTGCATGATTTATCAAAATTAAATGAATATCACCCAAATGGTGTGTCATATGAAAAATTCCACACCACTATTTGGACCAATATGTGGGGATTACCTTAGGAAGGGAAAAATATTTATGCTAATCAGATATTTGGTCAGGTCACTCATGAGGATATGTTAATTAACATTTTTATTTTATTATTTTTAAAACTATAATTTAATATCTCTCATAAGGTACATCATATGAGAAATTTGAGACAGTATTTTTGTCTCAGATTCCTGGTTTACTTTAGGCAGAGTATAGATTTTATGCATAGTGGGGGTTTAGTCAGGTCACTCATTAATTTTATATATTTAATATATGTATTAAATAATTATTATTATTAATTCACTGA
This sequence comes from Viscum album, assembly GCA_963277665.1. Taxonomy (NCBI): domain Eukaryota; kingdom Viridiplantae; phylum Streptophyta; class Magnoliopsida; order Santalales; family Viscaceae; genus Viscum; species Viscum album. The sequence goes on from OY728121.1 coordinate 1,772,266,995, forward strand.
AAATGGTTTTTTATTGTTCATCATCACTTACCTTACCTAAAAACTCCATTATGAACATCAAACGTTTTTCAATCCTTCCATTTAAATTTTTTTGAGAGATATTAAATTAGTAACACTCTAATAAGTGGAAATCAATGACTGCATGTTGACTTTTAGGTTGATTAATGGTTGAAATTGGGTGTTTAAGGATATGTTTTAATTCTTGTGATAATTGTGGGTTTTTAAATATCTAAAAAACTTGAAAACAATTGTTGGTTGATTATATTGGGTAAAGAAAACTCCAGAAATCCCGTTCACGTAATTTTTAGTCTCTTATGGTATTCATAACCTGTTCCTAGCATGATGATAGAATTTCCTCCATGAGATTTTCATTTATGAAGCATCTTCTATAAATTTATTATTTTTATTTTATTTTATTTTATTTCATTAAATTTTTCCCTTTTCAAATTTAAAAAATGATGATTAAAAATGAAAATGTTGATAGAACCTAATAAATTATCAATAATATTTTATTAAAATGCTCAAAAATTCTTTTTGGGAGATTATCTAATATAATTACAATATTTATTAAATGATATCCAAATGAAATACTCTAATTTTTATTAAAATAATTCAATATATAATTATGGTAAATTGTCAAATTAAAATGATGAAGTATTATCAATAAATAATTGTAATAAATTATCAAATAATAATTTCATGAAATTTTAAAAGATGATTTTACACAAATTATCAAAGTATAATGATGTAAAATTATCAAGTTATAATTTCAATTAATTATTAAATAATAGTTTCATGAAATTATCAAATATTATTTTACACAATTTGTTAGTTGATAATTATAAGTCAATTATCACATGGAAAAGATTATATAAATTTTCAAAGGATTGATACAAGTATTATCAATGGATAAGGAAATTTGCATTCCAATATCTAGTGTTATTTCGCAAAGACAACTGAATTTTGTTCTAAAAAAATTATAAAATAGATCATGAGATTTAAATCCTCACTACACAATTTGGAGTTGTATAGGAAAATTTGTAAGACCTGATGTTCAATATGGGAAAGAGATATCACAATTCTAAAATATGATTCTAAAACTCATCCTCTAAGACATGTATCTATTGATGAGGATCTCATTCATAGGATAGGGAATGGTGAGATTCATGATAATTTTCTAATTTTTATTGAATTCAAAATTTTGATGTAGATATATATAACTACCAATAGTTAATTTTTTTATGATACGGTAGAAGAATAGAAAGATAAAAAAATAAAATTTGAAGAAACTATAAAAGGTGACATTAAATAATACATGATTCGAATACTAAAAAATTATGATCTAAATTAAATCTTTTTATATTTGGGTAAATATCTTCAGATGCCTCCTTTAACATAGTATTTTAATTCTATAGTGGATATTATTTTAGTAATTAAACTATTTTTGGAATAGTTTATGGCTGAAAATCTTGAATTCTTATAAATCATGGATCATGGAACATGCGATGAAATTGATATCACTTGAATTTTAGATACTTACTTTTTTTACTACCAAACCATAGGATTTTATCACCTCTAAATATTACTATGACCATTGTTTCAACATCTACCAATATATCTTCGATATCATACATTGTTCATTTCCCCCTATATCTCCCTAAGGATATCTAGTATATTAGACCTATCTCTAAAGTAATTATCATTCAAATTTATCCTTCTCCTTGACCTATTCTAAAACAGTTTGGTCTATCTAGAGATGAATAAAAGGATCCACATTATGATTCCAAAAGTTGATACCCTAAAAACTCAAATTGTAATCAATAAATACGATAGGGACAATTTAATAATTATCATAATTCGATATATATTTTGTTTTTAACATTATATCATTTAAATTTCACACTTACTTCCAGAATTTTTGTTTTATTTTATTAATCTATCATTTATGTTTTTCATAATCCAAAAAAGGGGATAATTGATGGTAAAATAGAATGAAATATCATCATAATTTCATTCTTATTTATGCAATGATTTGGGAAAAAAGAGGTGATTATTATCTTAGTACAATAGTTACTTATTTTAATGATCTCAAGTCATGTTAAATTTATTATTGATGAATTTTGTATTCTATGTAAGTACATTTTGTTTTTTAGATAAATGTGAAATTTTTTCTAAGTAACAAAGAGACCATAGGCTTGAAAACGACCATAAGTATAAACACAACTAACCACATGAGTACTGGAACAATATCATTAAAGATTAAATCAACCAAATGAAGTTTTTAAATCAACCACATTACATAATCTATAAATCAAATAAATTATCAAAACATGGAGGTGACAAGACTGCAAAATAGATTGATCATAAGATTGATCGATTATCCAGGATGAAAATCTCATAAACTCTTCAAGTGACCGTAGGAGAAAATTTAGCAACTGTATGGCATATTAAATCAGCTATACTAAACAAATAAAAAAGTATTAGAGTAAATATATGATAGAGTTATAACTTCATGAAATTATTGATGTGACTATATAGTGAATTACACCAATTTCACATTGAAAAAATATGACCATGTGATGAGTTAAAGTTATTGAATGTGAAAATGGTTAAATGCATGACCATTTAGATTATCATTCGATAAAACAAAGTGACATTAACATATGAGTTTCCACTAAAGTGTTGGATCAACTTTAAAGGATCAAAGATAAATAGAACAAATGGATCGATCATTTCAAATTGGGAGTATTTTTATTTTGGATATTAAAATGGTTAATTTCATAGAAATAAATGTGATTTAATCATGTTTAATACTTACAGATTTCATAATGAATAAAATAATTATTAAATAATTATTATTTAATATATATTTGTTAGAAGAATTTATAAATTGTAAAATTGAAAATTTTTCAATAAATTTATCGATCAAAATTAGAGAGGATACACATTCAATTACTCTATTTCAAGATATATTATAGTATTTTTCATATGATAATCACTAAAATGTCTAAAAAAATGAATTTAATAATTTTTTTATCTCCCATAATAGAAGGAAGACATTCAAGAATAAACGAAAAACTTGATTATCAAACAAAACTTAATTGGTGTGAAAGTTTTATCAAACATCAACCCTCCCCCTCTCTGTTTCTATTTTTCATTACTTTTGAGTTGTAATTTTATTTTTTTGTATATAAACTAAGCATATAATATAGTATAATATTTAATATTACTCTAACACACAATCATTAATCTCATTTAACTATTGTATTTACATGGTCAACAGTCAAACAAGCTTGGTGATATTTCGGACATCCCAATATGTTGTTGTATTCTATTTACCTGGCCCAGGTTATGGATCATCCATTTTATTTTTTGATAAATTTTCTTGATAGTGGGTCACTATGATGTAGATAAGGCAAATTCTTCACTTGAGACCAAAAATTTATTTTTTATTTTTTTTCTATACATTCATTTAAATTATTATTCTCTATTTTTCCCTTATTAATATTTTACTTGAATAAATTTGATAGAAACTTTTACCAGTTGTAAATATATTTTTTGATGTGATTAGTGTAAACTCAAATTTAAGATAATATTAGTATATTCCAATTATTAATACCTAATGCATCAATTATTTTTATTTTTTAAAAAAATTTATCCGATTTTTTTAGAAATATTTAATAGAAAATTTTATTAGATATTTAATCCCCCCCATAACAACACACGAATCAATAATATATATCCAATAAATTCCAAAAATCCCATATAATTTTACTCTTGGTATAATTACAATATTTTTAAGATGAACATTCCCACAAAATTATTTTTCTGAATAGTTATGGAATTGAAATGGGATAATCATATCATTAGAAGTTTTTATAGATATTTCAATATAAAACCATTTAAAATGTGATGTGAAACCATTATTTATCAATATAGAGGTTACAATATATGTTTTCCATCTTAAGTTACAATTTTTATTTATAATCTAAATATATTAAAATCTCTAATGAAGGATAGAAATGGTAATTAACTGAATCATATCCCCATGGGAGTGTCAAACCAAGTGTCTAGTTAGAACCACTATTCATGCACCAAGTGATGGTCGAGTTAATACCGAACCAACCATTATTTGGGTAATTACCCATTAGTGCATGATAAATTATTATTTTGTTAAATGTTGCCCACATCATTTTAATGAATCTATTATCTTATTGGTGAAAAAATGTGATCATAATTAGGGGATATAAACATTATATTATTTTTGGTGAGGGATATATTCATTTGGATATTTGATGAAAATGGTGATTTTATTTGAATAATAATTAATAATTTAATGGTATAATTCAATTTTTTTTAAGATTTTATAAGAGATGATTATATTATGATAAATGTTGAGATAATTTGTATATGGTATGTTTAATAATGAAGACTTTTTTGTTTTATAATATGTAATTTATTTAATAAATTAAGAAATAAAAAGTAACGACTGATTATATGTTAATTTTTAGCGGTGATATTGTATACAATTGTGATTGAAATTTTGTAGTGTATAAGTGTAAAAATATATATTGAGTTATAAATATATAATGTTATATAATTAAAAATAATTATTTGATAATCAATTTACAATATTATATTTAATGGGTTTATAATTGAAAATAGTTTTTATTTTCCCTGGTTTTTAATTTATAAGTGAAATTTTGGGAAATCAATTTTAAATTTTAAATTTTAAATTTAAAGTTATTCATTTTTTTCAATTTGAATTTATATTTTTGATGGATTGTTAATTTATATTTTTTGTGATTTTTTTGGGTCCAATAGCCTCACGTATCTTGATTTCTACAATAGATTTCCCATCAATCAAAATATTTTTCTATAAACATTCACGAAGCCAAATAGATAAATTCATAAGATTTTGCGTTTATAAATAATGGGAGGTACCTTCATAATTAAAATCTCATATACTTATGTCAAATCAGATACCTACATAACTTATATATAAAATCATGGACATATCCATTTTTTTTAACTAAATAGAGAATATTGACCACAAGGCTTAATCATATGAAGATGGAATAAATTAATGGTGGATTCATTGTGGTAAGTGAAAAAGAATGGTTTTGTTACAAATCAAGGAATAAATATTGGATTATTATTTATTATAAGGCCAAATAATATAGTCGATACATGATTAAATAATTAAAATTGATAATCATGATTAATGGTGTTTTATTATTGTGCTTGCGGAAGAAGTTATTAGACACAGATCTACCACATGGAAAGACACCAATTTCTAAGGCTAAATTTATGGAGAATTATATATTCTATGATATATCATTTGACAGATTGAATCATGAGACTAGTGGAAGTTGAGCTCTCAGTCCTACACAAATGTTTATTATCTGTGAGGAGTTATGATAAAAACATTAAACATAAACAACTCCAAGATACACATAAAATGATAATTATATTTCACCATGGAACCTATTTTTTAACTAATGTAATTTGGACTCTATATTTTGGTTAGATCATATTTTATTTTAAATTTATTCTGAAACTATAGTTGAGTGAATATATTGAGACCTTTATAGATTTTGACGTAGTTTTTTCAAACCTATTCTTAGTGATAGCTCTTTATGTGAAGGTGAATAGTTGAAGATGAAAAGATGGTTATGTGTTTCCCTATTATATGAATATTAGGATGTATAGTTTTTCTCATTTGGTTATTTATGGAATGACTGTGAAAATCAAATACCATGAGCTCTACCCTAATCATTGTCAAAATCTTGTATCCTTACTGGGTGATTATTGGCCTCATCAATGTAGTCTAACTTTTATGATATATATTAAATAAGAAGAAAATTTTTTAGTGATGCTGATAATGAAATATGGATTAAGTGTTTTCAAAATAAATTACTATAGCTGAATTTTTGGAAGGGATAAAAATTTAGATACGAATTTTTTGAAAAACTGAACTAGTGGGGATGGATAAAATATTTTTTCAATCTATATTCATTTGTGAAAAATTAATTCAGTGGAGTTTAAAATCAAATTCATAGTAGATTTATTTTTAGATCATTTCTACAACAAAATTGTGGATTTCCATTAACCATCCCTAGTCGACCTTGAACCAGTCTCCCAACATTGCCTACAGAAATTCATGACTGGTGTTCCCAATTACCAACATCTAGAAACATGTGGTGGGCATCAAAATAAAGAATTTGGGAAAGATTTGTCCCATAAAAAAGATAAAAAAATTATTGAAAATAAAAATAAAAAATAAAAAAAAGTACTCATAAAGTAAATAAATAAACTACTACACGTACCTCCATGTGACTTCATAGGTCACCATCAATCTCAAAAACATACACTACCCAAACCAATTTAAAACTATAAGAACTTAAAACAATAAATTTATAGTGGGTGTGAGCACCAAAATACTCAGTAGGAATGCCAAAAATAAACGTCCTATGACTATTATATAAATTTAAATCCAATATTTATATTTTTAAAATAGGTTATATAAAAATAATGTTTTCCACTCTTGTATCAAAACAAGTATCATACATTAATTTTTTAGAAAACCCCGTTTTCAATTTACTTTCCAAAACAATTTCCAAAACATATAAGTCATTTCAATGAATTCCATTAAAAGGTGATTATTTATAAAAAAATATTTTATTATAAAATTAATAGTAAAGGTTCCATGTGTTCAAATAACAAAAATATCCATAAAATAAAATAGGAACATACAAGTATGTAATCATGGGGGTTTATTAAAAATCCCTATAGTTATTCCTAAATATATTTTGTTCAGAGAAACCTATAGACATATGATGAAACTCCATAGTTAATAGCCATCTACATGTTCGAAAATTACTAATCAATTGGCACATACATCCTTTTATCTCAGCTAATTATTAGGGTAAAAACTCATCTTATCAGGGTTCATAATATAATATCACTTCATCCACTAAAAGACGCCTAAGAACCCCAGGGTTATAAAAAACTATGTATGTAAGAGTCCCTCCCATGTGTCAATCACCTTAACTTATGTCATCACACTTCCCTACCCCAAACAATGACACCACCTGTACTATAATCCATGAGGGTAAATCCCTAATAGGAGTCCCCATCATATTTGAAAATAATCATATGTTTTAACTAGGAAATCCCAAAAAATGATATTTTGAACCATTAAAAAAAATCACTTCCTAAATGACATAAGGTTCCAACCAGCCATTTAGTACTATCACACCAATATATCATAAAAAATATTCAGACCCATTTCTAAAACAATTTAAAACTACATTTCCACAAGAACATTCCATACGGGGCACTACATTTTCCAAAAAACATCACTTTCAAATGCCATATCCAATTAAATTTAAAAAAACAACACACATAAAGAGTGCCAAATAGGCCTTGATGTCACTTAATTTCCAATACAAAATTCAAGGATCCAAACCTACCATGTTTTATTAACACATTTAAATAAATAACTTTAGTTCCACAAAACACACTTCACAAGCTAGAAATCTTTTAGTAACTATTATATAACACTTAAGGTACTTCACATTTAAAAGAAATTTTCAAATAGGCTTTGACTATTTATATAAATAAATGGAAATCCAATTCAATGAGGAAAAATAAATTTTTCCACACAAAAAGATATGAATATGTGCATGTATATATATACAACAAAATATAAAATAACTCACTTTTGGAATGATGAGAAATCAGGGAATTCAAATTAAACGATTGGGCATAGGGAACCTACCACAAAAATGATCTGGACCAAGTTAAATGCTTTGGAGCATGATAAATTTTGCAGTGACCACTAAAAACTACCCCCTCTCTCAAGCACATATACACTTATATATGTGTATATTATTTCTTCCAAAGCACATATTCCCCTAACCATGAGGGAATATGGAGAAGGGGTATATATATGTATATATAGAGTCATACCTATTTATATGTGCGTAAACAACCAAGGATGATTAATACTACCTATAATATTTTTTTGGGACCCATTACATTTTTATACTATCAAATAAAGTGTAAGAAACAAAAAATCTGGTTCAAAACCTAACCCCAGTCAATGGAGGGAAGCCAAACCGAACCCATATGCCTCAAATTCAATGGAAGATGTCAGAACACACCCATAGATGACTCAAGGAACCCACTGTGTTTTCTATAAACAAGAGGGGTGTTAGAAATCACCACATCTGAAACCCTAGGGGTTAGAAGAAACAAATGGGGTAATAAGAATCGGTAAAAATCTACCTAATTGAGAAGGAATAAGGAGAGAGGGGCTTACCACATGGATATGAATGGGAATCATGAAAATTTTATCGGTTTCACTGAAAAAAGAGAGATTCGTGTGGGGGGGGGGCTCACACGCATCCATGGAGAAGGAAGTGGCTTCATGTTATGCACCTGGTGGAAGAAGAAAAAGTAGGGGAAATAAGGGGAAAGAAATATTAAAAAGAGGGAAAAATAAAATAAAATAAATTTTTATATAAAATTATTAGTGATCCTCCAGGTTTGGGCATAGATTACCAAATCATACGCTAACTTTGTGATGGACTCTACACAGGCCCGAAACCCTCACACCTTTACCTATTGTTAGATGCACGATTAAGAAAACTATGCTCCAACCATGAAAAATGGAACTATCTATAGGATAGACCCTCATACATGGTTTTTTCTAGATTACTCTAAATCTTGTGAAAACCGTGCATAGGTCTACTCTATGATAAAAAAATTTAAAATTTAACATAGACAATACAATAATGAAAAACATGGATAGAAATCATTAAAATATTTAAAATAATTATATTTTTCGGCTTTGGGTGTTACAATTCTTCCCAGCACAAAAAATTATTCCCCTATAAATTCACCCAGTCAAACGAGGAATCAAACTAATGCTTGAAATTGATAAAGGCCAAAAAAACCAAAAACACAGTGTGAAATTTCAATATACTACGCACACCTGACTATATTTGAGAAAAATTATAATGAGAACCATGAGGGAAAGAGGATAGTTCCCCCCCCATACAAGAAATCTACTAGTACTGACCAACGCAAAATGAAATTAAAATGAGTGGCATGACTGGTCTCCCAACCATTTAATAATTGACAATGTTATAAAAACCATGAAACATTGAGCAATGACTAACTCTAGATCTACAAATGAGAATTAATGTCTGGACCCCCAAAACAGACCAACCACAGATCTCTTGCACAGACCACGCTCCGCCACTATGTGGGCCCCAATGAAAAACTCGAATCCTAGCGGTGAACAAAAGAACTTTTCATTGCATCCATAGGATGAAAGCATATCCAGAAGGATCACACCACAAATATAAATCTATCCATGAAGAAAACTCTTTTCGACGGTTCACAACCATATGACACGATCAAAACAATAGAGGTTTAAAAGGAGACAAGGCCACCAAACATTTCACAGCCAAATGGAATATTTAACTGGAAAAAATAGGGCTAGTATCCTCCACACCCAATAATTCATAATAACATGAAAAGATTCACTCTTGGACATATGGATGGAGCACTGATGTCTTGAAGAATCTACTTCCCCAAAGTTAGGAGATCACATCCTATAGCCAAGACATTATCCTTTAAATGGCACCACAAGAAGAACATCCCCATGTGAACAAGATGACCACATAATCGGAAAGAATCCATGGGATTTTCACAAGATGGCATTCAAATGCATAAACTATATACACATGAAGTGTACAAATGTTTCACCAAGTGAATGAAATATTTGGATCGTCATAATCCTTCATCTCCTATGTAACATTCTAAACATTGATGTGGTCTGCCACTTTCCCTACCTTTACTGCCTCAGGCACAAATACTTATATGAAAGTGGTCTTAAACACACCCCGTAATACCCCAACTTGCAACCATACTGAGACAATCACTCTCAGCCGGTCCAATATCAAACCTCCAAAAAAACTCAAAATATCTTGACCCCTCACCACATCGAGAGTTCCTGAAAACAATTTTGTCTTCCTCGAGCCAATCCATTACCTCTAACAAGACATGATCACCACAGAAAATGGGAAACAACCAAAACAAACATTATCCCACCAATACACTAGGTGTCTGGACAAGGACAAATGTTGAAACACATAAGAAACATAAGTGACTTTTCTAGGATGTATATTGCGACAAAAAAAGAATTCAAAACTGAATCAACACCCAACCGAAGCTCAACCAAAAATAACATCACCAACTAGATGGAAAACTCATAAACCAAAACATAATAAACCAAATCAAAGACAAATCAAATCTAATCCAAAATAGAATGAAAACAACGTCACAACGAAATCCAACAATCCACTTTTGAAAATAACTCTTTCCCAAATTTACCAACCTTGAAATTTAATCCCCTTTTGAAATAAAAAGTAATCTTCCATTTAGAAAATAATTTTAGTACATCCATTTTAAAATATAAAACACCATCACAATTTTTACATTAAAATCATAAAATTCCTTAGGAAAGAATCCCCCTATTCTAGGTCAAATATTTCATTTTAAATATTCACCTGCGACATCCTATAAACTTTCAAATATGTGAGCATCCAAACTCCACTTTTATAATCAACACATATATACCAACATGAAATTTAAATAAAAACACACATGGAAACATGTGAACATCAAAAATGAATAACAAGGGTCACATATCCCCATTCACCTTTAAAACAATGATTTTCTAATGTCATTCTAATTTCATATTGTATGAAACTTCTCAAAATTTTAAACATTTTCCCATACATTCTCAAAACAACCCAAGGTTTTTATTTTTGAAAGAATATATTTTCAAATAAATAATTATTTCCCAATATAAGAAATCCCCCCAAACCTAATTTAAATTCACACAAAAAACCAAAATCACACCAAAGAACCTAGATGTGAAATTAGTGGTCATTCCAAACCTAGATACAGTTTTTATAAGGTCGTGATAAATGTAATAACCGAGCACTACATGTTTCAAAAATCATACACTCTTTCTCCTCATGTGTCACTACTATACATAAATATATCGTGAAAAAACTACTCACTCCCTTGGTCATCCCCCATCAAAACAAACCAAAACCAAATACACAAATCCCAGACTACCACTAGGAAATCAAGGATCAGAATGATCAAGAGTTCACAATTCTCTCCCCATACCAACCTCTCGAGTCCTGTTAGTCTTTGTATCTAACTAACTAACAACCCAAAAAACAAGGTCCTACTTTGTTACCATTTTTAAAAAACTAAATGTGTTGACCCTAAACTATTTTCTAGAGTTGGCTTGCGACCAGGCCTGAACGGTGTTCCTGATCCCCATGGGCTACAAACTAGTGTGGGGAGTTAAATTAATTTAGTTGGGAACAATTTTTCCCATAAAAAGTAAAACCAAATAAATGAAAATAAAATTTAACAATAAAAATAATCACACTCATAGGAAATAGAAAACTTCTACACATACCAACATGTGACCGCATAGGCCACCACCAAACACAGAACCATGCTCGCTCTAAGAGTGATTTAGAACTGGAAGAACATGAAACTAAAAATATAGAGTTGGAATGGGCAAAGAAATTATCAGTATGAATTCCAAAATAACAAGGCCATATTCCCCATCTCTAAATTGAAATCCATTATTACTAGTTTCAAAATATGAAATATTAAATAATGTTTTCTACTCTTTTATCAAAATAATATACATGTGTTTATTTTTATGAAACTCCCCTTATTATTTCACATTCCAAATGTAAATCCAAGTTATATAATACATTTAAAAAAATTATTTTAAAAGATAATTAATTCTAATAGATGTATTATGATATGAAAAGAAATGTAAAGGTACCATGTGATCAAATAAAAAAATTCCACAATATAAAATAAAAACATACAAGTATGTAATTATGGGAATATATTAAACATCCCTACAGTGATCCTTGTAATTACTTAGATCAAAACCATTTGTCAGTGTATGGTGAAAATCTATATTATATAGCCAATTGGACTACCTAAACTAACCAATCCATTAGAAAATCACACATGGCATCAAATATAATTCAGTGGGTACCATCTCGTCTAATCGAGTCTGATAAGAAATCATCACATGATCCTATAATAAATGGCCAGAAATCACATGTAAATAATACACTGTGTATGTAGGAGGCCCTCACACGCGTGACTCACCTTACCAACCATCATGACATTTGCCTTCCCAAAACAATGACACCACCTATAATATAACCCGTGAGAGGAAAATCCAAATAGTTCTTTCAATCATATAACATCTCAATCAAAAATTCCAACTATGCAGTCACATCACATACACTTTTGAACAACTGAAAAATCAAAATTCACTTCCAAAATGACATACGGTTCCAAAAATTTCTTTAATACAATCACTCCAATATATCGTAAGAAATTATTCCATCCCATTTCTAAAATAATTTAAAACACTATTACCACCAGCACTTTGTATATGGGACTTTACACTTTACATACCAAATTCACTATCAAAATCCATTTCCAATTCCATGAAAAAATACAAAACACAATTAAAAAGTTCCAAATGGTCCCTCATTTCAATTAATTTTTAAACCATACTCCATGGTTTAAAATATTCCATGTTTTAATAACACATTTAACGAAAGCAAGAAACTTCCACAAAACACACTTCATATGCTCGGAATATTTTAGTGACTGTTCTAAAACACTTATGATACGCAGAATTTAAAACAAACTTGTAAACAAGAATTGAAAAGTTATATATGTAAATATGAAACCAATTATAATAGGAAAAATATATTTTTAAAATCACACACATAGACATATATGAATAAATATATATATATATAAATATACTAAACAAATATAAAAAACACTTTTTAAAAGCTATGAAAATAGGGAATTCAAACTAAAGGATTAGGCATAGAGATCGTACCTAAAAAATAAAGCTAACCAAGTTGAACACTTTGGCACTTGAAAAATATGGTGCAGACTATATGAAATTGTCCCACACTTTCATGTACATATACCTTTATATGTATATATCCTTTAGCTGATTGTACATACCCCCATCTCTATGAGGTATTACAATCGAGGGGGATATATATATATATATATATACCTATGTATATGTGTGTGAACCACAAAGGATGATTAAAAATCCCTATAATCAATTTTATGGACTCAATACTCCTTAAGACTATCAAATTAATCATGTAAAACAAAATATTAGGTTTAAAAATTACTCTAATCGATGATGGAAAACCCAAATGAACCCATCCTCCTCAACATCATTGGTGGATGCCATAATACACACAATGATGAACAAGGCACCCACTAAAAACCTGTAAAGACCCGTAAATTTCAAGGAAATTTTTTTCTTAATTTTCTTTGGAATTTTACAAGAGCGCAGTTTCTGACGGCACCTGATTCCGAGGCCCGGTTTGCCCGGAATCATTTTCCGAAGTTTGGCTCAGGTACGTTCAGTGAACGGGCGAGCGAGTTTTTCTAAACTTTTGAACCGGTGCCCGGAATCGAATTCTGAGGGCACCAATGAAATCGCAGCGCCGGTATTCGCTTAGAAACGCCTCTTCCGGAGTTGTGTTTTCTCGGGTGTGGTTTTTAATTTTCGGTCTTAAAATTAGAAAATAAAATAATTTTGCGACAACTTTATTTTATTTCACTTACGCCACTTGGAAGCCACTTGAAGCCACTTAAAGGCGGCTTGAACTGAGTTGAACTGGATAGGATGCTATCCAGAAATATCCTACCCCTTAAAAGGATATTTGTGAGGTGGGGCCCGCACGAGCCCCGCTGTTTCTTTCCGCTAAGAAACGCACCCGTGAAAACCCGTCTTAATGAAAGTCAACTGACGCGTTTTCTAAATTCTTAACAGACCATTTAATTGGGCAGTTTATTTCGTGAATTAAATGGGCTGTTTCTTTCGTGAATTAAATGGGCTGTTTCTTTCATGAATTAAATGGCCTGTTTCTTTCGTTGAATTAATTCAACGAATTAATTCAATCGTTTCTTAACCTGTTTTCGTGTGTTGGCATATAAATAAAATAAGACCAACCCAAAATCTTTTGAGAAGATTTGAGAGGATCCTTGTTTCTTCTTCTCCCTCGCGAAGAACGCGATGTACGCGAAGAACGCGAAGAACGCCGAACCCGGAAATCGACGACGCGACGCCTTGATCCGCATCGCCCACAACGTTCTTCTGCGACGTCTCTTCCTCCGCGACGGATCTTCGATCGGCTTCTTGAGGTAAGAGTCTCGGACCTTCCTTTTATCTCCTTTGTGGTTCTTAACCAAAAACACGGATTTAATTAATTAAATTAAATCTGGTGTTTCATGGTGCGTTGAGTTCGCCGACTCAACACCGGATTCCGCGATGACGCGACGCCTCCCTACGACGACACGACGATCCCTCTCTTCCGTGACGAGCTTTTCCGCGAAGAACGCCAGCGCGCGATGATCGACGAGGTAGGGATTTATTTTGGGAATTACCCCCTTTTCTTTTTATATTCCCGTAATTGTTTCTTTAAAAAGTAAAGAATTGGCTTGTGAACAATTAAAAAATTAATTAAAATTGTTTTTTTTCGTTCAAATGAGGAACCCGTTAATGAAACAATTTTATTTCATTAAAAAAATTTTCGGATATGAGTTCATGTGTTGAACTTAAATTTCTCCCGTTTGTTTATCTCTAACGCGGAGGGTGCGGGACAAACGAACACGGCCCGACGACCCTCCGCTGTTCTTCATTTTGTGCGGAATTGGCGGGCGATGACGGAACGTGCCGCAACAGATGTTTGATGATTCCGCAGTGAAGGACGAGTCCCGGGAGGAGCAGCGGCGCAGGCGGGAACAAAATCGGACCACCGGAGCGATCCCCGTGGCCCGCGGAACTCGCCGGCGGCGCGGGTCGCCGGCGCGGCGGCGCCGGCAGCCGGGAGCGGCGGCGCCCCGACGCACCGCCGCGACTCAGCGCGGTGGCGGCGGCACCCACAGACCCGCAGCCGCGCGGGTCCGGTGCCCTTGGACGCAGCTGAAGCCGTGTCCCGACTCAGCGCGGCCCCACGCGGGGGGCCGCAGCACCACTAGGCCGCGGGGGCGGTGCCCCGCGGCGCCTTGGCCGTTCGGCCGCTCGGCTGAACCGGGCCTGGCCGGTCCGACCGGCCGGGCCGCGCCCTGGCCGGACCAGGTCGGTTTGACCCGGTTCGGCCGACTTCCGGGGGGTGGGGGTCGGGCCGGGTCGGCCCGGGCCCGGACCCCCGTCTTCGGACGGTTTTCGTTCAAACGCCCGTAACTTGAGCTACGGACCTCCGAACGACGCGCCGTCAACGGCAACACGATCCTTGGATCGAGACGGTCATTTCGGTATACTATACCCAAGGTTCACCTTCCTTTTCGGGAGCCTACGTAGTTAAAACTCCGTAGTTAAGCGTGCTTGGCCTAGAGCAGTGATCAGGATGGGTGACCTCCTGGGAAGTTTTCCAGGGTGGGTGTGAGACGGAAAGGCCAATAACTAACAGACCGGGCGTCCGATTGACGCGCCGTCTGTTTCGTTGAATTCCTCTAAGTGAGACGGATCTTTTGGCTTACTCCGCCCGAGGTTTGGATGCAGGTGGAGTACGGTCGGGTTGGTTTTGCCTTAAAAACCAACCGGGCCCCTGGGACGAAAAAGCCAATAACTCTCAGACCGGGCGTCCGGTTGACGCGCCGTCTGCGACGTTGAGTTCCAGTTGTCGATACGGAACTTTTGGATACATCAACTTCGGACTTTGTGTCAGTTGATGTATCAGCCTCTCGGCTCGTGGAGCGGACCCTCCCGAACGAGCTTGCTGTGTGCGGGAACCCTAGGCTGGCTGCGACTGCTACTTCGACAGCGACGACCGTGCAGAGATCCTCAGTGGACTGCGGCGATGACTGTGCAACGATCCTCAGCAGACTGCGACGACTACTGCACTCAGCGATCCTATGTGGATCAGTGCTACAGGTCCTGCGTGGGCCCGGTCCTGTGTGGGCCCGATCCTGTACGGATCAGATCCTGTGTGGGTCAACACTCAGCGGTTCTGTGTGAGCCAACTCCTACAGGTCCTGCATGGGCCCAATCCTGTGTGGGTCTGATCCTGTGTGTGTCACTGCAGAGATTAGTTACCTATCGATCCTTCGTGGGTCCGACGACTTATATGGATCAGAGATCATCTTTTCATCATCCGAAAAAGTATACATGTGTGAGCTGAATCTTGTGTTTCTCTCCTTTGTGGATTGTGTTGAGCTATCATATGTGGATTTACTATTTACTCTCCTTTGTGGATTGTGTTGTTCTATCCTGCGTGGGTATGCATTTTGCTTTCCTGTGTGGACTGGGTTGTGCTAGGGCTCGGACGTTGGAGCCGATCGGGGAATTGATGACTTAGGTATATGTATGGGCATATACCTAAGCCGTGTCAGATGTTACTTCGTGATTGTATCTCTCTTTCGTGGCTTATCCTTTGTGGATTTCGGGAGACATTCGGGGTGTCTTGGGGTCCCTACTGAGTAGCTTATACTCATCCCTGCATGCGCTATGCCCGCACTTCATGGTGTTGGTTGCAGACGACGGACAGCGCTGATCGTGGAGGAGGCGTGCGGAGCAGGACAGTACCTGGAGGTGGACCACTAGGCAGGATGTACTCGGAGCGGTTAGGTGGACCCGAGGAGCAGTGGAGGCTATCTGTACCCACCCTTCAGGTGGGACTTCCAGAGGACGGATCGACGCTGCAGTTATTTCCTTTCAGTTGATGTTTTTCCTTTCAGTTGTACTTTACAGTTGGGCTTGTATTTCCGGCCCTTTTTACTTTCAGCACAGCTTGTACAGTTTTTACATAGTTTTTACTTTTCTGCTTGCTTACTCTGTGGTGCTTGTTTACTTTTCAAAGGCAATGCCTTCCCTTTTTGTTGGGATTTACGCCTTGGTGCTAGTCGCCAGCCCCTGGCCTATGGAAGGCGGGCTTGGGGTAGTCACGGTACGGGCCCCGAGGACGGGTCGTGACAAATTGGTATCAGAGGCGGTCGGTTCTACCGCAGACTCTGATCTTTCTTCTATGTGAAGCAATAGTGTTTAGCGTATTAAGTGTGGTTATCATTCCAGGGAGTCCAGTGTTGCTGCGGCGGCCGACGTATCCATACACCAGGACCCTGACTTCTGGTTTCCGACTTAATGCACGAAAACATTGATTGCATGTGTGTTTCAAGTTTTCGTTGTGATTACTTATGTCAGCTCACCAGGTATATTGTTCTGACCATGGTGAACTTGTTTCCTTCTCAGGATGGCACGACGACAGCAGCCAACTAGGGTTCCGAGAGTAGTGCGCAACGACAACCCGCCGAGCGACGAGGCCTCGGTAGAGGGCCCGTTGACAGCAGAGGCACCGGCGGTACCTTTACTCGCCGAGCCCCCGATGCTTCCAGCACTGGAAGCTGACGACGCACGATGCCTCGGAGCTCTGCATGAGTTCCAGTGCCAGCGACCACCCAGGTTCCGTGGGGAGTCGGACCCCCAGGTAGCCGAGGACTGGCTGGAGGCGGTCGTCCGAGTTTTCAGGCTAGTGAGGACACCAGCAGACCTCATGGTGATCCTCGCGGCGAGCCTACTACACGCAGCAGCCGGACGATGGTGGAGCCTGATGCTCCAGGTACACGATGAGGTCACCCTCATCTGGATGGACTTCGAGAGCCTCTTCCGCTCAGAGTTCGTCCCGGCCACCCTCAGTGCGGTGCGCATCCAGGAGCTTCTTCAGCTGCGGCAGGGCAGCTTGACGGTCGCCCAGTACGCGGCGAGGTTCACCGACCTATCTCGCTACTCGACAGACATGGGACGCGACCCCTTCTTTCGGGCCCGGACCATCGAGAAGGGATTGAGACATGAGATCAGGGCATCCCTGATCTCCCTCAGCATCCCGACCCAGGAAGGAGTTCTAGAGCGAGCCCTTCTGATCGAGAGCTTCCTGGCTGAGTCCACAGCGAGACCTACCGCAGGGCGGCAGATAGCGGAGTCTTCGGCAGCTGGTAGCCGGCGGATGACTCAGGGTTCCAGGCAGACCAGACCTTCCGGCAGGCGACCTCGGGACATTGGCTCAGCAGTGCAGGGCACCCAGCCCGGAGCCAGTCTTCTGAGAGGCAGGCAGTGCTACGAGTGCGGCGGGCGGGGCCACATGGCTCGTGACATCCCAACCCGTCGTACCGAGGGTCAGCAGACGGTGGAGGGACCACCCGGGCAGAGGCAGAGGGTCGACCGTGGCGGTCCTCATGGAGGAGGCGGGCGAGGCAGAGGAGCTGGCCGAGCAGCAGGTGGTGGGCGACACTTTGAGGCTCTACCACCACCACCACCAGGAGGCCCGCCCCGACCACAGGGAGCTGGCAGGTAGAGACAGGCTCAGCTCCAGGCAGCGGAGGCCTACGACCACGGTGTGCCAGAGATGATTCAAGGTACGATCTGTGTCTATTCCACCCTTGCTGCAGTTCTGATAGACACATGAGCGAGTCACTCTTTCATAGCCAATGCCCTTGTTCGGAGCTCGGAGATTCCGACAGATCCGTTGGCTCGATCCTTACGGCTAGAGACTCCTACGGGAGAAGACTTGACGATTACGCACTGGTGCCGGTAGTGTGAGCTTACTCTAGGAGGAGAGAGATTCGGCTGGGATCTTCTTGTAGCGGCGTCGAGGCCTTACGACGTCATCTTGGGCATGGATCGGTTATCTACGGTCCATGCTCAGATTGACTGCATTAGGCACAAGGTGCGATGTGTGTGCACCGACGGGAGCAGGTTCACCTCCACCGGCGAGAAGGGAGCCTTAGCAGCACAGGATGGACTCACGTAGAGGAGAGGTCAGCCCATCACTCATCAGTTGGCTAGCCTCATCTTGGGAGCAGTTGACGTGCGGAGTCCCAGTTTTCCTGCAGTGGTGGATCAGTACGCGGACGTCTTTCCCGATGACGTTCCAGGACTACCTCCTCGCAGAGAGGTAGACTTTTATATTGACCTGTACCCCGGGACAGCCCCGATATCCACTACAGTATATCGGATGGCCCCCGCTGAGCTTCGAGAGCTGCGGGTACAGTTGGAGGACTTGCAGGGCAAGGGGTTCATCCGACCTAGTGTTTCGCCCTCGGCTTCCCCGATTTTGTTCGCCAAGAAGGCGGACGGGAGCATGAGACTGTGTGTCGATTATCATCGCCTGAATCAGGTGATAGTGAGGAACAAGTATCTGCTACCCAGGATTGATGACCTCTTCGACCAGCTCAAGGGAGCACGGTGGTTCTCGAAGATAGACCTTAGGTCAGGCTATCATCAGCTTAGTGTTCGAGACAAGGATGTGCAGAAGACGGCTTTCAGGTGTCGGTATGGCCACTATGAGTTCTTGGTTATGCCTTTCGGCGTGACCAACGCTCCTGTAGTGTTTATGAGCCTCATGAACAGGATCTTCCAGCCATACCTCGATCGATTTGTCGTGGTCTTCATCGATGACATTTTGGTGTACTCGACGACGGAGGAGGAGCACGCCTACCACCTGCGTTTTGTACTAGACACACTCCGAGAGCACCAGCTTTATGGAAAGCTCTCGAAGTGTCAGTTCTAGTTATGTGAGGTCCACTTCTTGGGGCACGTCGTTTCTGAGGTGGGAGTTACAATGGATCCCGTGAAGATCGAGGCAGTGCTAGCTTGGGAGCCACCCAAGAGCGTGACAGAGGTGCGGAGTTTCTTGGGCCTAGCCGGATACTATAGTAGATTTGTGCCGGACTTCTCCAGAGTTGCGGCCCCACTCTCAGCGTTGACGAAGAAGGGGAAACCCTTCGTGTTGTCAGACAGATGTCAGCAGAGCTTCCAGGAGCTAAGGCAGAGATTGACCAGCGCACCTATCTTGAGGTTGCCTGAGGAGGGAGTTGGATACGTAGTCTACTGCGATGCATCAGGGACTGGACTCGGGTGTGTCCTGATGCAGGAGCGGGCCGTTATTGCCTACGGATCACGTCAGTTGAGGCCTCATGAGCAGAACTACGCTACCCATGACTTGGAGTTGGCAGCAACGGTCTTTGCCCTGAAGACATGGCGACACTATCTGATGGGCGAGCGCTTCACAGTCTTTTCTGACCACCAGAGTCTCAGGTACATCTTCTCTCAGAAGGACCTGAACCTGAGACAGCGGCGATGGCTCGAGTTCCTCCAGGACTATGACTTTGAGATAGTCTATACTCCTGGTAAGGGGAACGTGGTGGCCGATGCCCTCAGAAGGAGGACGGGCATCCAGCTACTTGAGGAGGCGACAGAGCAGCTAGCCGCTTTGCAGATATCCTTCATGGATAGAGACTGAGGAGCCTTCCTTCAGTCTCTCACAGTCTCTCCTCCACTTCTTCAGTGGGTCAGAGAGGCACAACGTGGGGACGTTGACTGTGAGACACGGCGTGCACAGATATCCTCGGGACCGGCACCTGATAGTTTCTCCCTTGGAGGAGAGCACGATGTCCTTTTCAGAGGACGTACCTTGGTACCATTCGCTTTACGGGAGGAGGTGATGAGAGAGTATCAAACTTATCCTTTGGCGGTACATCCTGGAGTGGCAAAGATGTACCAGGATCTCAGACGACAGCACTGGTGGCCGGGCATGAAGAAGGCTGTGGCAGAGTTCGTTTCACGGTGCCTCACCTGCCAGCAGGTGAAGGCAGAGCATCAGGTACCAGCAGGCTTGGTACAGCCCATGGAGGTCCCGGAGTGGAAGTGGGACGGGATATCTATGCACTTTGTGATTGGACTTCCATGCACTTCCAGAGGTCACGACTCCATTTGGGTGATTGTTGACCGACTCAACAAGTCGGCACACTTCTTACCCATCCGAGAGCAGGGCTCAGTGGAGAGCTTGGGGCGTCTCTACGTTCAGGAGATTGTACGACTTCACGGTGTGCCATCGACTATCGTCTCCGATCGGGACACTCGTTTTACTTCCCGGCATTGGAAGGGGTTGCAGGAGGCGTTCGGGACGCGACTACGTCTGAGCACCGCCTTTCACCCTCAGACGGATGGTCAGACGGAGAGGACTATTCAGACTCTCGAGGACATGCTCCGCGCATGTGTCCTCGACTTTGGTCGCAGCTGGGAGGACCACCTACCCTTGGTAGAGTTTGCGTACAACAAAAGCTACCACTCCACCATCGGGATGGCACCCTAAGAGGCGTTGTACGGAAGGCCTTGCAGATCCCCTTTGTGCTGGACAGACCCTGGGGAGTCAACACTTGTGGGACCAGAGATGGTCCGGGCCACGACAGAGAAGGTCCAGGTCATCCAGGAGCGGATGAGGATAGCACAGAGCCGGTAGAAGTCATATGCTGACAGGAGGCGGAGGCCACTAGAGTTCGAGGATGGTGACCACGTCTTCTTGCGTGTCTCACCTCGACGTGGGTTGCGGAGATTTGGTCGGGGTGGCAAGTTGTCTCCACGCTTCATCGGGCTTTTTCAGGTCCTCAGCAAGATTGGCGAGGTGGCTTATCGCCTGGCTCTGCCACCTCAGTTGCACCGGGTGCACGACGTCTTCCACGTATCCCAGCTGAGGAGATACATGCACGACCCGACGCACATCATTGACTATGGGGAGCTAGACGTGGATGATGGGGCGACTTTTGCGGAGGTCCCAGTGGAGATAGAGGATCGACAGGAGTGGGTCCTACGTGGGTGATTGATTCCTCTTGTGCGCATCAGATGGCAGCACGGGAACCTCCAAGAGAGCACTTGGGAGCGGGAGGCTCAGATGCGTGCTCAGTACCCACATTTGTTTCCCTAGTTTATGATGTATCTTTACGGGGACGTAAAGTCCTGAGGTGGGTGTAATTTAAAGACCCGTAAATTTCAAGGAAACTTTTTTCTTAATTTTCTTTGGAATTTTACAAGAGCGCAGTTTCTGACAGCACCTCATTCCGAGGCCCGGTGTGCCCGGAATCATTTTCCGAAGTTTGGCTCGGGTACGTTCAGTGAACGGGCGAGCAAGTTTTTCTAAACTTTTGAACCGGTGCCCGGAATCGAATTCTGAGGGCACCAATGAAATCGCAGCGCTGGTATTCGCTTAGAAACACCTCTTCCGAAGTTGCATTTTCTCGGGTTTGGTTTTTAATTTTCGGTCTTAAAGTTAAGAAATAAAATAATTTTGCGACAACTTTATTTTATTTCACTTACGCCACTTGGAAGCCACTTGAAGCCACTTAAAGACGGCTTGAACTGAGTTGAACTGGATAGGATGCAATCCAGAAATATCCAACCCCTTTGGTAGGATATTTGTGAGGTGGGGTCCGCACGAGCCCCGCCGTTTCTTTCCGCTAAGAAACGCACCCGTGAAAACCCGTCTTAATGAAAGTCAACTGACGCGTTTTCTAAATTTTTAACAGACCATTTAATTGGGCGGTTTATTTCATGAATTAAATGGGCTGTTTCTTTCGTGAATTAAATGGGCTGTTTCTTTCTTTGAATTAATTCAACGAATTAATTCAATCGTTTCTTAACCTGTTTTCGTGTGTTGGCATATTAATAAAATATGACCAACCCAAAATCTTTTAGAAGATTTTATAGGATCCTTGTTTCTTCTTCTCCCTCGCGAAGAATGCGAAGAACGCGAAGAACGCGAAGAACGCGAAGAACACGAAGAACGCCGAACTCGGAAATCGACGACGCGACGCCTTGATCCGCATCACCGACAACGTTCTTCTGCGACGTCTCTTCCTCCGCGACGGATCTTCGATCGGCTTCTTGATGTAAGAGTCTCGGACCTTTCTTTTATCTCCTTCGTGGTTCTTAACCAAAAACACGGATTTAATTAATTAAATTAAATCTACGGTTTCATGGTGCGTTGAGTTCGCTGACTCAACACCGGATTCCGTGATGACGCGACGCCTCCCCGCGACGACGCGACGATCCCTCTCTTCCGCGACGAGCTTTTCCGCGAAGAACGCCCGTGCGCGACGATCGACGATGTAGGGATTTATTTTGGGAATTACCCCCTTTTCTTTTTATATTCCCGTAATTGTTTCTTTAAAAAGTAATGAATTGGCTTGTGAACAATTTTAAAATTTATTAAAATTGTTTTTTTCCGTTCAAATGAGGAACCCGTTAATGAAACAATTTTATTTCATTAAATTTTTTTTCAGATATGCATTCATCTGTTGAACTTAAATTTATCCCGTTTGTTTATCTCTAACGCGGAGGGTGTGGGACAAACGAACACGGCCCGACGACCCTCCGCCGTTCTTCATTTTTTGCGGAATTGGCGGGCGACTACGGAACGTGCCGCAACGGATGTTTGATGATTCCGCAGTGAAGGACGAGTCCCGGGAAGAGCAGAGGCGCAGGCGGGAACAAAATCGGACCACCGGAGCGATCCCGATGGCCCGCGGAACTCGCCGGCGGCGCGGGTCGCCGGCGCGGCGGCGCCCGCGGACCCGCGGCCGCGCGTGTCCGGTGCCCTCGGACGCGGCTGAAGCCGCGTCCCAACTCAGCGCGGCCACACGCGGGGGACCGCGGCACCACCAGGCCGCGGGGGCGATGCCCCGCGGCGCCTTGGCCGTTCGGCCGCTCGGCCGAACCGGGCCAGGCCGGTCCGACCGGCCGGGCCGTGCCCTGGCCGGACCGGACGGGGTCAGACCGGGTCGGTTTGACCCGGTTCGGCCGACTCCCGGGGGGGTCGGGCCGGGTCGGCCCGGGCCCGGACCCCCGTCTTCGGACGGTTTTCGTTCAAACGCCCGTAACTTGAGCTACGGGCCTCCGAACGACGCGCCGTCAACGGCAACACGATCCTTGGATCGAGACGGTCATTTCGGTATACTATACCCAAGGTTCACCTTCCTTTTCGGGAGCCTACGTAGTTAAAACTCCGTAGTTAAGCGTGCTTGGCCTAGAGCAGTGATCAGGATGGGTGACCTCCTGGGAAGTTTTCCAGGGTGGGTGTGAGACGGAAAGGCCAATAACTAACAGACCGGGCGTCCGATTGACGCGCCGTCTGTTTCGTTGAATTCCTCTAAGTGAGACGGATCTTTTGGCTTACTCCGCCCGAGGTTTGGATGCAGGTGGAGTACGGTCGGGTTGGTTTTGCCTTAAAAACCAACCGGGCCCCTGGGACGAAAAAGCCAATAACTCTCAGACCGGGCGTCCGGTTGACGCGCCGTCTGCGACGTTGAGTTCCTGTTGTCGATACAGAACTTTTGGATACATCAACTTCGGACTTTGTGTCAGTTGATGTATCAGCCTCTCGGCTCGTGCAGCGGACCCTCCCGAACAAGCTTGCTGTGTGCGGGAACCCTAGGCTGGCTGCGACTGCTACTTCGACAGTGACGACCGTGCAGAGATCCTCAGTGGACTGCAGCGACGACTGTGCAGAGATCCTCCGTGGACTCCGACGACGACCGTGCAGAGATCCTCAGTGGACTGCGGCAATGACTGTGCAGAGATCCTCAGCGGAATGCGACGACTACTGCACTCAGCGATCCTACGTGGATCAGTACTACAGGTCCTGCGTGGGCCCGGTCCTATGTGGGCCCGATCCTGTACGGATCCGATCCTGTGTGGGTCAACACTCAGCGGTTCTGTGTGAGCCAACTCCTACAGGTCCTGCATGGGCCCGATCCTGTGTGGGTCCAATCCTGTGTGGGTCACTGCAGAGATTAGTTACCTATCGATCCTTCGTGGGTCTGACGACTTATATGGATCAGTGATCATCTTTTCGTCATCCGAAGAAGTATACCTATGTGAGCTGAATCTTGTGTTTTTCTCCTTTGTGGATTGTGTTGAGCTATCCTGTGTGGATTTACTGTTTACTCTCCTTTGTGGATTGTGTTGTTCTATCCTGCGTGGGTATGCGTTTTGCTTTCTTGTGTGGACTGGGTTGTGCTAGGGCTCGGACGTTGGAGCCGATCGGGGAATTGATGACTTAGGTATATGTATGGGCATATACCTAAGCCGTGTCAGATGTTACTTCGTGATTGTATCTCTCCTTAGTGACTTATCCTTTGTGGATTTCGGGAGACCTTCGGGGGGTCTCGGGGTCCCTACTGAGTAGCTTATACTCACCCCTGCACGGGCTATGCCCGCACTTCGTGGTGTTGGTTGCAGACGACGGACAGCGCTGATCGTGGAGGAGGCGTGCGGAGCAGGACAGTACCTGGAGGTGGACCACTGGGCGGGACGTACTCGGAGCGGTTAGGTGGACCCGAGGAGCAGTGGAGGCTATCTGTACCCACCCTTCAGGTGGGACTTCCAGAGGACGGCTCGACGCTGCAGTTTTTTCCTTTCAGTTGTTGTTTTTCCTTTCAGTTGTACTTTACAGTTGGGCTTGTATTTCCGGCCCCTTTTACTTTCAGCACAGCTTGTACAGTTTTTACTTAGTGTTTACTTTTCCGCTTGCTTACTCTGTGGTGCTTGTTTACTTTTCAAAGGCAATGCCGTCCCTTTTTGTTGGGATTTACACCTTGGTGCTAGTCGCCAGCCCCTGGCCTATGGAAGGCAGGCTTGGGGTAGTCACGACACTGGCCCTGAGGACGGGTCATGACAAAACCCAATAAGGAAGATGGGTTTCAGAAATCACCTCATTCGAAACCCATGTTTTCACCCGTCAAAAAATGGGGAAATGAGAAGTAGGTAAAATTATCCAAATAGAAAAGGAAGAGGGATAGAGGGGCTTAACTCATGGATTTGACTGATAAAATGGAATAAATCTGATGGTTTCACCAAAAGAAGAGAGAGCATCAAGGGGGACTCATGCACAACCATGGAGGAGGAAGGGAGGGGAATTGCATGATGCATAGGGGTTGGAGGAGAGAAAATCAGTAAAAATGAAGGGAATAAAAAATTAAAAATAAAGAACAATAAAATAAAATCAAAATCAAAGTTTTCAAATTATAGGCGATCTCCATGGTTTGGGAAGGATTTACCAGACTCTGAACTAATTGTGCGCTGGATAGCCCCTAGTCCAAGAACCCTCACACAGTTGCCTCGAGAGATACACATGGTTGTGAAAATAATGCTCCAACCATTACAAATGGAACTATCTTGATTAAAAACACTCAAATATAGTTTCTACATGGTTACTCTGAATTGTGCGCTAACCAAGCGCAAGTCTACTCATTACTGAAAAATTAAAAAATTTAACCCAAACCAGATTGCAATAAAAAAAGAGGATATGAAAATTTAAAATAATTTAAATAATAAAATTAATTAAATCTTTGAGTTTAAGGTTTGATAGGGTTAGATACATATTTGGTGATTTTTGGGAGGGATAGAAGGGAGAAGAAAAAATTCAAAAGAACCTGCAGTATTTTTAGATACAGGAGGTGTCTAATTTAATAGAGATTATATATATATACACATCTTCATGTTTCTTATGTTTCATCCAACAATGTACTATATTTCTTGACCATAATTATTTATTTTCTATATCATTTGTAGATAAACAATTATTTGGGAAAAAAAATTAATATGAATTGAAATTTCATTTGTCGTCTCTTGCTTCAATTTAAATCAATATTTTTGTGTTCCAATTGGATTTTATTTCATTAATTAATGTATTCTAATTCAAATTATGTATCGATGGATTTAATCATAGCATTAACATTTTGGGTAGTTGAAATTTCATTCAACATTCAATTTAATTGATATATAAGGTGACGTTTTTTAGGAGACTCACAATATGTCATTTTTTTAGTATCCCCAAAATTCAATTCTTTATCAGAGTCAATAATTTCGTAATTAAGGTAACTATAGGTCAATATTATAGAATCTTTTTTCCTTAGCAATTTCAAACAAAGAACATAAATTGGAAAATGATGTATTTATATCCTATCAAAGGGGAATCATATTTTCCATCAGACATATATTAACATTTAAATTCATGGGAGAGTTAACTGGACATTTTCAACAAATGAATGAGTGTTAGAAATACAAAAAAAATTCTAATATCCTTTTCACTTCTTTGTTGAAATATTGAATGAATAAAAATATATTCTCAGTTTATTTCAGTTCAGTTTTTTCCTATAATTTCTTTTTCTACATGTGATTTACATCATGTTTTTTCTCTCTCTATTGATCAGGTCACTTTATCATGTCTCCAACAACATCTAACTGGATCATGTTTACTATTTTTGTTAGATTCCACTAGAACATAAATTTTTTCATTCCATTAGGTTGGATTCATACACACCATAATACTTTATTTAGTAAGTAAAATAAATAATTAAATTTTCATGTGTTTAATGAAATATTTGTATAATAATTGGCATCATTACTGTGGAAGGTTGTCTTTGTCCAAGATTAATTAAATGAAATAATATATATAATTTTGTTGAAATTTTTTTTAAAAAAACTATAAAATGGAGAATGCTGATTCTATAATTGAACATTTTATTCAACATGGTCCTATAAATGAAAATATATAAAGGACAAAATATTGGTAATTTAAAAATACAATAAATTCTTGAAACCCATCTTAAATTAGAAATTCTTCAAGGGTTGGAACTATAAACATAATAAATTCTATTTGGAATTATCATCATCATTTTCTGGGTTACCTAATGAGGAAACTCTTTCATTCATTAGATACATTAAAATTTTTTCTAATAGATTATTAATAAATAATTTAGTGATTAAGGATTAAATTGAGAATTTTTTCATAAAATATTTTGAACACAACTGTGAAGTGGTATGATCAATTATAAGAAATTCCTATAGGTAAATGGGATCAAATTTAAAAATATTTTATTATGATGTTCTATACAAAGTGGTTGACTAGAGAGTTAAGGAGTAAAATCACCAATACCCTTCAAGATAAAAATGAGTCATTCCATGAGGAATAGAATTGGTTTTGATTTTTTCATAGGTAATGAACATATAATAAAATTAATTCTGATGTTTTCATGGAAAATGAATCTGATGGACTTCTACCTTCTTCTCAAGATTTAATTGTACAAGTGGATTATGAAAATTAATTATTCAAAAATAATAAATAATTGAATGTAATTTTTAAAATTATTTTCATGAGTCTAAAAAATTATCCTATAGAATAAGAAATAATAAAACTAAAAAAACATTGAATCAAATCCGGAAATTTCCTTTCCAATTGTTAAAATTCAGAAATGGGGTCTAACATTAATTAATGAATATATCTAACAAGTCACTTTTCCTAAAGAAGAGATATCTTCGAATGATGGTTTTATGATTTGTGGTTAAGATGGATTTTGAGAGTGTGTTATACTTATCAAGTCATTTCTTTCATCAAATAAAAAAAATTCAGATTTTGATACTAGGAAACAATTTAATTTTGAAACTTCTTTAAAAAAATTATTCTAGGAGAATTAATTTTAATAGTATATCTAAAAGAAACTAATTGTTAATGAAACAAATTAAATCACCACGACACTCCAATCAGAATAAATGATAAATTCACTGTGATTATTTTATTTATAATTTCTTTTAGAATTTATAAATGAAGAAGAAAAAAATAATGACAAAAGCTAACTCAAAATGGGATGAAAATGATTCTAAAATTTGTAATATAAAAAATAAATCTAGGGGAATTTATTATATACATGAGAGAAAAATATAATGTTATGTTTTCAAAAACATATGAGATTAATTATTGGGACAATGTTAAGATTATTACATAATGTTCAAGCGTAAAACTCAAGAAAATGTTAGTGTATAAGCTAAATAAGTTGAGATATGAGATTTAATAGAACCTATAACTCAAAATATAGAAAATGATAAAATAGTATAGATTGAATAAAATATCCAAAAATATTCTAAATAATAAATAATCACCTAGAAAATATATTTAACTGAAGTATATGATATTAATAATGAAAAACTATGGTCAGAAAAATCTTGTGGTTAAGGAGAATGTGAAAAACCGCCGTTTTGAAATAATATACTGCACCCATTCCTTTTCCTCAAAGAGTAAAAAATAATACTAAATGAAACTAAATTATATTACTACTAATTATTATAAATATTAGCATCACTATTCCATTTTTATATTCATTGGATAAAATCCCATAATATTCCAAATTTACTAAAAGGTTCAGGATCACCAAAATGATTGGAAGATATTAGAAACCACAAATTTTTGTAAACTATTTAGTGTTTTTCTTTATAAGTAATTAACTCTCAAATTAAAGTAAAATTGAATTTTTATAGTTTTATTTCAAATAAGAGGATGTTTAAAAATAAATTTTTTAGGACTTTTGTCTGCGTTTCAGCCTTATCCCTTTCTCACTATTCAAAAAACATGGCCTTCAGGATTTGAAACCAATTTACGTGTCACATAAACTTTTTCATAGGTAGCTCACTCATCCCCATGTAAGGATAGATAATTTCATAGTTAGGGAATATGATCATATATTTATAATTTTTTTTATTATTAAAAAAATGGGATGATAAGGTTCCTATTATCATAGTTAATCCTTTTTTTTCCACTGATGGTGTTTTCATACATGTGTCTGATGGAAAACATACCCTCCAGGATGTGGATGATGTTTATAAAATTTTGGTTCTTGAAATCCCTATATTGAGTTGATTTTTGAACTTATAGTTGTCAGTAAAAATGAGTAATTAAAAATTAAATTGATATAGGAGTTCGGTTCTTTAAATCTTGGGGTTACAGAGATTAGTTATCCCCAGATTTTTGAGAGAATTACTCAGGTTTTTATTCTACCGTTATTACAACTTGATTGTGAGAAAACACCATATCTAGAGTCCAGTAAATTTTCTTAATCACAAATAAAATTTAATATATGTAATTATCATTTTTTTCAGTATTTCACACCATTTGTTTTGTGTTTTTATGGCTCTATAATGGGTGAATGTTTGATTTTATGTCCTGGAGAAAATATTGATTGTTACCAACTAATTGAGGTCTTTTTCATTGATAATTTTTCTATTAATATTAAGAAAAATATTACAATATATATTCCAACATATTTTTTGATAAAGTCGCATTATTTGAGAATTATTTAGACTCTAATAACTATAATTTCAATATAGAATTTGAAACCATTCGGTGGGATTCTTTTGAATTATCGGTTTCTAAATTAGTTTTGTATATAGTGTTTAGGGATATTGGGTTGGTTAAAGATGGTTTTCCACATATTTCTTGGGTTTTTCAATCCTAAAGGGTTGTATAAATTATTTTTAAATTTTATGGACTTTTAAGGGTTTTAATTTGATTTTTAGCCATCTATTGGCTGAGTTTTGTTATGATATTTTTGGTGAAACTATTGTGAACAATAGTATCAGTTTTTATGATTTAGAAAATTTATATAGGGATTTTATTAATCTTGATTTTATTCGATATTTAAAAATTTCTTTTAATGTTTTACATGAAAATTATAACACCTCACCCAGTGAGGAGTCAATTCTTCATTATGATTGTGGATAAATATTTTAAGGAGATAGTCTATATGGGGACACAGAATCGTGCACCACATAGGTGGAAAAATAATATTTATTTATTTTCATTAAATCAAAACCTTTTCTCAAAAAACGTTTTTAGGTGCTTAATAAATCAATAAATTTAGTCTCTATGTTCTTTCAAGAACTATTCTTTTCCCTTTTCAATACCATTTTTCATTTTCTATAAACCCATAATTATCTTGGTTTTCATTGAATTTACACTCATAAAGTGTTTCTTTCACATTAAAGTTTTTATTATTTAAAATTCAAGGATACTTCATTCTTTTTATTTAGGTACTTAATTATAAGAAAACAAATAGATCATTAAATGTTTTCCATTGGGAGATCGTTGAATCATTATAAGAGAATACTCACTACATCTATCAGGTTAGATACATTTCATTATTTAATTTTGTTTTTAAATTTCACTAATTTTTTTAACTATTATATACTTACCAAATAAATTGAATTTTATTTTGTGTGATTTTTGGTAAAAATTTTGATGACACAAGAAATTATGTGGGGGTGGGGGACAGGGATATTACAGTTTTGTTTGTTTATTGAATGCATTATTTTGATCATTAAGTTATTTTATTACCATAATTTTCTTTTATGAAAAGGAATTGGGACTATGATTGATAAAATTTCGTTGGACCATATTGAATATTATAATTATATAAGATTAGTTTTAATTATTTTGAATGTTCATTATAAAAAACACATGCACATATAAAAATATGTTCTGATAAATATCATGATATTGTGCTGGTATATTTTTATTTAAATTACTTATAACCACTAAACAATATTTTTCAATGATTAATTAAAAATATTCCATAATGTACAAATTCGAAATTTTTTTCCCTACTATATATTTGTAAAATGGTTACATTGTTGAGGAGTATTTTTAGGGGAGGATTCTAAATTATGTAATAAATTAGTTCCTTGAGATCCCATCAAGAACCAAAAAATTCAAAATTCTCTTATTTTATGCTTCACTTACGAATTTCCATCAAATTAATCTTCCTATAGAATTTGATGGTTTTGGTTCCACTATGTGAAGATTAATATTTTTTCCATTTTATATTTAATTGGGTATATAATTTACCATTCCACATAGAAAAAATTTCTTATTATAAAATTTTGGAAGAATATTATAAAATCTTTATCAAGTTTGACCTTTTTAATTTGGATTTTACCCATTAGATATGCATCCAAATGAATTATAAAATGAAAATATTAACCCATGTTGAATCTATTTCCATTCATTAGTTCATAATTTTATAATTTTTTCTTTTGGATGAGCTATTAATTTTATCATTATAATAATTAATTTTTTATCATGCAAAACATTGTCTAATTATAATGATTTTTTTTATGTGAGGCTATTCCCATGGAGGTAAGGAAATGTTTAGACACATAGATTGATGGAAATTTGAAGTGGGTCATTTTATCTTTAATATTTCCAAGGTCACTAAGTTTTTTAATACAATGACTAAATTTTTACTATGATCATTTAATTTGAGTGGGTATTCACACATTATAATAGATACAATACGTGATGGAAAATAATTTTAAAAATAAATTCTTTTTTAAATTTCAATTGTTCCATTTTTATATTTATTTTCTAATTTTGAATTTTTCCAATGTATGTATTAAGGAAAAGAATTCTAATATGAGTGGAGTATGTTTTTGAGGTATTATTACATTACATGTTTTCCACATCATTTTCATGAAATTATTTTCTTTTTTTGGAAAACTATTCTTATAATGGAGGAATATTGGCTTTTTATTATTTTGGATTAGAAATATTTTTCTTTTAATATTTGATGTGAAATGATTATTATATTTTCTTAATGATGAATTATTTAATTTTATAATTAATTATTATTATTTTTTTTAGATGATAAAATATTCCTAGGTATAATGTAGGGATAATAATAATATTGGATTTTTTTACTAGATATTATTCTATTTTATACAATATAGCTGATTTATAAATTTAGAAAATTAAAAAAAACATATTTTATGTTAAATTTTCAGTGTGATATATTTTATAAATATATCAAAAAATTAAATTTATGCAGGTTTTAAAAAAATTGAATTATAAATATATAATTTTATATAATTGATGATAATTATTTTATTATGAATTATTTATGTTGTATTAAATGGATTTTTAATTGATATAAATTTCTTTCATTTTCTTTGATTTTTAAATTGTAATTTAAATTTTAATAAATTAATTTTAATTTTAATTTTTAATTTTATTATTTTTTTGAATTTGAATTTCTATTTTTGATTGATTTTTATTTTAGTGTCATTATTATTATTTTTGGGTGTAATAACCTCATGTAGTAATATTTCTACATCCACATTCCAACGAATCCAAATTTGATTTGTTAAATATTCCCATAGCCATATAAAAATATTTTTATTTGTTCACATAACTAAAAATGGAGATGCACCCATTTACTAAAATTTTTATGTAGCTAATTCATGTCATATATCCCATGTGTATTATTTCTAAAAAGCAATAAAGTATCCAAATTCACTTTAAAATTTTATCAAAATTAGTTACCTTAAGCTAGAATCACACGAAGACGATAGACATCGATGGTGGCTTCATTACGGTAACAAAAGTAGAAGGATTTTGTTCTAGAATGGGTCTTGAGGATTCCATATTGATTATGTCCATGTATGAAAAATAAATTTGATACATGATTAAATAAGTTCATTCTAGATTCAAGATTGAGGATGTTTGATTATTGAGCTTGCTAAAGAAGTCACTGAATATAGATCGATCACATGGTGATGACCCACTATTCTGAGGAAAAATCATATGAGAATATTCTATTCATATGAATCTCAATCAGAGGCTTGCATTAGAAGACATTTGGAATCCCAACTCATGAGACTGTACAATGGTTTAATATGTTAGAGAATCCACCATTATAAATCTAAGCAATAACACGGATTCCCACTAGTGGAAATAAAAAATAAATCTATTCGAATAAAAAACTAATTCCATTAACATATGAATTTTTTGCACTACCTACTATTAAAATAATATTTCATGTTTGATTGACATTGAAACTCTAGTCATGTTAATATTCTAAGCTCCTGGTAGATTTTTGATGCAGTTAGTTCAAACCACTTCTTGGTTATGAGTCTCTATGTGCAGATGACAAATCAATGTCGGAATGAAAATGATTAATTTAACTATAGTAGTATTATTAGTATGCATTGAGATAAACCATTGATACTTGATGATATGATTGTGTGATTTGAATACCGTGAGATCTACCCTAACCATTTTCATAAGATTTTTACTTTGATAAGTTGAGTGTTTTTCTAATCAAACTAGTTTCAGTTTTGTGAGACCGATTTTGGAAAAAATAAATATTTTGGCTGATGATGATGGTGTTGACTTATTGACTAGGAGACAAGGAATTAAATGAAATTAATAGGATATTTACAAGGATAAAAAATAGTTAGTGAATTTTTTCTAACATAATTTTGTGGTAATATAAAGAAAAGTTATTACATCTACATTTAAATGTGATGAAGTAAGTCAGTGGAAATAAAATCATGGTCTCTATATAATTTTTTTGGGGATATCAATAAGGGAATTCGTGAGAGAGACATACTTCGAGATAGATGGTAGAATAAAAAATTGCAGAACTAGTGAGAGTTTTAGATAAGGGATTCAAAATCTGTAGAGAATATTTTTCTCTCTCTCTATTCTTGTTTCATTATTTTGTACATCATTGGGATATATTTATTGAAAATTATTGATTTATTTCTCTTGATCATGTGTATATAATAATTTCATGGGAAAAAATATTGAAATTAATTGAAATTAGTTTTATCTAAACTTAATTTAATTTAATTCATGAATTCTATTTTCCAATTTTCTTCTTTCACTACTTCGTATATCTTAATTTCAATGATTTATCAAGATATGAAATTACATTAAAAACATCTTAGGTAGTTTAAAATATGTTCAACATTAACATTAATTGATATATTTGTAGAATTTATATATTATAATCAAAGTATGTATCTTTTCATAAGGTTGAAAATTATTAATTCTTCATACGAATCAATTTTTACTCTACCTCAAGTAAAAACTGATGAATATTAAGTAATATTTTCCCTGATAATTTCAACCAAATGACTAAAAAACCATATCCATGTATTCTATATGAAGAATCAATTTTTTCATGGGAGGAAGATTAAATTTCCAGTTGTTAAGAGAGTTCATTAGAAATGGTAATATTTTTAATGGTAGTTATGTGTCTCATCCTTTATTCACATATCTTTTTCAATTATTGGTTGAAATGATGAAATAAAAACAATATTTTCTCAGTTCAACTTTTTCCGTCATTTTCATGTTCACTTATGCTTTTCTTCGTATTTTTCCCTCCCAAATTATCACATATAACCATCTTATCACTTCTATCATCTTTATTATTAATTTTTACATGTTTTTATTGTTTGTTTTTTAGAGTTCAATTATTTATTATAACTTGGGTTCAATCCCTAATTACTATTACACTTATTGTCAGTAGGTGTTATGAATAATAAATTTTCACCTGCTCAATGAGTTATGTGTCAGTGAATATATGTCAGAAATTGGATGGATTTTTTCTGTCAAAAATATGATTTCATTTCTAGTAAACAACACACTCTATGATTTATAAAAATTATATGCTATTTTAAATATTTATACACATATCTTCGGGATTTCATTAATGTTTTCTAGTCCCAATCCATAAAAATATCAAACCATAAATTTATATCCTCTGAATAATCCTATAAATTATATAACTAAATATTAGATTTTTTTAAAATTTCGAATTCATCTAACAATAAAAAATACCCAAAACTAAAATTTATTAGTTTCTTTGGATACTAGATATATAATCAAATTATATCATGAATGATATTTCGTATATCATAGTGTATTTGGATTACTTGTAATTTCCTTTTTTACTATCTCATGTGTTATCAAGAATTATTCCATTAATTATTGGGGTATATAACTCAATTTCCACACATCACAAAATGAAGATCGTATTTATGTGTTCTTTAAGATCATAAAAATAGTAAAATTTTCATTATAGCTGAATTAACTAGTATAAAATAAACGAGCTTCATAAAAACATCTTTATAACCTCATCAAAATAATCCACCTAGATAAATAAATTTTGCGGTATCATTAGATAATATACCCATTGAAAAATATTATATATTAACTAATCATTTTATATATGTAATTACATTTATAAAATCATTAGAAATATGATTTAAAAAATAAAAAAAACTAATGTTTTATTTCGATAACTTTTGAAAATTAAAAAATTATAAAAAAGCGAATATGATTTTATTTAAAAATAATAAAATAATTTAGTGTAATATTCATGATGAATCAATTATTTGGAAAAAATAATAATTCCATGATGGTCTATAAAAAATTACATTGTCATTATTTATAGAAATTAAACAATGGACCTTTTGGAAAATGATAAGAACAATCATTTAAAATTACTTTTAATAATTAAAATATAGTATCCAAATACCCTTATCAATATTTTAAAATTTTAAAATAAATTTCCAAACAAAATTTTTGGTAATATGAATATGGCAGAGACATATTCCATATGAATAAGATGAAATATGCCCCGGTTTTCCTAAAAATATTCCCTTGATAAGTTTATGTACCAAAGAGGTATGAAATTGAAATTGTACTTAAAAAACATATACGTAATTAAAATATAAGAAAAAAATTAATTTTTAAGAAATTGATAAAAAATAATTACCCCATTGTAAATTGAAGCATAGTTAATACTCATAACAAATTGAGATTGTAGAACAAATTCTAATATCAAATCATGATATGTTTAGTACATGTTCTAACCCCAATATAAAAATTGGTACTTATTATAAATATATATAATATATATTAATAAATATATTACTATATATAATTCTTTTATAATTTTTAAATGCCAATTTATTAACAATTCTTCATTAAAAAAATAATTTTTTGTCAACTATTCTATATTCCACACAAGTTTTAGTTTGCATATTCATGTGACTATAGATTTCCCTGGGTTATAAATTCACAATAATTTCACTAATATTATATTTATTTATTTCATACACTTTTAGAGCCACCCAAAAAATTATAAGACAAAAATGGGATAGGTTTCTCACTGAGGCAGTATTATGCACATACACATGAGTCAAATTTCGATTTTTAAACATATTTATGGGAAGGAAATTATAAAATATTTTTTGTTCAAAGAATAAAAATTATATCATAAATATAATATATATTACCTAATTATATATATATATATATATCCATGAGTTTTTGTGATCAATAATTAAATACATTTCTTTATAACGGTGATAGTTTGCACATATGTAAGAGCAAAAAATTATTTTCAATTTGATTGGAAGAAATTATATAGTTGTTATTATATCAAAATAATAACTTTTAACAATATTTAGGAAACATTTTTAATCATATTAAGATGGATATTAAAAATCAATTATGTTGGGCATATATTGTCTTCACAATAATCTATATTATATGATGATTTTTATGCTCATAAATACCATTATTTTTTATAGGGATGTTATATTAAGTATATTATAAATAAATATATAATATTTTTATCCTTGATGAAATGAAAAGCTACACTAGGTGTTCTGGAAACATAGTTCAAGACATACGTTCGGTGAATGAATGTTTGGATCATCGACCTGCGGTATGATAGATATTAAGTGCATGGATCAATAACCCTACATTCAGTAATCGAAGAACGCAGGGGATATCAACCCTATGTTGGATTTTGGAAATACTAATTATTCCATATATTTTGGAAAATTAATGTATGGTTAATCAATTATACGTGTAGAATTTTTTTCTGAAAAAGATGAATGTATGGATCATTTCCATCTGTTACTTTTATCCACATGTTACATTCATCCTTATATTATGTATAGATGAAAGTTTAGATAAGGAATTTTATGT
The DNA here is from genome assembly GCA_963277665.1 of Viscum album. Classification (NCBI taxonomy): domain Eukaryota; kingdom Viridiplantae; phylum Streptophyta; class Magnoliopsida; order Santalales; family Viscaceae; genus Viscum; species Viscum album. The sequence continues at coordinate 1,772,304,554 of OY728121.1, forward strand.
TGATAGGAATCCTATTCATTGTAATGTAACCCTATGAAACATAGTTTGAACCTACATTTTTCTACACAATAATAGAGTATTAAATTCATTATTTTATCCAAGTCTCATGCAATGGTCATGATAGAATTGCAAGATGATTGAATGATTCTTTATGAATGATTCAAATAACTTTATGATGGATTCAAAGAACTGTATTTATTAGAGAAAATCAATCATGTTCTTAAGGGATGTTATGACTCCCCAAGTATATTATGATTTGAATTTTTTGTATGATTCAGGTTACTTGCTTGGATCTATTCAACCGAAAGAAATCTGTTTATATGATCGAAGTATTTTCAAAACAATATAGTGGGGTGTGTGTGATATATGTGATATAGGTGATATTAGTTTTATTTATAAGGACATATGACTATGTAATTGGGGATATATTTTACAGATCAAGTGAAAAAATGATTGAATTTGTAAATTTTGGATGTGGCTACAATTAAGAGATATAGAATTTACAATCTTGTGCTACTATAACATTACTATTGATATATTTTGATATTAAAATTTATGATAATTTTTAACCCATATTTCTTCATAGTTACTCTTTCATGAGGAATTGCATTTCGGAAGAATAATATCCATCTACTATTAGTTGTTGCTACTGTAATTTTGAAGATCAACTCAAACCGTCAAATCCAACTCTTTAGATTTATTGGAGTTTCAACTACTCGTACTCAGTTGTGGTAGAGATTCATCTTCTTATACTAAGTCATGGATACTTAGTTATCTATTATATAACCATAAGACTATATTATTATCCTTATTTTAAAGGTGTCAATAGCCTCTACATAGTTTTGGAATTTAAGGTCTTGTGATAATATTACCTTTCTAGTGAAATTCTTAAAGATCGCGGAGATAGAATCAGTGGAGTGGACATTGGGATATTTGTTCCAAAAACCACTGTAAATTTTATGTGTTCATTATTTCTTTTTTTGTTGTTCATTATCTTTATAGAATAATTCTCTACATATCTGCATACTTCACAAAGGGATTAAAAAGCCCGAATTAGAGAAGATTATTAAAAAAGTCAATTCACCCCTTCTTATGTTACTTTGTACTATTTCCACATAACAATTGGTATCAAAGGTGTGATTTTGGGACAAATATATAGAAATCTAAAATTTATAAGTTCTATAAAAGAGAGATGTCAATGGGTGATCATAAAGAAGGATTGTCTATAGATTTTTCACCAAACATTATTGTAGAAAATAACGGATGGTGGAAATATCAAAAGATTATCTATCTAAAGAATATTAGATTCAAAGTATATTATATGATCGTTAATACTTAGGTGATTCTTGAAAACACAAGTATTTGGGCTCATAAAACAGAATATTAATATGATATCAATTCAAAATAAATGAATGAAATTTTTGGGGACTTGGAACAGATGAGTATAATTGTGTATCACAATTTCCCACTACCTATGATATGTGGATAACTGTTCCAATTTTTTATGATGGGATAGATAATATAAGACTTAAGAGATATGTTATTTCTATGCTAATGGTAGACACCATTATAATTCATGATGATGAAATCATCACACGGATGAATGAAAGGTTAATAGAAATAATCAACAATATTACTACCTTGAAAGATCCTATCAATCAATATGATCATGTGCTAAAATTACTCATAGCACTTCCCTCTAAATGTAATGTCATATATGCTACTACTCAACAACAATCACTTGTCAAGAATTTCATAATGAAGGAATTTATTATATCATTGAGGATTTACATAGAGGAAATGAAGTCATAAGATTAAGATCATAAGATTTTAGTGAAAGGAGAAAATACCAAAATGAAATAATTATCTATGAAGCATAGCATAGAAATAACAAAAGAAGAAAAATTAGATAAAAATTAATATTCTTCATATTCTGAAATGGAACATAATCAGCCATCCACAATGTTAAAAAAAATACACAAGAAGAAAAGAGTCTTCAAAAATCCCTTCATGAAGGATGAGAAAGAACCTATAGAAGGTCTATGATTTGAATAGAAAACATTGGATCACATCAAACCTAATTTCCCTCGATTGAGTGATAAAAGAATATGTAGAGGAACAAAGTATCATAAAAATTCATACTATGATAATAAAGGAAATAATGAAATGAATGATACTTGGATTATGTCTAAATACTCCTCCAGTTCTTCAAAATCTAATTTATATAATTATAAATCTAACCTCAAACCCAATATGTGATTGGCGACTGATGAGGAAGAGGTAAAATCCTATTAATACTCTTATTTTGAAACTAATTGTTTCTCATATAATTAATTATCTTCATAATTTTCAATTTTAGAATATAAATATTATTCATTATTAAAGAATCATAAATCCTCTAAAAATATTAATAATGTTGTCTTAGGTGAAAGAGATAACATGTAAAAAAACAATCAGAAACTAGTTGAAAAATTCAATTCTTCAACATCAAATTATATTGATTATCATAAAAATATTAAATAATTATTGGTTGAAGTAGAGTCTAATAAGAGTACATATCTTATTTTTACTAAAGGTGAAAAAAATTTAAATAAGTTTCATGGAAATAATGTTAATAAAAGAGATAAATTTAGAGTGTGAAGAAATAGTAAAAATTCAATACTGAATAATAATTACTTTATGACAAATTCAAACAATTATACATGTTATTATTTTAGAATAAGAGGTTATGTCACTTATAACTGTTATTTGAGAAATCCTAAAATTAATGGTATGAAAAAAACGATTATTATAAAAATATTTCATATTAAAGTGATGATTTTTTTTTGAAAAATTAGAAAATCATGATTCTTATATCACTGCGTATTAAAAATACATGAACCAAGAGAATATTAATAATAATACAAGATTTTTTTTAATATATTTTTTATGAAACATGCAATAAGAATAAGAAAATTCATATCGTATATTAATAGTAGTTGATATTAGAACATGAGTGGCTACTCATAAAATATTCATATGTTGACTCAAATGGATGGAGGACTAGTCCTATTTAGTGACAATAAAAAAGGAAAAATTATTGAAGTTGAAATATTTTGGAGATACAATGACTATCTAATTAAAAATATAATTTTATATACAAGAATTTAATCATAAACGGTTAAGTATTTATAAACTTTTTTATGATGGGGTTTATGTTTATTTTTCTAATAATTCCTCTTCTATCATTAAAAATTAGATACTAAATTTCTGATAACCATGAACTAAAAAAATTTACACCGTGGATTTAAATTTCTTATGTGGATGGAATTTGAATATTTTAACTTCTAAGGAAAATGAGTCATGGGTTTGAAAACAAACAACTGGACATTGCAATGTATATTCTTTACAAAATTTATTTAAGAGAAAAATATTTTCTCATTTTCCATGTTTAAAATATAAAAATTATAAAAAATTTTAGGTATGAGAAATTATAAAATATCACAAATCTTCATTCAAATCTATTAAAAAAATTGCTAAATATAATTTGTTAGAACTAGTCCACATGATTTTGTTGGACCATCCAGAGTAGCATGTTTGGTTGGTAAATTATATGTCCATGTTTTAGTTGATGATTATTCTCAATTTACATGGGTATATTTTTTGAAGTAAAAAAGTGAATTATTCACTATTTTTGAATGTTTTTTCAAAAATTCTTAAAATAAAAATGTTTTAAAATAATTTCATTAGTAACTAATCATTGTATATAATTGGAGAATCAAGAATTTAACTCTTTTTTCTCAAATCAGGGTATTAAACACACCATCCCTAAACTAATAACTCCTAAAAATGGAATTGTGAAAATAGAAAATTGAATTATTCATGAAATATCATGGACTATATTGAATGAATACATCCTTTCTACCAATTTTTGGTAGAATATTTAAAAATTGATTGTTATATCATGAATAGAGTTTTAATAAAGCCTATTTTTTAAAAGACGCTCTATGAACATTGGAATAATAAAAAATATTATTTAATTACATTAATTTTTTTTGGATGCAAGGTTTTTATAATGAATATAATGGAAAACCATGGTATGTTTGTAAAAAATATGATAAATTAATTTTTTGTGGATATTATGCCACCTATGATGTCTATATAGTGTTTAATTAAATGTCAAGGATTTTTTACAATCAGTTCTTCTGATGCATGATGAAACAAGACATTATATTAGAGAGAAAGATCAGATAGTTGAAGTTAATGATTCTTTTAATAATATGTGACTTGAAACCCCCAAAGATTATTTTTTAAATGATATTAATAATATTCAGTCCAGTTCAAAAGAAGACAAAATTTATCAAACTAAAAGTCTATTTCCAAGACTGTCTATAACTTTAAAGAACCATCCTTTAGAAACTGTCAATGGATACATAGGAATAGAAATTTGAAATAAAAGAAATTTAGGGAATCGAACAGAATTTTATTCCTGTCTATCTCATGTAGAACCTAAATATATTTAATAAGACATATATGATAAGTGTCTTATGTGAGTAAAGAAAAGAGAACTAAACCAATTCAAAAGGAAGGTTGTTTGTGAATTTGTAGAAAGACTAACCAATTTTATAGAAATAGGAACCAAGTGGGTCTTTAGAAATTACTAGGATGATCAAGGGATCTTATCAAGAAATAAAGATTAATTAGTATCTAAAGGATATAATCATGAAGAATGAATAGATTATGATGAAACCATTTCCCCAATATATATATTTTATTCCATTAGAGTGTTTTTATCTAATGAATCTCGTATTTCATTTAAATTATATCAGACAGATGATAAATTTTCTTTTTTAGATTCATATTTAATAGAGGATTTTTATATAAAATAACCTCCTAGTTTTGAAAACCCTCAAAACCAAATTCTGTTTTTAATCATACTAATTCTCTCAATGATTTTAAACAAGCACCTAGATTTCGGTATGAACTATTAATTTGTTTTATTTTTAAAAATAGATTTACAATTGTTAGTTGTAACACTTTTTAAGAGAACTGCTTTTCTAATATTTTGTAGTACATATTTATGTTGATGATTTAATTTTTTGTACAAAAATTAAAACGATATGTATTGATTTTTCTAATCTAATGAATAAAATAATTTTCAATGAGTATGATGGAAGAGTTGAATTTATTTTTATGATTAACCATTTATCAAAAATATTATTGAAATGTCTTAAATAAAGGTATATATATAATTGATTTATTGAAAAACATTAGACATAAGAATATCACGACTTACACAAGTCCTATGTTTACCAATATAAAACATTATTTGGATAATGTTAGAAAACTAGTAGGAAACTATTCGTATAGATGTATGATTGGTGGTTTTTTATATTTTACTGCTAGAAGATGATAAATTTTGTATTTTTTATGTTTATGTGCTACATTTTTGTCAAATCCAAAACAATCCCATATTACCATTGTTAAAATAATTTTTAGATATTTAAAAGGAACTATTTTATAATCTCTTCCTTTCCCCAAAACATCTAATTTTAATTTGATTTCATATTTATATGATGGATTTGGAGGTTGTACATTAGAATGAAAAATCACCTCTAGGACCTTCCAATTTTTATGAAAGTATTTTTTATCATGTTCAAGTAAAAAAAAACAATCATTATCTCTATCAATAACTCTGTTATAATATGTTTCTACTGGTAGTTATTGTGCGCATGCATTATGGATTTAAAACACACTACTAAACATTACATTAAATTTTAAAAGTATACCAATATTATGTGATAATACATGTGCTATAAATATTTGAAAATATCATATAATTCATTCTAGGACAAAGAATAATGATATAAGAAATATTTTTTTGAGAGGTCATTTTAATATATATATATATATATTCATATAATTTTTAAGACCTTATATCAATGAGATTATACATTCACTAAACAACTTCCTAATGCATGTTTAGATTTTATTATGGTGGAGTTAGGATTATTTAATTTTAAATAAATATTTAATATTTTATTTTACTATTAATCTCTTATTTTTTATCTTAAATAATCTATATATGATTTATTCATTTATTTATTGCTCTTTATTTTTATCGGTTATGTGTTAATTAGTTTTAAAAATTATTATTTTTCGATTTATTTTTATTTGTCTTTGAGAAATAAAAAGTAATGACTACATTATCAATTGGTGAGAGAAAAATAATTTCTTTCTCCTATTAATCTACTTCACATATATTCTGTTCTCAGAGCATCTATCATTCCAGTTTATCAAAACCCTAAACCTATGAACCATCAATCACAAAAACTTTGGAAATTAAATCAACAAATATACTTAAAGGTATTGATTTTGGTGTATTTTTTTACCTTCCAGTGATGTACCATAACTTTCTTCTATGTAAGGTTTTGGATCTTGAATATATATACGGGACAAATATTTCATTAATGGAATTTATTAGATTTCAAGGGATACATTTTTCTTTTGGATATGATAATTATCATATGATATTTGATATATAACTAAAAGAGTTATGTATAAATTCCTAGTTTTGTTTTGGAATCGATGAAGACGTTATGATCTTTTTGATTTATGATACTTAACATTCTATTTATGTAGTGTACATAGCTAAGATGTTGCACTGTCCCCATGAGGGGGATTTCTATTTCAACCGGAGAAATATTGGTGATGAAAAATATTAGTGGGAATAAATTGTGTTTTCTTTTTTTCGAAAAAGAACCTTCAAGAAAGATATGTCCAAGGACCATAGTCACAATAGAAAATTCATTATAATGTTTATTCAAACTGGAATTTTACCAGGAAAAGTTGATTTGGATAACATTCTATACCATATCATGTATATTATATTTCAATTTTGAACCATATCAAGTAATAATTTCCATATTATATGATATTTTATATAAGTCATTGTTGTCACAAAGAATAAAATATGAGCCACTATACATATAGAATAATCCTTTCCTTTTTGTTTCATATAATCAGAAAAATCTTATATGTGGCTCTCGAATATAGATGTTATCATGATAAAATTATAAATTTTGGGACTTTCAAGAAGTTGGGATTTGTTTCTAGCAACTCCTATAATATTATTTTACCTGTTGGATCTGAAAAATAAGAGATGATGGTGGAAGATGATCAAGGGGAGAAAAGGATGATTCAAATTATTGGTTATGTCAGAAAAAGATTTGATGAAGAGGTTAAATATATCCTGTAATTGGGAAATCTTGTTTGATGAGTAGGAATTTTAATCAATACTCTTGATGTATAGGTAAAACTAAAAATTTAGTTGAGTATGATGCTTGCGTCACTGCGACTGTTGAGGATAATGCTCATAGAGAAGAACATCATTGGGAAGATGTTGCCAACCCTATATACATTTCACCTATTACTCCAGATTCTATTGTTTTAGAAGGATCTACATTGTGAGATAGATCAGATACTTATGGAGATCCTAATTTTTTTATTGTATAAATTTGACATCCTCAAATTCATATCACGCCATAGTCTAATAACTCTTATGATGAAGATTTTATTCGAAATTTCATTTTTTTAGAGAGTCAAATCTTGTCTTAGAGATAATATTTTCATTATGATAATAAGAAGTATGAGGAACTCAAAAGTTGAACTACTCTAAGATTTGAGTGTGAATCCCAAATGAAACACACAGATGTTCAAGAAAATATAATTTTAATGTAATAGCTTGAATATTTTATCAATTATTTAAGAAGAGAGTTCAGATCTTTGAAATATGAATCCATTAGGAAGTCTGATTTTGATGAACTAAATATTATGTTGGAAATGAAATTTCAACCTAACACGGATATTTATTAGGGTTATACCTCTAAACACCAACCCACTTGTCTTCACTTTATATGATGATTTTATGAAATAACTAATGCAATGGATGAATTCAATAAAAGTTTTCACACTCTCCAATGTGAAAGCACGCCTATAAATATACTTCTAGATAATCAATGATATTTAATCAGCCAGTTGGATTATATTGAATCAGGGTTGGAACATATTATCCATCGTGTCAGAGATATATTGGCATCCTTTTTTCAATAAGATGAATCAATTAATAATTTCATTAAGGTGAATCTACTAGAAATATTGAAAATATGGAAAGATTTATGGAAACTTATATAGTAATGGAATTATGTCTTACAAAACTATTTCTAGAGTTATTTAGTGAATCTAATTGGAATTTATAGTATTTTTAATATCATTACTCATCCAGTTGTTGAAATTACTACCTATGGAGATTGTAAACAAGGAAAAAAATTCAGATCAGTGCCCTTATTTTGAAGAAATATTTAGTTAATTATGGTTTGTACTCAATATGTTTCTAAAAAAATTGACCTAATTATAACATTACATTACTTTTATATAGTTTTTTATTATTGTGTTATTTGTGTTTAATGTAACAATTCCATATCACATATCTAATTTTTCTAATAGTAGACTATAACATACATTTATAGTTCAATGTTATATTAACTATGGTTTATATCAATTGTTATGTTTTAAACATTATTTAAGATATCCAATAAGGGGGAATTTTTGAGAAAAACATATTTCTATGAAAAACCATTTTAATCAAAATAGTTTTGGGAAATCAAAATATTTTTTAAGAAATAATATTTTCTTTAAATGTGTTTACAAATCCTATATTTCTTGTTAGTTATTTTATGGGTTCACTGATCATAAAAAATGGGGATATTGTTGGTCATGAATTATCTCGACAATATTGTATATTATATGATGATTTTGATGTTCATAAGTCTTCTTTTTTGTTTTCTAATGAAGTTAAATTAAGTATGTTTGGGAATATATATCATTTTTTTATCATTGATGAAATGCAAAGCTATGAGATTTGTTCCCGAACCACTATTCAAACACAATGTTCATTGAATGAATGTATGGATCGTCATCCCAATGCTACACTAGATATTAAGTGTATGGATCAAAACCCTATGTTCCAGAATCAATAAACTTATAGAATATCAACCCTACATTGGAGTCTAGAGATACTATTCATACCCTCCATTAAATAAATTGATCATTTAGTTAATAAGCACTAAATGTGGAATCATATTATAAAAATTATGAATTTATGGAGAATTATCCCTATGTTACATTGATCCATATATTACATTTCATTATTATGTTATGTGCATATGAATGTCTGGATAAAGAACCATATATTTATAAAAAGACTAAACTATTCAATATAACACTATGTTATGCAAAGGAAACCTACAATACACAAAGAAACCCTATTCAATACCGTTCAACCCAACATTTTTTTACTGGAAATTGAATTTTTAAATTCACAATATTAACTAATATTGATGTAACATTAATGAGAGATTTACTGGTTGATTGGTATCTTCTTTATGACTGATTTAATGTTAATTATAAATTATTCAATGAATTGTATTAATTGGAAAAATATAATTCATTTTTTTAATGGGATTTGGGAATTCCCTAGTCAATTATGATTTGAATTTATATGATCATTCAGGTGATTTTCACGGACCTGTTCCACTAAAAGAAATCTATTTATATGATCGAAGTATTTTCAAATCAATAGTGTGGTGGTGAGTGTGATTTATTTGATATGGTTGATACAAGTCTAATTCATTCACACATACGACTATATTCTTGTAAATACCTTTTAGAGATCTAAAAAAATAATCAAACCTATAATTTGTTGAAGAAGATAAACATTGGAGATAAACATGATACAATATATTGTTGCTATAAAATTACTATTATGGATTTTTTATATTTATATTGATGATCATTTTCAACTAGGACTGATTTAGAGTTAATCTTTATAGAAGTCTTTTATTTATAAAGAAGAAGATCTATATACTGTAAGTTGATTATGCTACAACTATGAAGATAAACTCAAACCATCAAACTAAAATCTTTTGATTTATTAGAGTATCAACTGCTCGTACATAGTTGTGGTGAAGCATCAGAATCTTAAAACAAGTTATAGATAATTGGTTCTCTATTGTAGAAGGAAAGGCTCTATTATTATCATTACTGTAAAGGTGTCTATTGCATGCACTCATCTGGGGATTTGAAGGACTTCTGTCATGAGGACATTGCTAGTGAAATTCCCCAAGATCATTGAGAGAGCATTGATGGGGTTTAATGAGGAATAATTGTTCCCCAAACCACTATAAATATGTTTTGCTCTTTATTTTTTGTTTATCCACTACTCATTATCATTATAGAAGAAAATTTTGAATATCCAAATAATTCACAAAGGGATTTAAAATCTAGAATTGGGGAAGATTATTGAAAAGAAACAACCCCCCCCCCCCCCCTCTTGGGTTATATTTCATTATTTCAACCTAACAAATTTGATTTTTTTATAAAATTGTAATTTTGATCAACCAATAGTTATGACATTAGTTCTAATGATTTCTGAATTTATCTTCATTCCTTTGAAATGTGAAAATTGTTTTAATAATTTATAAAATGTTTAAAAAAACTAAATAAACAAAAATAATGAATAAAATCCATTTATTTGGTGAAAAAAATATTTTTAATAAGTCCACAAATAATTATATTATTGAATATACATTTTTTTAGATGGCCTAAAAAATATTTATATTTTGATATAAATAGTTTTTTTAAATAGAATTATGAGTTAGAATTATACAAATGAATTAGCCTCACCTTAGCTAAATTATGACCCACCACAACCAAACATGCGGGACCTATGTCTACCAAGTGTAAGGTATGTATGAATGGCTATCCCATGGTGATATTGATTTATAAGAGCATATTCATGGGTAGGAATACCATACACAAAGGGTTCATATTAGTTTTCAGATCCACCTTGTGAGATGGAATAGTGCTGGAGGAGGGGATTTTGTTGATCAATGTCAGTGGAAGCTAGAAAAAGACCCCATTTATACTGTATAAGACAATAAAGTATCAAAATATATAATAAACTATAGAAAATACATGTTGAAATTTAATCCAGGATATGTGAATCATGGTACTAATCTAAATATTCAAATGTTACAAACATCATGAGTTGTCAGTCCTGCTTAGTATCAATCATTCAATTATGTATGGTGATTATATTATTCCTCAAAAGATATAGGGGTTATTTAAATGTACAATACTTGTGTTCCACATCCCTTACTATGATCATCTCTGGTGATCATACCAAGATAACACCACATACTCGATCATCACGATGCCTTGCATGCAATCAATATTTTGTATGTTTGTGATAATTTCAATAATACGCTACTATAGATTAGTAATAAAATTATATATAAGATCATAAAAACATATTAATACAAGCATTATTTTGTGTTAAAATAGATATAAGAATGAACCATTACAATAATATTATTGATCATGTGAATCCATTGACATTAGTTGATCATATATCTTTGAATAAATGTGTGAAGAATAGTGACCATGAGGAAATCCCCTTTAGGATATCATCATTAACATTATATTATAATGTTTCCACAAAGGTGATTTTGTGTTCATAAATTCATCTCATTAAGTCTTTAGGAAAAATTATTTTCATGCGTTTATTATTGCATGCACGTGATTTATTCACATGAAGAGAAATACCCTGAAATGACAATACATTGAAACACTGATATCATCAAAGATAGAAATATTGAGCTATGAATCACCATAAAAATAAGAGAATATATGGTGGGTTATCTTCTATAAAAACTAAATAAAATAAAAATACTTATTATTTTATGAGTGATCTATTTTGAGAGAATTACTTTTCGGTAGGAAAAAAGATAACATTCAAGATGCAACTTATACAAAAAAGGTATTCCTACATACCTTTTAAGTTATGTGAATCATGATTTTTCTCATGTGATATTTCTTATGTTTTTTAAAAAACACATCTTCTATACATATATCTATTACGTGAAGGTAGTGAACATGAAAATGATAGGCCACATGAAGTACGCTTTATCATAATATCCTTCATTCATGAAGGAATTAAGATACCTTTTACCTATTTTGGTTTTCATATGGAAGAGATTGTGGAATAGTTGTTTCATATTTTCAATGAAGAGGGATGTTCTCATAAGGTTGATCTTTTAATCAAAAATTAGTTAAATAGTGAAAAGAGAAGAATAAGAACTTTTCTGTGCACTTTTTGTCAATGATTTACCAAATAGTACATGAAAGTACATATTTAATGCATAAATTCATTGAAATACATGTAGAATTTATAAGAATATTTGGGTTTTATAGAAGGATTTATAATGAAGAGATACAATATACATAACTAAAAAAGAATATAAAATAATCAAGGGTTGTGTGCTACAGTACATATGTTAGAAAAACCCATGAAATGATTACATGAATCTTAATAAAGTTGTGAAATTTTTTATATTACATAAAATAATATCATAATTTAGTAAGAATTTTTATTGTGATTATCACATGTAAAAATTAATAAGAAGTCAGAAGATGTTATTTCATTATTAATGAAGGTTCAAAAGAAGATATCATCATCAATATCTATAAGTCCGTGTAGAATTTTTATGTGATATAAATTATTTTATTTGAAATAATTTTTTATCAAGAAGTCTGAATATAATTTTAAAATTGGAATATTTAGAGAATATTGTGACTGTATTCTATTGAATATTATAGGGTATAACAGATTTTGATTATAATGAATACTCTATTATTGGGGAATCAATCCAATCATATCAATGAGTAGGTTCACATTCAGACTGAACCATGTAAACTTATTGTGTGCCAATTCTATTTATATTTACAATATTTCGGAATTGAAGATTAATCCTAAGAGTGGTTCAAATCCTAATAGATAAACATAGGTTAATTTTAAATTAACAGGAAATTATAAATAACAGAATAGATTTATCCCAACCCAACCCCACCCCCTCTCACTAGTGAAAACCCTCCACAGGTTCTTCAATTTGCATTAGAGAAAGGTGTTCCCTTTTTTATGGACTAAAAACCGATGAAGATGGATACTATAAATTATCATAATAGTAAATATGTACCTATTTTTAATGGAAAATACTACCATAGTTGGAAGAAAGTGATTTTTTTCTATCTCCTATCTCTTTTACATGAAGTTAAAGATGCAACAAAAATATGATACTCACATATTATTGAATATTATCTTATTAAATTTGATGTAAAATAAATATGTAAGTTGATGGGAAATCTCAAAATTTTATTATGATGTCTCTTTAAAAAAGGATTACAAAAAGGTTATAGGACTCCAAAAAACTATTTATATTTCTGATAAATAGGAATGTAGATATAAAATTATGATGAAAGACTAATATGGTAAACAAAAAATTTGGACATGAAAATTTAATGATATCAAGATGGATAAAGAAGAATAAAATAATAACTATTCTAAAAGAGTCAATGAAATGTTTTGTAATATTCTGAATTTAGGAGAAAAGATGTATGATTCAACTATTATAAATAAATATAGAAACATTCCCTACATGTTTCAGTTTAAGTTCCATATTTGTATGATAAATAATATCTTCCTACTAATGAAAGAAAGAAAATTCGTGTTGTTTATGAAATTAAAAGGATCTCAGCATTCAAGAAGAAGACCAAAGATGATTTATCTTATGAGGCTATGAGATATATCAAAACAGATATAATAATTTTTTAGGATCAACTGATCCAAATGATGAAAATAAAGAAGAATATGATGACCGAATAATTAATTTTTTTATCAAATATATTCAATAAGATAATTATTAATGGTAATGGAAAAACTCCAGAAAGTTGTTACCATTATAATGACATTGGAAACTTTTTCAAAAAAAATTCTAATAATAATTTTGTTAATTTTATGATAAATATGGAGAAAACTTAATGAAATAAGTCAAAAAGGTAAAAATTCTAAAAAAAATAGTGGAAGTAAGAATAAGATCATTAAAAGTAAATGAACAATTGTGATGAGAAAAGAAAAAGAAGGTTTCTCTACCTGTGGTAGTTAAATCGAAGATGATAAAATTTTATTGGATTATATTAGAAAAGGGTGTGGCACCATTTAAATTGATGATGATGAAAGTGAAAAAATAGATATTAAACACATATTGAAGAGTTAATGGGAATATTTTCTCAAGGAAAAAAATAAAATATAAAGACATATAAGAGGCGAATTTTGAAATAAAAATATAAGATAATTGATGGAATGGAAAATCATGCACTAAAAGTAGTTGTTTACATTGATTATATCAATGGATATAAACATAAAGTGTTTAAAATGGAGAAATAGTAAAAGATATTAAAGAAAAACCTTCTATAAAATAATAATAACAATATAATACACGATCATAATTTCGTAAACATAATATTTTTTTGATTTATATTTGAGAAGATTTTAAATAGTGTATTGAGGTCAAGGAATAATCGTCCTATGATTTTGAAAATATTGTTCCAAATAAAAAGAGTAATTAATAACATTATAAATTTCGAAAAAAATTATTATATCTAATAATGAGGGTTATAAAATCAATTCGGGACTAGTATGAACCTTGAATACTATTGAAAACCCCTATTTTAAATCAATTGTAGAATGTGAATATTCAAGAAGATAATTTTCCCTTGATAATAGAAAAAAATATATATGGAAATACGATATAAAAAATATCTAGTATATAATGGTTATTAGTAATGATGATCAAGGTTTAGCGGATATTGCTGGGGTTTTGGACTTTTTTGTAATAAAGCATACCCATACTAGTTTAACATGTCAATATAAGATATGATAAATGAATCAAAGGAATCTATCAGAAAAAATGAAGAATACATTTTTGATGAAAGAAAGCTTTCACCAAAAATGTAATTTATCATCAAAAGATGAAATAATATACTCAACATCAAAAATTCTCTTCGAAAATGAATAACAAAATAAAAGATATGATTGATGGATTGTTTTATATGAAGACAACATCTAAAAGTAATTCTAGAGGGAAGCATTATATATAACCATATAACTTATATAAAATGTTTCTAGTGAGTCTTGAGACACAAAAAAACAAATGAAATGTGGTAGAGGAGAATTCATACTAATATATTTATTATGTCCTAGGCCTAAATTCCACTTAATAGGTGTCTGGAGCCCGATGGGCCAAATGGCCTCATGCACATCTCCCCTAATGCCCGAGGCTATCGACTAGAAGTGAGGGCCTAGGGAGTGTCTCTGGGGAGACTTTTCCATCATTTCTATAGTTTAGAAAAATATATAAATATAAATAAAGGTAAATATTTAAAAAAATATAAGTAAATAGTATGCACAATGGAAAGAGACAAGGATAAAAAATGAAATAACTAGAATAACATAAAATAACTGATGATGATATTTCATTTATATAATAATATAGAAAACATGGATACAAAGTAGAAATCTTATATAAAAACTCAATGTATGAAAAAGTAAATTCATAAACTATCAGTGGTATCATAACCTCCATCTCGGTCATCTTCTACCAACTCCATACTAACATAGAAATAAATCTAGTTTTCTAAGTTGTATGGTTCCCTTTATAAATACATTAAATCATGTAATATACCTAGGTACCAATGTCACCAGGATAAGGTGTGAGATAAATCTTAGTGGGCCACAAAAAATGATGTCTATTACATCTGTCCTATATAATTGAAATGTAATAGTGTACAAGCATGCATGTATAATATAAATAAATATTAAGTAACTAAATACACATATACCTACTTCAACCCTTTCCTAGTGTTTAAATATATAACCAGTTCATTATTTATTTATTTCACATTATAAATAAGTCACAAGTTACTAATTTTTAAGGTTCCAAGATGTAATAAGGAAACCTATAATGATATTTAATAATGATTTTAAAAGGTAACAACCCTGGAAATGTAGACATCAAGGGTCTTCAACTGAGTAATTATTATTTCCTAGATAAGGGAAATATTTCTAATCCAAGGATAATAGACAATGTAATTCCATAATAATATGCCTACCAAGTCCAAGGAGTTCATCCATCGTAAAACAGGGCAAAGCAATGACTGGGCCTAATGCGATTTAGCCATGGAACCTACCTATCAATTATGGATACATGGAGTGTATCCAAGACGTATTTAAATATTATTTAAGGGATCCTTTTGTTTCATACTGGGCATCTGTGAATTGAAAAGGATTGGGTTCCATGTGGGTCTCAACCAAAGAATGTTGTATCCTTGAATCTGAATGGAGTTTCCGAGTTCTGAAGGAATTCTGTAAGCAATACAAGGAGAGTTTATTTAGGTCATTTATAATTTATAATGAATTTGTGTAATATTACATTTGGTTCAATCCTTTCCATTAATTAGTGTAAAAGGGATATATATCATGAAACCCATTAATCATGTCAAAATGAATTGATTAATCCATTTCGGTCAATCCATTCCTTTCATTATTGTGATAAGTCCATGTAGCATGAAACCATTCATTTTATCTATTTGAGGCATTATAAAAAATTTAGTTTCACTCCACTACCTTCCATTATCATGGTAATAGGTTCTACAGACATGAAACCCATTATTCAATTACATTTAAAATGTCAAGTCATATACTTTGTATTCTTTCCAATTTCTATTTCACATTTAATTATCAAATTTAAGGACCTAAAATAGGTGGAGAAATTTTTGATAATACATGCTACTTTACATCGTTCAATTAATGAAATAAAATAGGATATTTTATATAGAAAATATTACCCTTCAAAAATTGAATTCAAGTCACACCAGAATGGTGGCTCAAACTTGTCAAATTACTAAAACGATAATTGTGGAAAAAACCTAAATTGGATGGATTAAGTGGTGGGTGTCACCAGTAACAACAAATCACATACATAGAAAGATAATAACCATTAATTTATAATTATTATATGAATGACATATAAATTCAAAAAATGGCAACCGATGAAATAAACTAGCCCCACACGACAATTCTAAAATCCACAAACTTGAGGGATGAGTTATAGACCACCCACGTTAGACTTGTAAACAATCCTAATCTAGTAATAGCCTTTAGTTCAGATTAGAATGGATTAAATATGATAAAAATGTAAAAATAATTACTCCTCAGAAACTAGGTCAAGATAAAGTGAGACAAAGAACGACTAAAAATTACTCAAGTATTTACCATTGCACACTAACGTGATGAATGGAAGCTCAAATGGATCCCTGATGAAGGAGAACTCTTGATCAATATGTTAGGATTCGAAAAGATCCAAAATGACATAAATGTAGGTTAATCCAATTGGGGATCTGATTACCGAAGAAGGAGGGGTTCAATTAGATCATTAAGGATAAAAAAGTAAAATTTCCCAAAATTTGTCTTATTCATGCTTTGTCCACATGGTTTTCCAAACAGTGCAACACCCATCCACGGGTACCTAGAGAAAGGGGTGTACCATATTGTTAGGGAGTCCAAGAACTAACCATGCAGTTTGCTTATATCCAAAAGAGAATTCCATGCTCACACTTTAGAATAATAATGTGTCCTCCCCACACAATTTACTCTAATCATGCGACATAAAAATGTTTTCAAAAAAGACGGGTTATGGGATCCAAATAAGCCCCAAACACCCTTGAAAACTTTTTTTAACTCATCAGTAATTCATATTAGGTCCATAATATATATTTATACAGAACATTAAAGGATCCATACCTGTGTGAAAATTCATGTTCTTACAAAGTTTTCCATTATTTGTTAATGTCCTTACACTTTAAAAATCATGAATAATAATGATGTAAAAATTTAAGAGAAATATGAAGAGATTTTTAAAGGGATTATAATATAATAGAAGTAGTTATTGATGGTGGAACAATTGTAATAAAAACCTAGTTGACTATAGTGATGTCAAAAATTATGAAAATAAGAATAAACCAGTAACAATAGTTGAAGCATATTTAAAATATTTTGAATAAAATTGTATGATGTTGTTAGAATGGGTGAATAATGAATACAATGATAAGGAGACTATCACTATATATATTGACCCTAAAAACTAGTGATGAAGATGTAGCTACTATAATTTAATTTCAATAGAATAATATATTGATGAAATATGTTTAAAATGAAAATATAATTGGTAATAAATAAGATCTTATACAATCTAGAGGGAGACTAAGATTTAAATATCACACTACACTATTATTATTAATTAAAGGCAATAATAAGTTGATCATGATAAATTTATACAATCTATGAATGATGAAATTTATATAATTGAAAATAAATAAATTTGGGAATATTTTACAAGACCTAAAAAATGTTATTTGAACCAATAGTGTTTTTAGAGATAAGGTGAATGAAAAAGGTGAGGTATCAAAGAACAAATCTTGGTTGGCGTTCGAAGGATACACTAAAATTGAATCTATTGACATTAAATATACTTTCACACCAGAAGAATGAATGGATAATATCATAATGTTCTTAATAGTAGAAGCAGACAAACCTTACAATGTGTTTCAAATATATTGGAAATATTCTTTTCTAAATGGTGATCATGAGGAATAATTTTATATTGAACAACCTAGGGGTTTCATCTAATTCAATGTTTCCAATTTTTTATATCAATTTGAAAAATACTTTCATGGTTCTTAAAATGATTCTAGATCGTGGTATTCATAATTGAATGGATGTTTTTGTGATATCTTGTTTGAAAAAAGTAAATTGGATAGGAAATTTTATGTGCTACAGTTGACTAAATGTACTCTCATTTAAATTATATAATCTAATGATATTATAATTACTGGTGACAAGTAGTGTCTCTATTAATATTTTTTGAGTAGATTAAAATGAATTTTCACATGTTCATTCTAGGTGATATTATAGATTGAGAAGAAGACGAATTATATAATTTCATCTCAAGAAAAGTGTGATGGAGAATTGTAGAAAAGGTTTTTAAAAGAGAACCCAAAAGAATATTCAATTAAAATATTAGCTAGAACTAAATTTTTCAATGATTCTGATGGAATTAGGTTTAACTAGAAAAAATTCAGAAGGGTTAATGTATTCCTCATTTATATAAAAATATATTGTCAAGATATAACTTGTTTAGTGACCTTGTGTGTAAGGTTTCATAGTGATTCTAGAATGTCTCACTTGTTCACTGCTAAGAGAATTATGAGATATGTGAAACGAACACTATATTATGAACCATTCAAAAAATAATATGTTGATATAAACTTTTTTATAATTATATATATATATTGGGTATGATAGTATACTAGTAGTATATCATCTTTATGTTGAACTTCCTTTCTGGGAGAGGGATGTGTATGTTTGTACAGAAAGAAAAAAAATTGACATTGAGTATAGATGACATTGAATATGTATCTATTATACATGATTGTATACATATTTTTTGGATGTTAGGGCATATGGAATAGTTGATGTTTGAAACTAAGATATTGATAAAATTTCAAATTATAATCAAATTTTGGTCGGTTTTTTTAAAAACCTAGTGCAATTTTTAGATCCAAGAATATTGATATAATTTATCATTTCTTTTATGAAATTTTTGAAGGAGTATATATCAAGATTGAATAAAATTATATAAAATATCATGTTTCATATATTTTCACAAAATATATTCCAAGAGGGATTTTTTTGTAATTAAGGTAAAACATCATGTTCAACCATTTCCTATCATAAAATTTTTAATCTGTTGAACGGCCACATGGAATTAAATTAAATTCATAGTGGTGAAGAAAAAGTGTAACATTATTTAGCTAAAGTGGTTGGATCTAAAAATATTTTTGAATCTAAAGTTGTGGTTATTAAAAAATGGGAGCACAGATACTATGAAATGAGTGAAATCACCTAATTCAACTCTCCAAAAATTTATCATCCCTGAGAGATGTTATTCATTCAAAAAAATACCTCATTTATTAGTGTGGTGTAATTATTTACCTATGTGAGTAATATTATTCATTGATGAAATGTGATTAATTGGTTGAAAAAATATCCCAAGGGGGTACTTACGTACCATTGGATTTGTTAATGATAGTTCAATTGTTATAAACCAATAGTTGTGACATTAATTCTGAGGATTGTTAAACTAATAGTAATGCATAATAAAAATTCTAATTTTTCTTGGAGTTTTCACAATAGTTACTACAATTGAATAATTAATAATAAAGAACCCATCACTTATTTGGTTGATGAAATATTTTAATAATTCCATGCAATATTCTATTATTGCAGGTGGACTTGTATTATGAGGTCCATGAAAAAATCATTATATTTATGTAAGAATAATTTTATGTTTATATTGTTTTTAAAAAAATTTCCAACCCCTAGATAACCAATTATCCACAGAAACTAGACATGTGGGATCTACATATACTATGTCATAGTTAGGTCATCATGGCCAAACTAGGGTGGTACTGTAGAGGCACATTGCATGTATGGGAAGCCCTAGAGTGTGATTATAGAGAAAAAGAGTAGGTGGAACCACTGTGTGGGGAGTCATAGTGGAATATAAGGTTATGTCATGGGTTATTTTGCTATCAGAGGGTGAAAGTGGACCCATTACTCACAACTATTCCACTAAAGAAATGGAATCACATCTAAATTAGACAAAATCTGTGTTGAAATATGATGTTTCATATGCGAAGTGTGGTACTTTTATCATTCTTAATATGTTCGGAAAAGTTTTTGGTCCATCAAATCTACTCTTGGTATTTCAACCATAAGAGTGCTTATCTTCTTCCTCGGACCAATAAGGTATTTCTACACTATTATAGATATAAATTTATCATCACTCACTCCATCCATCTCTAGTGATCATACTAAGAGAATGATGCATGCCTAATCATTCTGATGTGATTCATGTAATCATCATCATGCGTACATGTGATAATTATAACAATATATTACAGTCGATGCTTGATATAAAGATTCAAAAAATCATTATTTTAAATTAATGCATTACGGATTTTATGTAAAAATAGTAAGTAGAATGATGAATCAAATTAATAGACCCAATCACATGAATCCATTGAAATTTGGCCATCCTGTTACTTTGATCAATCACAAGATTAATAGTTATCATCAAAAGAATCCCTTTTGGATAACCTTAGTTACATAACAAGATCTTATATCCACCAAGGTCATTGTGTGTCCAGTGAGGCACCACAAGAATACTATACGACATAGGAGTTTCACGATTATATCATATCATGTATATGATTTATTCCCATGAAATATAATAAACATACAATCGAATTGTCACAACCCGTCCCCCGGGGCCCATGTTGAGACTCCCCTAATCCTGCCTCCCAAAGGCCAAGGGTTGGAATCTAGCACTGAAGGCGTCAAACTACAAGTCGGAGGCATTTTACTGAGTACCTGTACGCACACATACACAAACACAACCCAAAAAACAGAATGTTGAACATGCATTTCACTAAAAATCAACTGAGTAAAGGTACAATCTATGTGTCAAATGGGCCAGAATACAAACCCAACAAAAGAGAAACTGAAATAATGAAAGTATAAAATATCTCTGAAAAACCACCTGCTGAAAACACCACCTGATGGGTAGGTAAAGTGTAGCTGTAGGATGTTTTAGATGTTTTCCTGCCTACCTAATCTTACTGGGCACCACTCAGTCCTAGGCCACCATGTCCTTCCTGAAGGCATCATCCATTTTAACAAGACACAACACATGCCGGTGAAGTCTTTGTAGGATTTAATAATAAATAACATAGTAGGGACCCCAAAGAACAAGTAAAACCTATAATTAAATCCAAAAAGAAAACCACAAAGCATCATCATGAAGCGAGACAGCTCGTACAGGTATAATCTAAAATACAGAAAGAAAGACTCTCAGTCGTAACACTGAACACCTTGGACTACTAAGGTACATATCATTGATGAGTGTTTACCATTAGAATGCTAGGTCAGATAGATTTTCTCCCCACCATGGGTTTGTCGGGTCACACAAAGTTTCTTCTCACATAGGGCATTGTTGCTGATCCAGATAGGGTATCTTGTAGTTAATCCACATAGGGATGCATGTCAGCCTCATGATTTCCACACGTAGTGTGCTTGATTCGAGGAGAATCTAATCCTCAAGCCATTAGTAATATTTCAAATTCCATGAAATCTTCCTTAGAGCATGTAAATGGAACTCCTTGTAGGGAAAGTTCCAGCTCTGCAAATGGATCGTCAATCAGACGCCCGGTCTGAAAATATTGGTATTTTAGTAGACAAGGGCAGGATGTGTCTGGGACTGGTTCGACCCAGTCAGACCGACCCAACCAACCCAGCTCGGGGGTCCTGCATGACCGTACTCTGTTGGGCCATCCAGAATAGATCTAGTTGGATCTGGGTCGGATTGGTTCGACCTAGCTACTGGGATAGGATCATTGGGCCTCGCTAGACCTAGCACGGTTAAGCTGTAGGTCTTGCCTGTGGGTCACCCAACGACACAGATTTATCTGGTCCGACGCACACTGGAGGGCATATTTCCTTCCCAGTCGAGACTGCCTAGTGTCCTTACATTATTCTTCTGCATTGTTGTGGCTTGCTATGGCCATGGTATCCTCCATGGCGCGTCGTTGTGGTGTGTCACCACATGCCAACGGCCGCAGGTACCAGTGCAGTAGTAGGATTTTTCATGGGCCACCGGGTCCACTTCAGTGGACTGTTTTTCATACCATCTATGCCTCCAGCCTTCATGGTGTGTCTTCTTCCCTACTACGACCATGAAAATGATCCCCCATCATCTCGGAGGTTCGACCATGAACAAGATAGAATAACTCCCATGGTGAAGGGGATCAAGCCTTTTTCATGTCAGGTAACATCCTCAATGTTATAGTTTTTAAAACATGGGAGGAATATTAAAGTTCTATACAAAATTTATCTTGATTAAAAAACCCCATAAATAGGTACCCTTACACAATAAAAATAAATCCACTAATCAATCTATTCATTGGTTGATCCACATTTTTTGTTTTAGAAAAGAGAATGGGGAATTCAAATTACAGAAATTAACCACCATCTGGTATACACGTTGATAGGCGAATGGCGGGGTCGCACGCCTTCATTGTCCATTCAAGATCTATCACCCACATTGCTAGGGATTCTTCAAAGGGTGGAAGTAGAATCTGTTCATCATTTTTTTCTGGAAAGGATTCCCCACCGTAGATTCTTTAGCAAAATTCACCAATCTCTAAATATTTCTATATGATGTTATCTCATTACAAGAGAAATGCTACTCAATTTTTTGGTTACACTACATCGTCATGTCATTATGCTTTAGTTAAATAGTCTCATTAATGGTATTCATTTAATGTTTTTTCATCATCGCCCTGTCACCGCACCACAATGTTGACGTGCCAATTCTCAGTAGTGAAGAAAAAAAATATAACTTTTTATGTTATTTTATTTCACTTCTGAAAAGTCCAAAAATAATTTTTTCCAATCAAACCTCGTTGGCCAATGTTAGGTCCCTTCTTGGAGAATCCTGATGTTATGAATTCACCAGTGCCCTCATATTTTTAATCCAAGCACCGGTTAAAAATTTATAAAGACCTACTAGCACGTTTATTTAAACAAACATAAAAATGGCCCAAATTCTATTTTGGGCTCACCAGGAAATGAAATCAGGTTTCATCATAGAGTCTAGCCTCAAAATAATTCCATATTATTAAAAAAATTACATTGAATGTGTGGGACATTACATTACCCCCACCTTTATGAATTAATATCCTCATAAGACAAAATAAGGATAAACAAACAAAGGGGGTAGTGAGCATGAATTTTAGACTCCCACTCCCATATGCTCTCCTGGTATTTACCTACTTCCACTAAATGTATAGTAGGAAACTCAAACATCGACAAAGGACCAGATTTTTTTCGATCCTTTATCTCCACTCAGAACTCTGTAAACTTCACCACATCATCAATGTATAGCTCTCCCCAATCGATGTCATGTAATGGATCAAGCATGTACCTCCTCAGCTATGACATGTGAAAAACATCATGCACCTGGTGCATCTGTGGGGGAATACCTATGTGGTATTCCACCTTTACAACTCTACTATTAATCTGGAAAGGGATGATGAAAATTAGAGATAACTTGCCACTGCAGCCAAATCTCTGCAATCTTGATCAGGGTGAGACATGATGGAAAACATGGTCTCCATCCTCTAACTCCAAGGTACATCATCTCTTGTCATAATAATATTTCTTCCTACTCTCTTTAGTTCTTTTCTGATCCTGCATGTTCTTCACTGTCTCAGTTGTAGCACGTACCAACTCTGGGTCCATGAGTGTTGTCTCCTCTAGGTCTATCTAGCATAGAGGTAATCTACATGGTTAACTATAAAAATTCTAAAATGGTCCCATTCCAATTTTGGAGTGATATATATTGTGGTATGATAACTCCACGGGTGGTAGGTGGTCCTCCCTAATATGACCAAAATCATGGATGCAAGCACGAAGCTTGTCCTCCAAGGCTTATATGGTCTTCTCCATATGATTATCCTTATGCGGGTGAAAGGATGTTCTCTAGTGTAGCTGATTCCAAAATACATCTTTTAATACACTCTATAGCCATATTGTGAAGTGAGTGTCACAGTCTGAGATGATCGTCAATGGAACCCTGAGAAGCTACATTATCTTAAAATTTAAAGGAGGCACAATCCCTCTTCTGATCCCTAGTTCTAGATGTGTAAGAAGTGAGCTGACTTGGTTAGTCTTTTGATGATCACCCAGATAGAATCGTGGCCTATGGATGTGCGTGGTAATCCCATCATGAAGTCCATTGTGATACCATTCCACATCCACTCCGGCACCTCATGTGGCTGGGCCAAGCATACTCGAGCCTGATGTTCATCCTTTAGTTGTTGACAAGTGAGGCACCGTGAAACCAACTCAGCCATTTATTTCTTCATCCCTAGCCACTAGTACTAATGTTAGAGATCGTGGTACATCTTTTCCACTCTCAGATGTACCACCAAAGGAGAGGTATATAACTCCCTAAAAATCTCTTCTTGCAACGCCATTGGTAATACTGTGCGTCCTATGAAAATGATGACATGATCCCATCCTATAGAATATCCATTAGGAGCATGTCCTGAGCATAATTGAGCACATCGGGCCTCACAGTCAACATCCTAATGATGTGCCTCCCTAAATTTCTGTAAGATTGGTGGAGTGATAGTCATCGACTAAAGGTATGTTGCACCATCATTATCCATGAATGATATCTTCATCGCGACTAGCAACACCATTTCCTGACTCAACAGTTGCAAATCAGATCTCCTACTGAGTGTGTATACCACCACTTTCCCCTTCCCATGAAAATATACTATCTCTATGTCATAGCCCTGGAGTAACTCTACCCATCGACGCTACCTCATGTTCAGGTCTTCCTAGGGGAAGAAATACCCGAAACTTTTGTGGTCAGAGTAGACTATAAACTCCTCACCCATCAAGTAGTGCCACAACATCTTCAAAGAAATGACCACTACTGATAGATCTAAGACATGGGTTGTGTATTTCTTCTCATGTTGCTTCGATTTTCATGAACCATAGGTGATCACTACTCAATCCTACATCAGTACACAACCCAATGGGGTCCCTGATGCGTCACATAAAACTACATCCCCAACACCATCTTCATGTAGTCTCAAGATGGGGCCACTTTTCAGTCTCCACCTTAGCTCCTTGAAACATTATTGGAACTTCTCTGTCCACATGAAGGGTTTTCCATTACATGTCAAAGAGGATATGGGAGTGACTACCCTGGAAACGACAGGCATGGACATATTGTAGTATCCATCCAATCCATTGAAACATTTCACCTCAGCAACGATCCTGGGTGGATCTCATAAAATCACCAACAATATCTTTGCTGGATCCAATGGAACTATAGCCTCTAATATAACATGTCCTATAAAATGCAACTCTCATATCTAGAACTCACACTTCAAGATGTTACCTTAAATCTGGTTCGCTCAGAGTGTGACTAGGACTATCTTAATGTGTGTAATGTGCTATTCCTCTGACACCGAGTACACCAAGATGTCATCAATGAAGACCACCACTAAATGATCAAGGTAAGGCTATAATATCCTGTCCATGATTCCAATGAACACTTCTGGGGATTTTTTCATGTTGAATGGAATCACCAGGAACTCATAATAGCCATACTGGTTTCTAAAGGCTATCTTTGGAACATCCTCATCATGTACCTAGAGATGATGATAGTACCTAGGGTCTGTCATCGAGAACCACTTTAGTCACATCAACTGTTGGAAGATGCCATTATTTCTCAAAAGAGGATATTTTTTCCTCATAGTCACTTGGTTCAGGCACCGGGAGTCTATGCATATCCCCATGTTCACATCTTCCTTCTTGGAAAACAACAATGAGGTTGAGCACGGTGAAACGTAGGATCTCAAGAAGCCCTTCTCTTTCAAGCCCTCCAGTTTTTCCCTTAATTCACAAGATTCTTATGGAACCATCTCATATTATGGTGAAGAAATAAGTGTTGTCCCATGGTACAGATCAATGTAGAAGACTACCTATCTGTGATGTGGTAGTCTTGGAACATCCTTAGAGAAGACGTCCAAGTGATTTTCCACCACAATAGGAGACTTTGTACTCATCACATCCCTTACACCAAGGGTGAGGATAGCCATCTGGTGAGTGTGTGACTACACCCTTCTTTCATATTGTCAATCTGGTGCTACATGATCTCTCATCTCATCGGTGAAGGAACTAATGGTCACGTCCTGGCAGACACACCGCACTATACTCTTATGAAAGTCGATCTTGTCATGAAATGTCGATAACCAGTATATACCCAAGATTACATAATAAGGCCTCAACGCCACTAATAAGAGATCCCAACCAAAGAACATGCAGCTAATAGTAAGATAACATAACTTTAATAGGTTTTTAATAATCAAATACCCTATTGTAGGATTATCCAACTGTATGGATCGACCCAACGACTCCTCTGGAATCTCTGAGCCACGAATGAGGACAGTGGAAAGGAAAGAGTGACTGGAACTTGTGTCTATAATAAATGAAGATAATGTGTAGTGGAAAAAGATCATACCTCTAATAATTTCAGGAGTGTCATGGCCATATGCCTCCACTACGTAAAAGTGGGATTTTCCCTTTCCTCCTACTCCCTAAGGTGATGGTGGACCACCTATGGGTGGGGGTGGTAGTATCTTGAACAGTCATCCACCGCCTGATACTCGGCCTACTCCTCTACCATGTCTTCCACCCTATGGACCTCCTCACTCAAACCACTGTATTGGAATTTGTGGTCCCTTGATTATCCGCTGATTGTATGTGCAGAGGGTCAGGCAGCCACGAGGCCTGAGAACCTGCCCGTTGAACGTGTAGCACGTCCTTGTCCTCTAGTGATTCATGTCACCCTGATGGCCTCACCCTACCAATATAGAGTCCCAGGGTCATCCTTTGGGTGTTATGGAGTACTTGATCCTCTACGTAACCTATCACCCGCCTGCCATAGATGACTCAAACACCTGTCTCAAAGTGGTATCTCCTACCCTGAGTGCATTCTCTTATATAAATCTCTCTACAAGTGGATATATCTTTAGTACTCCAGCCTTCATAGGGATGATGAGGGAAATATTAAAATCCTTCATATCATATCGGAGTCCCGACGAGAAGGTCTAGGGCCTGATAAAAGGGTCTCGTACCAGATATGGAGACTAACAGGAGAGGTCTGTGAACCTTTCAGAGTACCCAGCCAATAACATGTTTCCCTATTATAGGTGAAGGAGCTCATGTTTGTGCACTGAGCACAAAGTCTCCAGGATGAACGCCTCCTAGAAATGTCACTTTAAGTTAGCCCAAGATAGGGTCACCTCTTCATTGTGTCTGGATGGTCAAACTCAACCATCTCCCTACCGATCCCTACATTAGTCTCATGGCTAGAACCACCATCTTGTTATATAGAATCCTCACTAAATGGATGACTCATGTCCCCGCCTCCAGCTAGTCCTCAACGTCTGGTGGATCTGTCTCTCCACTGAACCTGGTAAGTCTCTATCTCTATAACTCCTACAAGGCATTGAGCTTACGTGCATCTGCTACCAATAACATCGACAGTAACTGCTAATCATCGAGTGGTGGTAACACTAGAACACCCCCTTGCATGACTATATCTAGAATAGGTCCCTGAACTGATGCATCATCACAAGGAGGGCTATCCCCATGGTCATGTATTAGAATTCTAGCTAGTTTTCTGTGCGGAGGCATCTTGAAACATATCCAAATGTACCACAGTCAGTAGATTATACATGTCTATCGACTCTGATTCAAGAGGAATATAGGGAAACACTCAATTCTTATAGGATTCATGCAACTAGCATTCTTATGTATAGATCTGAATATAATAATTTAGGGTCATCATGTATGGATATGTCAGCCGCCACACTAAAACTGGACTCTCCAAATCTAAAAGTCATACTCGAAACTTTTAACACTATCGCCCAAAAAACAACACAACAGACTCTTGGCCTTTGTGGTAGAACTGACCACCTCTTATACAACTTTGTCATGAACCATACCTCGGAACCCATGTTGTGAATCCCCAAATCATTCATCCCAAAAACCAGGGGTTGGATACTGGCACAGAAGACATAAAACTGCATGTGGGAGGCATTTTCCTAAGTACCTACCCACATACACACACAACCACATCCAGAAACTAGAAAGGTGAACATTATTTCCACTAAACAACCACTAAGTAAAGATACGAGATGTGGGTCAAATGGGAAAGAATACAAAACCCAAAAAGATAAATTGAAAATAGTAAAGTAAAACAGATCTCTATAAATCCATCAGATGAAAACCCCACATGATGGGTAGGTAAAGAGTAGCTGCCGAAATCTCTAGAAGTACGCCATGCCTACATGATCACATTGGGAACCACCAATTCCCAAGCCACCAAGTCTTCCATCAAGGCGTCAGTCTTCTACATCATAAACAACATGTGCAGGTGAATCCCATGAAGGGGTGAGTAACAAAATACATATTATGGACCCCAAACCACAATGAAATACCACAAATAAATCCACAAAAAATCCATGAAGCATGATCACGTAGTCCGAAAAATCACAAAGGTATAATCTAATGTAGAGAAAGCAATATTATCAGTCGTCAAACTGAACACCTTCGATGGCTGATGTACTCATCCTTCATGATTTCCATGGGTATGCTAGGTCACATAGATCTGCTCCCCACCATGGGTCTACTAGGTCACAAAGAGCCGCATCCCACTTAGTCCATTTTAGTCGATCCACA
This sequence comes from Viscum album, assembly GCA_963277665.1. NCBI lineage: Eukaryota > Viridiplantae > Streptophyta > Magnoliopsida > Santalales > Viscaceae > Viscum > Viscum album. Next base: position 1,772,333,931 of record OY728121.1, read on the forward strand.
TAGGGTTGCTTATAGCTGATCCATAGAGGGTCTCTTATATCTAAGCCACACATGATTTTATTATAGATGATCCACATAGGTTAACTTTTAGTCGATCCACAGAGGGTCTCTTGTAGCTGACCCACACATGGTCGCTTGTAGCAGATCCACAGAGGGTCGCTTTTAGTTGACCCACATCGGGTCTCTTGTAGACAATCCACAGAGGGTTCCTTGTAGTTGATCCACATGGGGTCACTTGTCACCGATAGAATTTTCGAATGTAGCATGCTTGATTCCAGAAGAATCCACTCGTTGTGCAATTCATCTTATTTAAACCTCCATTAAATCCTCCTTAAATCATTCCAAACGAACCGCCTCATCGCGAGGGTTCCAGTTCCATAGACAGTTCATTTATCGGATACTCGGTCAGAATGATATTTGTGTTTTTGTAAATAGGGGCCTGTTGTGTTTGGGCCTAGTCCAACCCGGTCAGACTGACCTGACTAACTTTCCACAAGGGTCCCGTATGCACCGAACCGGTTTAGAAAACCCAACATGGTTTAGAACACCTAACACGTTCAAGTTTTTTATTGGTCAGCCTAGTCCAACCTGGCTGCTGGGCCTAGCCCATTGGTCATTGATGGACCCGACCTAGTTTGGTGGTGGTTCTGGACCGTGGGTCACCCAACGACCCAGATTTATTTGTCCTGGCCCACACTCGCAGGTTGGTTTTCCATCGCAGCAGAGGCCACCATGTTGCCCGACATTATTCCATCAACCTGGCTAGTGACATCAGGCTAGCTTACTCCAGCACAAGCTTCTTCATGGCCCCGTTCATGCAACCCAGCCCGACCCCCAATGTCATCTGATCTTCTCTAGACCGAATTCCAATAGGAAATCTGGTTTGTGCACCTTGTATCCAGCTAATACTGTCACCCCTTTTTTACCACCTCAACAAGACACTGAGCTGAGTACGAGTGGCTCCTTCTACACATCCACAGCCTAAACTAGCCACAACATCCTCCTTTCCATGTCATCCTGGTGCATTGCCTCCCACCCATGGCCACTTTCGTGGTTCACCACTACCAGAAACGGTGCACCGTTAGGGTTTCCCGTGGACCACCAGGTCCACAACGGTGGTCCGTTCTTCAGACTATCTACACAATCGGCCACCATGGTGTGTCGTATTCCTTGGTACATCCTAAAAAATACTCCACCATCAACTCAGAGGTTGAACATGAAGAACACACCAGAAAACCCATGATGGAGGCGCCTGAGCCTTGTTCGTGTGAGCCCACACCCTCGGCATTAGAGATTTTAAAACATGGGAAGAATATTAAGGTACTATAAAAAATTAATCCTAATGAAAAATCCCCAAGAACAAACACCCTATGGAATGAACCATAAATCTACGGATAAAGATGTTTGTGGGTTGATCCACATTCTTCTTTTTAAAAAGAAGATCGAGGAATTCAAATTAAAAATGTTACCCCTACCTGGGAAAGATGTTTGTTAGGGAAGAGAAATGTATTTTGCCTTCACTCTCCATTCATGATTTTCTGACCATGTTGTTATCAAACCATAAAATTTTTGAAGGAAAATGAGTTCATCATTCATCATTGGATAGGATTCCCCACCGTAGATCCATCATAGAAATTTGCAGATCTCCAACTATTTCTCCATCCGATTATGACATTAAAAGAGAAACACACGATAATGATTCTATTACCCTTCATCGTCGCGATGTTAAACATAAATAAAGAAGATTAATTGATTGTATTTGTTTAATGAGTTTCATTGTCGCCTCATCGCCGCATCGCAGTGCTGATGTGACACCTTTCTGTGTGAGTAATAATAAATAAAATAACATTCTAATTTATTTCATTTTCCATCTGAAATGTCCAAAAACAATCATTTATAGTCAACCCTCACTGGTCAATGTTAGGTCCTTTCTCGAAAAATCCCAATGTTTTGAGATCAATGGTGACCTCATACTTTGATCCATGCACCCGTTTAAAAGTTATAAAATCCCACACACGCGTTAATTTTAAAAAACACCAAAAAGATAAAAATTCTATTCCGGGATCACCGGGCCTCAGAATCAGGTGTCGTCAATGTTTCTGGTCTCGAAATAATTCCATATAATTAACATTTTTGAATATAATTTCCAAGAAATTACAAGAGTATTTTAAAATTTCAATATCATCGAAGGCATTAATATTGAGATATGAATCACTATGAAAATTGGAGAAGATCAGATAGTTCCCATCAATAAAGATTCAGGAAAGGGTGAGTGTTTTGAGATACTGATTGATATATTTTAATAATAATCATTTTAAAAAGGAAAAATATATAACCATCATATTTCACCTCAGGTTAATAAGGAGAAACCTCCAGACTTTTAGGTCATGTGAATCCTAATTTTTCTCATGTGATCTTTCTTACATGAAGAATCAAACATATTGCATATACACATAACTATTATAAGAATGTAGTAAACATGAATGAGGGAGATCATGTGAATTACACTATCTCGTGTGATCATTCTTTCTCCACAGTGATAACATACCACGTACCATTTAGTTTTGAAAGTTTTTGAGATTATAGCACTATTTTTATTACAATGTTGAATAAAAAAATATTCTTCATGAAAAAATTTGAGTTTTCCAAATAATATAAAAATGATGATAATATAAGAGAATAACTTTTTTCATGGACCATTGCACAAATATTTAATGAAAGTAACTACAGGTGAATATTTAATACATACATGAATTGAAATAGTTAAGGAATTTTCAGGAAGAGATGAGTTTAGTAAAAGGCCGTATTTAGATGGGAGTTAGTACAAAAATTATAAACAATGCATCAAATAATAAATTCCCATGTTTTAGCGTATATATGTTTGAGAAACCCATTAAATGAAAGAAATAAGAGGAAATGAAAAGTGGAGGGACTACTCTTACATCAAATAATATAATTATATAGAGAGTATGTTGATTATGATTATCTATTGTTGAGGCCCTTACAGAATTGCTCAAAAGATATTCAGTTCATCTTGAAGGCTCAAAATAATATATCATCATAAAAAATTTTATAGTATCCAACATTTTGGTGTGATATTTCTTATTTTATTTGAAACTATTCTTTATCGGGATATGTGAAGTTATTCTTTTGATGGGAATTTTGAAGGCATAGTGTGGCTTTATGCTATTGAACATGGTATGGTCTAACTACATGTGATTATAGTAGGTAAAAATTTATTGGTAATATAATCAATGATAATAAGGAGTTATCTCACATTAAGACTAATTTTTTTTAAAATATTGTGTCCCTATGCTATTGAATTTTACTGAATTCCGAAAAAGATGAGTAATTATAAGACTAGACCAGATCCAAACTAAACAATAAAGAATAATTTTAATTGAAAATTAAATTTAATACAAACCAATGATCCCCCACCCATTCCCATTAGTGAAAAAACTCCATTGGATATTTGGATATAATTGATTTCATGTTGGTGGAAGAAAATTTAATCTTCAAAGAACATGGTTTATACAATTACCACATCCTTAGGTATCCTATTTTAGATTACACCATACACCTTATTTGGTTTTCATTTTAGTGGGAATAAAACCAAAACTGTGTGGGATGATGTTTTTTTAAGATATTTGGGTAGATCATAATAAAGCTAATTTACACAATCTTTCTAGATAAAGGAAGAGATGAGGGGTTCTTTTATAAGTGAGGGAAGTTCCACCCTTGTAAGTAAAAAAACTATATAATAATAAAAATTCATTTTCAGGAGAAAGTGGCACAAAATAAGCCCAATATTGGATAAAAATATTTTTATTACTAAATTAACATATATATGAAAATAATTATAATGTTTCAATTATATTTTAATATTTATCCTTTAGCTTAACCCCTTTTAATCTTTTTAACTTTTATAATGACGAATTCTACTTTACAATGGTAACTTATTTTTATGACCAAAAATGAAATTGAGCATATAAATTTTTTTTTGACATGTTGACATCAAATATAGAATATATTTTAAAATATTTAGATTATATATCTATTAATATTTACATTTAATTCATGTACATAAGATACAATAAAAAATAATTTTGGAAAAAATTGGTTTAAATTATAAAAATTAATTTACATAAACATCATGTAGATAATCGACTATCATAGAATTAATTATTTTATGAATTAAAAAATTTCCCTTTAAAATATATGAAAACAAAAATTGGCCATTTTGAATTCCTAATTAACATAAATGGACCCAAATAGTATTTTATTTGAATAAAATATCACTTAGGTTCCAAAAAGTCATGTGTGGGTTTACAAATTCAACATAATTGTTTTAAATTATTTTTTTTTCTTCAAATAAATCTATAATCTAGTAAACAAGTTAAAATATTTTTTATTTATGTGTATATCATAATTACATCATAAATGTTTCAGTATTTGTAAAATTTCAATTTTCACTATTCAACAAAAAATAAATAATTTCAAAAAAATACCAAAAATTCACCTTAAACTAATTTTTGCATGATGAATTAAAAAATTACATTCATTATTTAAAATTAAAATACCATAATCTATGATATAATACATATATAATATAAAATAAATTTTTTTAAACTATACATCATTGATTATCTAAGAATCATTATAGTAATACTTCCTATAATTTATTTATTTATTTTACTAATTATGTTTCATTTAGTTAGCTATTAATATATTTCATTTTGTATTATGAAAAATTATTATTCTCTTTAGTTTGTTGTTGTGTACATCAAAAAATATAGAACATATCAATTTTATTGTAGAGAAATACATTGTAAAATATCAAGGTCTTGTACTTGGATCATGAATGATCAAGGAACATATTAGATTAATATTGAGATTTATAAATGATAAGCATAGTGAGTTATCTATTATTGTGCGAGTTTAAAAACTAAATGGTATGTACAGACACATTGAATCTATATTGAACAAGGAGTGTGGTTAGTTAATTTGGTACATCTGAACATTTTCATTGTATACTCCTTTAAAAGAGACTAATGTGTACCAACCAAGTAAAAAGAACTTATTTATCTCATTAATTTTTTATCTCTTAAATATTTTTATGGTGAGGGTATATGAGATTTTCAAAAACTATGACACAAGATCATAGGGAAGGGTTTTTGAAATTAACATACCATTAATCAACACTACCCCTCACAGGTTAACTTTCTTATGTAAGAATAGGTAGCGATGAATATTTAAGGTTTGTGATGAAATGTGAAGACTAGGATTAATTTTAACAGATATATAGTTACTAAAATATTCTCATAAGGCACAAAAAAGTTTTTAATTTCATATAATATATATATATATACTACATTGAATGTTATACACTATATCATTAGCATACGAGTAGTGAATGTTTCATTATAACCCCCATTAAAAAAATATTAATTACTAATCTTGTGTGTGAACTATTATTTGTTTATAACATACATACATAATCATCTAGGTTATGGTAATTTCGAGTGGTTAGGAATGTTTTTGATCATGAAGTAGGGTTTTGTTAATAAATATTGAATTTTCCCCCCTTTATTAAAACCATAAAATATATTATAGATTTGTGAAATATTGGGTATGTCTATGGAAATACCAAGATATGGTCTAGGTGATATTCATACCTATTTAATTAAATGTCATCTGATATAATCATCTGATTTGATGAATGACATGTTATTTTTTCATCAATTTTATTTAGTATTTAAAATAATAATATATAATACATGAGTATGAATTATTTGATTAACATATTGTGTCTTAGGGTCACTCAATGTGTTTAACAAATAGGTTATATGATTATTCAAGATTTTTATGATATATCTAGTGAAAAAGTGGTTGTAGATACATGTTTTTTAAAGAGAATATACAAAATATATTTTTTTATTTATAAGTTTTATTTATTTTCTAAGGTCTCCTCCATACATACAATTTTGGATTAGAAAAATCATAATTGGTTCCACCAAATTAAAGGCCTATGGTGTCCTCTAAATAGGATGAGTGATTTAGGATAGGTTTTGTTTCAAAAAAAATTTGGATAAATTTTTTGATATGTATTGAAAGAGGAAATAGTATATCAGGATTTAGTTTAGATGTGTGATGACAATAATTATCCATTAATACAAATCCACAATATTATTGCTTTCACCATATCATAATTTGTTCTGAAAAAAATTGCATCATAATGAGTATTATTATTTCATGTTATATGTGTATTGGTTCATGTTTTATAATATAATGAATGACTTTAATATTATTTTTAACCATTATCATATATTTCAAATGAAATAATTCTGTGATATTTAAAGTAGTTATTTGATTGATTACAATATGTTTTGGCATTATAAATCCATGGGAAATGTTTTTGGTTATGGTTTAATACTTATTAACTATTTTGGAATTTAAGTAGCATCCTTGTTGGTCAATATAAATATATTATACCCTTATCAAACGGTGGGTCATTGTGTTGATTTGATCACTTCAAAAAACTCATTGATTTATTGATCTCATTTGTCACTTTTCATTAAATCAAACGTTCTAGTATTCCATGAGTGAAAGAGTAATCCTACCAAGGAGTATTATGCATAATTAAATTGACAAATTGAGACCATGAGAGGAAGGATTATATTATGTGTTCTATGGGATATCCTTAAAACCCAAAATTTTAAATAAAAATTTGTTTGGTAGCATATAGAAATTAAACACTAAGTCTAAAAGAACTATGAAATATTATAATTTAAGGTTGAAATTTATAACATTGTTTTTAAAATGGATGTTATGTGTAAATATCCAAACCTGAGATTCCAGGATCAGCTCACATAAATGTTGTGTATATTTTTTTATTAATGAAACAGGCCAAATACGCATCATTTATTACATACCTGGAACGTTTACCGTTCATGTTTTTTTTAGAATTAGATACTTTTCATACAAATTAAAAACTATAAAAAATTAAATGAAATTAATATATGTCTTTGAGAATGATGCATCATCAATAAAATACACATCACTAAGTAAATTCAATAGAACTGTGAAAAATAAATAAATAACAAGGTGTGCATTTATTTTCCCTAGTAAGGGGTTTTAAAAATTGGGATAAAAACTTTTAAAATATTAATTTGAAAATAATTTCAAAAATATATTTAGAAATACCATTTGATTTAATTATTGAAATTAATTATTCCTTAAAAATAATATAACACTTTTGAAATTACTTACATTTAAAAATTTCTTTAGTCATATTCCAATGATTTTTCTATAAACAATATGAATTCTCATGAAAAAAATTGAGGCCACTTGAAATATTGAAGGTTGTCTTGGGAATACCTACATATTGAGAGATGGGTTCAATCCCAAATTTCCTACCATATTTTTAATGTTCAAGTGCCAAATTAATTAAAAAAAATTAACATTTCATTACTTATATAAATATATAAATGTTTTTCACTCGTGTTTTTTATTTAAAAAATATAATCAAACATTCTGTAAACATGAAACTATATTTATATATAAATTTATAAATATAAGACTTCATGTAAAATCACTTTTTAGACATGAAAAATCCAAATATGTTGATACTTAAACTTTTCATATTTACAGAGAGTGTTAATTAACATCCATTTACTTAAAATTGCATTTATAATGTCATAAAAATCGATTTTTAATGGTAGTTCTGATAACTAAAAAGTATTATTCAATTAACATTTTTACAAGTATATAAATATATAGTAATATACATTATTTTATTATATATCTTATAAAATCAATGATGTATATCCATAATCCTGATTTATGAATGACATGCATATGACATGATTCCATTTCATAAATGTTTTGAATTTCTAACCTTTATTTTCCTAATACATGTTATCACCCCCATAAATAAAAAAAATTATTTAATAATAGTTATAAGATTTGAGGATAATATTTATATACATAGGATCGAAATAACTTCAAACATGGAAATTATCTATTCGTGTATAATCTTGAAATTTAAATGATAGTGTATATATTTATTTATATCCGAATATAAATATTCATAAACATGAAATTAGGTGTCAAGTTATCTTGAACATTGAAAATACATAAATTTATTAAACCCATAAAAATAATTCTTTTATGAAATTTAAGTAAAGAATATTAGAGTATGAAAAATAATACATGATTATACATATGTTGACAATAAACATAAAAAATGTGATCTATATATAAATCATAATTTTAAAATATAACTTAGAGATCACATCTATATAAAACCTCAAAATTGATATACTTATATATATTTGATTTCAGAAATAAATTATCCTTACAAATAAACCGATCAAAAAATAGATCATGTAAAAAAATAATTAATATCTTAATGAGAAAAATCAAAACATAATAAAATATATTGACTTATTAAAGAACCATGAATTAATAAAATTCCTCACAAGATAAAAATTCATATGAAAAATTGTTTTCATAAAAATTGAAATGAAATTATCTCTAGAAAAAAAATATAAACAAAATTGTTTCTATTGAATAGAAAATGAAAAAAATGTGATTGAAAATAAATATAATCCATTACAGATTTCCAGATTGGCTGCATACTCTTATCCTACTTCCAGCACATTCTCAACCTCCCTTCATACTGACATATGGTTTTTTAAATTTCATTTTCACAATGGTTTATGTATTATATATCCATATAAACTAAAATGATGAGATATATATTTATATGTATAAAATTGTTTGAAAATGCACCAAAGGAGATCCTTGGGGATTTTAAAATAGTGACACAAAGAAACATGCATAACATTCCGAGTAAACATGTGTTTGAGAGAGCCTAGAAAATTTAATTTATATAATCATTAAATCGGTTAAATATATTAACACATATTCACTCACGTAATGAAAACAATTCAAAATGTTGAAAAATTCAATAAAAATGAGACTAACTAGGAGAACTGAACCAACTACCGACCAAAATGAAAAATGGGTTGTTCATAATCCAAAAAAAAGTCCAAAGATTGATTGTACCATAATTAAATGGTGATATTGATTGATAAAGAAACAAAAAATGAAACCAAATACCTCAAATTTAAACAAAAATAAAATCAAGACCATTAAAAGAGAAACACATTCCTGCCTCATATAGATCTGAGATCTAAACCATTAGGTTTGGATTCTGACCATCACATGGAACTATGGTTTCACCCCCACACCTGTCAGCCATTGGAAGCCCCCCCCCCCACAATCGTCACTCACACGGACTCCTTGCTAGAAGCAGAGACTCATCCAGTATTTGTGTGGACCCTCACCATTGCTCAGTTCCCTCCCTGTTTTTTCAATGTCCAGACTCAGCCTCCTTCAGAACCTGTGACTTCACTCAGGGAAGAAACACAACCAAACACACATTCCCTTAGCTCGACTCCCCATACCATAAAAATGAGACCTAAACCCCCTTTTCACCCTTCCCCCAAATTCTTTTTTTTCTTTTTTTACCATATTTTAATTTCCTCTTTGTATAACTGATTTTAATAATAAAATTATCCTTTTTTAATAGTTTTATAAAATAATCTATATTATTTTATAAAAATATTATAATCACAACTAATTTGGGAAAAATAGTTTTTGTACATATATATATACAATATTTTGAAAATAAGAAATTTAAAATAAAATTTATTTTGTTTCTATATTAATATAGTTATAAATTTAAAATATTAAATTAAATACACTTTTGATAAAAATATATTATATTTTACCAAAATATTGTTAATTTAAAATATTTTTTTAATCTAAGAAAATCAATATATTTTTTTATAATGGTAGTTTGAAATAAAATTAAAACGTATAATTTTTTTATAAAATAATAATTGATAAAATATATGTTTATTATAATAATATGATGTAATATCGTTATATAATTTTAAATATTTTATTTTGATTACATAAAACAAATAGTTTCTATTTTTCCCAGAAAAGTGTAGCTAGAGGCAGAGCCCCAGACGATTTATTAAAATAAAAGAAAAGATCAGGAAACAAGCATCAAAGACCCAACACAGCAATTACATATCCTCAAAGTCACACCCATCACCAATTCTATGATTAAAGGACACTTCCGCAGTCACCATTTCCCACTCTGAACATTCATAATTCTTCAGAACATTAGCGTACTTCCTTCTCAGATTCAACCGCTCCAGTGAGAGAATCTCTGTAGAAGATTGGATATTCCTGACAGTAGATATGGTAAACATTGGCTTTGGAAAATTGTAATAGTCCTTTATCATCTTTCCTCGTGGAGAAGAAATCATATTTTCCTGGGCCACCGACAGCGTCTTGTTCCCCCCTTGGAAAATATCAGTGTATGATGGCCTAACTATTCCCCCATCATTCTCTATATCACTCTCAGCAGGATCCCCCCATTTTCCATGGATCTGCATCTCTTGGTACTTCACTAATAGGTCTCGCTAAAACTGATTATTCGTATCAATAATAGCCAAACGGTGGGGGTTCCACACCACTTCCTGATCAGCATCTATCCCATCATTACACATGGCATCATCCTCCATTGACTCATTCTGCATGTTTTCACTACCACGTAATGGAGTCGTCTCATCCATGGTCTCATTTCCTTAACCTTGAAATCGATTGCTCATGGGTATTGTAATCATCACACCGCTATCAGCATTTCCATGACCATTTCAGCTTCCAGCAAAGCCTCTGGAGCTCCCACAATTCTATTATCATTGCATCCAGTAGAAACCATCACCTCCACTGCAGGAGACCGCCGGTGGTCCAACCCCTACTTTCCCTTACTCACAACACAACATCTTTTCCCCCACCACTGAACAGCAGCATCAGTCTGACTTATGCCTCCAGAAATGAGCTCCTGTATAGTAGAGGCCTCTGGCTCCTGCTGAAGGTCTGCAATCTTATGTTCATCTAATGGACTTAACTCACCACCACCACCAGCACTCTTGGGATCAATTTCCTTCGAATCATTCCCCTAAATATCATGCCTAAGCCGATTGAACACAACACACACTAATGGATTTGAAGGAACTCCTATGGATATGTCCACAGTCATTGTGTCCCGAGGTCCCAAACTGTTTCTCTCAATCACATTGGGCCTCCTGTGCTATGTCCTCATGCTCGCACCTGATGACATGCTTCTCTTGATTCTAGTATGACATCTCAAACATGAGTGCCCCAATCTCTTACAGTTTGAGAAATTTTCAATCCAGGATTTGTAAGTAACAACTTGCTTCCATCTGAATTCCTCCCCTACAGAGTTCCAAACTCATTCAACCAGAGGTCTAGAAATGTCTACCTCAACATAGCACCGAGGATTAATCGGGTGGATCAAAGTAGACGTACGCACATCAGAACATAATAAACGACCTTCCATGATCCCAATAATATGAAAAATCGTTTTATTTTTAAAGGGTAAGGGAAGGTGGGGAAACTAACCCAAATCTAAATGGTAGTAGGATCTCGGTTCGTACAGAAGTCAATCGTCCATCGAAAGAGAAAAAAATTTGCAACAGTTGCATCATCGGGGAGCGCAGGACCATGCATTAACCAGATCTTCATCAGAAGCAAATCGGATCATGAGATGATGATTTTCAAGAATACCAACAACTGCGTGATCTCGCAAGTACCATTTACCAAAGAAAACCCGATCAAAATCATCTACGGACGAACTTTGAGAGTTGAAACGATCCAGCGGGGTCAGATCAAGGTGCCTCATCGCTTCAGAGAATGCTGACTCCGAGATTGGAAGATAAGGATATCCAAGATGTAGATCAGACACCTTCAGATTTAATGCAATCTTTGGAAGCTCTGGAAGATAATTATTGTTATTAAAAGGCACAAAGGGAGTCTGGAGCTTCGGAGGCGGTAAAACTAATTCATCCCCCCCTCCCACCGTTAGGAATGGGGGAAAAGCTGCATTCAGCATGCGCTTGGGTTCCACCATTGCAAGCTCTGAGAAGGTACCTTGTCGCTCCCTTTATAGTCAAACGTGTTCAACTAGTTTATATTTTTATTTTAAAATAAAATCATCTAAAAATATTAATAATCTGCTTTAATTATAAACTAATCCATTTAATAAATTATTTATATTACAAAAAATGTTTCAAATTTCTAGGAATTTAATTTATTCCCCCATTAAAAATAATTTTGACCTTACAATTCATTCATTGGACTCTAGAAAATTCAGAATTTATATCTTCAAAATTAATAAAACTATGAGGGATCAACTAATATACTCTACAGATTATAGAATAGCATATAATCTCTTAATTTTTCTTGACCATTTCTGGGAATCCAACTGTAAATCCTTAAACCTACACTTCTAGGATCAACCCATATAAATGATGTGTATATTTTTTTATAAAAGAAACTAACCAAATACACAACATTTATTACATGTCATGAACATTTTCTGAACTAGGTTTTTTAGAATTAAAAAGAAGACATAAGACAAACTAAATTGTAAAAAATAAAATGAAATATATACATGTCCTTCAGCATAATTCTTCCGAAATTAAATACACATTACTACGTAAATTCACTAAACCTATGAAAAATAAATTTAAAACATAGGTCTAATAATTATTTTTCCAATTAATGGGATTTAAAATCATTTTTAAAAACATTTAAATTATTATTTTGAAAATAATCTCGAAAATACATTTATAAGTATCTTTTGAAAACATTATAGAAATTACTTATGCCATAAAAATACTATAACACTATTAAAAATAATTATGTTTAAAATTTTCTATAAACATATGCCACTTATTTTCCTAAAAACAATATGCCTGATTCTAAAAACAAAACACTAAGGCCACATGAAATAATTAAGGCAATCATGGGCCTTCCCACACACCAATGGATGGGTTCACTCACCAATTACCTATTATATTTAAACTATTTAAGTAAATATTTTAATAAAAACCTTTTCATCTTCACGTACTTATATGTATACATTTTTCACTAGATTATTTCTTTAAAAAAGCATAAAAAGCATTAAATGCACATTTAGTTATATTTATATATTAATGCGTAAATAAAAACCTTCATGGAAAATCACTTGTTATACTTGGAACAACCAAATATCTTGATAGTTATACATATCATATTTATATGGAAGGTTAATTACCAACAATGTACTTATAATTTAATTCATAATCTCATAAAAATATATTTCTAAAGGTAGTTTTGATAAATTAAAAATATTATTCAATGTACCTATTTAAATGAATATATTTATATATTTATATGTACTAATCTTTGAAATGTTACGGAAAATAAATGGTGTATGGCCATAATCATGATTTATGAATCACATTCATATGAAATTATTCCATTTCATAAATTTGTTTAATACAAAACCTTTATTTTCATAATACATGTTATTACCCTCATAAATAATCGAAATAAATTATTTAATAATAGTTATAATATTTGAAAATAATAAATACATACATACGCGTGAAATAACATGAAAATTGGAAATAATCTATTCATTTATAATATTGGATTTTAGTAAATAGTTTAAATATATATAATTATATATGTATATATACATCCAAATATACATAATCGTAATATTGAAATTAAGTGTCAAGTGGTCATGAACATTGAAAATACATAAATATCTTACAACCATAAAAACAATGTTTTCATGAATTTTAAGTAATGAATAATGGAGTATGAAAAATAATACATTATAATATATTTTTTGAGCCTGAGCATAAATATTAAATCTATATATATAACATAATTTTAAAATATATCTTTTAGATCACATCAGTATAGAACATGGAATTTGATATGCTTATAAATATTTGGTTTCAAAAATAATTTATCCTTGAAAATACACATCAATATAAAAATAGATCCTTTTAAAATAAATAATTAATCTCTTACTACATAACATCAAAATATATTAAAATAAATGGACTCATTACATAACCATGAATAAAAATAAGTCCTTATAATATTACAATTAAAATCAGAAATTTTTTTCAAAAGAAAAATTATTTGAATGGAAATTTTCTACATACAAAATAAATATAAAGAAAAATGTTTTTATTGAATTAACAAGACCTAGATAATATTATTGAAAATAAATATAATTCCCTAAATATTTGATGAAAATTTGCAGACTCTTATCCTACTTCAAAAATATTCTCACCCACCCTCTGAACTAACATAAGTTCTTTGCAATTTCATTTTCTTAATGGTTTATATATTTTATAGCCATTTCGTCCACTGTGGAGTGATAAATATTTTTATATTGAAACCTTTCTGAAATGTGGGAGAATGGAGATTCTTAGGGATCTTAAAACAATGAAACAAACAATATTTTAGAGCATTCCAAGTAAACAGGTGGTTGAGACAACATAGAAAGTATAATTTATATAATCATTCATTCACTTAAACAGATTCACACAGATTAAGCCGAAGAATGAATAGAGCTCAAAACGTTGACATATTCGGTAAAAAATGAATTTAACAGGAAAATTCAAACCAACTGGGGATCAAAATAAAAAAGGTGGTATTAATAATCCAAAATGAAGTAATTATATTGAATGAACCATAATTAATTTGGGGACATAGATCTAATAATTAATAAAAAAATAAAAAGACAAACATCCATGTTATATAGGAAGACAATCGAGACCTAAAAAATAAGAAAACATGCCCAACTCACATAGATTTGTGATCTAAACCATTATTTATGGATTCTGACCTTCTCTAGGCACTGTTGGTTGAACCCCCACACCGCCCGGTGTGCAGAACCCCCTCGATAAAATTCATATGGCCTCATTCCTAGCATCTAAGGATCATCTAGTATTTGGGAAGAACCTAACTAATGGTAGGTTCCCTATCCCTCGTATCGATGTCCAGAATCATCCTCCTTTGGAACCGACAGCTTCTACCAGTGAAGCAGCATGGCCCGACACCCTTTCCCTATACTCGAATCTCACTTACCCTAAAATGACAGTTGCACCCCATAATCACATAATTCATAATTCTCGTTTCTTACCACATATTCTTTTACTATTTTTTAAATTATTTTAATAATAAAATTATCAAAATTTCATAGTATTACAAAACAAATTTTTTAAATTTTATAAAAAAAATTAATCATAATTAATTCAAAACAAATATTATATATATATATATTTATATATATCATATTTTGAAAATAATTTTTTTTAAAATAATTATATTCATATATTAATATAATTATTAATTTAATATATTCTTTTAAATAACCTTCTATTAAAAATAAATTCTATTTTAAAAAAATATTATTATTTTAAAATATCTTGACAAACAAAGAAAAAAAATTTGTTTTCATAATATAAATTTAAAATACAATTGAAAACAATGAATTGTCCGTAAAATCATAATTTATGAAATTTTAATTTTTTTTATAACAATTCAAATTGATATTATTATGTAATTTTAATTATTTTATTTTGATTACATAAAACAACTATTTTGGATTATTATTTTCAAATAAATCATCTCAAAAATATTGTTAGTTTTTATTAATTATAAATTAATCTATTTAATGAAATAGTTATAAAACAAAAATAAGTTTAGAATTTCTGGGTTTCTAAATTATGGAGAGGATTAAATTATTTATTAAATATATTTTTAATTCCTTCCCAATAAAAATATATTGAAAAATTCTTACTAATAATTAATCATTTTTTATTAATGTCATTTTATTCCAAAAAAATGTGTTTTCGTCAAAAAAATGGTTTTATTTAATTTCATCAAAAAATATTATAATTAGTTTCTAGAAAAAAAAAATTGATAAATAGGACATCATCATTTCAATCATCATATAAAAATTATCTAAGGGTGATATTTGTGTATTTTTCAGGAAATATTGGTTTCCATTGAATAGAGAAAAAATGGATTTTTGTAAAACTGTCATTTGATTTTATTAAATCAACTAAATTAAAGTCCCAATACATTTTTTCATTTATTTTCAATGTGAAATATGATTAATTTTATTTAGAATAATCTAATTAATTTAAATAGAGTCACAAATTTTCATGATTTTGGTACAACTGTATTTTTATTCTAAAAACGAATATATTTTTTTTGAAAACTATTTTTATTTGAATAATTTTCTTTCTATTTTAATTATTTAAAATAACCCTTAATGATTTAAATTAAATTTATAGGTTATAATACTAGTGTTATAGAGAATGTAAAATATTCTTTTCCATCAGAAATGAATCTTACTAAAAATCCACTTTTATCCTACTTTTCTGAGTTTAAATGTAAATTATATTATACCACTAATTGAAATTGAATTATAACAAATTGATTCCATATTTAAAAATCATGACTTCAAAATTTTGTAATATTTCTTTTTTATTTTTTAAATATGTTCCTTTTTTCAGTATGACCATTTCAAGAGATCCCATTTTTTGGATCGGTTTGGTCATTCATGGGGAATTTGAATTTTACCATTTGGTGGATTGTACAATATCTAAACCAATATTTGGAATATTAATACAAGATTCAAAACACTTAAATTATATGTTTTATGATATGGTTAAAGTCCCATAAGGTTTCTTCATATTTCAAAAGAGTTTTAGAGCCATTGGGCTGCAAAAAATCCATTTTAGGAGAAAAAAGAATGTGATGCATGGTAAATATTAATCATGAAGACCATGTCAGGAAATATTGTGGATTATTTCGCTATTGGGGAATATTTTTTTAAATCATTTGATCCATAGGTAAAACCTTGTATCCTGGTCCGGTGTTGTAAAGGGCCTCACACTATTTGATAAAATCATGTGAGAGGAGGCACCCAATCATCTGAGGTGGACTGTTGAAAATTTTATAGGGATCCCATGAGATAGACATAGTTTAACTAACCATGAACTGAGCACATTCTCTTAGTTTTAATTAACTGGTGGAACTGGACAATTGGCACAATTTAGTCAATAAGTGACTCTAAACTACACTACTCATCAATGGGATGGAAATTATTGTTTATCCTATTCTTTCTTTTATGATTTCTCATATTCATTTCTTCCTACATGAAAAACTAGTTCCACTTACATTTGGAGCTCCTACTCTCCAATATTATCTTTGGTGATAACTTTATAAATTAGAGTCGAATTCAAGAACGGTTTTTCAAATTGGATCTGAACCAATAATCTCTTCAATCCTATTTTTTATTTCTCTCATTTAACTACAAATATGGAATGTTAAATCCATTTGATCTTGTTTTCACTATTCTTCATGGAATTTTTTCTTTTCATTAATGTATATTGAACAAAATTGAATCAAGGCATGGTACTGGATCAGTGAAGTATTCTAAAAATGTGGTATGTGGTTTATGGATTTCACATAAATTATTGATTTCTATTAAAAAAATGTGATGAATATCAGAATCCCCATTAATTGCCTATAAAAATTTAAAATTAATAATGTTGATATTAATTTCATAGATTAGATAACACTTTTTCAATTAATTTAACCATTGCAGTTTGTTCAACTCAACCTGAACTACCCACCATGGAGTGTTTCCTTTATTAAAGTGACCTAGGACTCATCTTGTAGATTAAAACACCTTTTTTGGGTGATGGTTTAAGTGATTATTATTATTAGTCCTTGAAAAAACGTCATCACCATTTGAGTTGTGATTATTAATCTACCATGCAGTGGATGAATACATTAAATTAGGTGATTTAGGAATGATAACCATCATGTCCCATTTAATCATAAAACAACTTTTGAGGTATACTATCTTCTTTAAAAACGATTCATCTAAATTAAAATATTGGAATGATTAGTTGAATATACCTTCTTAATGGCCTTCTATATTTTATTATAAATGAATGAACCTAAACAAAATGATTGAATTGACTTACATAATTCTTATGGACATGGATAGTTTGATTTTAATTTGTTTTAATTATGTAGGGAGTTTTTTTATTACATGGCCCTCTTAGTTGTTATTAAATTTAATTGAATAAAAAATGATCATAGAGAATTAGTTTGATGTGGATTCATTCATGTCCTTTGATATACCATTACATGTATGGTGTCAAATGCTTATGAAAACTTTGCATTGACCTTGTTATAAGTCTTTATTATACTTGTTCATGTACTCCCTTATATATTGGGATACACGGGATTTCCATCCCTTGGGAATGTAGCCTATTGAATATTGTAATACATGGGCATGGTGTCTCTTATGCATTTTGATACTTGGGAACAGAGTACCTCAGGCATTGATTCTGTTATATTTTTTGAAACTTTAGCTTGGTGTATGTAACAACCAGACTCAGGTGTCGTACACCAATACCCCAATCTAGTCAGTAACATGACCTCAAGTGAACCTCCTCATACCCCATAGTATGAAGAACAGTAGAGAGAGTCTAATATATCATCATGGAGAGACTATTCCCTCTTTATTAAAGTGGAACAAAAATGAAAATAACTAAGAAATAACCAATAGATAAAAACCGACAACTAGAATAATATAATAACTAGAAAAAACCTGTATAATATGATGAACCAAAACTGAAAGCAATATTCATAAAAAATAGTAAATATATAATTCCAAATAAGTTCCATGTGTCTGAATATAAACCTAAAAATGAATCTCAAAACACTCCATGAATTTCCTGACACCAATTATTGTTCCCTCATCTATTATCCATCCTGACTCATCCATCTAACATAGGTCTCTTACCCATATCTTGTCCAACAAACACGATTTCTATTCAAGTAGCTATAAGGTATCCCTAGTAGGGTGCGAGTACAACTCTATAGGCCAGAACTAATGGTTTCTGAAAAATTCAGGTCAATAACATTGTATAGAGTTATATAATGAATAAATTACAATGCATAAAGTAAAAAATTATCACATTTTATTATTCTTTAATTAACCATATAAATAATTGGGTTCATGATTAAACCCATACTATCAATACATACTTCATCTCTTGCCATATGTTGATCTATCCTTATGGGATATCACATATTAGAAAACCTGGATTATCATTCATCATTTTATTTCATTTCATTTCACAGCCAATTGGATCCACAGTCCAATGATAATATCATGGGTGTAAAATGTTACTTTTAACCCCCCATAGTTATTTGGAGCCTCTATCATGTCCCACACCTCAATGTCACATGGGTATTTGGAACCTAATTCCCTATCCCAAACATTTTATAACATATAGGTATTTGGACCATCAGTTCTTTTCCCTCACCCATTTTCACATTTGGGTATTTTGTGCCTTAGTCTATGTTCCATACTCATTCTCGAATGTTGTTCTAGATCGCCATGTCTACCACCCCATGTGTATTTTAAGCGTTAGTATATGTCCTAAAACCCATTTTTTAATCAATCACCTATATCCCATTTAATAAGTTAAATCATCAATAAATCACTATTAAACATTTCACATCATGTTATACCATTCCAATTAACATAATAATCATGGTTCAATAATTTAGTCACATATAAATAATACATCCAATCGACCATTTATCAACATTTATTCACATGACCCATTAACCATTCACGGTAAAGTCAAACAACCATTTATTTTCACTATTAATCAATTCCATAACTCAATAATAAACCAATTGCACAATCCCATTTAATTAACCAAATACATGGTTCTAATATCATATCATTAACATTATTTAATAAATCTATTAATTAATTTAACAAATAATTAATCCAATTCAAAAAATTTACAATATCAAAAAATTCATCCCATTCAATCATCACATAGAAATTCTATTTAATCTAATTAAATTCCAGATGCAGTTTCCCTATCACAAAAATGGGAATTTCATAATTACATTCACATTATTAAATAAAAACTACAATAATTTATAATTTATATCACCTACCTCACTATTATTAATGGATTATCGCAAATAGAAATCCCAAAATTGAAGTAAAATTTTCATGATCACAACGAATAAAAAGATCTAGATCCAAAACCTAGATCTAAAAGCAGGAATTTTAAATCCATGAAAACATAGACCATGTTCCATTAAAAATGGAGGAAAAAATCAATACAAATGATGATAGAAATATTGAATATAGGAATGAAATTAATAGGCAATAGATATCTTTCCAGGAGAAGTGCAGATCTGTAAAATTGATAATTGATTCTCCATGAGTTATGTTCAAAAATCATTGAAATCATTTGGTAGACTCTAAAATAGTGTGAATTATAGGGTTTTAGGAATTTTAAATGTAATTTATAGAGGATTAAATCCTATCTAAATTGTTTTCTAGGTACGAGTTCTAGGTTTTCCAAACCAAGCACCCTAATAGTGTTCCTCTTCTATGGGTGTGCATAGTGACTCATAGGAGGGAGTGTTACTCATATAACTTCCTAGTTATTTATTAATCATTTGGTCACGAGTTCATGTTTTGTGGAAGGTGAATTGAAAACCCCTCTAGAAAGCAGACAGTTCATGCCAAGTGCTATTTGGGTCACCATGTGAAGGGGTCTCGAGAATCTGATATCTACCGATGGTGGTCTTGGGCATGGTCGGTCATCTAGTAGGGGATTGACCCCATATTTGATCATTACAATGTTCCCCAAGGATGGAATCCTTTATATATTTTGATACTAGGTCATGGAATCCCCTATGCATTATGATACATAAGCATGGAATTCCTCAGGAACGAAGTAGCTTATATGTTTTGATACTCGGGCGTCACATCTCTTATATATTTTCATACTCAGGAATGGAATCCCTTGTATATTTTTTGTCAATTGGTAATTTCATCCATTAGGCATGGAATCCCATACAAATTTCAATTCCCTATGCATTTCATTACTAATATTGTGAAATATGGGTGTGTAACCCTAGGAATAGTATCCCTTATCTTATATGTGATCCTATTATATGGATTCTTTGATACTAAACCTCCGTTCCAAGACTGTTCATGTATATATATGATAATTATTTTCTGACATATTCATTTATATTAATGATGGTACGTGTGCATAGATATTCTATATTAGGCTGAAGTAGGTATAGACATCTATGTTTTTTTAGGAACTTAAGCCAAACATGTTTACTTTTTTTATTTTTTTTATTTATAGAGATATTAATACACACTAATATTTTTTATATTCATGTACCAGATATCATTTGGAAGCAATGGTTCTTACCTACTGAGTATATCTCACACACTGTTTGATCCTCCATTACATTGTGGTACCCAAATAAAACTCAAGATGACATGTTTAGGTTTATAGACTATGATTTCTTACTATTATCCTTATGAGTTTGGATGGAGTATGAAAGAAAACAACAATACTAGTGCTCATAATTCTATTTATGATATTTTGTGGGGCATTTATTAATTTATTTACCAGTTTTGTGTATGTATTATATCACACATGGTTTTTCATGTCTTGGTTTCGATCCAGTTCATTGGAAATACTGATCCATTTCTTGGGTTTTGGGGTTACATGAATGTTTAGTTTGTGATGTTCCATATATGTCTAATCATCCTACCATGGGTACCCCATAGCATGTTTGGGGTTTTTGTAGAAAAGTGTTGTTACATCAAGATTTGGGGCCAAACCATGGGCTCTTTTCCATAATTAAAAACAAAATTTGTTTCTTTTATAAATCCTTCTTTTTAAAAGAATTTGCACAAATTTCACATCCCACTTTTCCTCACCTAACCCAATAAAACTACAAGATAGATTTGGACCCCTTAATCACTCCAAATAATGGTGTATTTGGGTTATTTATTCTATTATTGGGCCAACAGGTTAGCTCATTTCCATTTTTATGTAAATATTTTTTTTCATTTATATATATTTTATATTTTAATATATTTCAGAAATCATACCTCTCAATAGATCTCATAAATCCTATAATCACCCCCATGATCTATATTCCTTCTTTGGACCTCTTCTTCATCGAGGATTAGGGAGATATTCCCCAAGGTATCTCAAATCATCCAGATTTCAAAACATAATTTGTTTCTTTAATAAATCATTTATTTTTTACTCATTTCCCCCCCAAATTTTCTCTCTATTGTTCGTACCAACATTATGATCCTATCTATTGAGCTACAATCCATTCCCTCTCCTCTATGTGAGTGGATCTATGGGAGGATTAAGAGTTATCAAGTTATCAATGTGAGTTTCATACTCCTTTGTCATGTTTCCTCCTCCTCCTATAAATTTTTATGGGCTATATTTTCTTACCTGGTCATGCAGAGCCTAGGGTTATGTTATCACATGGTTTTTTATTTGTTTTTTTCTTTTTGGGGATTGTATTCATAGTTTTAGGGTTTATAAACCCTCATACGATATTATCTGGTGTGCGTTTCCATAACGCCTTGGTATTTTGGTAGGTTCTCCCTAGAACATCCATTATAATTCAATATTAATCTGTTTATTTTTGTTTCCACCTTATATGTGTTTTGATATTGTATTTCTCCATTTGGGTTAATAATTTATTTTTCAATATGGGTAGTTTATGCCTTCTATTGTTTAAATTATGTTGTTTTGGTTTAGTTGTGCACACTAAGTGTTCGTTTAAACAATCCATTTCCTTTATTATATGACTTGTAATGTTTAGAACTTGGTTTATATATTTAAATAAATTTTTCATGTAAATTTTTTTATAACTTTTTTGGTGTTAAATATAGTTTGTTTGATTAATTATTGCATGCCTCTTTTTCAGGAAAGTGGCCAGTTGGATTTTTTGTGCTCAAGGTGATCTAAAATGATTATTTTTTCATTTGAAAAATATTTTAAGATTTTGAATCAATGTTCATGGGTACGTTATGTGGGATAAAATCTGGTTTTGGGTTTTGTAATAACATTAGTGTTGGTTTTTTGGGTGTTTTGGTATGTTGTCTCAGTAAGTGGAATGTTTGGAACCTTTATAAAAATTGATGGGTTTTGAATGTGTAACTTGAGTTTTTTAGTGGTTTAAGTAAATTTTATATCTATAATTTTTTTTATTCTTATTAATGAATAGTTTAATTGGTTCTTTTGAAAAAATATGTGTTTTGGAATAATTCATAAAGGCATATTTGACATTTTTCTTGTAAAAATATTTTTCATGTGTACTTCATGTTGTATCATTTGGATCAATTTTATGGACCATAAAATTGATATATTAAATTGTTTTTTGGATTCCAAATATGAATTGATATGGTAATGGTATTTTCATGTCCTTAAAAGATCGTTTTTAATTAATTTTATGCTAAAATCCTCATTATACTTATTGAAATTGTTTTAGAAAATTTTTAAGTGGTTTATTGATCTGTGAAAGCAATGTGAAGCAGGTTTGCTGGCTGTTTTGGTGTGTATGATTTGGGGACAATATTTTCATGTGAAAAGTGTGTTTTATAATATATGGAACCATATTGAGAAATAAAGGGGAACCTGGGTATCTTGGTGGGCAGACTTGTACTAGAATTCAAGTGATCCAGAGTGGGTTTTTCCCTATTTCATTTAGTAATTTTGATGACGAAAATAGTAAATAAAATATGAGGATATTGTTAGGGACCACTAGGTTATTGGTATTTTACCCTACTAGTGGATCATTCATGAGAATAAATATTTTTTGTAGTTACATTTAGACTGATATATGAGGTACATAGGTCATGCAAAGAACTAGTGCCTAGGGGTGTTCCCATGACTTGTGCTCATTGGCTATATTGTACTCACCATCATTATATGGTGTGTTTAGTTCATGAATTCAGAATCATATGTGTTTTATTTAATAATTTATGTTATTTAAAGCATCCCTCTTGAAAATAGATTTTATTTTGATGTTGCGTCACTTTGAAATTGGTTACTATCATTTCCTTGTTATGAAAACATGCACCCAGTTTATTTTATAACGATTATAGCATAGTACCTTGTTTGGAAAACAAAATTTTATATATTTTACTTCAAAAATGGAATACTAGTTTCTTTTATTTTTAAGGAAGTTTATTCGGGATCAAATATCAGGATAACCTACTGATTTTTAATACTCACACCAATACTCTTCTTAGGTTTTTATCCCTTGTGCAGGTTTCATCTAAATTTGGATCGCCTTGTGTGAAGTGTTTTCATTTTTTTGGATAGTGACCATTGGGGTCCCATAGAGATATTTAGTTTCTAGGTTTGTTAAGTAGTGTTTTTTGGTTCACTTTTACTTTCACTTCCATGTGAAAATAATGTTATTTTCAACTTTTATATAAATGTGTATTGGGATTTCTGTTTCTTTCCACAGGTTGTTTAATCGTTTAAATTTGGTAGAAATCGTTCCCTTTTCACTCTAGTAATTCCCTTGATTCTTGTATCTATATTCGAAGGATCGGGAATCCCAATTGGGACTTGTCGCGGGCTAGTCTGGGTGACCGGTTCAGGGTCGTCTCGGGCTAGTTCATGATAATATAGTATCATGGGAGGTCAAATCATAGTAGACCATGCCTTTTAGAGGACCCTACTTATTTGGTGGGATTTAAAGTTAGATGGAGTTATATTTTTGGGACTAGAGGTGTAAGTGCGGGAAGAGCATCATGTACTCTTGTTCGTTCCAATCATTGGTTTCCATGCGAAGTCCGGTTTTATTTGTGTACATGGTTCTTATTGATTTTCTGGTGTTGGGATATGACAAGGGGAGTTTGACGAATGGTTTTTGTGATCTCTCAGTTCCTATAAATCCATGTTGATTGTGTAATTTTATTGAGAAGGCTCTTCGTGTTGGTGGTGTGTTTGTCTGGTGGTCCCCAACCATATTTTCAAGTCACCCAATGACACTAGTTCCCTTTTGTGGGTATCTTGGACATTTCATTAATTCAAAATATATTTTCAAAATCCACATGGGAGAATTGTGGAAATTCATTTTAAAAATATAATATAAAAATGTTTTTTGAAAGTTGGGTTTTGTGAAAAAAAATCATGCCAATAAAGTGAAAATGATATAACAGGATTGGATGTTCCTTAATATAAACATGTGGTTTGTTAAAAAATATTTTGAAACCATGGATCATTTTAAGGTTATTCTAAAACATTATTTTAAATGGGGTGTTTTAGTCTATTGAAAAGTGTTTGAACCCAATGAATTGGTTTTGAAAATTGGTTTTCAGTGGTTGGATTTTTCCTAGAATGGGTCATGGTGTCTATGGCCACAAGATTTTCAAAAGATTCCTTGGTGGATTCTTGAAAATGGTATGGGGTTGTTTGGAGTATCTTGGTTGTTTTGGAAATTGTTAAAAATTAAACAGGGTAGGGTTTTTAAAAAAATGGTTCTTGATGAAGTGTGGTTTTTTTAGAAAAATGAAAATGATATTTGACATGGTGGTTAGCATGCCTTTGAGAGGTAAATGATTTTTTTGGAATGATATTGTTTAATTTTAGCCTTTGGTGTTCTCAGGGGTCCTCACATGCATGGTGTTATTTATATTTGGATGGATGGTCGGTATGGATTGGTTTTTGTGTACTCGGGGTGGCATGGAAATGTGCATGTGAGTGAGACATGAGGAAACACCATTGTTGAATTTGGAAATCCAAAAAGTTACATTTTTTTTCAAAAGTATTTTGATCTGAAACATTGTGGTATTTTTTTATACACCGATGGTTATGTGGCCTATTTATCCTATGTCATAGAAGTGTTGTTTATTCGGTTTTCTTCCTTGTGATCTGGAATTCAGACTATTTTTGTGTCTTGAGATGGGATCTTGTTTCTTGATCGGTTTGGGAGTAATTTTAATTGGGTTTCAAAAAATGTGTTTTATGTTGTGATGCGGCCATAGATAGTCTTCCGTTCACAATATTTCTAGTCAATCAGTATAAGGATTCATTTCAAGGGTTAAATACACATCATTTAATGATGTGTCGGCCTGTTTTTTGGAATAGAGAGCAGTTTGGGATCAGATTAAATCCCCTCTTTAATATGGTGATTCTCTCAGTTGTGGTAGTTGTTATCGGTGATTTTGATGTGCTTCGTTTTCTTCCTTGATCATTATTCTCCTCGTTCAGTGTGAGAGATAAAGGTGATGTGTATCTTCGAAATATCTATTTGGGTAAAGGTTTTTTGTTTTAGCTAGCGAGTTTCATGAGGTGTTGTGATCCATAAATCATGACTGTGAGTTAGTGGATGCTTCAACCATTAAAGCTTCATCCATATGTCTTAGAGTAATGTTGTAATATAGTAATGAATCCTAGTAGTGATGGGAGTATTGTTATGTTTGTACATCCACCATTGTGGTGACGTGGTTTTGACATTTCTATTCTGGTTTCTCATCACTCTGAATTTCCATTTGTGGAAAATTACATGGTGGACATAACCCTAGTGAAAGATCAATGGTTATATAATATTGGATGTGATATTATAATTATTGTTCTTGTGTGGACAACCCAGGTGAATTGGGTGCGGTGTTAGATATTATCTGTCCATAGGTGAAGAGTTGTGGGTGGTTTTCAGCTTTGTTTCCAGTTGTCCAATCATTAGGCCCCACCCCTCCCCTCCTAGTGTGGTGTTGGTTTCAGTTAGTGCGATATGTTTTGGCCATGTTAATGTCTCTTCTATTTAGGAGAGATAATTTTAAATGAACACATTGTTTTTTCAGGGCCTGGGTTGGTATGCCATTGTAAGGGAGTTTTGGTTGGCCTCTGTGGGGGAGGCCCAATTCTAGATCATGTTGAAATATTGTTTAGTTACTAATGGTCGGTTCTTAAGTTTGGGGATTATGTTATGGACTCCCTTGAAATAATTAAATTCCATGATGTTATTTGGTTTGGGTGTTCATTGGTATCTTTGGAAGAGGGCCCAACAATATTGTCTTGTATTGGTAGTGGATTAGTAGATTGATCCTTCCATAGATTCTTGGTAAGTTGTTGTTAGTTGTTTCTTCTTTTCCAGAAAAAGGATTAAGTTCTATTTTGGTGGGTGATTTTTACTTTTATTCAGATTTTTTATTGTGTTTATGGGGAATCCTTAAGTTTTGATCAATCATTTAGAATTAGTTATGACTTTTGGGGTGAAAAGTGTTAATGGTGTTGAGAATTGTCACACCCGGTTTTTCAGGTCTTGGTTTCGATCTGATTCATTGGAAATACAAATAATTTTCTTGGGTTTATGTTGAGATGAATATTTATTCTTTATGTTACATATATTTATAATCATCCTACCATGGGTTCCCAAGGCATGTATGAGGGTTTTTGGAGAAAATGATGGTTACTTCATGATTTGGGCCAAACTGTGAGCCCATTTCTAGATTTATAAATAGAATTTTTTTTCATGTATAACTTTTTATTTGTTAACATTTTTCACCAATTCAACTTGCCACATGGCCTCGCGTGACATATTCAAACAACCATATCCATTTATACCAGTTAAGAAATCATAATAATGGGGGATTTGGGTTATTTATTGAGGTATTGGGCCATCCTGTGAGCCCATTTCTAGTTTTAAATATATATATATATATAAATCTATATCATATTAAATATTTAATATATGTTTTTCATTACACCTCTCACCTGACCCCAAAAACCCTAGGCACACCCCCTGGTTCCATTTTCCCTCTTTGGACCCCATCTTCGTCGGGGATTTGGGTGAACTTCCTCAAGGATTCTCAAATCGTCCAGATTTGAAAAGGGCAATTTGGTTCATTCGTAAATCATTAATATTTTATTCTTTTCCAGAAAAAGTATCCATTCCCTGGTTCATATATATATATATGGTGACTCTCCAATGAGTTCTAATCCATTCCTTCCCCTCTAAGTGTGTCGATCGAAGGGAAGATGAAGAGTTCTCTATTTATCAAGGTGAGTTTCCTTCACATTTCTCCTCATTCCTCCGCCTCATTCCAATTTTTCTTGGCTTTATATTCTACCATTTTCATTAGTGACCAAAGTTTATGTATCCCTTGATTTTAATGTGTTTTTCCCATTTTGGACTGGTATTCATAGGTTTTGGTTTTATAAACCCTCGAAAGGTGTTATTTGTTGTGGGTTTCCATTCCTCCTCAGTTTTGAGTTTGGTTATCTAGTGTACTACCTTTATAATTCATTGTTAATGTGTTTCATTATTTTTAAAACTTATACGTATGATATGTATTATTTTCAACCATTTTTTTAATTATTTAGTATACAAGAAGGGTAGTTTGGGAATTTTTTATTAAATATTATTTTGTTTTGGTTAAAGTCTACAGTCTAAGTATTTGTTTAAATGATCCATTTTCTTTCGCACATGAAGTATAATGATTATAACCTAGTTCAGAAATTTATAAAAAAAATTGCAATTAAATTTGGTTTATAAAATTTTTAATGTTAAATAATTTTTGTCTGGTTAATTGATGTATACCTCATTTTCAAAAAAGTTCCTGGTTAGATTTTGTGTGATCAAGGTGATATAAAATGATTGCATGGCTTATGAAATTTTTTTTCATCATGTGAAAAAAAAATTGGGTTCCTTATGTGGGTTAAAATCTGGTTTTGTGTTTTATAATGAAGCGAGTGTTAGTTTTAAGGGTGTTTTGGCATGTGTTTTTCAATAAATGGACTGTTAGGAACCTTTATAGAAATGGATGGGGTTTGAATACGTAACCTAATATTTGTCGGGGATTAAGTAATGTTTATATTGCATCAAATGGTTTTTTACACCACTTTATGGATATTGGAATTGGTTCTGTTGATAAATGTTGATTTTTTAAGAATGCTTAAAGGTTTATTTCACATTCTTCTTGTAAAAATGGTTTTCTTGTGTACATCATGTTGTATCATTTGGAGCCATTTTATGGCCCATGAATTTTTTTTATTAAAAGGTTTTTGGGATTCTAAATCTTCTTTTATATGGTAATGGTGTTTTTTTGGACTTATGAGATCATTTTTGAATGAATTTCAAATGAAAATCCTCCTTATACTTCATGAAATTGTTTAATGAAAATTTAAAGTGTTTTATTGGTCTGTGGATGAAATGTGAAGCCTGTTTCTAGGATGTTTGTGTGTGTTTGATTTGGTGAAGAAATTTTCTTATACAATATGTACTTGATAATATGTGGATCTCGAATGATCAGTAATGTAAAACTGAGTTTCTAGGTGAGAATATGAGTACTAGTATTCTTGTTATTTGAAGTAGATTAATTCATGATACATGGAGCAATGCCTTGTTATACTTCGTGAAATTATTTTATTAAAATTTTCTATCATTTATTGAACTATGAATGAAATTTGAATCTTGTTTCTAGGACATTTTTGTGTGTATGATTTATTGATGAAATTTTCTTGTACTAGGTGTATTTGATAATATGTGGATCCCAATTGAACACTAAGGGAAAAACTGGGTATCTAGGTGAGCAGATGTGTACCAGTATTCAAGTTATCTTAAGTGGTTTCATTCATGTTTCAGGGAGAAAGTTTGAAAATGAAAACACAAACTAAACTATGATGATGATGTTGGGGGAAATTAGGTTATGGTATCAATTCCCTACTAGTGGCCCATTCCCAAGAACAAATATCTTTTTATGGGTACTTTTACACCGAGATATGAGGTACTTAGGGCCCATAACAAACTAGTTCCTAGGGGTGTTCCCATGACTTTTTCTAATTGGATACTTTTTACTCTCCATTAGTATACATTTTGTTTGGTTCATAAATTAAGAAGAATGTTTGTTTCATTTAAAATTTTTCATTCATTAAAGCATCACTATTGAAAACTGTTTTTATTTTGAAGTTTCATCTCTTTGAAATTGGTTACAAGCATTTCCTAGTTAGGAAAACATGCAACCATTTTATTTTATAATTATTACAGCATAGAATGTTGTTTTTAAAACATACTTTTATATGTTTTACTTAAAACATGGAATTGCTAAATCATTTATTTTAATGTAAGTACATTGGGGACAGAATATCATGTTAACCTACTGAGTTTTAATACTAACATCTATAGAATTATTATGTTTTTATCCATTGTGTAGGTTTCACCGCTAGTTTGATCGTCTTGGGAAATGTGTGACCATTATGTTGGAGAGTGACTATTTGGGTCACATGGAGGTAGTTAGTTGTCATTTTTGGTCAGCTGAGTTGTTTGGTTCAGTTATATTTTCACATTCATGTGCTAATAATGTTTAGGAAACTTTTTATAAATGCGTACTGGGCTGTACACTTTTTTCCCACTAGTTTTTTATTTGTTTATATATGTGATAAATCATTCCCTTATCACTCCAATGATTCCCTTGGTGTTTTTTTCCATCCCGAGAGGATATGTAACTCCTCTTGGTACTTGTTGAAGGGTGACCTGGGTGACCAGTTCAGGGACGACCCGGGTTGGCTCATGACATTATATGTTTTCTATTTTAATCACATATATATTAACATCAAATGGACATACATAATTTTATATTTGGCACTATAAATATTATCATTTTATTACTGTTATTCTATAGAAATTCAATTATTCCACTTCTAATATAGATTTATTAATTTTTATTATCTTACAATTCTCATATCATGTGGGTATAGTCTCACCACCATATCACCATTATACCCTTGCAGATAGTCAGTATCATTTGACACATAGGGAGGAGAGATTGAGGCCATGTGACCAACCTTCTTGGGGAACCATTTCAGTGGCTTAAGGGTCATGATGTTACAAAGAGATATTATATTCGATTTGGTTCTTATTGTATTATTGTTTTGGGATGGTAGAAAATAGATTAATAATTGGTAAGTACTTGATAAATATATATGTTTTGGGGTGATAAACCCATGCATGGGAAATTTAACAATAGGTCATCAATGAGACTGTTGTTTTCTTCTTCATCGTTATAGTGGATTATTATTTTACCTTGATTATTGGTGTTATTTTTCTACTTGCTGGTTTATAAGATTTTGGTATTTTCCCCATGTACTAGTACAAAAAGGAATTGTTGTTAGTTGTTTCAGTATAAGAAGACAAATATTCATATTCCACACACATGACATTACATGTAGGTTAAATATCCTAACATATAGATAACATGTTGGATGTTCTTTGGGTGTTTTTGTATCATGTTTATCTATATACCATGTTTAGGTAATTATTTTCCATGGGTTTGAAATACTCTTTGTTCCCGTGATCTCCTATTATAGGTATATATTTTTGGAGGCCTTTTTATAGGATTATTTTCTATAATTATGATTTAAGATTGGTTATTAATGTTTCAGAATCAACATAAATAATGTTTTCACCTATATCATAATGATTGAACTTTAACTAACCAATATTTAGACATTTGGGAAATGGACCATTGGTCACATGGGATGAAATATTAATGGTTGTTATGAAATGTGTTATAATAATAGTGTATAAACATTATGATCCCTTATAAATTATTAAGAGTAGCCCCTATAATCAAACCATTATATACAATCATTCATGATTCTGATATCAAATATAAAAACATGGTGGTAGATACATTCATTCTAACTGTAATCTATATGGGTTTGTATCTTTATAAATTTCAAATATAAGTATATATAATAGAACCATGGTATGTTATATAGATTCTTACATATAATTATTTCTTTTATTAATGTTAATACCTGCAAACTTTAGGCATGATGACCCGTATGTCCAAATTATGAAATACATTACTCGACCCAATTAGGTCTTTTGGGGAATTTTAACATGAGATAAACCCATTTAAGGTGTTTTTAGACCATTAATAAAATAGTGATACCCTCATAGGTTTCCTTATTCTTTTTTGTATTCATTAGTACGTAAACTCGTGGGGGTATTCTTATGATAAATGTGATCGTTATTTAAAAGTGTATGCATTCATTTATATGGTGTTACATATAAGCATATGGTGGAATATTACTAGATTGGTCCCCTATTACTAATAAAATACCTTTATATTATTTTGAGTTCTATTAATATTATGTGGATTTTTTTTTGAAGAAGGTGACATGGATTGGTTGCCCAATCCATGCCGAAATAAATTTATTAAAAAAAGGTATGTTTACCTCGAGTACACGAGGTGTAATGTGTTTACACCACCTGAAAACAAGAACCCGACCAACAGAAAACAGCTTTGACAACATGGGTAAACAGCAACAAAAACTCACAAAAAAATTCACTCTGGGCCTGCAGCATTCTAGGCTGCAGCAACAGAAAAAGCATGCCATCTTTATCCAGTTATACGCGAGAATCAA
The DNA here is from genome assembly GCA_963277665.1 of Viscum album. Lineage (NCBI taxonomy): Eukaryota > Viridiplantae > Streptophyta > Magnoliopsida > Santalales > Viscaceae > Viscum > Viscum album. The sequence goes on from OY728121.1 coordinate 1,772,366,168, forward strand.
GGCTTCAAACAGGCCCGAATAAGATCCAACGAGAGTCCATGACCTCTACTGCAGGAGCATTGCAGTGTACAGTCCAGACATGCAGTATCCTTCATTATAAGACATTTCAATGAAAACAGATGCATCCTTCAAGAAATATAGATGATCCAACTTCAAGATAAGAAAAATGTAGCTGGAGTCTCATAGCCAAGGGCTGCAACCATTCAAATCCTTTAAAAGGGGTCTTAACAGGTCATGAACAGATGCAAGAAATAATTGAAACAGTTCAAGCAGAATCGCAATGCAAAGTTCAGAGGAGAATCAATGCATCAAACTGGAATAAAACATATCAAACAGCAAGGGAATGACATAATAATTTTTGACCTTCATGTAAGGGGTTATATATTTATTAGTTAAAGGATGACTTAAATTTAAATATATAAATTCCACCTAGATTTATTTGACCTTTTTTAGACTAGATAACTTTTATGGAATGACATAATAATTTTTTTGATGTTATAAATTCAGTAGGCGTATCGCTTGGTGTAGGTAGTTCTGTCAGGGAGTTCTGGATTTTTAAATGTTTATGTTGACTATCAAACATGAGGTCTGGTTCTCTTTTAATCCATAGTAGTAATCATAGTTTTTAAAAAGACACTCAGGTCAGATGGTTGGTCATGCAGGAATTTAACAATTGTTAATCAGTTTTATCATCAGGTAATACATTGTTTCAATGAGTTAGTATTGGCTAGTGTTTGGTCACCCACTTAGTAGTTCATGTTTATTTTCCTCCTCTCTTTTATTGGATGATTCGGTAGATCATCATTCGAGTTAACAGTTTTAAAGAAAAATAAGACTCTAGTATAAATTTTTTGCACTGTCCATAAAATAATAGTATGCATCAGTTCAATAATCATATTGATAGTATCAAGATATGTGAATTTTTGTTAATGAAATATTTATGTGGTACGCATCGATACATGATGTACCCATTGAGTTAGTAAAATAGTGCATATAACCATATTAGTTCGCTGAAAAATAATATAACTTTACTATGTAATGTTTTGATCATGGGTAATATGTGACGTAGAGTGACATGGGCATTAAAGTAAATCTCACTTGTCCCCAATCCTCTGGAAGACTTTCTAAAGAGTATCATATGGTTTGACACAGTGGTCTACTTTTTTCCATGAATACTTGATACGGATGATGGTCATCATCAAAAATTGTAGTATCACCACATGTATGAGAAAATTGAAACTATAATAGTGTTAATTTAAGTAGCTACTTGTTCTCTCTTTCAATCTGTCATATCATAATTGCATGATGGCCACGTCTAGGGCCTACAATTAGCATTCGATGGATCATGTGTTGTGGGATGAGTTACCATTTTTAGTAATCCAGTAAATGGGAAACTCTAAAAGTGGGGATCATCACATTGATAATGTTAAAATGTATCCTTCAATTTATATGGTGGGCCTTTTGGAAGTCTTCTACATTTATTTAAATTCACATGGGGAAGGTGAATTTTGAAATGTGTTGGTGCCTACAAGGCAACATGAAGATGTTATGGCTGGCTATGTATGTATCTATTAAGAACAATATTTATCAGTTTGAACCTAATTAGATATGATTTAGTGATTACAATATTCCTTTGCTAGCTAGAAATCAAGTTCAATTAAAGATGATGCATTGGTGGGTGTATCAAGGCTCTTTAAAAGGAAATCATATAGTGGTGGTTAGGAGATTATTCTAGAGTGTGGTAGGATATAGTTTGTTAGAAACCATTATAAGCACCCACTTCTTGGATATGATGGGAATTTTTCTATTTTATTTAAAAATCATTGATATCCTCTTAGTGTACACATTTAATTGTGATGATTATATTCCTTACCTTGAAATAATTGAGGGTACACTTAGAGAAAGATGAATGTAAATCAAGATAAATTTAAAATTTCTTTCTATTTTGAAGAATAGAATCTTTGGAAGTTTTTCTCTATAAGAGTGCATGTTAATATATGGGTTTTAGTCCTTGGTGATACTTGTCTTCATGTGTTGGAATACATTGGATGAAATCATGAACACTATTCAATTATTTGACTAAACATTCATTGGTGTGGTTGAATGTTTTGATGTGTGGATGTCTCAAGTATATACCAAAATCTATCTTGTAAACTCTAGAGTGTATATTACCTTGGATAAGCTCCTTTGATTTCATTTTATGGTTCTAAAATTATTGTATACTTCAGTCGATCTCATATGAGATGTTTTAAGGGTAACAATCCAGGTGTGTTGGATTAGTAACAAACCAATGTTATTACTGTGGAATGAACACATAAAAGAACATTTTGGCTATGGAAGTCACCAGAAGCCAATTATAATTATTAATGAGTAGGATAGTAATTATCTTGAGTTACCTCGATTTAAATTCAATGGGCTCTAATTTTTTAAGGCATCATCAATATAAAATGACTACTTTTAAATGTATTTGATCAAATGTTGATTGAATCAAGATATCTCTCTCTATCTATCACTCTCTATCTATCTCTCTTGTTGCATACAGATGGTTAGGGACCACTTATGGTATATCATTGGGATGAGGATATTGTAGTGAACATTAGATAAGGATTTTATTTAAAAGATATATTGTCTTGGATAAATGATGTCAATTGGAAATATACGGTTCAATAGAATTGTGGTTTACTATAATTGAATTGATAGAGAACTAAGGGGGTTCTTAAATAGGTAATTTCAATTAGGGAGATACCCTCGATTAGAGTTAAAATTCAAATGATAGATCCTATGTTGGGTAGTTCTATAGGTTGGATGATTAAAGAAACAACGATGTGATAAAGTATCCAGTTAAAAGAGATGGAGTAAGTTCTATATTAGTGATTCAATTATTGAATGAGAGTTTTTGTTTTAGTTTAATAGATTATGTACTATATGATTTTATATATTCTCTGAGGTGTGTTAAGATTTTGGAAGTGCAATGGGATGGATTGAATGAAAGATGAAAACAATGGTAGGTTAGGTGAATTTTTTTTGTTATTCCAAGAGTCTTCTTGGGAATGAGAAATTCTATGTTGGGAAGACTATAAAATCATATGAATTGGACCAAGTTGTTTTTTTAAAGGGAAGATGAATTTTACCTTTTACTAGATATCCCATTCCTTAATCCAAGCCTTGGATTCTAAACCAAAAATTTGGAGCACTATGAATGTGTCATTTATAGATGAGGATTAAACAATGTAAGGTTTATCATGAGCTCAGGTGTGTTTCAGAAGCATCGAGCTTCAAAAACATTTTTTGAGGAGAAGTTGGAAAAGGAACATGGTTATTAATAATTGTGGTTCCCTCTAGGAGAAATTTTGTGTCTTGTTTCTCTACAGGGCCATGGTTTGTTGAAATTGTGTTAAACCTAGTTAAAACTCAATGTCCCAGTCAAGTGGTGATGAGGGTATTGCATGGTTTGATCTAATCATGTGAGAGGAGGTGCACGACTTTATGGAGGTGGTCTACAGAAATTACTTCAAGCAGTGCATCGGCTAGGCATAGTATGACTAACCATGAACCTCGACCACGCCCTTAGTTCTACATAGGTATTTTCCCAGCATGGTTACCACATGACTAGTCAAACCCTGTGACCAAACTATATCACTCAATAATGGGATTTAAATTTTTAGTTTTTCTGACCTATATTTTAGGCAACTACTCCTCTTTTATACCTCTATATACATTCAGTTTCCCTCACTTTGTGCTAATTTCCACTCCTATTCATGTTGGGTGTTAGATTCATGAACAATTTATTACATTGGATCCATACTCATAAGCTCTTCAATCGACATTATTATTTACCTTATCTATCTTCCCCTATGAAATTATAAATCCATGCGAGAGATTTTTTCTGTTTTTAGGGTGTTGTTATGTTTCTTTGATTTTATTAGATCCATCCAAAATCAAGGTTTGATATTGGAAAAGTGAATCATATGAACCATGAGGTGGGATGTCTATGAATTTTATATTAATATATACCATGTTATAATCTATATTTTTGTGACACGTTCTATAATTCATATGTCTCTCCCTCAGAATGTAAAAATAATATTGTAGAATATAATTCTATAGATTAAATAAAAACTGTGCTTTCAATTGATCAATTAGAGGATTTTCACCTTAATAAAAACCACCCACCTCAGGTGCTTTTATTTTATGACCACGACCAATGCATCATCTAGAAGATTAAAACACACTTTTTGGGATATTCATTAACTATTTATAATTAATATTCCTTGTGCTCTTTTGATCACCATTTATGGTGTAATGGTTAATCCCACATGTAAGGGATAATTAAGTTGAATTAAGAGATTTGGGGTTGATAACCAACATGGACCCTTTTATAATAAAACAACATATGTGGTGTACTATAATATTATATAAAAAGGGTAATATAACTAGGATTATTTGAATGATGATTGGAATGGACCTTGCCACATAATTCATTATTTTCATATAAATGAAATGTTCAGAACAAAATGATTGCATTGAGTTATGGAATTTTTATGGACATGTTCAATTTCAGTTTAATGAATTGAAATATGGTAGGGTGTGTTTTCTCAAAATAACCTCATACTTTTTATTATATTTAATTAACTAAATAATGATCATTGTGAATGGGGATTGAATGGATACATTCATGGCCCATGATATGACTTTGCATGTATAGTGCCAACTACTTATGAAAAGTTCACCTTCCCTTTACTATTTGATGTTATGGTACTCAAGAATGGTGTCCCTTATATATTATGATACATGGTAATGGAGTACCTTGGTAATGTAGTCCCATATACACCGTGACACTCCAAAATGGCCTCCCTTATTCATTGTAATACTTTGGCATCATGTCCCTCATGCATGGAATCCCGAATATATTGTGATACATGGGAATAGAATCCCTTGGGCCTGGAATTTCTTATATATTGTGATACTCAAGAATGACGTACCTTATCCACTATGATACTTACACATGGTGTCCCTTGTACATGGAATCCCTTATATGTTGTGATATATGGGCATGGAATACATTATATGTTGTGATACTTGGGCATGAAATCCCTTATATGTTATGATACTTAGGGATGGAATCCCTTATATATGATGACACTTAGGCATGGTGTCCCTCGATACCCTATATATGGAGTCCCTTATATTTTGATACATTGGTGTGCCACACTAGGCATAGCATCCCATATAGGATATGTGAACCTCTTACATGGATTCCTTGGTACTAAACCATAGGTCCACGCTGGTGCATGTATATTTATGAAAATAATTTTCGAGCATATGAATATATGTACAAAATAGTAGCTATATAGCTATATTTTATCTTACGCCGAAGCATTTATATTTAGCTAGTTGTCCTTTAGGAACCTAAGCCTGACCTATCTACATTTCTTTATTATATTTTTATAGATATTACGAAAAATGGATGTATTGTATATTCATGGACTGGATAGCTTTAAAAACTTATTTTTGCGTCACATTGAGTGTATCTCACACACTATCCATGAAACCATTAAACTAGGTCACCCAAACACGCCTCATAATTTCAGGTTTAGGTTCATGTATCAAGATTTCTTGTTGTTATCCATTTGAGTTATGTTGGAGTATAGGAGACGAGGACTGATCTAGTTCTCATGATGCTATTAGAGATAGATGATGCCTCATTTATTTATTTTATTATTTTTTTGTACATATTACATAATATATGTTTTTATTATGAATATTTTATCTTCACACGAAGATGAATAGTTTTTTATTCAACACTGTCCATTTTATAAGTTTATTATTATTCTTCTATAGACTTTAATTTATATTTCTTCTTCTATTTCTTTGTTTATTTCTATTCAGGTATGATTCTATGATAATTAGAGTGTTTAATTCCCAATAAAAAATTATTATACTGTCGTTTCTAGTTGTAAATCTATAATATATGGGGACGTGAACCTGAATCCATGTGACCAAAAAGCTTCGGGAATCATTTCAGTGGATCACATGTCATAATGTTATACTAAAATATTAAATTATCCTATTGGATGAGTTCAATTTAGTTTGTTCCATCCATGAATCAAATATATGACACTTTCAAGACATATTTTTTTTCCTTTTATAATTATTAAGAAAATATTAATGTAAATATTTTCACTTTATTACATTAAATATCAATAATAATTTTTGATAGGGGAAAAAATATTATATTTAGTTTTAACATTCATTTGAAATACAAATTATTTTTTATATTAATAATTTATTCTAATTTTCAGTAGTTAAATAATTATCTTAATGTGTTAAGTAATGATAACATACTATTTATTCAATTAATAGCTAAAAAATAATTGATTTTAATAATATTAAATGTTAAATAAATCTACTGAATTATTGTATTCCATGAATTTTTTAGAAAAATACAACTTGTTAACTATTTTTTATAGGAATATATTATAATTCCTTTACTTGCAAATTTTTTTAAAAGATAATTAAATAAATAGTTCCAAAAATGAAATTAATAACATTTTATAATAAATAGTATTTTATTAATTGAATTAAATAACCATAGAATCATATATTTATCCATGTGATTGGAATAAGGTTTAAAATATCAATATTGGTCTATTTATTGGAAAATTTTCCTTTTAAAGTAACTATCTTTACAGCGAATTTTTTTAAAAAAATTATCACCGTAATTCTCAAAAAATGGTTAATAGGAGTAAACCAATTAAGTGAAAAATCATAATCTACACTTATCTAAATATTATGTTATGATATTATTTTGACACAAAATCGTCCAATATTCAAAATATATCATTGTAGTTCCATTTTTTAATGGGAAATAATTTCTTTAAATTTTACACTTTATGAACATCTAAAAGGTCCCCTCCCATCACTAATAAAAGGATCCTTTTATCTCTTTTTGTTCACAAACAAAATGAATTATTTTTAGACAATAACTTACCAAATAACTTTCTAAATTACCCTAAAATTTCCTATATTAATTTGATGGATTATGAAATCCCATAGTAAAGCTTTTTGTGTGAACCTAAAGACATTGTCTGAAGAAAAATTATCATTCTTAATCATTATTTTTTTATTTTATTTCTTCTTCCACCTACCTAAAATATTATTAAAATGTTTTTATATAGTCACCAAGATTTATAGATTTTAATATATTAATATAATACCATATATTAATCCCATAATCTTTATAATTGGAAATTAAATGGTTGTTCCTGTGAATGGTGGACTATTTCACCATTAACCTATGTAATTCTTTTTCAATCGGCATCACTCATGGATGGTTTTAAGAATGTATTTACTATATATATATATTCATGTAATATTTATCGTTATATAAATTTAATATATATTATAATATCATACCTTTTTCTACAATTAAAATATAATACCATTCATGCGTATATGTGGATTACAACCTCCATTAATTGAGGAAATTCATTTCTCTTAAACACGTCACATGACTACTATAAATAACTGTAATGATATTTAACAAATTTTTCAGAAATTATAATAAATTCATTAAAATGATAATTATTTAATGATTATTTTTCAATATATTATGAATTTATTAACACTTTTACCTTAATCAAACTACAGAAGTCAATTTGTATATATGAACTGAATATCTTTGAAACATCCGAAATGAACATAATTTATTATGTTGTTAAATATAAAATTGAATTAAAAAAATAAAATAAATAATAAAAATTAATAAGGTTCTTGATTAGGTAAATAATCAACATAACACTATTATTAAGGAAGATATATAATGTAAGTGATGATTCGCACAGGGGTAAGGTGCATTATAACTTAATTTCATTTAATTGGGATATATTACTTCTTAATTGCCTTTTATATTCTCAGATTATGTGTGTAATTAATTTTTATTATATTATTATATATTTTACCTTTTATATTTGGATTTAAATTTGATTTACATAATCAATTTTTTGATAATTCTCACACCAACAGTGTTATATTTGTAAGGTATTTCGTCTTAATATTCGCTCTATTGAGTAATATCTAGTATTATGCACCAATTTTTTTATGTTATGTATCAACATCATATTTAATATTTTATATCATGAATATATTTATATTTGTGGTATTTAATGTTTCAGTTGATTTTATTTCATCAATTGGAGTTATGATTCAGAAGTTAAAAAAAGTGGTAAATGTTTATTTTACAATCTCATCATTATTAGGGTTTTTTGTTTATGATTATCATTGAGGAATTATTTTATCATTATATCTTAATATCTAATAAAATTCAGTATTATCTGGATATTTATATAAATTATATGTTTTATTTTTATTTTTATTTCTTTATGTGCTCAAGATAATGAAATAATATATATACTAGAAACAAAACTTGTTTTTCTATATGACGATATTCTCTCTCTTTCTTCTCTATAATTTCTATTAAAAATTCTAATATAATATTTTTTATATTATCATATTATTTTCTAAGGAATTTTTTAGCCATATTTGAATTTTATAAAAAATGTGTACAAAAAACCTTTTATGTCATTTTCTAAACAACATAATTTTTCATTTATTACAAAAGTGTTAAATATATATATTTTTTCCACTTATATTGCCTGAAAAAAATATCCTACCTTCAATGACACTAATTTAATTGAAAATTAATATAATATTTTTACAATATTCCATTCAAGGATATTCTAGCATGGTCTTTTCGACATAATGCATATGCCACCTTGTTTGCTTTCTCAGGGTGGTAATGTATTGAGCAGTCATAATATTTAAAAAACTCCAACCATCATATTTGGCTCATACTCAAATCCTTTGGTGTGAAAATATACTTTAAAAATTTATGATCATTATAAATATCACACCTTTTACCATAATGATAATTCCTCCATATCTTTAAGGCAATGATTACCACAATTAACTCCAAATTATGAGTTGGGAAATTTTTATCATGGATTTTCAACTATCGTGTGGCATAAGTTATCACTATATCATTTTTCATCATAAAACACCCATCCCTTTCTTAGATGCATCACTATAGATCACAAACCATTCTCCACTACAAGGCGGTGTGAGTACGGGTGCATTGGCTAACCTTCTTTTAACCTATTTGAAATTTTCTTCACATTCCTCCTTCCAGATGAACTTTACTCCTTTCCGAGTCAACTAGGTGAGTGGATTATATAATCATAAAAAATCTTTAAAAAAAATAGATAATATCCATGTAAACCAAGAAATCTTTGGATCTTAGTTACTGTTGTTGGTATCGACCATCATTCAATAACCTCTCTTTTTTCTGGATCTATAGATATACCCTCTCTTGAGATTATGTGACCCAAAAATGATACTTTTTTAATCCACAATTCACACTTGGTAAATTTGGCACAAAGATTCTCCTTTATTTTGGTCTTCAAAACAATTCTCAGATGATCTTCATGTTCTTCCTATATCATTGAGTAGAAAAGAATATTTTCTATAAATACTACCACAAACTGATCAAGATAGTCTCTAAAGACTCTATTCATTAGATCCATGAAGATATAAGGGGAATTAGTAAGACAAAAAGGCATCACTATAAATTCATATTGTCCATAACTTAGATGGAAATTCATATAAGGAGTATCCCCCTTATTTAACCATAATTGATGATACCATGAATGAAGATCAATCATTGAAAAGTATTGAGATACACATAGTTTGGCAAATAAGTCATCAATGTAGGGGAGAGGAAATTTGTTCTTGGTAGTGATCTTGTTATGTTCACGATAATCAATGTAGCATCTCATTGATTCATCTTTTTTTCATAACAAAATGAATAGGTGCTCCCCATGGTGACACACAAGGGAATATTTATCCCTTATCAATAATCTCTTGGAGTTTCTTCTCTAATTCCTGTAACTCAATTGGGTCCATTATATATGGTTTCTTTAAAATAGGCATAACACCCAGTATCAGTTATATTGAAAACTCAACTACATGATTTTGTGGAGGACCATGAAATTCCTCTAGGAAGACATCGTCAAACTCCCATACAATGGGAGTATTCTTAATCGTTTGTTTATTTCCAACCATTTGGGAAAAATAACCTTCATTTATTTGAATCAAGACCCATAAGATAGAATATATTTCTACTGGAAAGTTATATTCATCCTTTCATTGATAAATGATTGTAGATTGATCTAGATGATGAAATATAACTTCTCTTATTTGGAAATTGATATGTTCTCCATATATAGAAAGATAATCTATGCTACTAATCACATCAAATTACACTATAGGAATTATCACAAGATTTGTAGAAAGCACTTTCCCACAAACATCAATCAGAAAAGAATTGTAAACTTTTGATGTGATTGTTGTGCCATTAGAAGTTGTCACAGCTAAATAAACATATAACTGTTGAGGTAATATGTTGATACACATAGAAAATTCTTCGAAAAAAAAGAGTAGGTGGATCCAAAATCAAATAAAATATTTTCTTCTTTATATCGGATGGTAAGGGAAACTTTCACCACTTCATTATCAAACTACACATCAATGATAGAAATTGCATGTGACTTTCATTTTTCATTGGAATGAAGAGTTTGTTGACATTTATCATCATCAATAACCCTTGGATTAGGTAATTAATTATCATAATGCCCCATTTTCTTGCACTTGTAACATTTAAGTGTAGGAGGTTCATTCTTTGTAGCTTTTTCTATGTTTGCACCATTAGGCATTTTTTTTATCACATCAGAATTCAATTTCTCAACGACCTCCTTCTCCACAATAAAAACTATTAATTACCCCTTTATGAAAATTCCTTCCATGTTTATTTCAAAACATTTAGCCTGATGGAAGACACGTCTTTTTTTCAGTTTGGCCTTTTGATTTTCCTTTAATTTTGTTTTCCTTTTCTTATACAACCCATATGACTGATAGGTTACTCTAATCTCCATCTCAACTTTGAGAGCACATCGAAAAACTTCCTTGTATCAATTGATGTCCCTTATGGATAATTCCATTCAGATACTTGTTTTTAAGCTAGTTAAGAATAGATTGATCTGACTCTCAGGTTGGATAATAATTTTGGAAGCGTACCGTTCAAGTATGGTAAAATTTTCTTTGCAAGTACCAATATATTCATCATCCATTTTCTTCAGTTCAAGAAACTCTTTCTCCATCTTGGTTCTATGAATATGAGGGAAGTAATTATTGAAAAATAATTTCTTGAACTCATCCCATTCCATGGACTCAATTTCATCTTTTTGCCATGTATTGTTGATAAATTTCCCCATTGATCAGCTTCATCTTCCAAACAATATACAGATAAGATGAATTTATCATGTTATGAACATTATAGAACTACAAATATCTTTTCAGAGGTACTGATCCATTATTCATACAGTAATGGATTAAAAGACCCACTGAATTTTGGTGGAATCTATCTCATGAAGGATTTATCATAATTTTCATACTTCCTTTTCTTGTTTGGATGTCCTGCATTTTTTATTGCATGATAATATTGTGTGAACATGCCTGAAAGATTTTTCATTCCAGCTCCCATAACATTTGGTTTCATAGTGGGACAATCATTGCATTTCCCTTTGCATTCTCCATTAACGTGGTTCTTTCAGGTTCCAATCATTGGATAAAACCTAGAAGAATAGTGCGAGAAACACAAATCATAACAGAAAAACCATATAATCACGAATGAAATTTCAATTTAGCACAATTTTGGTTTTATAATAAGTTATTCATGTCCATTTATAAAACACTAGGATTGTAACCTATACATAGACATATACTTAGTGTTCTTACTAAGGTTTTCACATCCTAGCTTCCAAAGGTTAGCTATAACTTTCCTCTGATACCAACTATAATGACACATAATTTACATAAATTGTTATTACTTCATAATTGATGTATATTTATTACAATATATAACAAAACTATGTCATGACCATATATGTATAATGTATTTAGAAACTTGGAAACATAAACAATTGGTTCATAAAACATCTACATTGTCTCCCATTTATTTCATTATAGGTAGATTCCTTTTTGAAATATCATATTTAATAACCTTACTTCAAACCTAGGGAAAATAAACATTCAAAAGGGTGATCTCAAATTCTCATTAAGTTCAATGAAAGGAAATATCAATCATATCATATTCATAAGAACATAACATTTTAAAATATTATCCTATATAAGAGAACATAATATCATGTCATGGGATAAATCATAGAAGTGAAATGTAATCTCAATAAACATAACATAAGACATGAAATTTTGTGTTATACACACATAAGAAAATGAAATCACTTTATATTATTCAAGGATCATTTCCAAGACCATCATAGTGAACAAATTCCATTACTGAACTGAGTTCACTCCTAATTCTAATCATGTACCACTGAACTAGATTAACATGTCATTCCAACCATGTCTGTATCATGAGATATAAATCTTTAACCAATTAGTTGGAGGGTGATATAGGTTCCACCCATCTCATAATGAAACCATTCTTATGTGTTCCACAAAAACATATATCATACATCAATTAATTACCCATGTAATAAAATGGGAGTCTTAAACATGATGACATCATAACATTATCCATGTAAGATAAAAAGACTTCATAAAAATAATTCCATCCTAACACAATCAAATAAAAGTTATAATATGGATATAAACATAACCCTATGTCATCATAGATGAAAAATAATTTTGATAAAACACTTGAACTTAGTTATTGAGGAAAATATCCTTCTTCTTCAAAAACATTTTCTTTTATCAATATATCAAGCAATTTTAAATAAATAAAATTTAATTGAAAATAAATTTCAAAACATATAAAAAATGATTCATGGAAATAATTCTCTATGAAATCATAAAATTCTGTTCATACAGTATAAGTTAAAAAAACATTCTTCGCGTACTTTTGTCGGAAAAGTCAAAAATTACTTCGTATGGTAAACAAAAGAAAGATTCAGTCAATACCAAGAGGTAAAAGTAAAAAAAGGGTAAAAATGACTTTAAACAAACATGGAAGAATTATAAACATTTTATGAAAAAAAATTATAAAACATTGACATGGACGATAAATATATACCCAGTAGAAACTTATGAATAAACGATCTCAAATAAAAAAATATTAGAAAAGTTATCCCTTACCTTAGGTCTGATATGCTTCTTATATATCCTAACCTCCTTTATAATGATTTAATAATGATAAGTATTTATTTCTGAATTATAATAATTTTTATTATAACCTTTTTTATCATATATTTATCTTTTTGTTAGTAAAATTTCATTGTTACTCGTTATTCATGTATAAACTACATTATGTTCTTACGAATGTTTTTTCAGATAAGATCTTGTTCCTCTTTTTAGGTTATAGTTATATCATTTAATGAAAGGTATTAGTATAAGATACATCTTATTTTTTAAATAAATTCATCTATATAATTATGGATTAATGAAGATCATGTAAAACGAATCACATCGCACTGTGGTGAGGGCAATCCATAAGTATGTACCAGTGAAGATATCATTCGCATATTTGTTGAATGGTATTAAAGGGGGTGGTTTATAGTAACATAGATTAATTATAATGTTATATAACTCTTATAATGGTATTATTTACACCATTATACCCATCCAAGTATGGTGGTGTTGAATAATAGATTACACCACGGCCTGAAGATGGTAAACTGTACGTACGCACGCATGGTGATTTTATTTTTTCATAGGATGAATAGAAGGTGAAATAGGGTTGTTTCATAATTATAATAACATATAAGTATATGAGTGATACTGACATAATTTTTTTATAATGAAAAAACTAAATAATAGGAACTAGAAGAAGATAGAAACTTGAATGAATCAGTAGAAGAGATTACCTCTACCCTGACGTGCCTCCTTTGAATTTCCACATAGGGCAGTAGAGTTTGTCTTTTGAGAATACAATAACCTCTATAATGTTACTAGGGATGTTTATAAGATTAATGTGAAGGGGTTGGATGATCTTGGAGGATCAAAATAGAGTGAATAGGAGATGGAGGATGTGCCCTTTTATAAGATAGGAGAGGAGAACATTAAGAAACTCTCAAAAATGTTAATTTATATTAAAATAAAAACAAACCAAAAAACCTCAAAAGTGTCCATAATTATAATATGATATGATATAGGGTCTTCATCCCTGTATACAATAAATTTTTACCACTTATTTTATCAATTTAAACATTATATTTTTAATTCACCATTAGTTATTCTATTAAAGTTTAATTTTGGTAATAACATTCTAAATATTTGATGGTAATGAATATTTACTTATGTGGAGTTAATTGACCATAAATTTATAATTTTTGATATTTTTAACCTTATAATAACTTTTTAATTTTTAAATATTTTAGTGATTTTTAAATAATTTAATAAAATGTTATGTTCCTAAAATATTAAGTGTCAATTTTGACAGTATTCATTTATTAGAAATTAAATAAAATTGAAACATAATATAAATTCTAAGAAAAATATTAAATACACTCATAAAATTTCATATTAACCAATAAAATTCATGGTAAACATTAATTAGTTCATACGATATTTCTTTTTACCTTTATTAACAATTTATTTGATATTTCTATAAATAAATTAATTTCAACATCACTATTATGTAATCATTAATGGTAACTATTTAATCTCTAAAAAGTATAAATAAATTTTTATAATGTGGTTAATTATTTTATCCATCTATAAACTATATATTCTCTATTTTACCTCCTAGCTATCGATATATTAAAATTAATAAACGTATATAAAAATAGATTGTGACACTTTGTCCATTTCATTAATTTTTATTACATTCATTTCATCTAAAAACGTAAGTGGAAATAAAGTGATTCCATTTCAAAAAATATGTGATAAGGGTAGAATTTAATAATTCAATAGGATTTTTACAGTTGTTAATGTAATTTTATAATTTAAATTTTACCCTTAATTACCCGATTCACCTTTAAACGTGGTAATAAAAATAATTACCAAAGTTTCTATTCATAAGGCCAAAAAATAAAAGTAGTCTATTAACATAATTTGGAACTAAATATTACAAATATGGAATCCATTTTTTCAAATTAAAAACACATAAGTTTCAGTAATTATTTTAAAATTAATCATGTTGTTGATAAAAAGTGTTTTAAAAGTTATAACATTACCAAAGTATGAAATGTTTTTCTTATGAATTCAATGTAAAATTAAAGATAATGACATACATTTTTTTAAAGAAAAAAATATATTCTATTTGTGACATTAAAACCATTAAATATTATAATTTAACCTTATAAATTTTCTTAAAGACAAAATTTTTTAATAATTAAAATTTACCGTATTTTAACTATTCATAAAAATATGAAAGTTATCAAAAAAATATAAAAAAATTATCCAAAGTAATTTTTTATACCTTGGTTCAAAATAAAATGCTTATGTTTTCATATAAGAATCATTAATGTGTCAAAGTCTTAATTTAAAATGGGTTATCCATTCAAATGTTTAAAATTAAGCTTTTTTTTAATATACATCAAATAGGGTTTTATTCATAACCTATGACTAAAATATGTGTTGAATGCATATCAGAAATATTTTAATAAGTATATATCACATATTTATATTATTAATTTCATTATAAAAAGTTATTCACTCTAAAATACAAATATCTTATTGATTTATATTTTTCATAGTGCATTTTCATAAGTTAGTTAAAATTATTCCCACTAACCAAATAGATAGGATATAATGGTAATTTTTTATTAATGGAATCTCACAATTATTTTAAACTCATAATTGCATGAAAAGAAAGATAATAAAGGACAAAAATTATTTAAAGAAAATATTTCATAAAAACATCTTGGTGTTACAAATATGGCATGGTTTAATCAGGTTGTTGAGGGTATGGTTTTGTGTCATTGTATTATATGAGTCTGGTTGGAGGCTAGTGTATCTTTTCAGTTTTTTTGGATGTTTATTTTCCAATGTGATAGAATTTTTTTGTATATTTATTCTACATTTATCTAATTATAGTATTTTATATTTTTATGATACAAATAAATAGATTTACTTCTTTTTATTATCGACAATGGGGTCCCCCTTAGATCTATTTTGCAACTTTAGGTATTTCGGGGATTTCTTTTATATGGATGGGTTAGGTTGACTTTATGATAGATTAAATATTGACCCTTTGTATATGTTTTATATGTCAATGTCCTCCATAATACCATTTTATATGCGCTCCAATAGTTTTATGACTCTATCATATATGGACATGAACGTGAGCACATATACCAACCCTTGCTCAGGTGTCTCTTGGGAGATTTAGGAGAGGGAACTACAATTGGTATCAAAGCATGTTTTTTATAGTATATTATATGATATGGATAGATATATATTGACAATACATAAGATCATAATCTAGATATTTTTGTAAAAAAATTAATTCAATTAACAAGCAAGTTTATAGGATATTTATAGGGATGGGGGTAGTCAATCTAAGATATTTGAGGTGTAAGATTTTATAGAGAATCCCAATATAGGACAGATCAGCCTCAAGATGGGATATAGTGCATGGCTGGGATATAATGATATATTCCTTCTTTGTTCTCTTTCATTCCTAGTGAATTGTACAAGTTTTAATAGGGGGTGTTGTTTAAAATGATTCCTTATTGGGATCCATTATTAATTAAAGGACCATATACTATAATCTATTTTATAGAAATTAAAATTTAAGGGGTAATAACATTTAAATAGATTCAAGGGTACTTATATATTGATTGATTGTAATTTTATTTTTCTTTTCCCATATGGAAATGTTTTTCAGTATGGCATTTTTTAATAAAATAAAAATTTTAAGGAGAAAATCATGTGGTTGAATGATTTATGCCTGAAAATATTTTATAAGTTTGTTTTACATAAAATAGATAAACAAGATGATTATTTTTAAATGGGTAGGAATTTTATAGTTTATAGGGAATCTATAAACAAATTTATTTTAAATTCGATATTAATGTGTTTATTGTAACAACACAGATTTTCAAGAAAAATGGCCAACATGGTTGGGAATTTTTGTGCTTTCTTTTATTTAAATCCAATTGATTAAAAGGGTTATTTAAAAAACATAGGTGATTTTATTCTGTCTAAATGATTTAATTATTTTTTATAATAAATAATTTATACTTCTATAATCATTATTTTGGGTATTTTTGGTGGGTTGGTTAGGATTGGACCAGATGTTTGGGTTGTGTTCTCTAAATATATGTTGTGTTTTCTTGTAAGGAACCACGTATGGGTGGGTGGTTTGCAACTGGTTTATTCTATTGTTTTGAAAGAAATTGGTTCTGGTATAGTATGTTTTTTCTTGGTTATCTATGATACATTAATATTTCTTTAGTGTTAAATTGAGCATTCAGTTGGTATGTCATGGTTGTTTCTAGAATATTGCGTGATCAAGGCTGGTGTGATGGAAATTGTATATTAATATTTATTGATAGAATGTGAGTTTTGATGGTTTCATGGT
Source organism: Viscum album (assembly GCA_963277665.1). Classification (NCBI taxonomy): domain Eukaryota; kingdom Viridiplantae; phylum Streptophyta; class Magnoliopsida; order Santalales; family Viscaceae; genus Viscum; species Viscum album. The sequence continues at coordinate 1,772,383,767 of OY728121.1, forward strand.
TTGGAAAAATTTATTTTGGTCTTTATAATAAATTTTTATGGTTGGAATCACTATTAAATAGAATTGGCTATTTGTAGTGGTGAATTTAGCAGGGAGAACCATATTCATTAAGATGAATCAATATTAGTTTTTTTGGATTAATATGTGAGTTTTAGCACCATCTTGTTGATTTTTAATCGATTATTTGTGTGTTCCCTCGCATATAATTTGGGTGTTCATGTAAAAACATTACGTGAAATAATGGATAGGATGTGGGATTGGGTACTGGATGTTTTCATAAATCAAACTTACAATAATGATACTCCTCTGGTTGGACATTCCAAAGATGTCGGGGATTTATAAAACTCGTGTTTTCGAAGAAAACGATATAGTTTAAGTTGAGAGTGATTTAGATCAAGGTACATAGATATTCATGGGTGGAGTACAATAGAAATTTATATTGTTTGAGGATATAACTATGAAATTACAATAAGTGTCAATTTCCTATTTTGGTGTGGGAGTTTGGGTGATTTCAATAATCATCTAGTAATTAAGGAATTATGATCAAGAGATCGTTAGAAGGTGAGAATGACAATTTTGAAAATTTTCATCAAGATAATGACATATTAGAGTCATTTTATTGAAATAAATATGGTATCTTGGAACCCACATATATAGAATTTATAGATATTTTAAATGGTAATAAATACAATAGATGTGATGGTGGTAATTGATATTTGTATAAATGTTTGCGTGAGTGGGAGGATAAATTTTTATAGATATTTCAAATAATTTTGGGTTTTTTATGTTGAAGTATGTTGGAAAAAAGTGATGAAATACGATGTGTTAGTGGTGAATTTACAACAACAGTTGGTCAAGATTTATGGTTGGAGGAAAGATGTGACTTCTCAAGGATGAGAAAATTTATTATTGGAAGTTTGTATGACCTGAATCATTATGAATTGTGGAAAATCATGGTGAATTTTATCTTTTTTCTCTAGATTGTGAGTCAAGTGTTATTTTCATGTTTTAAATTTATTACAGGATGATTCATGACTAGTTTTTTAGTAAATAACACCTAAAGAGTGTTCTTGGTTGTCTATGGATGGAATTCAATAAGTGGAAGAAGTTATTCAGTTACCATGAATGGTCACAACATGATGTTGTTGCCCAATAGACTAGGGCCACTAACTAAGAGTATTAAACCCATGACCTAGGTTTGATATACCATGAATATTCAAGGTTAGAGGATGTACTCTCTGCATGCAGGTGGTCATATCATAACCTAGGTAAGAGATTGTGTTCAATAGCATGACCACCCATTTTTGTGTTATAACCAAGATAAAGTGTGTATTTTAAATTCTTACTTCTTTAAATTTTTTAATATGTCTTCTTTGGGTCCCCTTGGGATACCACAACTCTAGTCGAGTGGGAAAAGATGGACCTACCTCTCTATATATATCCTTTATCCCTCTATTTTTCTCCCTTTTTGTGAATCAATCAAGAGAGATTATTTTTATCAATTCGTGTTAATATTGTTACCCATGTCCTCTTTTATTATCATAATGCTTTCTTATGATTTTTTTCAACCTAAAAGGTTTTTTGGTGGATATTCCACCAAATCATGGTGGAATCAACACAATTGATGGGGATTCGTTATATTAATTATAGAGTTGTTCTTAGGAGGTTTTATTATTTTACCTCCTTAATTTTACTTTTGATATATTTCATTATTTATTTATTTGGGGTTTATGTAATTTTTTAATTAATAATTTATTCAAGATTATAGTTTTGGTATTTTTTGTGGCTTTGGTCTTGGTATATATTAGGAGTGATCCAAACAATTTTTTTTATAGTTTCGGCTATATGAGTTTACACCATATGTTCAAAATTAATTTTTTTTAAAATGTTTTTGACATTAATTTGATGGTTTTTATTGATGAGGTTAGAGCTCATAGACATAAATTATGTCAATATGATCTCAAAATTAGTTTTTAGATCATTGATTGACATAGGTGGTGTTGAAATTATTATGTATCTTATTCTTTTGATGATTTTATGTTCATTTTCCTCCATTATTATTATTTTAATCATGTTATATTCCATGTATGATCTCACCTATTGATGGTGATTATCCCACATTAGCCAATTTTTTAATTTAAACCTCATAGCTTGCTAAATGGTTTTCCATTGGTTTCTCCATAAAGAAAGTTCTAGTCGGACCCTTTAGTGATATTTTTTATCTTATTTTTTTTATTTCAAATAGGAAGAGGTTTCCTTTATATAATTTTATTTTAAACGTTTTTTTTATTAAATATAATTTTAATAAAAAATTTGTTATTTGAGGAATGGTTTTTTAGAAATTTTATTCTAAATTAATATATGGTTTTATAAATAATACCTTGATGGGATTTTGGGTAAGTTACTATCATGAGTGATATTACATGTGAACTATATTATTTAAATGTTTTGAAAAGATAAATTCTATTTAGTTATTAATGGAAATTAATGAGGATTTGGTTTTTTATTTGAATGATCTAGTGTGGGTGATGTCCTATTATTTAAAATAATGATTTATTATATATGACTTATTCCCAAAAATGCTAGCATGTTATCATTTCATAATTATTTTTTGATTACGTGTGTTATTATAAATGTTTTTCTCAGTATCAATGTTTCAGTTTAGTCTATATGGATTTAGATGACCCCTTTGATAGTTGATATCAGTATATTTTCTAGGTTTGATGTTCCCATAATTTATTTTTCTTATCCTCAAGGGAAATTTACACCTATAGTGATCCATTTAGGGTGATATGGGGACACATATGGGGCTAGTGAGTGACACGAGGAATGAATGGTTTGAGTATTGAGAGATAATAGCCTATTTTTAGTTGGTATTTGATACATGTTTAAGAATATGGGTGAGGTCTTGAGTTACCATTTATCTAGTGGTGAACTGGTCATTATGTAGGAATATATTTAGGTTACATTCTTTATTTCATGTGTATGGACAACTAGATGGATTCGAGAGAAAATTAATTTATGAATATGGATGACTTCCATTATATATGAGGGGATGTATCATACCATCATTACTCCCTTCCCTATGAGGGAACATGTTGTCCTCTTTTTAGTGTAGTCATCCCATGGAGGAGTGCCTTGGTTACTATATAGTTCTCCCACTCTGGTAAGAGAATATGTATTAAAAAATATTCATCACATCAACTCCTCTAAATGGATTAGGGTTGGCTACATTTAATGTAAATTTTCCTTAGAGGGAACAGGTTTGGATCCATTAAATATGGCCTTTCTTGATGGGATTATCATGGTTACCTTCTATGTGACCTACCCTATATCTTTGGTAATGGGTCATCATTACGTCATGAGGCAACTTTCATTCACAATGGGGATGAATCTTGTTGGTTTATAAGTCATGGTGTATATTTTAGACCATAATAACATAACTTTTATAATTTAATATACATATTTGATTTTTATGATTGGTGGGTGTGTTTAAAAAAACATTACGACAATCCATATCTTTAGTTAATAAACATCAATTTGATCACAACAACACTCATCATTATTACAGAATTGAGGATTCCAAATGTACAATTGTATTCAACCCTACCTATGTACACAATATATATTTTGATATATCTGGGGAAACATCATGGTTTATCTCATATATATGAAAAAATTTAACGTTGGATTCCTATTATTAGTCTAGAAGGTTGAAATGGATGGTCTTTCGTGTAGTAAAATAATGCAAGTTAGGAAAAAAGAAAGTGTATATTTTTTATTTTTCTTTAACATGTGTTCTGAATATTGTTCCATTTTTTATATTTGTATATCATTCTTAACATATACTTATCTTATATGTTTGGATGCATCATATGGAATGTTTTAATAGTTTCTTTTTTTTAATTATAGCAGCCCATATTTCTCCATTTTTCATCTATAATTATTTTAGAGATATTCCTTACACAAATGGGTTATCAAAATTATTTGGTAGATATTGGAAAGGTACATTGAATTATTTAAGAGGTAATAGTCACACTAAGACATTTTATGCCATATCCACTAATTATAAGCCTCTGGATTATAGGAAGTTATGCAAGAGTTAATGAAGTTGATGGAAAGCATGTGTCATAGAGATAATCCATACTATGGTGTTAGAAATTTAGTGATAATGATTCGTATATTTTAATTTGATTCTTTTTTTATTCCTACCATGAATATTATTTACCAATTAAATGAAATCAATATTTTTTTATGATATATAATACATGAAATTCATTCACCCTTTATCTCATATATACATAATTTTTCTATGGTCATATTTAAATTTTTATTTAATATTTATATTTATACAATGATTCTTTATTAAGGTTTATTCGATTATTATTATTCATATTTATGATATTAAGGGTATATTCTCCCCAATGGTTATCATATTCCATTTCTGTTAGTCATAAGTATCTAGAATACTAGGATGAATGGGTGATGTAGTGTTACAATTCACATGATTAATCCCTGAGTGTAATTTGGGATTGCAATTGTTTTAATCTAACCCATAGAACCACTATATATGATTTGAAGACATCAATATGGTTTTTGGACTACGAAGAATAATATTGTTTTTAGTTTCATTACTGTTTCTTATTCTTTACTGGTAATACCATTTTTTTTATTTCACAATATTTGATTGTTAAAACCAAGAGGGCGAGTTGTCAAATCAAGATAAAATTTGGATTTTTTTCTGGAGGTAGGATCTCTTTTAGTTTTAAAGATATTCTGAAAATCCCTAACGGTAACAAAAATGTTGTTTTTTAATCAATAAAATTTGTTTAAAAAAATGTATTTTAAATAATGTTACACAATGAAATTATATTACAATATATTTGATAAAAATTATGAAGTATGATGTAGATTAAATCCATATAGAATGGTTTAATTAAAATTTTACACTATCTATGAAGGAATAAGGGATTGGGAACTTATCCCAAAGAGGGATTCCTATATACCATGAGTAGAGGAATCAAACCCCACATAGTATTATACCACAATTTAAATCCAAATAACTATCTATAATACTTGGTTGAATTGTAAAAAACAAGTAAATTTCAATATAAATCATTTTTATGTCTCATTAAAATTCATTAATTATATATTATAGTGTTATATTAATTATAAGAATATTATCGATTTTTTCTCTCAAAAGGAAAAATATACATTTCTACCCAAATTTAGATCCAATGCATTATATTGTATTTATTTAAAAAAGTGAATTACAAATAATATAATCTAAATTTTTTAAAAATAAATACATTTTTTAATTAACCATTTCAAATTTATATTAGGAGAATTTTTTGAGAGGTTTAGGAAAAGTTATTTTTTCAATGAATAGTGAAAATACTTCTTTTTATTGAAATATGTCTTTCATTTCAAAAATTTACAAACAGACATTATATTTTAAATTGGTTTAAAAGTAAAATTAGTTCTAAGATATATTTAATAATTCAATTATGGTATTTAGAAATAATTTTATAGTTGAATATGGAAAACAAAATAACATTATACAAAAAAAATATTTTTTATGAATAAACCTTTTCATCTCATTTTTTGATATTAATTTTAAATTAAATTCTACCAATTATGCCGATTAAAATTGATAAAATCAATTCCATGTTTTTTATAATAATAGTAATAATAATAATAATAATTAGGTAATATTATAAACATAAATTTTATTCAAAATGAATATTAAATATTTTAAAATCGTGTTATAACATTTATGGTTAAACTGGTTTATGGGGGGGGGGGTTAAACAAAAGTGAAAAGGTTTAAAATGGATTATAAACCTATATAATTATTTTGATGACCATATCTAGAACCTATATTATATAAAATTTATAAATGGCTCATTATTTATCTATTTTTATTCAGTAGTACACTATTATTTTTTAATCCTTATAAAGATTTCATATTGGTTCCCTCCCCGGCTTATAATAGGAAGCCCACTTTACTCATTTTTTCACACTTAAATATAATTTTCGTTCATAAAATACTAGACTTTAGATTTTAATTATATCCCTTACCAAATTTTAGAGCCACTATTTTTATCATAAAACCTACCTATGAACGGTTTAGTCATAAACCTAAAGAGATTTTCAGAATAAGTTGTATTATTCTTAACCGATCATTTTTGTTTTATTTATTTTTACACCTTCATAAAATATCATTAAAAACTGATTAAATAAAAAACTAATATATTACATATACTAATTTGTTTTTATATCAATTTAATTCATTATATCAATCTTTTGTTCTATTAAATGGGAAATAAAATCAATGTTCATGTGTGTGGTGGATTGTTGTCTCAAGAACTGATATAATTTTTCTCCATAACCACCTCTAAAATATGGTTATAAATATAAATTTAATGTATTTATATAATATTAAAATCTTATTTATCATTCTTTGTTGATAATATATCATCTACATTCTTTTCCTTCCATCAATTAAAAAATTATAATCTCGTTCATATGTACGTCTGAATTACTACCTCCATGAAGTGGTGTGATTCATTTTTCCAAACCACGTCACAAGGATGATATATATAGGGGTATCTAAGAAATTATATAATATTAATGATATAATAATAATTTTTTAAATTAAAAATGATACTTACCTTCATTCCATCAATTTTTTTTAAATATAGAAATGTTACTCATGCATTTATATAACTTACAATCTCCTTGATTATCACATAATTCATTTTATAAAATTATATTTCTTTGTTTTTATTAAAAGTATAATTAATTTATTAAAATGAAACATAATCATGATTATTATTATATATTTTATGGAATAATTAACTCATTGTCCATTTTCAACACACCAATGTCTTTTTACACATATGAGTTGAATATCGTCAAAACATCTGACCTAAACTTAATTTGTTATGAAATTATTCATAACATGCTAATAAATAAAATAAATTAGATAGTAAATTAGAAAAATATTATTTATAGTGTAAATAATTAACTTAATTTTATTATTTTGGATGATAAATAATGTACAAGATGATTTGAACTCGAGGTAAAAGACACTACATAAAAATGATTATTTTAAATGTTTTCATATTTTATTTTTTAAAAGGTGTTCATAAGTTCTATAATCTTAAAATTATTTTATGAATGAATTATTATGGACATAAATGAATTATAAAGATAATTTTATGTAACATTTAAACTTGTTTAAAAAAATTTCAGAAGGAATATTCTTATACATTTTACATAGAACTTTTTGAAAAAAATTAAAAAAATTGTTTTGTATTATCATTTAGGACACCAATGATTTTTCTCACCTCAAGTATTACTATTTTATGTTTTACTTACATTATAATATTTCATTTTCCATCAAATAAAAACCCTCCATCCATTTATTCGAGGTATTTGAAAAAAAATAGATGGGATATTTCAATGTATATATAAATTTTTTCTTTATTGGTGAAAGAAACATTATTATTAGTATAATGATGTAAATTCAAGATATCAATTTTATAATTATGATATTTCTATTTGTAATTATTTATGATGAAGGGTGAGACTAAAATATCACATGATTATTTGTGATACCAAAATTTCTCCTCGTGATGGGTGAGCCTGATATGTCTCTCCAATTCATTGGGGAAAGGGATAATGTTAGGTTTTTTAGATTATCTTAATATACATTTTTCACTTTACAGTTATAAAATTACTCTTATAAGAGTGATTGTAAGAGTGTTATAAGAATTATTTCCCAATTTACACATATCATTTACCTATTCTATTTATTATTATTTTTAAAACATATGATTTACATGGTACAGTAATGAGATTAAGTTTCAAGGGAAGTTTGTGTGGCTTATTAAGTATAAAAATGAATATCATTGTGAAAATGTTTTCATTAGTTATTTATTATTGAAAATAAAAAATCAGTTATTTTTATTTTTTTCTTATGAATTATTTAATGAAAATATTTCGGTTGTGAAAAAGTTTTATTGGGTTGGAAAATTTTTATTTTGATCCTAATGATTAATTTGGAAAAATATTTATTTATATAAATCAATGCACTAATAGGTTACTTTTTTTATTTTTATATATTAACTGATGATATTTTCTTCTCATTGTTGCATTATAATATTACATATTTATCTATAGGAGGGGTTAATTGTTCTTTATAAAAAACATTAAATTTTCTTATCCTATTTATGAATTTTTTAGATAATTTTGTTACCATGACATTAATTTTCATAGTAAGTAAGTTATTACAATGAATATATATATAACATTCTTAAAACAAACACATAGAAATTTTCATAAGGTAATAATGGTAAAACAAAACCTAAATAATTTATTTAAGGAAAAACAAATATAACGTCTATAATAATATCCACACTTTTACCATCAGTGTCAAGGAAGTCAATAAATATTAATTTAGTTGCCTCTTCGGCAGTGAAATAGAGGTGAAAGAGAAGGGTACATCAACACCGTTCTATGGGAGGTACAGTGTTAAAATATGAGGAGTCCTCTCTCAGGGAAACCCTCTCCCCCAAGGTCCACTCGCCTTGTCAGGTCACCCGATTTCCTACATGATGGAAACAAATGAGGTGAACCCACAAAAGCAGACAGATTTCTTGACGAATCATTTATGTCTGTCTTGTCACCCTCCAGGACACTCTTCCATCTTGGCTGGAAATGGCTCCTTCCTGGATGGGGCACTCTCCGGAGTGACATTTTTGTGGGGAGGGGGATTTCCTTTTGTAGATGGTTCGAAAAGGAAACACATGGGAATTCCCTTTTAGGAGAAAAAAATAAACATGAATTTAGTTATAGAAAATTCTATCTAAACAATTATGGTTTCTCATTCTTTATAATGAAAAACATCAATACTAAGATCTAACATACATCTATTTCCCTGGATTTTATAACCCTTAATTAAAAATATATGTATCTTCTGTTTTCCTAAAACTCAAAATCCCTTAATGAAACAATATTAGACAAACAACCATCAGAATCAATATATTTATTAAGAAGATTAAAAAAAGTCCCCACATGAATGAATTAATAATAAAACTCTCAATAGATAACAATGAGGTTATGTTAATTTAACAATATGTTTCAAACTCTTCACAAAAATTGTAGAAAGGATGGTTTGAAAAAACATTCATCCTCCTAGAATGCAACATCCATTTATAGGAATTCCTCTAATGGAATATTTCATATTATTCAGAGTTGGTTTCAATGACATTGGTTTAACTATTTACTCACATAAAATTATTAGTATAATATCTTATTCTGATGGTTATTTTAAAGAATCATCATTACAGTGCCTGTAAGGTTCCATTTGGTGGAGTGATGTTTCTTCATCTGGTAAAATGGAGTTTCTTCTTTTGGTAGATTTGATAGAAGTTTTTCTATAATGAATGTATCCATCTTTCATATAATGTTTTATTAGTATAAATTATAAAAATACTTCTATTGGGACTTTGTTATACTCCAAAATCTAGAATTTACAAATCTCAGTTCAAATGGCTTTGAAATTGTTCACCAGATGTACAATGCACCATTACATGAATTTAAGGATGTTATGTTAAATTTAATTTTCTTATAAAACATTAACAATGTATCATCCAATTATAAAATATTCTACATCCTAGAAAATTATATTCCTTAAAAAATATTATTAAAATCGTTAGAAGAGTTAAATTTAGAAAATTAAAATCTTATAAATAACTGGATTGTGATTTTCAAAAACATTTATAGAATGTATTAAATGAAAAAAATTGAATATTTAATCTTCCCATTTTTGGAATGCACAAAACAAAACATTGGAAGAGAAATATTAATGTTAAAAGTCATTGAAATAAACTTACTATCCATGTCATATAAATTTCTAAGCATTACCCATTTTCATTAAAATATAGATCTTTATAATATATCGTCCATGTTTTCAAAAAGTTATCTATCTCCACAATTTCCCCATAAATAATTATTGTTTTTATAAAATAAAATATATATACTTTCTCATTGTTCATTAATTTTTTTTTAAAATCTCCCCATTTTTTTTTGAAAAACAATTGTGGGAGGTAGAAAGTATACATGATATTTTAGGGAGAAAATCTATATGAAAATTTTATGTTTAAAAAAAAACATTAATTAAATATATATATATATATATATATATTAAATAGATTCATCTAAATAATATATGTAATAACATCCATTGAAAAATTTATTGAATAAAATTCGTCTAAAATATACTTAAAAATGATTTTATGTTTGATTATTATAAATCCTTTCATAAATTTAGAAAAATATTATTATTTCCTCAGGAATTTCATGTTAATAATTTTCAACATATTAATATTATCTTTATATTTATTATATTCAATAATAGATAACTTCATCTTTTCTATTTATTCTCCTAACACTTGATATTTGATGATCCCATTCTGATTCTTTTTTAACCTAACAATTGTTTCCTCCAACTTTGCAACTTATTACACTAATACATATATCCTATTTCCTTGTTTTGAAATCCCATAATCTGAGATAATATTATGATATTTTATATTATCAATTACCATTTCACTTTATAAAACTCCAAAATGGATTCCTTTTTAAAACATAAGGACACATTTTTTTTGTTTTGATTCCTTGAAGTTTTTCATCAAAAAACATTATATTTCATTCTATGTGTTCAATCCACCTCACAAAAAAAATATTTTATTAAATTTCACATTTTATTTTATTTATAATTATTTATCTCACGTTAAATTTGGATCACTGTCTCTTCAAGCTACATTAGGGAGCTTTCTTTTTTCAAAATATCAACTTTTCCTTGGAAATATTTTCATCAATCGTGTTTTCTCAAAAAGTAGTATAGTGTAAATTCATGGATTTTAATTTCTGTATTTAATTAATTACACTTAATTTACACTATATTAATTCTTATATATGTTGATGAATGTTTAGAAACACTTTATTTTTTGGGAAATCAATGGGCTGTTGGACTTGAAGGTTTTGGAAATTCTCCAATTTCATAATGTTGAGATTTCTAAATCTACCTAACATGTTAATTTTGATTAGATGGATATTTTTACAATTATTGAGCAATGTAATTTTGTTCATTATCTTCTAATCATTCATTTTCATCCAGATTACGTCGTGAAATGGATTTCATAGGCCTAACAGATAATGATGTTAGGGATTATGTAGAACTCTCATGAATATCAGGATAATTTTTTAATTCATTATAAAATACATAATTTTTCTTCGATATTCTCTTGCCTTGTATATGTTATGTTGGATGGAGTTTTTAATTCATTATTTATTTTTATTTTATAAATTAATTAAATGTAAAATTGAATATCTTCATATTGATTTTTTTTATCATATTATCATTTCTTTTCTTTTCTTAATCATTGGTATAGATGATAATTTTTATGAGGGAATAGACTTAGATGGAATGGATTAAGTTGGAACAGACTTAGTAGGAATTGAAAAATAATATTTTTTTTGTAGAAACTTCAACTATATACGGATTTTTTAACACGCCTTTTAAAATATATATCCATATTCTCATTTAATTATTTATATTCTTATCTATTATTCAGTAATCTTCTCTGAGTATTTCATAATGTTACTCCAATAAAGACAGACCATAAAAATTATCCTAAATAAAAAATTTATAATTAATTATATTTTATTATTTAATTTTCAAAATAAACAAAAATATATCATCAAATATGGTCTTTCTCTTCATACAAATAAAATCGAGATATATTTCACCTGATTTATTTTTTCCTATAACTTTTTATTTGAATTTTATATCTAAAAATTGGATGAAAGATTTTATGTTTTATCTAAAAATTCATTTATAATTGGCACATAAATAAATCTCATCTTGTTAATTATTTTTTCTCCAATAAATGTATCTTTCTATTTAACTATAATTTTGTTATTATTTTTCACTTTAATTTCTATGATGTTTACTAAAAAAATATCTACAAAACTTGTAATGAGAACAATATTCAACTCTGGAGAACCTTATTAAAATTCATATGTGAAATATATTTAAAACAGCATAAGGATGAAATTTATCAAGTTTAATATAAACTAAAAAATATAAATTTAATTTCCATTCAGTAGGCCTATATATACTTTTCTTTTTATATGGATATTATACACCCATAAAGCTACAATTTTGGAATCATGATATGGGTGGAAAATTTTCCAAACCCTTTCATAAAAGGAAAATAAGTATATTTCAGGGTGGAAAATTTCAAAACAATTATTATGAATAAATTTTTATTAGATTGTCCTTTGAATATATCCGTGTATATATCTGGACTAATCCTCAGAGTCTCTGTGGTTTTTGGGTGTCTCAAGACCCCAAAATCAACAAATCAAAAATATTAATATATTTTAATGAACATGCATGGATCATCTAATTATTTATTATTTAACCATTTTTTGGGACCTTGGAAGAAAAATAAGAGACCATGGTTGACTCTACAACGTGGGGTTTACCCCATGTGAGACCTAATGGTTGTTTTCCTCAGTTCTTCTGAGTAATAAAACATTGGAAGGTGAATTTAATTAAAATAATTTATTTATTTATTTATTTATATTGAATGAAAAAACCTATAATTCTTAAATAAATATCTAATTATAAAAAATTTCCATATTAGGATACATAACCCTGGATGGATATGAAAGTTATAAAATGTTCTTTCTTTGTGGATGATTAGATCAGAGAATGAATAACTATCAAATAGAGGTGTGCTGAGAAGGAGGGAATTCAACATATCTTCTTTATTGCTAGATAATGTGTTCATCACCCACAATCAATACTAAAATGAGGTAGGATTGATCATTTGTTATTTCCTCCATATTTATTAAAATATAGATCATGGATTTTTATCTTCTTTTATTCTTATAATATTTATAAAGTTTTCATCATCCCTACAATATAGTAGATATTTTTATTTGATATAATAGGTTTTTTGTTATTTCCATAATCCCATAGAATCCCCTGATTTTGTAGTCATTTCCCAAGAATGATTGGACAATGATGGGATTCAACTAATCTATGTTCTTTTCCCACTTATTTCTTCTCATTATTAATTGTTGGATCATGGGGTTTCTATTCAGCACTGTCGAGGAATGTTAGAGAATGATCAAACCCCAAGATTCATGTTAGACATGTGAATGAAAAAATGAATTTTTATTTACATATGGATTTTGACTTTTTGTGGGATATGGGTCACATATCCATGGATTGGGGATCCAGAGTGGTTGTGGGAGAAAAATGGGAAACATGATGACTCATCAGCAGTATATCTCAATTTCCATCCATTAAAGGATATAGATAGATAATTTCTGAACGAACATTAAATTTTATTGTATTTTAAGTGGTCCATAGGTGAAATTAGAAGAAGAAATTATAGATATGTAATCTCTATGAAAAAAACATAATTTACTTTAAAAAAGGACTACACGGCATGTCTAGTGAAGAACACACGCCGTGTTGTCTCTTGGTTATGAATAATAGGGTTTAGAGTTGAGAAAAATATCACATATCATGTTGAACCACTACACACTATGTGACCCCATGATGGAGGCTCAGTGTGTACTTCTAAATTTTATGGGATTAGGAATGGTTGGGATTAAAAATATGGCTAGAGTATACGGTAATGGCCATGTACATAGAAATATCTAGGATACCATAACACGACCATGTACACGGGAATAGGCTGATGTACAAGGTCATGGATAACAGAGTATGGGAAGGTCCTAGGTGGGTTAGACATGCCATGTACAACCTACACAAGGCGTGTGGTGTGACATGGCTTACCAAACCATAACTATGGATGAAAATGGCAAGTTAGTTAGGTGGGGTCACATGTTGTGGGGACCACCATACACACCATGTCATCCCTTCAAAACTTGTTCCTCTCACATCTCCATTTTTTAGACTTAGATATTGGCCTGTGTGTATCCAATCGGGTGTGTTTTTTGTTTGTGAATAAAATGATGGTGGCCTTAGTTTTGTTAATTCATACTATTTTAGCTTTCCATTGAATGGTAATTATTTAGGTGATGCTCAATGATGGTAGTGATTTGGTGGGATCACCTGGGAGATTTTGAGAATGGAAATCCCCTATCATACTAGGGAGTGGGTTACCCATACTCATCTCAATATATTTATATATACCCTCCTAACACACTATGGTGGTCTTCCTATACCTATCAAATGGAACCCCTTATAGTTCTTGGGTTCATGTCCTCTGTTCACTGAGTGGAACCCCCAAACAAACTAGGATGTGGGTCCTATACATATTGAGTGGTACCCCTATCATACTGAGTAGTTCTTCCTCCATTATTCATGTGTAACCCCCATGAAAGAACATTTTATGGGTCCTCTACATATCAAGTGGAACCCCCAATCATAATAGGATGTGTATCCTCTATTCACTGAGTGGAACACCCCAAACACACTGGGGTGAAGGTTCCCTACTTAATGAGTGTCAAACCAAATCATACTAGGGTGTGATCTTTCCATTCATTATGTGGAACTATCAAATCTAACCAAGGTGTGGGTCCTCTATCTATTTTTTTAAACCCCTTTATCATAATAATGAACAAATCCTAGAATGGTGATAGTAATCCCTTGGTTTTTGGAGAAATGGTGAGGTAAAATTCCTCCATATAACTTTCTTGGATAGGCACATGAGATAATGGATATCGTTGATGGACCTTTGGAACTGTAGGAAGAATTGTCATCGTCGACCGGTCCATAAAGATGGTGACCGAATTTCTCTAATAGTTGGGTTTTTTTTGAACATATATCAATGTTGGGTTTCGTTTCCAACTTGTTATGGATTGAAATATCCACACAAAATGGTATTTCTCTTAATAAATCTTTCAAGGATTGTTTAAAGTACATTCATTTATGTCAAAGATATTTGGGAAGTATTAATATTTTTATGGGATGTAATATTATCATACAATTAAATATATTACATAGTATGTATTCTAATTATTATACTAATTGGGGAATTGTCACATATTTTTTATTCTATTTTACCAATGTGAATATTTTGGTTTATTATGTTCAACCCATTTAATATGATAAATTCATTGGACAATGTAAGCTATGATCAAGGACCCATATAGCCACAATAAACATTATTATGCTTCATTAGACAATCTAGTTTGGGTATTTGGATATGACTACATTCATTTATGTTATATTTCTTAGAATAATGCCTTGATTGTATTTTTAAGATTAACATAGTTATGAATTCTATCATTATGAGATTAGTTATTGATTTACATGTGATTATTTTATTAGTTATGATATTATTGGGTATGTTTCAAGATCATGTCATTATTTATATATAATTATTTGAAAATTTATTCCTGGGATATTATTCTTCATGAAATTGTCATTGTTTAAATAAACATGTTTTCAATTATTCATTATGTCATATTAATTATGTCTTATTTATTCAATGATAGCTTCTATTTTTCACATTATCTTACAGAACATTTGAGATCACCCTAATTTTTTTTCATTTCAATAGATTATGAATAAGAAATCATTTAATGGGTCTGCAGATGCATTATTTTTTATATTAATTTTGTTTCCTTAATTTATTAATACTGTAAAATATGATTCATCTATGTATTCGATTATTCAAGACTAATAAACTATTTTGCCTTTTATGTTGTAATTGATTATATCTTATGCCAATTTAATAAAATAACCACTGACTCTCAACTACTATAGTTGGGGTCCTTATAATTGGTATTAGAGTAAGTTTAGTAAAAACCATGGAAAATAAATCTAGAAAAACATATATTATAGAACATATCCATATTAATAACTATGGAGATGTTCTTAATTATAGGATAACATCATAATTTTTTATTACGGTAATGTTTATAAAGTTTTTCAAGGAATAATTCTATATCTATATACTAATAGTGGATGTGGTTTTGGGATAGACTAATATAGTGATAATAACACTAAAAAGAGTTTTCTGAGTATGTCTTACCATCATTTAAGTGAATAGTGAGTGTTCCCTAACTTTGCACTGGGTTTGACACTCTCGGTCCATGTTCTTGGGTTTATTAACATTTTCTCTTTAAACCATTTTATGAATTAAGGAATAGAACCTATTGAAACCTATTATATTCCATAGTGATATGGGATAAACCAAAACTGTCTTATGATCATATTTTTATGTTTGATGATGTGTTTAATTTTATTGTTACCCTTTTCAAATTTTTTTATGGGAATATCACATGATTAAGAATATTTTGGGAGATATTTATGGGATATTATCCAAATTTTGTTATAGTTTTTTCTTTAAAAAGTTATTTTAGGAATAATTTTCTTAATTTTATGGACATATGTTTAAGGGTATTGATAAAATTTATAGTTTATATGATCATTGATGATGAGGTAATTATAGGTTTTTATGTTTTAGGAATATATTTATTTCTATATAGATAACCACGGGATTAATAATTTATTTGATAATTAATGTAATTTTTTAATATATTCGTCATATTTTTTATAACATTATAGAAATTATAAAAATTTTATTTTAGAAAAAGGACAACCCATATATATTGTGAAAACTATTTTAATCCAGAAATGTCATGGGGCTTGAACCCACAATTGAAAGATGATAAGTGTATAGTGTCTACCACCATCCTATGTGATTTACTGATTATTCTGACATTGTTTTTACATAACTGTTTTGATGGTTAAATATAATGTTTATTTTGGGAAATTATTATAGGATAAAATCTATTTTAATTTGAGTTGACATATGGGTATTCCAGGAAATGCTTTGCTGGGGTGTGATATATATAACCATTAGTTCTAATATAAATTATTATTTGGGAAGAATGAGTTTTTGTTTTTTGTGGTTTAAGATAAAGGGTAAGAGATGAACATTGAGGTTAAATCATTTTTTTAATATTGACTTTATTGAGGGTACTTGGGTTATAGAGTTATTTATTTAAATAATGATATATATTAATCCTTTGTAATTATTTTTGAATTTTAGAGATT
Organism: Viscum album; assembly: GCA_963277665.1. NCBI lineage: Eukaryota > Viridiplantae > Streptophyta > Magnoliopsida > Santalales > Viscaceae > Viscum > Viscum album. Next base: position 1,772,400,888 of record OY728121.1, read on the forward strand.
TATTTACAAATTTTTATTATTTTTTGATAATATCGTACAATATTATGACCATTTTTGTTTTAATAAAGATTAGAGGAATAGTTTTTTAATATTTTCTAGAGTATTTAACACCCAAAAATTTCATAGTACATTATGTCATTGATGTAATTCAATAGCTTGCGCTACACACAACATTGAGTTCTAGCGCACCACAACTTACCAAACTAGCCATTCAAAAATCAGTTATGAATACTATTAACTGAATTTTGAATCTTATATACTCTATATAATTTTAACATACATATTATGTGATTCATAGACATAATATAAGAACAAATTCATTTTTCTCAGATAAAAGAAGTACATTTCAAAAAATGCAATTTTACATCCTTTTAATGGATAACTTTTTTTAAAACCAATATTTGACACATTTATATATTGAATTTAATGAAATTAAATTCTTCCTTATAAATTGGATATAAAAATTTAGTTTCGATGAATTTTTGGTTCTATTCTGATAACATTCATATATTGATGAATAGTGAAAATACTATGTTTTAATTGAAAACAACATTTTTAATAGAAATAATTTATATTGATGAATTATGCATTTGAAAGGTTTTGAAGTAAAAATAGATTATAATTTTATCATTTAATACAATTTAGTACGTTATATGTAATTTAACATTTAAATTTGACATAAACACATGTTAATCCTTTGATTGTTTTTACTTTTTAAAACCTCGCTATTTGGTTTTGGCAACAAACATTAATTTTAAATTAATAAATCCAACTTCTATGTTTTGAATTTTAAAAAATAGACTTAATTTTTTAATTTGTAATATAAAAATTATCTTAGAGTGAATTTTTGGTATTTTTATGAAAACATTCAATTTTTGAGGAATAGTGAAAAACAATGCGTTATTATTTAAAACTGACTTTTTATTTTATTAATTATTTATTTTATTTAAATTAATTTAATGTAAAAAATAGATATATAATACACAAATAAGTTCAATTTAATTAATTGTAGTCATTTTATAATAAAATTATATGTATACAATTTTATTTAACTTTTTAACCTCTATTACCCACATTCTAGGAATGTTTGCAAATTTTCATAAAACATAATTTTACTACTTCTGTGAGTTAAGTATCAAAAATCCAAGAGACATGGTGGAGATCCGTAAGTAATATTTTATTCAATAAGATGAAAAAAAATGTGAATAGTATCTTTTGACTTTTATTTTCCACAGTTAAAAGTAAATAGGGTAATTAATGGTAAAAATGATATTATAATTACTATAACAGATGACCTAATTCTACTAGATAAGTGTAATTCGACCAAAAACAACAATAGGAATAAAATATTATCCCCTTTGGTCCACTTGGAGTCGATTAGGACATTTATTATTATTTTATTTAAAGAAGAGTTAAAATAGATAAATTCAATGATTAATAACTAAACCATTTTTAATATAGATTTACACACCATATAAATTCGACAATAAATATTCATTAGAAAGATAATAATATTATTTAAATAATGGTATTTTATTAATAATTTTTAAACATTATATAATTTATTTTATTTATGACATAATGATGATGCAGTAATTACCTTATTAATGAAATAATAAAATAACTGATATTATAAAAATACAAATAAATGTAATTTTAGACTCTTTATGAATTACACTAATTTTTTAGGTTAATATGACATGTTATGGGTGATTAAATAATTTTTGTTCAAAGTAATCATGGTGTTAATATTTTCACAAAAACGAAATACTAAATAGTGTCAAATTGGACATAATTCTGTTGTTAAAAAATACTATATTTTAATTTGATATAATGTTCCTATTATTAAAAGGATCGACCCAAGGACTTAGTTATGGTTATATATTTTAATAATTTAACACTTTTGGTTTTATTTTCTTGTTATAGTAAGTTTATTACCCATATAATAAAAAATTAAAAAGACATGTGGTAAATGCAAATCTATTTAACTAAGAGTTAAATCTATAATATAAGGTAAATATGGTGACCTAAACCTGTCTAAAACCTATTGGTTGAGAGTATTTGGGCCCATACCCACCTTTTCCTCGAAATAAATCATTTGTCAACCATTATAAACCAAAAAATATTTTATTATAAAATAATATTTCAAGTTTTTCCTAAAGTGACCCTCAACTCTCTTATTATAGGGGAATTCCCCTTCTCTTAAATTCACACATCCAAAGCCTTTTGGCTTAGCCAAATCCTACCCAAATATCCTCCCATCTTTCCTTATTTAATCCTAGAGGCCCAAATTGATCCGAAATCCAACCTAAGAATCCCTTTTGATCAACTCAAAAGGAAATACCAGAAGTAGAGGTAATAATTTCACCACCCTCTTTAAAGTTATTTTTAATCTTCCACTTCCACTTTATTTGTTGTTTCAATACCAGAATAATAACTCCAGTACCTCTTACATACATTGTTGTTGTTTTAAATATGGTAAAACCATATTCATTATTCTATCCATCATCAAAATGACAATGTCGCCATACATGTGTACGTATGGCTTATCATCTCCACGTTGTGGTGTAGTTTGTTATTCAAACACCTCATTATTTGAATGGTTATAATAATGAGTATACCTGATGTAAATTATAAATATAACATGTTAATTATTCTGTATTTATTATATACCATCAAATTACATATGATTTCACCATCAATATAATGATATTGTCGCTCGTGCGTACATAAAGATTATCGTCTCCACGACGCAATGAGATTCATTTCCACGTTCACCATTAAAAAAATGATTATAAAAATATATATTAATAATAATTATTTAATATATGGAATAATAATGCTATTGAAGATATATAAATATATACTTACATATATCTTATTCACTTACTTCCATTCAATACGATGTGAAAACGGAAAGAACGTTTATGCTCACGTACGGCTTACCATCTACATAAATGGTTTCTTCCATTTAATATATATATCTATTATAATTATTTATATTCATAATATATATGATATATAAATCATGTTTTATATTCCAGAGTAATTTAAATTGTGATCTACGATCAATAATTACAAGTTAAAACATGTACGATAAAGAGAGTGATTATTACCCAAAATGTTAATTTAATGTGGATATCATTATTAAATGGGTAGTATAATGTAATAAATTAATAATGTATGATATAATAAAAAAGAATATGGTTATGTTATAATTTAATAACATATTATGGTCATTATATAGGAAGTTGAATGTACCCTCAACCAAGGGAATGTACCTAGTACATCAAGTCTACTAAACTAATTGGTCTTTCGGAACATGAATCCTTGTATCATGCCAATGTATTAAAATAATGCACCGACTCTGGGTAACTGGGTTTAGGGAATTACATTTGGTATCAGAGGAAGTTTATTACAAACCATGGAAACTAGATTTATAAAAACACTGATTAGAGAAAGATACCCTAAGATAGACATTGAGGATTAGTATAGAAGAAATTCCTAAAATTTTGGTACTATAGTGATTTTGTGAGTTTTCCAAACAATACATCCCTGTCTGGATATGAGTATGTAGAGACGTCTATGGAATAGATGTAGCTAGGGTTAAATCACAAAATCACCATTTTGAGATAGAATAGAACGGGAACTGGGGAACGATAAGGGGCCTTGCTGCACTCTTGGCAACGACACTCCCGGGGGATATGCCTAGGAATATTCTCATTTTCTTTAAAACCCATTATGAAGGGTTTATGAGTATATAATTCCTCAAAGAAATAATTTTTATGATAATGGATTATATCCATAAACTTTTCAATTTATGTTAATTGTTTTACATGTTTGGAATTATGTATTGTGATTCATAAACAAACCTAGTGTATTATATTGTTCAGAAATGGTACCTAGTTGAAGGAAAAAAAATTCCAAAAATATGCATGATCTAAAGATTTTAAAGGATCATATCATTCATGGTATTATGACAAAATTTAAAATGGAAATATTCACCCATGTATTCTTATCATATGAAGAAATAATATCATGTCTTAATAAGATAAGTAAATAATTCTCTGAGTCTTATGGCTTTGAAGGGAAGCAAGAGAAGAAAAGGATGGAAGAGAGAATGATGGATAAAGGGAAGAGGGGAATGAAGGATTTTCCCAAATGTGATAACTGTGGAAAGAATAATCTTGGTAAATGTATGAAGGGAATGAGAGTTTGTTATAATTGTGGAGAAAAAAGACACCAAGTACGTGATTGCAAGGGTAAGAAAAATGTTTCAAATTTACAATGCTTCATCTACAAGGAGTTGGAACTCTACGGGAAGCGATGTCCAAATCATTATAGTACACCCCAAATGTAACACCCCAAGATTCCATGGTACGCTCCTCTTTGAATAATAGATTAGCGTGTGTTGTACGCAACCTCGAGTTCGAACACACCGCGACCAATAAAAGTAGCTGTTATGAATAGTAATACCACTTTTTGAAATTATATAAATTTTATAATTCAAAATGGGCTTCATTTTTGGATTTGTAATATTGAAATTATCCTATGTTGAATTTTTGGTATTTTTCTGAGAACTGCCAATTTTTTGATGAATAGAGATAAATACTTAAAAAAACTTTTTTAATCAAAATATTTTATAGTGATAAATTATTGAATTGAGTATTTTTATAGTATAATTAGAATATATTATTACCATTTTATCCAATGGTGGTCCTTATAATTAATTTCACTTTGAAATTGGACATAAACAATTGTCAATCTTTTGATATATATTTTTTCATAAAAACGTGCTATTTGTTGTGACAGCGGGAAATAATTATTAAATTAATTAATTCAAATTGTTTGTTTTGAATTTTTTAAAATAGACATAAATTTTGAATTAGGAATATCAAATATATATTAGGGTTAATTTTTGGTGTTGTTCTGAAAAACTTCTATTTTTTATGAATAGTGAAACCACTAAGTTGTAGTTAAAAAATGGACTTTTCGTTTAAATGAAAATCTATCACCTATGTGATTTGAATTTCCAAAATCCGAAATAAATCATTGTCATTAAGAAGTAAAATTTGGTTCAAAGGGATTAAAATAATTTTTGGGGAATACTGACTTTTATGTTTTATTAATCGCGATTAATGGTAATTAGTGAAATTTAAGGTAAAAATGATTTTATAAAAATATAAAAATATATTGAAAATTGTATTACACTTATTTCATGAGTCATGGAAGACCAAGAAAATCCATGGGTCAACATGGGGACCCCAGGGAGCCACTTGGGTAAGAAAATGACCTTAATAACTTTTTATTTAATGTAAAAATAAAATTGTCACAAACATGTGTTGTTTTACTAAAATAATTATTACATGGGGTAATATAAGTTAAAGTTTTTACTATAAATATTAATTGTAAAGATAAAAACATCTCCTACATCATGGAATTTTATTTTATAATTTTTAGAAATTAAATAAGTTAATTTTTTATGACAAAATGATGATGCATCGATTACCTCATTAATTTACAATTTAAATAAAATGAAAAGATAATGTAAAATCTAAGACTTACACTTGTCAAAAACATATTGTATGAGGATATTTAGAACTCTTATCACCTTATATTTTAAATATATCATTTTTGGACCTTTAAAATCCGAAAATCATTTCATAATAATGAAACATTTCATGACTTTCCAAGAGTGCCCCTCCTCTCCTCTTATAAAAGGCCTCCACCACTACCACCTTATTCACACCATAAAAGCCATTTGGCTCAGCCAAACTCTGCCCAAATACTCTCTCAAATTACCTATCTTACTCCAATAAGCCTCACTATGGGCACAAGTCTTCCAAAGGAATCCTTTGGCTCAAATCAAAAAGAGTTACCCGATTTTAAGGTAATCTCTTCTCTTGTGTTATTTTGTTTTATTTTGCTTCTCCAACCCCCTAAAGTCTTTTTATTCCCTTATTTTGTAAAAACACCAGTATCGTAAATATATTAGGATGTTGTTATGAGAAGTATTTGATTTAAACTTACACACACATTCGTCTAATGGTTATTGAACATACTGTTTTTGTGGGTGGAGAAATATCGCCTCACGAAACGATGATTGTTCAATCTTCTTTTAACACCTCTCAGGGTGGCCACTATGATAAAACTATTTTCATATATGATATATATGTTATGTTTATGTTTTCCTTATACTTATGTATTTCTCATTTATGGCATACCTTTATGATTTCCATTATGGGAAAACGTGATAATTTCATTTTAGGAAGTGCGGACTACCGCCCCCTCAAAGTTATTTGAATCGTTAATGCCATATGTGGGATGTATAAAGGATGGAGTAAATTATATTATATATTATATTATACTGGAATTATAATATATTGTTATATAATTATGATTTCATTCCATTAGATATGAAATAGAAATGAAAGTAGCGTCCATGCGTACTTAAGGCTTACCATCCCAATGAACGGTGCATTTCATTTCTTACCACTAAATGTTACGTAATATTATGAATGAATGTATATACTGCATATATATGATATATATTATATCTAAATCATTAATATAATTCTGGAGATAATGGATATTCTACCACATAAACAACTTGTAATTATAAGAAGTTTATTGTTGACCCATGTACCAGAGATCGATAAAACGGCCGTTATTAACTTAAATGGTTACATAATTTTCATAACATTGTAATAAGTGATATAAAAGGGATAATGAACTTGAAAAATGTTCTTATGCAATTTGAGAATAACTATAGTTTATTATTCAGGAGATTAAGGAACGGTCGAGTGTAGTCGGACATGAGGTAAGGGAACTTCTTAAACCAATTTCCGTTCATTGGGTTAATCTCCTACTCTCAAATTATGTCATGATATTATTATGTCCTATCTTTTATTTTCACTTTATTTATGTGTACATATAGTGAATACACATAATTAATCTATTTTATTTTTAAAAATGATCTTTGTAAGGGACTTCGTCTCAATCTCCTTTCACTGAGGCATATTTTGTTTTATACACAACATTTTTTTATACGTTGTATAAACCCCTTCGAATTTTAATTTTATTCAAAAGGAATAATTTTATACCAAGAGTTTATAATAAATGACAAAAGTAATTTTTTGTCTTATGTGTGCGGTAACAACGACTTCTCCGCCACCATAACCATTATTTGAGTTTCGACTTCCTCTACAAGCCATAAATTTTTTTAAATGAAAAATAAATACCATGTTTTAATTTTATTTTATTTTGTTATTGAAAATGGTTTTGACGGTGTTTTTATTATATAAATGTTTTTTATTGATATCATGTGATTAAAATGTGGAAATTTTATTTTTTATTTATGCATGTTTTATTTGATACGACTATGTTATGGTTTATGATATGTTTAAACCTGCTCATATGAGGAATGCATTGGACTTAATAAGTGACAGGTGGAGCCCGCTATAGCTCCTCGATGCATCGGTAGGTCTCATTAGACAAACTATTGTCTTGGCACGAGGCTTTGAAAAAATCTTATTTGTAGTCTTGGCATGAGGCCTTGGCTATGTGGTTATGATAGTCTGGCATTATGCATTCCATCATTATGAAGTGGTTATTGACATTTCATATGATTATTTTACTAGTAGAATATCCATGTGAATAAGTAAATGGCATTATGTTATTTTACTTTTTCATATTATAATGAAGTTAAATTTTAAAAGGCTTTTGTTTTAGTTATACATTTCCTTAGATTTTTATTTTTATTTATGAAAGCTTCCGCAATATTGTTATTCTTACTGAGCATCTGAGCTCACCCCTTTCAATGTTTTAATTTTTCTAGGATGTGAATAAGTTTTTTATGAATGACCTACAGAGATAGTCGGAAGGAGATATGAGTGTGGACTATGAAGACCATGTTATTGTAGTTTTTCATTTTATTATGTAATGTAACATTTTTGAATGTATCTAGTGTTTCCAAGGCTACTAAATTAATCGGCCTTTCGAGACTTGATCTTTTGTGATCATGTCAATGTTACGCAATAATGCACCAACTCTGGGTAACTGGGGTGGAGCGTTAGAGTTGGTATCCGAGGAAGTTTAGTACTAACCTTGGAAGCTAGATTTAGAAAAAATTCTGATTAGAGCACATAGCCTTAATATAGACTTTGAGGATTAGTATAGAATAACTTCCTAGAATTTTGGTATTATAGAGATTTTGTGAGTCTTCTGAGCAATACATCCATGTCTGGATTCGAGCAGGTAGAGGCGGATCTGGCACATATGTACCTAGGGGTAAAACCTGAAAACACCGCTTTGAGTTAGACTCGAACAGGAACTGGTGCACGACAATGGGCCCTGGTGCACTCTTGGTTACGAAACTCCTATGGGATATGCTTAGTATAATTCTCATTTACTTTACAAACCATTATGAAGGGTTTATGAGTATATACTTTCTCAAAGAAAACATTTTTATGATTATAGTTAAATTTATGTTAACTGTTTTATAAGTATGGAATTATGTATTTTGATTCATAAACTGATCCAGTTTATGCCATTGTTTATAAATGGAACCTAGTGGAAGGAATGTAAACCGCATCAATGCATGCACTCCATGTAGGGATTTTCCTCCTTCTCAAGATAATTATAATGGAGCTGGTGATAAAACTGGGGCTGGTCAACTTATCACCATACTGGGACAACTCACTCTGGTTATGAATAATAACCTTACTCGTATGGAGCACCCTAATCCACAACAAGGAGGATCAATGTTAGACCGCTTCATAAGGCAACAACCTCGAACATTTAATGGGGGTAAAAATCCATTAGTAGATGAGAAATGGATAAAATCCTTAGAGAAAATATTCCACTCCTTGGGGAGTATCGAAAGGGAGATGGTCATCATGGCAGTTTACCATCTCACTGGAGATGCCGATCAATGGTGGTCGCTAATACAAAATACAAAGAAAGATGAAGAAGTATCAAGTATGGAATGGAGAGAGTTCAAAGATATTTTCTTAGGAAAAAAATTTCCTCGTGACCATCGAGTATATATGGAAAAGAAATTTCTGAGTCTGAGGCAAAAGGGGGATGAGAATGTCGTAAAGTATGAGTCTAACTTTACACGGTTAGTGAGGCATGCTGCAGATTATATACGTAACCCAAGAAGTAAGATCGATTGTTTCTTTTATGGGTTAAAACCGTTTCTCCATTGAGCATTAGTCTCACAAACCTTCTCGTCGTATGAAGATATTGTCTCATGTGCTATCAAGACGGAAAATGAATTCTCTATGTTTTATGACTTTAAAGCAATTCAATAGAAAAAGAGATCGTCTGATCAATCTAGAAATGGAAATAATTGGAAGAAGGGAAAAGTTGAATATAAGTCCTACAGTAAATGTGGGAAGAAACACGATGTTACTTGTTTGAAGGGAATGGGAGTCTGTTACAAGTGTGGAGAAAAAGGCCCCCGGTCTTGTGATTGCAAGGGAAAGAAAGAGGCTATCAATGTTGAATGCTATAATTGTAAGGAAATGGGGCATTATGCAAATGAATGTCCTAAGCGTCAGGGAAACATAACTCAGAAAAGGCCAAGGGATCAAGGACAACTTTATGCTGTTACTGCATATGAAGTGGAATAATTAATGTATTGGTGCTTTTGGACTCATGGATTATATTATGGTTATAAGAATAATGTGATATATATAAGGATTGTACTGAAGTACTTGTTGTTTTCATTAAGGTTTTAATATGATGAAGGTAATAATATTTTTGTATGTGATAATAAGAGAAGATTTACTTTGTTTGTGGAATCTGATGATACAATTGATTTTGTAATTTAGAGTCATTTTAGAGAAAGTCTGGATGTAGGTAATTTGGATAACTATAATGGTTGGAATGGATTAAGTTGAACTTTGGATAGTATTATTTAAGGTTAAAACATTTATGAATATTATTTTTGGAATATTATAACACTATAGTTTTAGGAAAAGGACAACCTGAAGGTTGGGGGATAACCCGTCGTGTCGGACAAAGATGTTGGAATCGAACCCACAACCTTAGTGCAACAAGCCTTTATTACCTACCATTAGCATATAGGAAGTCCCTGGTTATTACAAAAAAAAATTCCTAATCTAAATGGTATGTGATACAATTATGATAAATAGAATATTTTTGAGTTCTATTACCTTTTGGAGTGAAAGATGGGTTTTTGGTAAAAATTTATTAAAGAGTGAAAGTATACATGAAAAGTAAGTATATTTACTTATGTTCTTAGTAAGTCTCCTAAATAATTTCCTCAACTTTATTAAAGGGAACATAAAACAAAAAAAAATCGGTTAACTATTCCAAATGGGGAATCAATGACCGTTTAACCAATCACAAGTTTGTGATTTTCTTGTAGTTAAATTTCTCTTAATCCTAATTTATACAACTCTCCATCAGACCTTGATGGTTTCTTTTTCCTCCATATCCATATTTTCATATAATCCTAGTATGGGCTATCTCGGGTGACCTTTGTACTTCACTTTCTTTCTTTTAATGTTATATTTTAATTAACCCTATTTCCGATGTGGGTTTTCCACAAAGGTATTTTTTATTTTCAAACTTTTATTTTCAAAGAAAAATTTTAAATTGCGAGGAAACAATTTATTGAAGGAGGGGAGAATGTAAAACCCCAAGCTTCCATGGTACACTCCTCTTTGAATAATAGAGCAGCGTGTGTTGTACGCAACCTCGAGTTCTAACACACCGCGACCAATAAAAGTATCTGTTATGAATAGTAATACCAAATTGTGAAATTATATTAATTTTATATTTCAAAATGGAATTCATTTTTGGATTCGAAATATCGAATTATAATTTGTTGAATTTTTGGTATTTTTCTGAGAACTTCAAATTTTCAATGAATAGTGAAAAATACTTAAAAACAACTTTTTTAATCAAAATATTTTATAGTGATAAATTATAACACTGAGTGGTTTTAAAGTATAATAAGAATATATATTTACCATTTTATCCAATGGTGGTCCTTAGAATTAATTTCACTTTGAAATTGGACATAAACAATTGTCAATCTTTTGATATATATTATTTCATAAATACACGATATTTGTTGTGAGAGCAGGAATTAATTACTAAATTAATTAATTCAACTTATATGTTTTGAATTTTGAAAAATAGACATCATTTTTGAATTAGGAATATCAAATATATCTTTGGGTTAATTTTTAGTGTTGTTCTGAAAAACATCGATTTTGATGAATAGTGAAACCACTAAGTGGTCGTTAAAAAACTGATTTTTTGTTTAAATGAAAATTTACCACCTCTGTGATTTGAATTTCCAAAATCTGACATACATCATTGTCATTAGGAAGTAAAATGTGGTTCAATAATATTAAAATAATTTTTGGTGAATAGTAACTTTTATGTTTTATTAATCGCGATTAAAGATAATTAGTGAAATTTAAGGTAAAAAGGATATTATAAAAATATAAAAATATCATGACACTTGTCCTAAACTTATTGGATGAGTCATGGCCGACCAAGACAATCCATGGGTCAACTTGGGTACCCCATGGAGCCACTTGGGTAACAAAATTACATTAATAACTTTTTATTTAAAGTAAAAATAAAATTGTCACAAACACGTGTTGTTTTACTAAAACAATTATTACATGGGGTTATATAAGTTAAAATTTTTACTATAAATATTCATTGGAAAGATAAAAATATTTCCTACATCATGGTAATTTTTTTTATAATTTTTAGTAAATAAATAAATAAAAAATTTTATGACACAATGATGATGCAGCGATTACCTCATTAATTAATGATTTCAATAAAATGAAAACATAATGTAACATATAAGACTTAAACTTGTCAAAAACCTATTGGATGAGGATATTTCTTACCCTTATCACCTTATCATAGAAATATTTCATTTTGGGACCTTTAAAATCCGAAAATCATTTCACAATAATGTAACATTTCATGACATTCCAAGAGTGCCCCTCCTCTCCTCTTATAAAAGGCCCCCACCACTACAACCTTATTCACACAATAAAAGCCATTTGGCTCGGCCAAACTCTACCCAAATAATCTCTCAACTTCCCTCTCTTACCCTAGAAGCCTCACTTTGGGCATAAGTATTCCCAAGTAATCATTTGGCTCAAATAAAAAAGAGTTACCCGATTTTAAGATAATGTCTTCTCTTGTGTTCTTTTATTTTATTTTGCTTCTCTAACCCCCTAAAATCTTTTTATCCCATTATTTTGTAAAAAACATTATATTCAATATACTAGGATGTTTTTATTAGAAGTATTTGATTTACAATTACACAAACCATCGTCTAATGGATAATGAACACACTGTTTCTGTGGGTGGAGAAATACTGCCTCACTAAACGATGATTGTTCAATCATCTTTTAACACCTCTCATGGTGGCCATTATGATGAAATAATTTTCATATATGATATATATATATTATTTTTATGTTTTCCTTATGCATCTGTATTTCTCATTTATGTCATACCTTTATGATTTACATTATGGGTAAATGCGATAATTTCATTTTAGGAAGTGCGGACTACCGCCCCCTCAAAGTGATTTGAATCGTTGATGCCATATGTGGGATGTATAAAGGATGGCGTAAATGATATTATATGTGATATTATACTGGAGTAATAATATACCTTTATATAATAATGATTTCATTCCATTAAATACAAAATAGAAATGAAAGTAGCATTCATGCGTACTTACGACTTACCGTCTCCATGAACGGTGCATTTCTTTTCTTACATCTAAATGTTATGTAATATTATGAATGAATGAATATACTGGATATATTTGATATATATGATATATACATCATGAATATAATTCTCGAGATAATGTATATTCTACCACATAAACAACTTGTAATTATAAGAAGTTTATTGTTGACTCAAGTACCAAAGATCGACAAAACGACCATTGTTAACTTAAATGACTACATAATTTTCGTAACATTGTAATAAGTGATATAAAAGGGATAATGAACTTGAAAAAGGTTCTTAAGCAAGTATAAATTAACTCTAGTTTATTATTCAGGAGACTAAATAACAGTCGAGTGAAGTCAGACACGAGGTAAGGGAACTTCTTAACCCAATTTCCATTCTTTGGGTTAATCTCCTAATTTCAAATTATTTCATGATATTATTATGTCATATCTTGTATTTTAACTTTATTTATGTGTACTTATAGTGAATACACATAATAGATCTATTTTATTTCAATAAGTGATCTTTGTAAGGGACTTCGTCTCAATCTCCTTTCATTGAGGCATATTATGTTTTATACAAAACTTTTTTTATATAGTTTATAAACCCCTTTGACTTTTACTTTTATTCAAAAGGAATATTTTTATACAAAGAGTTTTTACTAAATGACAAAAGGAATGTTTTGTCATACGTATGCGGAAACGAAGACTTCTCTGCCACCGTAACCATTATTTGAGTTTCGGCTTCCTCTACAAGACATAACTTTCTTTAAATGAAAAAAATACCAAGTTCTAATTATCTTTTATTTTGGTATTGAAAATGGGTTTGATAGTGTTTTTATTATATCAATGTGTTGTATTGATATCTTGTGATTGAAATGTGGAAATTTTATGTTTCCTTTATGCATGTTTTATGTGATATGATTATATTATGGTTTATGATATGTTTAAAACTGCTCATATAAGGAATGCATTGAACTTAATAAGTGACGGGTTGAGCCCAATATAGCTCCTCAATTCATCGGTAGGTCTCATGAGACAAACTAGTGTCTTGGCACGAGGCCTTGACAAAATATTATTTATAGTCTTGGCACAATGCCTTGGCTATGTGGTTATGATAGTCTGGAATTATGCATTCTATCATTATTAAAGTGGTTATTGATATTGCATATGATTATTCGACTAGTAGAATATCAATGTGAATAAGTAAATGGGATTATTTCATTTTACTTTTTCCATATTATGCTGAATTTCAAGTTTAAAAGGCTTTTGTTTTAGTTATACATTGCCTTAAATGTTTATGTTTATTTATGAATGCTTTCGCAATATTGTTATCCTTACTGAGCATCTGGGCTCACCTATTTCAATGTTTTAATTTTTCCAGGATGTGAAAAGTATTTTATGAATGACCTGCAGGGATAGTCGGAAGGGGATATGAGTGTGGACTATAGAGACTATGTTATTGTAGTTTTACACTTTATAATGTAATGTATCTTTCTTGATTGTATCTAGTGTTTCCAAGGCTACTAAACTAATCATTCTTTCGAGACTTGATCATTTGTGATCATGCCAATGTTACACAATAATGCACCGACTCTGGGTAATAAGGGTTAGGGCGTTACACCAAATGCTTCTTTTTGATAATAATCAAGTTATGATACTACTGAAGATTCAAGTAAATGATTAGATTTATTATGTTTTTATTAATGTATTGTGTCATTTTAGTATTTTATTAATGATGTACATGTTATAAGAATTATAGAGTATAAAAGGATTATACTTTAGTGTTATTTCATTAAGGACTTGAGATTGTGTGGAACCAAGAAAAGTGACTAAATTGCAGGTTAATTTTTTGGAAAATATATGGTTGAGAGAAAGATAAACCATAATATTTTTCTGATACTAAGGTAGTGATTTTGGAACAATATATGATTGATTTGGATAAATTTTATTTAATATTATTGACTTCCTTGAAACTGATTAATGATTTTTATATTCCATCATTGTTGAAGTTTACAACATTTTTGAATAAAAGGAGTATATCTAGTATTCTATAAGGAATAATGGAGCATGACAGTAATAAATAAGATTTTATGGTAATTCAGGTTGTTATAGTGTTTTAAAAGAATACATGATGAATGTATTCACATGTGATTACATGGAAAAAAGAATGTTCATTATGTTTACCTTCCTTATAGATTATGGACTGTGAGTTTGGACAGACGTATATTGGATAAATCTAAAGGTTGGAATCTATTATTATTGAAATTGGATACTATTGTTAAGGTTAAATGATTTTTTGATATTATTTTTGGATTGTCATAAAAAGGACAACCCAGATGTCGGGCGAAAACCTGTCGCATCCGACAAGGCCGCGGGACTTGAACCCACAACCGAAGGGTGACAAGGGTGGATCACCTACCAGTGGAATGTGTGATTTCCAAGTTTTCATGACGTATTATTTTTAAATAGTCTGAAAAATAAATTATAAATTCATTATTTTTGAACCCTATACGACTATGATAAATAGAATACTTTTGAATTCTATTATAATTTAGAGTGAAAGATGAGTTTTTGGTAGGAATTAGTTTAAGGATGAAACACTACATGTCATGTATATATTTATTTCATATTATTATTTGAATAAGTTAATTCTTAATCTTTAGGGAAGGTATATTAAAACAAATTTTTTTTATAATAATACACTATGTTTTATTGAACTAATGATATTTTTAATAATCATAGATTGATGTATTTGTGGCCCTCAATATTAAAATTGTTGTTTATTGATGACCTCAATCACTCCCTGTAAATATTTATGTTTTCCCTCCAATTATGTGTCCTTCATTTCTAAAAATTATCTCCTAATTGATATTATAATTTGGTGGTAACTTTTTCATTACCTTTCCCTCTTATTAAGACTAAATTTTATTAACCCAATTTTTGATGTGGGTTTTCCAAAAAGTTTTTTTCTATTTTGGACTTCTTTTTTTCGAAGAACAAATTTAAATTGTGAGGATGAAATTTTTTGAAGTATGGGATAATGTAACTCCCCAAGATTCCATAGTATGGTATCTCATTAATGTAATTCCATATCATGTGCTGCAAGCAACCCCGATTTCTAGCGCACCACAACTTACCAAACTAGCCATTCAAAAGGCGGTTATGAATAGTATTAACAAAATTTTGAATAATATATACTATATATAATTTTAACATTCATATTATGTGTTTCTTAGACATAATATAATAACAAATTCATTTTTTTTGAGATAAAAGAAGTATTTTTCAAAATATGTAATTTTACCACCTTTTAATGGAGAACTTTTTTAAAACCAATATTTGACACTTTTATATATTTTATTTCAGGAAATTAAAATATTATTTAGAATCTGGAAATAAATATTTAGTTAGGATAAAATTTGGGTGATTTTCTGATAATTTTTATATTTTGAGGAGTAGTGAAAAATACTATGTTTTAATTTAAAAAAAATTGTAATCAAAATAATTTTTAGTGTTAAATTATGCATTTGAATGGTTTTGAAGTTTAATTAGATTATATTTTTATCATTTAATAAAACTTAGTTCATTATAATTAATTTCACACTAAATTTGACATAAACACATGTCAATCTTTTGATAGTTTTTTCTTTTTAAAATCCCGCATTTTGGTTTTGACAATGGGAGTTAATTTTATATTAATAAATGAAACTTCTATGTTTTTAATTTTTTTAAAATATACTTCCTTTTTAAATTTGAAATATAAAAATTATCTTAGGGTGAATTTTTCATAATTTTCTGAAAACATTCAATTTTTGATGAATAGTGAAAAACATTGCGTTATTAATTAACTGGACATTTTATTTAAATAATTATTTATTTTTTTAAAATTTATTTTAAGTCAAAATGTATATAAAATACCTATATAAGTTCAATGTAATTAATTGGAGTCATTTTTAATAAAATTAGTTGTATAAAATTTGATTGAACTTTTAACCTCTTTTACCCACCTTTTATGCACATTAGCAAATTTGCACAAAACATAATTTTACAACTTCTGTTTGTTGAATTTCGAAAATATAATAGACATGGTTGGCATCAGTATGTAAAATTTGATTCAATAAGATAAAAATTATTTTTCTAAATAGTAACTTTTAACTTTTATTTACCACGGTTAAAATTAAATAGGGTAATTAAGGGTCAAAATGATATTATAATTATCCTAGCACATGTCCTAATTCTTTTGGATAAGTGTAATTAGAAAAAAACAACCTTAGGAATAAAATATGTTCCCATTTCGTCCACTTGGATTAGATTAGGACATTTATTATTATTTTATTTAAACAAGTGTTAAAAGATTTAAATTCAAAGGTTAATAACTAAACCATTTTTAATATAGAGTTACACATCACATAAATTGGACTATAAATATTAATTAGAAATATAAAAATATTTCCAACATAATTTTATTTTATTAATAATTTTTATAAATTAAATAATTTAATTTATTTATGACACAATGATGATGCAGTAATTACCTTATTAATGAAATATTAAAATAATTGATATTATAAATATCCAAATAAATGTAATTTTAGACTTTTGATGAATTCAACTAATTTTAGTGTTTAATATGACATGTTAGGGTTGAGTAAATAATTTTTTTCTAAGTAATCATGTTGTTAATATTTTCACAAAAACCAAATACTAAATGGTGTCAAAATTCACATAATTCTGTTTTAAAAAAATACTTTATTATTAATTTGTATAATAGTCCTAAAAAACAAAGGATCAAAAAAAGGACATTTTCAAGGTTATATATATTATTAATGAACCTCTTGGGGTTCTCTTGGATTGTTTAACAATTTTTATTAACCAAATAATATAAAAATACAAAGAAACGTGGTAAATGTCAAAATATTTTAATAAGAGTTAAATCTAAAATATAATGTTAATATGGTGATGTAAGCCAGTCTAAAACCTATTGAATGAAATGATTTAGTCCCATCCCAACATTATACTATAAATAAATCATTTTTGATCCATTAAAAACCGAAAAATAATTTTATTATAAAATATTATTTAAATCTTTTCCTAAGGTGACCCTCACCTCTCTTATAAAAGGGAACTTCCCCTTACCTTAATTTCACACCTCCAAATCCTTTTCGCTCGGCCAAACCCTGCCCAAATATCCTCCCAACTTCCTTCACATAAACTTATAGGCCTTACATTTATAAAAAAGGCATCTTATGGAGACATTTTGATCAACTCAAAAGGAAACACCCGAAGTAGAGGTAATTATTTCCCCACCCTATTTCAAGTTCATTTCAACTTCCACTTCCTCTTTATTTGTTGTTTCTATAAAAAAATAACTCTTATACCTCCTATATACTGTGATGTTATTATAAATATGATACAACCATATTTGTTATTCTATCCATCCTCTGAATGACAAGTTCCCCATACGTGTGTACGTATGGATTACCGTCTCCATGTCGTGGTGTAGTTTGTTATACAAACACATCATTATTTGGATGGGTGTATTAAGGAGTATAACTGATTTAAATAATAAATATAACATGTTAATGATTTTTTATATGTTATATACCATCAAATTACATATTATTTCACCATCAATATGATGATATTATCTCTCGTGCGTACGTACGGATTATCGTCTCCACGACACGATGAGATTCATTTCACATTCACCATTCAACATTGATTATAAAAATATATATTATTAATAAGTATGTAATATATGAAATAATAATTCTACTGGATATATATATCTGTGTGTGTGTGTGTCTACTTACATATATATTATTCACTTAATTCTGTTCAATACGATGTGAAAACGGAAATAGCGTTTACGCATACGTAAGGCCTACTGTCTCCATAAATGGTGCCTTCAATTTCATATATATATCTATTATAAATATTTATATTCTAAATAAATATTATATATAAGTAATTTTTTATATTCTGGAAGTATTTAAATCGTTATCTAAATGATATGATGAAGAATAACAAGTTAAAACACGTACAATAAAGAAAGCGATTATTACCCAAAATGTTAATTTAACATGTAAATCATTATTAAATGGTTGGTATAAAGTCATAAATGAATCATTTATGATATAATAAATATAAATATGGTTCTGGTATAATTTAGTAACATATTATGGTCATTATACCGGAATTTAAACGTACCCTCGACCAAAAGAGTCTGCAAGTTATGGGTTAATTTCACAATATATTTATTATCTGAGGTAGTTTTACATAAGTATCTACTGGGACATATTTATTATACATGTACATGTTTCATAAAAGTGTTTTAAAATGGATTTTTTTAAGGTGAATTTTACTAGAACATCATTTTAAATGTTTTAAACATTTATTCTTCTAAATCGTTCTCATTAATGTCCATGTTTTCAAATTGGTTTTAAGGATTTATTTATATAGACATAAATATTTGAAAATTTTAATTCCATTAAAAAGTTTCAAAGTGGTATGGTATACTTTGATTCAAAAAAATATTTTAAATGACATCATTTTTATGACTTTTTAATGATTTCATGGAAAAGGTATATTTATCTCAATGATTTTTAATGATCACTTTCAACTATGCCAACATCCATTATGGGATATTATTCTTGATCGACATTGATTTATTATGATGAAAATATTCTATATGGTATTGATGGTTTTGTGATATGATTGAATGTGGATGTGTTATTGTTTTACCCTTCATGGATTATGGATAAAGTATTGGAATTTCGTATGATAGATTTAATACAAATGTTTATGTTATTTTTAAAGATTTTCTTACGTTGAATGTATTGGACTTTTTAAGTGACCGGTGGAGCCAACTATAGCTCCTCAATTCATCGGTTGGTCTCATGAGACAAACTAGTGTCTTGTCACAAGGCCTTGACAAAATCTTATTTGTAGTCTTGTCATAAGTCCCTAACTATATGGTTATGAAGTCCATCATTATGCATTCCATCATTATGAAATTATCTATTGATATTGTATGTGATTATTTGACTAGTAGAATATCCATGTGAATAAGTAAATGCAATTATTGGATTTTATCTTTTCCATATTATGTTGAAGATTATTTTTAATAGTCTTTTGTTTTAGTCTTATACATTGCCTTAAATTTTTATTGTTTTTTATTAAAGTTCATGCTATATTGTAATCCTTACTGAGAATCTGATGTCACTCGTTTCTAGGTTTTATTTTTACAAGGATGTGAAGATGTATTTTATGGTTTACATGCTGGGATATGCTAAATATATAAGTTCTTTAAAAATGGGACAAAATGTTTTTGATGTTTTTATTTCATGATGTAAGGTAAAACATATGAATGTATCTAGTACTTCCACGGCTACTAAACTGGTCGGTCTTTTGGGACATGATTCCTTGTATCATGCCAATGTATTAAAATAATGCACTTACTCTGGGTAACTGGGGACGGGGCGTTACAGATTATGTGATACAATATACATTAATTTTATTGTATCATACATCATATATTAATCTTGATTACTCATAATTTTTTATAAAAACTTGATATTGTGGAGAAAAACTATTAAGGGATTAAATTCTACATTTCCAGTAGGAATATTTTCTTATGTTCTTAGTCAATAAGTAAAATGAATTCCTTAACTCTAGGGATATGATATTGAAACAAAGAAATTACTATTACCTTATTTTCTATATAATCAATAGTCTTTTTCAAATATCATGTGTTTAATTTTATAGGGTTATTAACTATCTCATTATCTTTTAGTTTCTCTTGTGCAATGTTCTATGTTACTATTGATAATTATTTGAAAAATTTATTTTCCCCTCCATGTCTTCAATTTCACTTCCCACTAATGCTTTCATATTTGTAAACCTAGTTATTTTACCTTCATATTTATATTTACCTATTTTCAGAGGAATTCACATTAACCATTTTTACAATGTGGGTTTTCAAAAAATTCATTTTCAAAGGTGAAACCATTGATTATTTAGATCATGTTTAAATTGAAGGATTCAATTTATTTATAGGGTAGAATGTGACACCCTGTATAGATTTCATGTTATCATTGATTTCACATGGGAATTGATTATATTATAATTTATACTTTCCAAACTACAATCAATTAATATGGTATGGAATTGTTGTAGTGCATTGTTTAATTGAAAGGCACATTTGGTAGGCATGTAACCAAGTAGTAAGAAACTTTTTTGTAGTAGCCTTAATTATCTCTATTAGTTTTGTGTTTGATAAAAACTAAATATCATGGGATTAAATTCAGATTAATGGAAGGGTTCATAGTCAATTTTATGGTTTATGTAGAATATAATCCAAAATCTATCTTATGATTGACATAGGACATAGGATGAAAATAAGTGAGAAGGATAAAAATTTGTCTTATTTCCACCAATTATATCCACCTAAGAAGAAACTATACTTTTATATGGATATATTCAATAACCTAGATTCTATAATCATTGCTTCTAGGTAGAACATATAAAAATATATGGGTATTATCTTTCTCATCTCCAAATTGGTGAGGGCCCTTTAATTTCATCTCTCATGGTAAGGGTAGTGAAAAATAAGGATATAATATTTTATTGAACTATTTTAGAGACATATGATTACCAAGTTTCAATTTATTGATTCATTTCATTAAAACATACCACTAATCTCAAACCCTATCCCTTAGAGAATTACCTGAACATGACCTAATTAAATTAAAGTAGGGAAACCAAAACCCCACACTAAATAATAAAAAAATTTCAAATAAATTAAATCCATTATTGAAATCAATTAAAATCAATAAAAAAATAACTCAAATGAAGATAAAATGAAAAACACAATTTTAATCAAAGTTTCATAAAAAAGATAATTGGAATCAAGCATTGGAAGAGAAATGAAAAAATAATAATAAGTATTCGAATTAGTAATTGATAAAAACATAATGATAAAATGGTAATATAAATAAATAGAAACACGTTTATATTAATGTGGAAATGAAATGAAGGGAATTTTGAAAATATCCTGGATATCCAAGTCTCTTCCAATCTGTGGGTAGCTGAAAATTTATAGAGTTGAATGTTGCTTGATGCATAAATTATTCACAAAATGTAACTCATTTAAGTGTATACTATATCAAGACATTCAAATTGTGAAGGTGGATTTTAAAACATGTATTGCATATCTAAAATTTTACCCAAATATTTTGGATCTCATGGATTTGACTGCTTGTATCATTAGAAGGATTCAAAATTTGAACTTGTCACATAGTATTCTGAGATCACATCATTTATCTCATCATGTTTCAAATTCGAGTCATTCGAACCATGTAATCTATATTCACATTGGGTTTGATTCACTTTATATAAATGTGGGTCATGAATTGAAAATATGTTGGCCAGTGGTATGGTCTTGGAATACACATTGTGTACTTTAGATTCTTGAAATGTAATGTCCATTTTCTTCTATCATACTTCCATTGAGACATGAAGTACTAATTATTTCAAAAACTCCTAAATATGTAGTTTATTATAAAATAAATAATGATTAAACCATAAATAAATTTATCTATTATAAATATATACCTTATCAAATCCCCACACACATGAATAATTTCTTATCATCAATCTAGAACCATCTCAAATGGTATTCCAAATGGAAAACTTGTTAATCAAGAAGTGTGCATTACAAACAGTAAAATAAAACTAAATGTAAGGGAAAAAATAAAATCCTCCTGATTCACTCTTTCATAAAAAATCAGTCATTCCTCATTGTTTAGTTCATTATTCAGGTAATTTCTTCTTTTAATTATAATTTTAAACTATTACGAAGAATTTACACCTATTACACAATTTACCTTATAATTAATTTTATATCCTCACTCTTGGTAAAATAAAAATAGTGCTATGTTCATACCTTGAATACAAGTTCATATCCATAGTATTTCATTGGTTCTAGCTTCTCCACTCCATAATGAAAAATAAAAAATTAATCACGTGGACTTAATGAATAAGGTTCAAATGTCTCTAAGGATGTGAGATAGAGGTTGTAAATAAGAATAAAGCTCTAAAAATAGGGTAGACTCTCATCTATAATGAATTATAAATTTTAGAAATGTAATAAAGTAACTCACCATAGATGAAAATTTTTTTCCCCAAAGAGATCAAATAATATCCATGAATATGTCAATAAAGAATAAATAATGTTCCACATTTGATAATATTTTTCACTTTATTTATTTTCTAAAAATAATTTCGAGGGAATATCTCACATCTATCACCTAAAAACATATGATCCATCATAATATTAATTGGTTTATTAATGGTGATTTTCATCCTTCCAAATACATAGCGTATGTTTTCTACAAATGGTATATGTTTATAAAATTTCGATGGTAATCATGAACCATGACATATAAATCTTGTAAAAATACCACATTACATCTCCTCTGAATCAAAAATCCCATGTATGGCATTGATGAGAAATCCCCCATAATTATTCCAAATAAAATCATTCATAGTTCCAATATTCATATAGGAAGGTATTGCAGTATTGAAATGGTTAGATCCTAGGGTTTTTCTTCATGTATACTATGGGATAAATAAGGATATATGTGCATGTAGGTCCTATGATTATCATCCCAACACAAATTTAATCAATCATTTCGATAGTTTATTTGATCAACCATAGTATAAATAATATTCTAATTAATGTTCTGATAAGTTTACATGTAAAAAGTGTCACTCAAGAAATATGATCAGAAAATAATGTGACAATGTTGGTCTAGAATCCACTTTTAAATTTTAATAAACAATTATTGGAAATTACTTAAAGAATAGTGTCTAGTAATAATTTCATAAATATCCATTACAACAATCTATAATTACAATTAAATTACGCACCTAAATAATCATTCTAAAACTATAAACATGAACAAAAATAAATGTCAATAATCACCAACCAAACAATGTATTTTATTTAACTGAAATTAATGATATTTCATGTTAAATAATGATTTAAATGAAAAATGTCTCTTATACTAATGGAATCTAGAATAAATCCATTTGTATTGTTAATGAAGCTCAATAATGACTCTCTAGAACATAAAATTATATATTTTTCCCATTGTTCATGAATAGAAACATCATAGTGACATAAATTGAAGATTATATATACTGGAAGAGAAATTAAGAATTTAAAATAGGGAGTCAAGATATCCCTAATATGGTAGTCCTTCTAGGGTGTAAATTGTTGGAAGGTTATGTGAAATTGTTCTACCAGAAAAAAAATTTAGAAACAAAATACCTCCACGAGATAAACCGTTAATTCCCATGGGTTAATAATTATGCAAGATAAACAATGGTTTGGTTAACATAGTAAATGGTATCAGGAAATAACTTATATAAATGCTTTAATTGACAATAATGATTTTTTATATGTTTGATGAATAGAAAATGCTTGAAAATTAAAAATTAATGCCATAAGAACACAATGAGAACTCTTAAAACAAAAGATATAGGTTGCCTCCCATAATGTACCAAAAATTAAATTTTTTCAAAATATATAGACAAAAGATTAGTTGATTTACTCCATAGTCTTATATGTACCCTCACTCCTATATAAACTAGTCACAGTTTTACTAAGCTCGTGCGGAATTTGGGTGGGGTTTACCACCTCGGGAGAGAGTCTACAAAAATTCTCATGTGGTAGTTTTAAATTCTAAGAAAATAATGGCAGTGGATATTTGTGAGTACGGGGTGGAATATCCTCATTATATCTAGGTATTTCAGCTACATGCTAATAAATATCATTTCAGATGATAGAGGGTGGTTTGATAGACTTATTAATAACCAAGGATGATACAGTAGTGTTAGTAATGGATAAATTATGACAAAAGTAAAAAAGAAGAACGTATGTAAGAAATAAGTATGTTCCATGTTGTGTCTCATCTATATATTTGAAAATATGTACATTAGGGAATACAGAATACAATGATAATACAAAAATATACAACCTAAAATATAAAAAATAGGGGAGGGGTAAGGAAATAAATAAACTAAATAGATAGTGTCACCACTATTAGTATCAGTAGACCCCTTCCGAATAGTATGGGTCTAGATCATCTCTAAAAAATCAATGGAAGAAATGGTGGAGGAGATAGTATCCTCGAAGACCATAATATTTTCCATAGTTCTATATGTGGGATATTTCTTTATTGGTGCAAGGGAGGTAAGGATTCATAATGAGAATGTACCTATAGAAGCTGGATCAATTATAGGAACCTCAGAGGTAGATGGAAGTGTGGGGCCCTTTCACTATCATTAAATCACTCTTATAAACACTTATTGGGTAGTAGGGTTTGTGATATTGAATGGTAGGCTGACCTAGGTGAGAGGTGGGGTGGTAATGGATGTAGTTCCCTATGTTGGGGAGGGGTGGTGAAATGGTATTTCTTGGTGAATTTTATGTGCAAGTGGTGGAAAATCTATCTCTAGTTCTCTCTAAGACACTGGTGAATAAACCAGATGTCGTATCGGAAGGGTTCTGCGAGTAAATATGTTCAAAGGATTGGTGGTGAGGTGTTGTTAGGTTGTGGTGGAGAGGTAGTTGGTTGGTAAGAGGTGGTTGAGGGAATATTAAATGGGGTAGGGGTGAGGGTAACCTAAGCCTAAGTCTCAGAAGGATCCTCCATGTAGTTGGGTCCCATTGGAATCTCCCCTCAACCTTCCTCAAGAGACCCATCATATGAATCATGAGGAGGGAAATAAACTCCATCCTACCAAGGGATAAAAGATACATACTAACATTAAATATGTCGAGATGACAGGTGAGGTGAGTAATGAAACTACCTACCATCAAGGTATTGCAAGCTTGATGTACCTAGGTCTATTAGTAAAGTGTGAACTAATAGTCCATGTTGATGATAAGGATGACCATGGATGATACAATAATAATCACCTTGATCTGACTAATTCTCTCATGAGAATCATCTCAGGATAACCAGGCATGGGAGAGATACCAGGGAAGAATCTGTAAGGTGGAGCCTGCAACTGAGTTTGCTTCACCACGCGAGAGTCATAAAAGATCAGGTGGTCCAAGAGATCAATGTTCATATCCTGGCTACATCCCCCTTTCTAGTCTCTAGTTTGGAGTCCATATAACAAGGGTAAGAGATGAATTCCTTGGTAATGATAGTGATCACAATTATGAAATCTTCAATGGTGATCTCCCAATGCCTTTCATTAAGGAAAAATATTACACATGTCATGTCATGCTCCAACATGAAAGAAACCTATGTTCCCCTAGTTGGTATCAGTACATACCTCTGTGATTCTATAGAGTTGAATCCAAACAGGTAAACTGATAACGCCATCATTCATAGGTATATGATAAAGAATAATCGGGTTTAAAGTCT
Source organism: Viscum album (assembly GCA_963277665.1). Classification (NCBI taxonomy): domain Eukaryota; kingdom Viridiplantae; phylum Streptophyta; class Magnoliopsida; order Santalales; family Viscaceae; genus Viscum; species Viscum album. The sequence continues at coordinate 1,772,427,091 of OY728121.1, forward strand.
TGTTGGACCTCATCGTCTTTTCCTATATATGGATCCCTAAAATATGGTGCTTTGGAAAAAGAAATGCAGGCATGAGTGAAAGTGTGGGAATGTATAAGAAACCTAATATGGGATGGACTATGATTGGGAATTATTTGATACTGATATAGTGGATGATCCTGATGTGGATGGTGAGTTGGTTGGATCTGCAGGTGGTGGCAGAAGTGCAAGGACCAGTCACTTGGGTGGGGGAGGGTTGTCACCTTATTCCAGTCATTTGACATATTTGGTGTGAGCCATGAATGATGGGAGGATCAAAAAGGATTGTTATGTGGAATGAATCATTGTAGGCGAGTGAATAGGGTATGGGAGGAGAGATCATTGGTGAGGGAGAGCAGAAGAGGGGGCGGCAGTCGAGGAGAGTCGTGTGGGAGATAGGATGGGTGCTATATCGTGAACCTAGGGTTCATGTATTTTTAATGAGTCATTGATTATGTTAGATCATTTACCTAATAAATTATTCATAATGTTTGGGATACTATTTTTTTAGGCCCCTAAATTTTCATTTTGTGTATTGTTATTACACGACATGAATTTGGAATTTTTTAAGTAGTACAACTCTTAACCATATCTAACATTAATGAACATACCTAAAATATATTATAAAATAATAAAACTATCATGGGTTGCCTCCCTGTCATCGCTTTGTTTATTTTTGAGATCTATAAATTAATCTATTCGGATGAATTTAAATGTAAGTGGACACCTTACATTGAATGGTTCTTGATAACAGTGGGTAAAAAAGGTGGGATGATATCCCCTGTTAAAGGATTAGTGTAAATCACATTCTTGTGATCATTGTATCCATTTTCATCCTAACATAGTATCCCTCTATCATATTTTCTGGTAATATAATAATCTTTATCATTAGTAATAAATATTTCCTATAAATTTAATGACTCTCGACTATTCTTAGGGGATTCAGCTAAGTCAAAAACAACTTTTTATTCATTAAATATTGATACCATATTTACATGATTTTAAAAAATAAATCTATTGACATGGGGGATAAATATTCTCCCTATAAATAGGGTTATATACTTCTTCATCCATATCAAGGACAGTGTAATCAATGAGAAAGATGAATTTACCAACCTTTTATACGATGTTCTCCATCATTATTTGGGGCTACATGACTTCGTTATTAGACGGTTGATGTGAAACTCTCATTGTTTTAAATTATTTGATCCAATCGTTCAAAAGTCAATAATGGGAATGATATATATACATGTGACAATATTTCACAAGGATGTTTGTAAATTTCATCTCCCTATAGTGTAGGGAATTGGGAATCTTCTAGGGTATCACATATTTGGTTAAAGCATCCATTAAACAATTACGGACCATTCTTAATATAAGGGTATAACTCTAATGTATTCTATTTTACTCTTGTTTGAGAGTAATTATTTTAATAATTTGGCATAAGTATGTATATCAGTGATGGCCACTACAAAGGGGTACTAATGTGTAATTTTATAAACATCTATAGAAACCTTTTGTATTGTTCCTCTCTTTTAGCATGTATCATCCACTCTGGAAAGTGGGGAGGGTTTTGAATGGTGTAAGATCCACATAGGCATATACATTTTTGGATTTCCCTTGATCTGGTGATTTTACAATAGGTTCTGATTCCAAATTTTTCTACTGATTAACATCATTTGTTCTATCATCGTCATCATTATCATTACATAATCGTGTCACATATTTATTAGGATATATTATATGACTTTCCTCATCTCTACATAGCTGCTAAAAATTTATAATTATTACATTCCCATGTACCATATACATATCTTATTATCTTGGATGTGTCTATGTATTATGAGAAAACTAATGCAGTAATCAATCCTATAGGGTCCTATAAATTTCCCAACATGGTGATCAAGGTTGTGCAAGGAAGCCCTTTGGTTTTTCATTTTAGTTTCCTGGGTATTCATCCTGTAATATGATTTCTGTAAAAATATATTGATCATGCTTTCAAGGTTTTATGGAAAATTTTGGGATGGTTGTTTATACCTTTTTTGAGTGGGTGGAAACTACGGAGCACTAGGATAATATTGTTGTTGAAATCAACATTGCAGTTGTGGAGAAATAATTCTTGGTCAATACTCAGGTGGTTTCACATAATGTGGAGGTTCATGACCACTCCTCTATTTATAAAAACCTTGATTTTGTTTTTCTGGCTATTGAGATTACCTATACTGATAAAACTAATTCTAGTATTATTGAGGCTATTGAAATGGATTATTTTGTTGACTGTTATTAATGTAATTACAATATTGTCTTTGAGGCTGGTCAATTCCTTCAAAAAGGCACTATTAGAGATGTGGGCCTCCATATATCTCACATAATTATATCTCCGTAATATTGGATGGAGGGGAAGGTAATTTAGTATCAATATGGAAAGACTCAAGATTCTTTGTGAGTTATTTAACAAGGGATGTTATGTGGGTGTTTTCTTCCACCTGAGATATTTGACATTGAGTTAGTCATCTATCACTCTTCTATAGACTGGAATTGATATATAACTCATCCAAATTTACTATGTATGCTTCTAGAGTCATTATAATGATCCCTCCATCAGTAATGACATCTAAAACAGTTTGGGTCATCAGATGGGGTCCCTAGTATGAAGTTTATAATTGTATCCAAACATCGAGTCCTTGTTGTGGTAACTTATTGGTTATCTATTTAAAACAGTATCAGGCATCCTAATATTATTCTCAAAACACCTTGTTAAAATATTTAATCTCATTCCATATATACCATGTTTATATTGGTATGAATTATATATAAATGGACTTTTTTTTAAATTTTCCTAAGTTTTGAGACTCAGATGCATGGATTTTAATGAAATAAATGGGTCTTTTATATATGGATAATGTAAATATATATATTCTGATGGCGTCATATAATAATCCTTGGTTACAAATGGTTTTATAGACATCTATGAAATTAGAAATTTCATCATGGAGATCTTTTCTCTGAAATCCACAAAATTATCCCATGATCTATATCATATTGATGAGTTTAGGTTTAATCATAAATGAATTCACCTTAATTGGAGGGCACACAATGTTGGGTGAAATACCAATGATTGATGGAATGTTTTATTCCATGATGGTACACTACTGTATCGATAGTCACTCCCTTATATGTTTATGTGGTTCATAGTGGAGGTTTGGAAACACAACATTGTTGTGTTTAGCTATAGTAAAGCATTAGTGTGCATGAGAAATATATCAATCTCAAGATTGAAAGAAAGAATTTATTGAGTGTCAAGGCTCCATAAACAAGTAAAAAGGAAATAATTTATACACTATGGAAAATAATAGTATATTTGGGTTCTTTTTGTGGAACAAAAAATGATTAAAAAGAAAACAGAATGTAAAAATGGGGATGTTGTAATCCTCAGATCGTATCAAAGGTCACTATTCCAAATAAACTAAAATAACACTAAAAATGAAAAAATTTGATCTTCTTGAACGAAAATGTTGATTATATGTGGGTTTTGATAGGATTTGATTTTTTATTTCCCCAAATACACTAAATTTCTATGTCATATCAGAGTGGAAGTTAAGGGTCGAACCCACTGGGTTAATTAATAGGCAAGTAACCAAGCAGTAAGAACCTTTTCATAGGATACTGCAAGACATCTCTTTCGTTTTTGATTTATTAAAACTAAAAATGAATTTTTTTTATTAAAGATAAAAGGAAGGTTTTGTGGTCAATTTTAGTCTTTAGGAAGATGATAATGCTAAACATAGATTGGGTTAGGCATATGTATTAGGTTGCGTAGCTATGAAAAGGTGACTAATTAATATTGGTCCATCCCCTACGATCTACCTAAGATATCACTATTCCTTGGTCTAGAGATAGTAAACTACTAAGATTCTCTAATATTAGACTTAAAGAAGAAAGTACCTTAAACTTTTGGTACTAGATTTCTCAAATCCACCTAGCTTAAGATACTTTGATTATATCTACCATGGTCAGGGTAGTGGAAATTAATGGGAAAAAATTTTGTTTTTTAACTAATTATGATTCATAGGGTTACCAATATTTGAATAATATATTCATTAAATTAAAACATACCCATAATATTGACCAATATCCCTAATAATATTTTCCATGCATGATGATATTAAACGAAGGCCTGGAAATATGAAACATGCTTGACATAATAAAAAACATTTAAAATCATTGAAATCCACAATTTAAACCAATTACAATAAATAAAATACAAACATGAATGATGAAACAATGAATATAATTTATTCAATCAATGTATTATTTAAAAATAAATTGGATTCAAGCATTGGAATAGCAATGAAAAAAAGAATGAGTCTTAGAATCTATAACTGGTTACAACTGAATGGTTAAAATAGTAAAATAAACTAAAAGGGGATTTTTTATGATATAAGAGAATAAAGAAATTGAAAAATAGGAAAATAGTCATGGAATTAAAATATTTATCATTCAAAGGGTATCTGAATATTTAATGAGACGAATGATACACAATGCGTAAATGATTCACATTATGTAACTCTATTAAGTGGCTTCTACATCGAGACTTTCACATGATGAAAGTGGATTTAAAACTATGTACATCAGATCTGAAAAGTTTTGGAAATATTCAAGAACTCACATATTTCATATCTTATAACTTTGTTATGATTCACAATAATATCTTTTCACATCATTTACTGATATCAGGTCATGTATCTCATCATGTTTTAAAATTGGGTCTTTTACAATGTGTAATATAGATTCACATCTTGTAAATTAGGTTCCCACATTGAAAAAAATATTGTTGGAGGTATATTAAAGGAATGAACATCATTTAATTCAGATTCATGATGTTTAATTTCTAATTTATCATTTTTTCCATCATTAATCCTTTGAGTCTTGTGATCTGGATTCATGGGAAAAGACATAAAAATCCCATGTATTATCAAATAGATCGTGATTAAACTTTAATAAATTGTATATATTATATATATATATATTCACCTTATCACACCATATGTTTAAAATATATATATTTCATAGAGAATACAACATACACCACTGAGCCTAAATGAAAAATGATATATTATTATTCAAATATGACTATTGTAAAATAGTAGTAAAATTTGTAGGTATAAAGAGGATTAACTTATTTATGAAATATATTTATAATTAATACTCAACATAATCTTTTTGATAAATATTTAGTAAATAAACACTCAAATTTTTATAATGTAAATTTATTCATCAGAAATTCATTTTCTTCAAAAATTATTTTATTGGTTTCATGATAAAATATTTTTAATTGTTTTATAAAACATTTCGGTATTTAATTTGATAAAAGGGATTTAATTTTAAAAATCACCATGTCAAAATTTCATTATTGTGATATTTTTATATTTTTTTTGAAAATATTTGTTTAAAATGAATATTGAAATATATCAATTTTGGTAAATTTATCATTTATTTTCATCAATTAATGTAATTTAAAGTATGATTATATTTTTTTAATAAGTAAATTGAAATAATATCCATTTTATTTATAAAAATATAATTAATTTCATTTGATTCAACAATTTTCATTTTTTTGTACAAATTGAATTTTATGCTTAAATACATTTTTTCTGAAAAATTTATTTTTGTGCATGATGTTTTTATAATTTAATTAACCAAAAAAATACCTACTAATTAATTATTTAAATGAAATTAATATATTAGTTATCTATCTGCAAGAATTACAATTTATCTATTTAAGATTTCTACTCACATAGCTATTGTAAAACCCTTTTTTCCCTAAAAATCTATATTCTATAAAACAAATTTTGATCGAAAATTGTGCGTTTAATTTGAAATTAAATTATGAAAATTATGTAAATTTAATTTTTAAAAATGGATTTTGTATTTTTAATTATTTTTTAAAAATTTGATAAATATGTCCCTTTTATTTTTCATCACTATGAATAGTAACTGTAGTTAATAATTATAACCATGTTATGGGTAAAAGAGGTAATTGTGGTTAAAAATAATATTATAAGGACTAAACAATTGCTTAAAAACATTCCTTTATCCTATTTGATGAGTGTATATAGTAAATTTCTATCCACTTATTGAATATATGGCCACTTGGATCCTTATTTAAGTGATCTTTTCATTTATAATAATTCACCAAAAGATAATGATAAAAAGTCACTTGATTAATTTTTAATATATATAATATTTTGGTATAGGGATAAAGAAAATTATGGTTTTAATTAATATTAATTTGAAATATAATGTATATTTTATGATTTTAATTTATTTCTTTTTTTTAGTAATAAAATTATGACATTAAATTCTTACACAACACTGACATGGTATTTAAAAAATTAATTGAAAAATAATATCAAGTATTTAAATTTTAAAAAATAGTATAAATTGATTTATTTATTATATTACATTACTTTTTTAGATAAATATAACATTTCTGTTTTGTTCTAGATTAAAATATTCAAAATCCATTATTGTCCCATTTTTTTCAAATACAATTAAATGAATATTTCTATAAACAAAATTAATAATATTTTATTATAAATAGTATTTTATAGAATTAATTTAAATTCAAAAAAATAATATATTGTTAAAAATTATTTGGATACTGTTTTAAATATCAACCATTTTCCTTTTATTAATTAATTTTACTTTTATAGTAACAATATTTACCCATAAAGAGTAAAAACATTGTTATAACTACAATTGTCAAAAATGGTTATTGTGGGTTAATAGAATAAGATTAGGGGAAAACTAATATAGTATTTTAAAAAAAATTATTGGATGATATTATTTATACCTATCATCATCCTATAATCAAAATATATTATTTTGGAGACATTTTATTATTATAAATCATTTAAATTGATGTAATACTTTTAAAATTTTCAAAAATCCCCTCCCCTTACATATAAAAGGGAACCTCCACTACAATTTCAGTCAAAATTAAAAAAACATTTGGTTCATCTTATTAATAAGAAGTACCTTTATTACATCCCTTTACATATCATATAGTCCTTTTTATTATTATAAAAACCTCCTATAAAGGAATTTGGTGTAAATATAAAGATGTTTTCTGAAGAAGATGTATCATTATTAACCGAGATTTTTTGTTTTATTTATTCTTACACATCATTCAAATATTAGTCAAACATGATTATATAATAACATAAATATCTTACCTAAACTGATATGTTTTTATGTTAAGTCAATACCCTATATCCATCTCTTATTCCATTAAAAGGGAAATGAAATAATCGTTCTTGTACACGGTAGAATACCACCTGCCAAACCAATGTAATTTGTTTTCTATCACCACGAATCATGAATAGTTTTAATGATTTATTTACAATATATTTATATATATGATATATTTATAATTAAAATATTATAATATATCAAATTATTTCATACCCTTCTATTCATTTGAAAATGCTAATGTCATTCGTGTGTACATGTTGGTTACCACATCCATGAAGTGATGTTATTCATTTTTCATAATCACATCACATAAAATCTATATATAAGTGTATTTAAAGAAATAATATTGTATTTATTTTATAATTAACATTATATAATGATAAAATAATACTAATTTACTTTCCATCATGATCACTAAAAAATGGAAATTTCACTCTCACGTTTTTCCAGCATAATGTATATAGGATTGTATCATACATCATTTTTCATAAACATATTTAATGGTTTGTTAAAAATTTTAATTAAGGTATAAAAATGATAATTTTGTAATTATTTTTATTCTGTATATGATTTAATAATGACATTGTTTTCCATATTGAAACTACTAAAATCATTTTGGACAAATGAACTGAATATCTTCAAAACATCTGACGTGAACTAAATTTATTACATAGTTAAATATAACATTGTGTTAAATAAAATAAAATTCATAATAAAATTTAGAAAAATTATTAATTTAAAAAATTTACATTATTTTGTTATTCAGTAATATTGAGATCATATGTGACGAATCAGGCTTGATATAAGGGGTTTTATAACTAAATTTCATTTCATTGAGTTATATTACTTCTTTATTACTTTTGGTATTCTATGATTATGTTTTTAATTACTTTTCATTTTTATATATTTCATTTTCAATTTTTTAATGTGGATCTAAATTTGATATCCAAATTCAGTTCATTCATTAATTATCACATCAAAAGTATGATCTTTATATGCGATTTCATCTTAATTTATACTCCATTGAGACATATTCGGCGCAAGTAACATTTAATTTTATTTTCAAAAAGCCTGCATTGAGGTGAGCGGTAACAAGAACATTAGTCAAAACCATACAGTGGGATTCCATAGCGGTGAACCAAATTCAAAATTAAAAATTCATACATAGAATGAGGAGATCGCTTTTAGGATATGCTCACATCAGTCGAAGTCACAGTCATCAACCTTCTCCATCAAGATCATCATCCATCATCATCACCATGACTGTTGTCGTCATCAATGAAAAATCACTATGTCTTCATCATCATTGGTTCCTCACCACATCAGAAAGCTGGAGGAAACCTGTCGTTGGAGCCAACGTCACTAGAATGAAACCGTACATAGTTCGCAAACACACCAAACATCCAAGCAGGGGACTCATTCTCAGGAGAACCCATAACTTCTCAAACACCACCTCCCAAAACTCCGATGATCCACCGCCCCCGACTGAACAAGAGATGATAAATGGGACTCAAGGCCAGGGCAGTGTTATAACAGCATAACGTTCCGGGGGAATTAGCCTTTCTCCATGAAAAAAACCAGCAGTACAAAAAACCAAAGCAAAGAATAAACCAAAATCTATGCCATCAGATTTGAGACATAACAAACAAACAAGAAACCCATTACCCAAAGAACTGCATAACTAGAGACAGAAATAAAGGATCTGAAATCTGAAATAAATCCACGAAAGGAACTGGGGATTTGAACCCTAATAATAAATCCCAAACATATTGAGAGAAACTGAAGAATAAATCTGAAAAAATGAAGAACCCTGCATTTCCCCAACTCTCACCCCTAAAATCCCAAACCCCTCTGAGGAAACAACACACCCAACAAATATGGGGTTGTGTGTGTCAGTTAGATCGGGATAGCAGGGGTGGAAGCGGAGAAGAGATATAGCAGCACCTGGAGATCCGTCGATTGGTGAACTGCCTAACCCAAAACCTCCATGAGCCACCACTCATTATCTGACCTGGATAGGCACCGTGGAATAGGAGGTCAGAGTCGTGGAAGGGGCGACTGAAGAAATCCATAGTAGAAAACCAGCATCAGAACCCCAGTACCTCCATGAAATAAAAGTCATCATAATTAAAGAGAAGGTTTCAACACCATATCGGAAGTGATAACAATGCCTAAAGAAGGACCTAGGCACGAACAAGCTGCAGAAGTAACACTAGGGGAATGAAGCCAAGGGATCCCCGTCATCTTGAGGTAGAAGCATCAGCCAAGGGGGAGAAGCCCTAGAAAAGGGGGAGAGAGAAGCAAGATGAATTACTATATATATATATATAAACACTATATTTTATTATTCTCTTTTTTATTTAAATTTAAAATTTTCCTATCGTTTTCCTCTCCTTAAGTACACAAGATAATGAAATTCTCTTTTTATGTAAAACTGACATTCTTTCTCCCCGATAAAGAATATCTCTCTTACATTCCAATATTTCCATTAAAATTTATAAAATTATTTTTTAATATACTTCAATGATTTATTAAATATATTTTCCCATTTTTGAATTTCTATAAATGATTAAAAATTATTAAAAAATTCATTTCAATGAAAATTTTCTCCTTAATATTTGGGACTTTTTTTTGTTTTCAAACATCTTATTTCAAAATGAATATTGTATAGTCCTTAAAGTATATTCTAGTGATATTATCAAAGTACATTCATCTATTTAAACATTATTTTTTGAATATTATGCTATAATAGGAAGGTAATATGATCATAACATTCTCCATATTACCTAGTATTGATTATAATTATGTTATTTATTAGGGAATTATAAAAATGTTAGATTCTGTTTTTCTAATATGATTGTTTATATTGATTATGATTCACCCACTTCTTATTATGGTTGGATTGGAATCAATATGTGATGTGTGGGGAACAATATAGACTAATGATGGATTGGTAGGTCTTATGAGATGAACCGGTTTTTGTAGTTGGCTAATTCCTTAAACATTTACCTAAGATTTCAATTCATGAGGAATTGATGGATTTTTTATGATGTCCAACATTTTTTCCATCACTATGAGAATAGTTATACATTTAAATGATATTATTTCAATAGTTGTGATATCTATGGATATTTTTCATGATCAGGTGATTATTTATATTGAATTATTTTATCATCTTTAATTCCTCTCATTTTATTCATTGTGTTAGTGTCATTGATTAAATGGAATTCTTTTAAGTAACTAACTATGACATATTGATTATTCCATATTTATTATATGATATCTTCCACTATTTTCATTCCCTTATAAATCATTTGATCTCACCATCATTATATTTCAATTCCCCATGTTGTGAGGAAAAATAGTTTTAATGATTTCAAAGATGCACTTGTTTTTTTACCTTTGATTTGTCCTTAAACATTATTACAATTGTAAAATAAGAATCAGGTATATATCTAGGTCTTCATGAAAACTAAATTCTTCCATACATTGAGACATGGTTTCTTGTATCTTACTCTGATTTAATGAAGTATCCACCAGATCTATTCTAGTAAAATTAGGGTACATACAGTATCCTTGAAATATATGTGAAGATAAAAACTAGTTTATTCTATTATAGAATTGTATGTGTGTTGTAAATTTTTTATTCACATAAAATGAAATATGGTTGTATATTATAGAAAATGTTTTAATTGTTATTCTCACTATATTTAAAAATTTCTTTCTTCACAGAAACATATATATATATATATATATATATCATTTGTACAACAAAAAAGTTAATATATATAATTAAAATAAGGGTCCCTTCACATCAAATCCCACTAAAAATAGTTTTTTGTTCCAAATTTTAGGTATCATGTCTTTGTATCAAATTATATCTTAGAATCAGGCTTTTATGTACCACTTGTCTATTCATTTAGTGGCCTATAACTAAATTTTAAATTGTGTTTCACTTGAAATTGCATCTCAAGTTGGGAGTGACTAGATAATGATGAGAAATCATCACCACTTAAATGAATAGAAAAATGCAATATTTACTTATATAACCCAACATTAATAAATAATACATTCACACAACCTATCCCAACTCATTAACATTAATCATTTTCATCTACACTATTTTCAATAATAATCTAACAATAGTAGTGACTCTATGAGAAAGTGATAATTTAATCATTCAAACCTCATGGAAAGAAAGATAATAATAATAATTTATCTCATATAAAGTTATTGTAATCAATAAAATCATTATATTATATATTTTTACCCAAATAAAAAGTATTTTGATAGAATAAAATATTATATAACCATAATGACCATTTGAAAGGGACATGGTAAAAATACATGAACATTGAGGGGAGGATGAATCAATAGCCACAAAAAAATTCTATCAGAAATTTATTCTCATTTTAGTTAATAATAAGAATGATGAATATAATAATATGTGATTAAAAGTGATAGAGAATGACTTTGACTGGTATATGGAAGAAGATAAATTTATACGGTTCATTAGCTCATGTTATCGAGTGTCAAACCCTTAGTGTTTAATGGCTAATATCCCACATTGCACAAGATTATTATATTACAAATTAATGGAGAGGAGTATGAAGATAGTCTTAAAATAATTATATATATCAATGACAATACAATGAATAAGAACCATATAATATTCTCAACACAAATATAAACAATTATAATATCATCCTAATACTCCTCAATATTTGTTTCAAATTTTAAATTTCAATATTCACACTACACCAAGGAGGAAAAATATCAATATACTCATAGGATGTTTTGTATGGTTATCACAATGAAACATCTTGATTTTATGAGAAAAAAATTAAAATCCAAATAATGTTGGAAAAACTGTAACATATTGATAATACGCCCCAATGAGATTCTTCTTATCAAACCCATGTCAAAAAACACTTCATCGTATCCCATATCAATCCTAAAATATAGAAGATTGATTTTTAAACCCACAACTGTATCTTTTAACACCACCATTATGTTCCCACATAGACCATGATATGATTTCTTTACCTCTAGAAAAAAAATTCAGTTACTACGAATGTTTTTCCTTCAGTGTGGCATCTAAGGATTTCATTAAAAAATCACCATAATCCATGACTTTCACCACAATTTTTTTCGTTATACATGATACTCTTGATACACTACAATAGTTTTCAACACGTCGTGGTGGTATTGTCTCATAAACATCCAAAATTATAATTAAAAAATAAGATATACCATAATGTTTTTAGACGGTCCATAATGTAGTGGCATATAAACATGACATGCTTATCTCCCCATGGATACCTAAATAGGCATCCATAAATCCAATATCATTTACATAGTTAGATTCCATAAACTATTAAAAATATACTATTCTATAAACTAATCACTACATGTTTTTTCAACACTATGGTGTGGTGTGTGTCATCCTTGAAGTTCTTTATTCCGTTTCAGCTCATTCATTAATAATTTTTATTTCATCAATCCAAGATTATGATGACAATAAAAACAATATGAAATATCATTAAAACCAAATGAATGACTATATATGGATACTATATATATTAATCTTACAATATTAGGGATATTTGGACTACATACTACTAGTAATATTAACATCATGGGTAGTTCTCTAACCCTTTATATAATGATCTATACCATATTTAAGTCCAAAATTATGTATTCAAAAATGTTCCTCATAAAAATAAATTCCTGGGGATTCCTCCTTCTCTGTGGGATCTTCAACCTATCAATTTTATATTTTCTAGAATCATTCGAAAATTATTATAAGGTATACAACGAACAACAATATATTCTCATGTATCACCCTATAAGGAAACTACCCAAGTGATTAGATGTTCTCCACATTTTCTATAATACCTCTAAAAGAATTCTACCATTTTTTCTACAAAATTAAATTAATGATAATTGTTAGATATAAAAATAAAATCATGTATATTTTGGGATACAATTCACTACCAACCACATTATTATGTATTGGAAGGTATACACCATCAAGGGATTTTCCAAGATATCATCTACATTATATTTTATTGAAAAATACTCCTAATTAAATACACCATGTTCACCCAAACTTATTTTTGAATTTTTACTTAATATCATCATTCTTAAACATTTAATATTTCAAAATATATTTTTTAAAAGTAATAATACTATTATTATCATAATAAATTATCAATGGATATCAAACAGCTACCCTCCTACATTGTAATAGTTTCAACGACCACTTCATTTGAATTATGTATTATAATAAAGAAATATACTAATATTAATTTTTGATTAATTCAAATGGATATTTATACATAGAGTTCAATTAAATTCATTATATTATAATAAATAATTCTCCATAAGAAGTTATCTTTAGATATCCATTTTTAGTTACCTGATTCGCAATGAAAATTTCATAAATCTATAAATATTTTTCTTTTTCATACCTTAAAAAGAAATAAAAATGTTACTTTAAAAATAATGAAATATACATTTATATATAATATGATACAACTCATTTGTATATTTTTGGAATTGATCACTATGTTTTTTGAAAAATATGATTCAATTCATGAAATTTTGATACTAATTAGACCATTAATAAACCATTCAAACTATTTTTTTATCCACAATCATTCCATTACCATCCATAGTAGACTAAGACCCTAGTATAATAGGTGATGAAACTACCCTCATTTATTTCATTTTTTACCGCATTAACAACACATGAGAATACTTTTATTAGGAGATAAATATGTATCATGTTATGTTCATGACATAGAAATATAGAAATAAATTCGTTCATTCTATTTCCAAAATATAAAAAAGAATTTAATTTATAAAAAATTACTCACAAGTATTTACATGATTTATTATAAAAGTAATGTCATTAATATACATAATTATAAAGGGTGAGTTTGTGATGTATTAATTATTATTTTTAATTCCCTTTAATTTCATGAAATTCATGATCATCAAGGTACTTTCCAACATATAATACTATGATCATGGTTCTTGTTTAATTCCATAATGTGATTTATTCAACTAACTTATTTCAGTATCACTACCAGCCAAAATAAGTCCATTAGGTTTGTTAATGTATTACATTTCATGTAGTTCATAATTTATAAATTCTTACATAACATCTATTAGGGAAACATTATTGTCCCTTTGGAATATATTAAAACAAAAAAAGCATTTCAACACTTGTTAATAGAAAAAATCGCATTAATATTTTTACCCTCAATTTTAGAGTAAAATTTACAAAATAAAAAGTATTTATTTTATTATACTTCACCCTTATCAATGGGTTTATATAAGAAAATCATTTTTATCTTAATCAAATTCTTATCTTTATGGTTTTACACCAGTTCCCAAGAATCAATATTATTAATATAATGTATCATTTATTTTATTACTATTATATAATATTTTGATCATAAGGCTTAATCCACACTATTCGGTTCAACCTAGGAAAATATTCTTGAATAATCGTAATTCCTAGAAATTCATCTAGTTTGAACTCCCAACTGTCATCAATAATAATATTTTCATTCTAGGTATTTTTTATAAGCCTTAAATTCTTTTAAATTCCCCAAACTAATCCTTCCCTGTCATTATAAATATTAGAACCGTCTTGGATATTTTGAAAATATAAAATACCATATAAATTAATGGATTATCATCAATTGTGATATTATTAAACTTCTTCAATACCATTATCAATGATAAAGTATTGTTGCGATTTACTATGATACTCTAAGACTATGAATTTAATTTTATGACTGAATTTAATCATATTATTATCATAACATCGGTATATCCTTCAACTTTTACACTCTCAAGAGTGATATATTGATAAACAATATAATTAATCTAAGCACAATTCCTTCCTTGGTTTATAGTACATAAACATTTATTGAAAACCATAAAATTATGAAAATATGATTCTTTACTAAAAAAATTTCATAGTGAAAATTAACAAAATTTTAAAAGATCAATCACTGATTAAGAATGTTAGAAACTGCTATTGTGACTAATCCATAAAAGAATTGTGAAGTGTCTGGCTTCATTAACATGTTTATCACTATTTCCAAAAAACTATAGTTCTTTTTCAGCTATTCTATTTCTATAAGTCATGTATGGAGTGATATATTCATTCCATATCACATGCTTCTAATGATATACCTTAGAATATTCATTCTTGTACTTGGATATATTATCATTCATCATGTTTTATTTTCATCACATTGATAGAAATATTAAACATATTAGGATACTATAATTTAACCATCATAAAATACATACATGTAATTCAAGTAAAATCCATATAAATTAAATGAGGTTTTAATCTATATTTTTTGAATTCAATTATATCATGCCATAGATATCTGAATGAAAAACATAAATTTTCCTCCATATTTTTATAGACACCAATAACAAACTCCCATATACTATATATCATTTTTGATACACTGTATAATAATTCTTACATTTAAAATTCTTATTTAGTATATTTCTCACAACCTCAAACATGAATGTATTTCTATGTTATTTTTATCCAAAAATATAATTGTTTTATACCAACTCCCATTAACGTCATTTATACACATAAAAAAATATTTTTTAACATTTAAAATAAAAAATAAGTTATTTATTGATCTCTAATACTTAAGGATGATAGTTCTATCATTTAATATTCAAATGAATAATTTAATATATCATTAACTAATTTCATTCCCATTTCCAAAAAAAATTAAGAATTCTCAAGGTATTTTTCGTTTGTCTATAAACAAAGAGAATATCATTACAATAAAACATATTCCCTATAATTTTAGTGATTCTTACACCATTCGATTTTTGGGAAAAATATACATTAAAACTAAAATCTCCTCAATTATATTTCTGTATTTCCTTCAATAATTATTTTCTTGATCTTGTGGGAGAATAAACCATTATTTCAGATCTTAGTATTTTTTTACTTTTGGGTTTATTATTCTAATTAACCACTATTTCTTACTCATTTTCAATTATTTTCATGTTATATTTCGAGATTACATATTGTTTTTGTTTCTCAAGTAGTAATTTGAAACAATTATTGTAGGTATTTTTTAGTTGACCACACCATACATATGTTTTATAAAGCAAATTAAAAGAACATTTCAATATCTTGTTTATTCTGAGATGATATCATGGTTATCTTCTTATGAATTCAAATTGTACCGCATATAAGTAATAATATAGACTTTCCAAGGAAAAATTCATATTTGACAAGCATATATATTCAAAATGTTTTTATATTAACTATAAGAAACATCTTCCATTAAATTAAAATCTCCATATCTTCTAGAAATTTGGATTCTCAAAATATTTTCATTATATTTTATTTATATTTGAACATGTTGTATTATTTAACTTATCTTATTCTTATATTGTAACTCTTTGATAGGTAATTTTCCATCAAACATAGTATCATCAACCTTATTTTTAATTACATAATTGAAAAGGAGATTTTTATTAAAATTGTATGATATTTAAATGGGTGTATCACTTTTATTTAGTAATGTTTTTACTTTCCTATCATTATTATCATTTCATACACTCACTCTTTTTTCATTATAGGGTATCCATGAAACGTTTTCACTATTTATTTAGATACACATCATGTTATTTTGGGGAAACAAAATCATTTTACATAGATTTAGAATGTTCTCCAATACCCTTGACTGAATTTGTAAACCCAAACAAAAATTTATTAATTGAATTTTCAGATTCAATAAACATTTATTAAAGGTATTTAAACTCATAATTCTTGAAAACAAAGGTTTCTATTGTAATATAAACAATTTTACCTTTTTATTTAGAGATTTCACTGATATTATCTGTATTCCTTTTGAAATTAAATTTCATCCCTATAGTCACTTTTAATTTTAATTTATAAATATATTTACTAAAATATTCATTCTCCTTTTTTCGAATATTTTTTCTCACATTAAAAAATTTCATTTTATTTCAAGAAATTCATGAGATCCATCATCAATTAGATATGTTTTTTGAGCTTATTTTTCACTTTCTAATTTATTAATTTCTTCTACTTCACAAAAGTATCTATTATAATATTCTTATTGATTTATAAAATATTTTCAAACAACATGATTTAAGACTACATATTCACTTTTAAATTCATCACTAAAAGACTAAATATCTTATTTTGGGGGAGATTTCAACCTATTTGCTGTTTTTTCTTTCCCCATACATTAGATAAATTTCATCAACATTGTCCTCTAATCACCTTGTATTTATTATATGATCTTTCAAATTGATCATATTATATTCTTATTTAATATTCAAGGGGGAATTAAATAATAATTGTCTAGTCTTACCATTTTTAATACACTTATAATATATTTTTCCTCTATACTTATCTTTCCCTCATTACATTACATATGAGTGAAATGATATAAACTCATTAAAGTCCAAGGCATCATCATTGGAATTTAAATCTTAGTCATGAAACACATTCAATTTTTTACCTGTAAAGACTTTACAGGCTATAAAATTTTTATTCTTTTATTATTTAACTTTCATTTTAATGTATGAAAACATTATTATATCTTATGATTTAATGGCCTTTTTTATAATATATATAGTACATTATTGCAATTTTTTTTCCTAAAAAAATATTTTCATCAAACGTGTCAAAAAAGTGTTCATAAATTCATTTATAATGATAGAGTTTTCATGATCTTTTCCAAAACTTCATGTAGAGAAAAAAACTCACTTGATTTAAGAATTAATATAATTATTAACATTCATCAATCATAATAATCATAAATTTCAAAAAAAATATTTGCAATCACAATTCCTTATCATACTTGTCACCTTCTTGAATATCATGATACTCTATCCATATCATGTGCATTGTTTTTTAACCCATTAAACATGTCGAAACTTTCTCCCAGAGTGATGGGTGTAACGCATTATGTTCTCTCCCATCAGTTTCTACATTTTTATTATCTTGAAAATTATTATATATACACAATTCTTGGTGATTACAAGAACAAAGAATCCAAATAATGGAAGGTATAGAACAATATTTACTCATCATAGATGAAATAAAATATACTCAAACATGGGAACTCTATTTTTATTGAGGTAATCCATAATCACCATGAAATTTATTCAATCAAAATAAATTCCAATAAAGAAAAACCTCATGATACAATATAATATGTAGGAGTGATACTCTAAAACTAATAATATTAAATATTTCTGATGGTAGACTCTTCTCTAATACCAATTGAATGGTATCAAATAATAAAAGGTAAATATTCCCAAAAAAATGTCACTCTAATAGTAATTAAAATGGAAACATAAAAGTTTCAAAACCACAAAGAGGGTGGTTGAATCAATGTTCTATAAAAAAATTCTTTCAAAAATAATTATTTCAATACTAGTTGACCTAAAATATCTGTGATACCAAGTTTAAATGATGAAGAATGATATAGCATGATAAATAATGACACAAGTCACAATATATTTTTTAAAAGATTCACCAAATCTGTTCATTGGTTAGATAATCCATGATGTTCAGTATCTATGATCTGATATAATTCATTCTTATCTTATTATCAACATTTTAAAATACAATATTGAGATGATAGTATAGAAATATTTCTATATATTGGTGATAATAAAAATAATAAATACCATACACAAGTCCATGTGATTATCATTGATCTTCTTAAATCCATCTCATTCTCAACTAAGGATTGATCATGTGTAAATATATTTTATTTTCCTCAACCAATTCCAAATTTATCTGAAAATGATTCCATAAACATTTATCTTAATATCATATATAATTACCATAATTTATCAAGAACAAAATCATTTAAATAATATTGTCAAAACTATAGTGTTTTAATGATATGTCATGGAATTGTTCATTTGGTTAAATATAAATCTAAAAACATCATCTAGATATCTTAGATCAATATATAAATGTCAATCATCAATTACCATCAATGAATATTACCTTTACCACTACCATAATGTGTTCATCTAGACCATAATGTGGTTTCCTCAGCTCTAGAAGAAATAATCAACAACCTTGAGCATTCCCTAATTGAGTGTTCCATCAAGGGATTCAATTAAAAACTATCATAAATACATTAATACAACCATTTTCATTTTTTTCAAGTATATAATGGTTGATAAAATACATGTTTTTTAACTAATCATTGTGGAATTGTAAATCTTCTGTCTGATTTTCTAGAAATACATCTATATATACGAGGATCATTTCTAAGGACCATTATATAGTGACAAATAACTATGACATGTTTAGAACCCCATGGTCCTAAAAGAATTCTGTAAAACCCAATAATTACAATGGTTCAATTATTTTAATATATTCAGGGAATATTTTTTTAATACACACTACAAGATGTGTTAGTTTAGAAAACCACAAAATTTTATATGATATAAAAAAATTATTATTTTGTATCTATTTTACCTATAATTAGTCTTCTATAAATCCCTGGGTTTTTTTACAATAAATAAAATATGAATTATAAAAAATAATCCAGAATCACAATTCAAGAAATTGGTCATCTAAAGCTATAATATGAGAGTCAAATAAATTACATAAAATTTGATATAATGATGTTTTTGAGAGTTATCCATACCTCAGGGTAGAGTGAAATAATATATCTTACAGTTTTATATTGAAGTCATTGTAATTTCCTTTAGTTAAAAAAATAATGAGGGTTCATCAATCTATAGGGGATCATTACCATTTCCAATGTTGGTTCTAATGAAAAATAAACAATAACTTCATTGTAATGTTCTCATTTTGTTTGCATTTATATGATATTTTTAGTTTATAATGATTCAAAACCCATTTTTTATAATTTGGATCTTTAATAAAATCGATTTTATAGGAAAATGGTCTAAGAATTAGTTATTAGAGTTTTAATGAATGGATATATCTTTGGTTGGCTGGAAAAAAGCTAATGACTAAACTGTGGAACACATGATCCATGTAGTGGACAATGAAGAATGTAAGGAATTCTGTCTGGAACACCCACACCATGATTAGGAACACTGAGTAGCCTCTATTTATGGTTTGGGGGTTTAATTAATTCACATAGTAGTATTTTAATTCAACAATGGTTTTACCCCTATAAATCCTAATTCTGACCCCCTTGTCCATAATTTGAATCTTAATTCTCCTCCCTTTGATCATGGAACCACCATTCATCTCCCCTTGAAATTAATTCATTTTAATCAAGAAATGATGATTAATATGTGAGTTCTTCTATCATCTATGTTGAATTATTTTTCTTTCTTGTGTGATTATCATAGATCTATGGAGCAGTTGTGTTTTTTATCATGATATAATAATGGATTTTATATTTCATTATAGAAGAGTGGCGGATCTAAAAAAGTTTGTCATTCCTTGATCAAATCAAGATCTTCTTATGAATATGAACATTATCAAGTGTCAAATCATTGTTTTATTATTTTATTTTTGACTAACCTAAGATATGGTAGAATTATAGAGACACTCACTTTTCATACATTAACATTACATAACTTTTTCGGAATACTTAAAAAATTATACAAGTGGATTCCCAAATACTATATCAGTTTATGACCTTTGAAAATATAGAAACTATTATAATGCTACATGAGTGAGCTACATTATCTGCCACTAGGATCTCCAAGACTAGTAACCCTCTTAGACATATCATATAAGAAATATATCTGTATAAACCAGGGATGGAAACATAAAAAGGGGTTATCTATGATTCTGAGTAAGTGTAAAAATTGGAGATATGTAAGAATAAATTGTAGTATATTGGTATGAGAACATGATCATGAAAATATAATATCACCATGCAAATCAAATATCGTATTCAAGAATCTTTCCATAAATCTTGTAAGTACATAATACATAAATCATATGGAAATAAATAACATAATCAATTAACATAGAACATAGGAATAATATATGTAATTTTGGAAGAAACATAAGCATATATAATTTTTTCTATAGTAGTAAAGGAATAACAGCCAAGACCATCTAGTTGAAAAATTCCATTACTGGACAGGGTTCACACCTCATTCCATCTCTATATTACTGAACATAGTTTAGTCCTTGTTTTGGCACATTAATATTGAACCACTTTCATTTCTTGTTCCATCAATGTCTATCTCATGAGATATAAATCCTTACCCAGTGAATGGGTGGAAGATATAGGTCCCACCCATCTCATAATGAAATCATATATAAATTTTCCTCAAAATCATAAACAATAATATCATAACCCATGAAATGAAAATGGTATCATTAATATTCAATCTTATCATAAACTTTTTAAATTGATACAGGTTTCATAATCATTTCATAAAAATCTTAACCGATGAATATAAGAAGGTTTTAGGAGAATATAACCCATGTAAGATAAAAAGGTGTCCAAGGAATCATTCCATAAAATCATGAACCATTCATGAAATAATTTGGATGGAACATTTGGATCATTTATAAGAAGGGTTTGAGTAACACCAATAGATTTCATCTTTGATAGAGGATAACATGGAATGATATTTTGAAAACTTTTATTGAGGAAAATACACGTTCTTATTTATAAATAGATCTTTAAAACTAAAAAATACTATTTAAAATCATTTTCATGAAAATAAACAAGAAATATTTTTAACAAATCCATGAAAATCATTGGGATCCATTTTCATTGAAAACATATAAAGAGATATTCACAACTTTTTTGAAACTATTTCTTTGAAATTACATTGAAAACTCATAAATAAGGCATGAAAATCACATGATACCCATTTTTCATGAAAATATATTGAGTAATATTTAAAATATTTTTTAAAAAAAATCTTAAAAAGTTATAAAAGAATCTTAATAAAAATTGAAAAAAAAATCCTTGTTAACTTATCAAAGAAGCTTCAAAACCTTTTGAAAAAAACTCCTAAAAATACATTGAAAACATATAAGAAATATTGAAAACATTTTGACAACAATTTATTTGAAAATTATTTTTAATAAACAAAATTTAAAAAAATTAACTCTTTAAACATGCTAAGGAATCCTCACAGAAATGAAACTGAGTAAATTTGTACTTCTCATATGAGGTAAGAACATTCCTTTTGTACTGTTAAGGTATAAAAATTACTTTTTCAGAAATTGAAAAGAAGATTACTTTGAAGAAATTGTCAAAATGAAAAAATGGAAAAATGTATCTTAATAACTATATGAGAATAATAAAACATTCTTGTAAGAACTTTTAGAAAACAATTTTTTTAAATATCATATATTTCCGATCGAAGAGAGGGTTTGGGTGGTATTTTCATTGAAATATTTTCTTAGTTATCAATATTGAAAAATATTGAAAAGATGATACTAATACAAGAATACATCAAGACTATCCATAGGATAAGTAATGTCATGACTGTTCATGAATGATAGATCTTAATATTTCCTCAAAGGATGCATAAACATAAAAAATATTGAAAATCGATTAGATTATTTCTCATAACTCCTACCACTTGGTAACATTGACAAAAAAATCCCCATGTAAGAAAATAAAATAAAATAAGTCTTAGAATATAATGAAAATAACTATATTCAAGATATAGGATTTCAAATTTACTATATACGCCTCAGGGAAAAATATAGGTGCATAACATGGCATGTGTCTCAAAGATGAAAAATTTAGACAAAATTACTTTACTGATTTCCTAAATTTTGAAACTTAAATCACATGAAATAAGGATCATATAATTGATTTCTAAATACACATAATTTTATGTATAATATTCAAAAAATACATTAATGGGTTGTATACACCCCAACACAAAAGGAATGCATGGTGAATAAAGCATATATCTCACAAAAATAAAAACTGAGTTGAAATTCCATAACCTTGTGCATTGACTCTCATTGTACTCATTAAAACCTCCTATAAAATAAATATAAATTTATTATAAATATATCACAAAACCATATTTGTACAAGTCTGTCCCCCAGGGCACGTGTCGTGACTAACCCAAGCCTGCCTCTCATAGGCCAGTGGCTTGTGACTAACACCTAATTGGTGTAACCCACAAAGGGGATGAATTTTCTTTTGAACATGTACACATGAACATGTCTCCATGAAAAGTTCTAAACTAAAAATACTATGTAAATATGTATGCATGCTACTTAGACAACCACCAAGAAATAGTACAAAACTGAAAAGTAAACGGGCCATAATAAAATTCCAAGGGAAAAAAAGTACAAGCTCTTGGATCTCATCTGCATAAAACCCTACTTGAAGGGTAGGTATAGTATGTTCTTTGAATGTTGATGAAGCGTACCATGTACTTTATACCTCCCTAAAGCACCAAAGGTCTCCATCAAACCATGTGCATCATTGAATCTACCGATCATCTGCACAAGGAATGACACATGTGATCGAAGCCCCTGTAGGAGCGAGTAACAAAATACTCAGTACAGAACCCAAAACACAATGGAATTAGACAATGTATAACACAAGTAATCACACTATGTATACCAAAAAGAAGATCAATATGAAATACCCAAAGTAGACTACCAAAGAGGCACAAAACTTTTTTCCTCTATGAGGTATAGTCAAGAGAGTCACTAGAATCATCTCACACCATGTATAGGTCTAGGGTATATAAACAAGATTGTTGTAAGAATCCACAATACTCTCAAGTAGTAATATTGAGAGCATTGTTAACACAATGAGTGTAGGTAAGACACATATTATTGGTAACACAAGGAGTGTAGGTAACACACGAAGTGTATAAAACATGTGGAGTGTTGGTAACACATGGAGTGTCATCAAAGACTAGAGGACATGCACCCTAGTTGGAAAGGGGAGTATAGACTCTGTCCTAGTATGAAATAATGTCTTGATAAGACACATATTCTAGGCAATGCATGTAGTCTATGTATGAAACACAGCCAACGTAATCACATCACTTCTAGGTCCTAGCAAGCTGCAGGATTCCGCATTTAGCACGATCATTTTGGGAGTACCTACACCTCGAACCAAAATTACATATGACATATTTCATGGAAAATAACATCAAGTATCTCAAATAGATCATCTCCTTATATGTTTCCAATTATTGTAAAAAGATCATCAAACAGAAACATAGTTTTAGATTTATGGCCATATAAGTAAAATGGGGATGGTTGGGCTTGAGTCCAGTTTGACCCAGTTGGATTGAGCCAAACCAATCCGAACCACCGGGCCTGAACCAACCCCTTCAGGTCTGACCCAAACCACTAGGCCTGACCCGACCCCACTAGTTCAATACAATCCTTGGGGTCCGGGCCGCCCGGGCTGGGCCCGGCCCACTGTCGACTTCATCCTGGACAACTCAAGTAGGACGGTTCTTTCCACCTTGAAGTGGTGGATGTTGTATCTTCTCCAGCTACATGTGGTCGACTCCACAAGTTGAAAATTCTCTCAGCATGTGGTCTAAAGGGCCGTGAGCCACTCGGTCTATCACGATACCTGCCACAACCCGCCCTATCTGCGTCTCATGTGTCTCCCACACGTGGCATAGCTACATTTTTCCTGTTCAATCTGGCTGAACTGCATGGAGTTGAGGGTCCACGTGACTAGTGGATACCACGAATCTACTATGGATACCTCCTCAGAACTATACAGCTCCGGCGAGCCATGACTATCTATCTCCGCAATCCATCCAGGACCACGGATCTCCACCACCTTCATCCACCCTATCGGGGACACTGTTGCCAGGTCTATCTAGCCTATCTATGCCAACAAGCTGATCCCAACTCCACCACCAGCCTCATCCCACTAGTGGCACACCTCATAGCCACCAAAACATCTGCATCATGGAAATTTTAGATCTCATTCTAGATCATTGTGGTGAAGAATAAGGGGAGTTGATTTTAGGAGGAAGTGGATCACAAGAATGCCTGATGTGGATGAATTTGGTATTTTTTTATTATTATTGATTCTTTCACTTTAGAATTGAATAAAGTGGCTTTAAAAAATCAATTCCAACATAATTCATTCATGGGATAAATTACCGAACATCATCCCAATACAAAACACATCCCGAAAAATGATTGAATTGCAGATCAACCTGTTTGTGGGTTAATCCATGTTCATCATTGGATAATGAATGGGGAAAGGAATCATGTTGAAAATAAAAACCCTACCTAGTATTGGATCATTCATTGTCATGGATTCATTTTCGTTAATGATTTATCAAAGAATTATTTCGATCTATGTCACTGATACTGATTCATTGGTGATTTTCATAGAGGATTCTATTCCTATTTGTCTCATAGAAACTCTAGAGTTATTGTGATAACCCAAGATTTATAAAAATAAATTTTTTTGAAATAAATATCTTTGTTCTATCAAAATTGTTTCTATCGAAATTAATTTAAGGATGGTTATTTCCAAAATCTAACTTTTTCATCTGGCCAGCATCAAATGATTTTACACCCCACCTAGACAAAACAAAACATTAAAAACTCAAAAGTGGTCCCATATTTAAAATTTAAGTCACCCTTTATGAGTTACTAATTTTTTAAAATTAAATTATTTTATTTAATTATTTTATTTAAGGTTACATCCTTTTGGGTTTTCTCACTGGAGACTCGCGTTTACTAATGTTAAGTTGTATCTAGGGTAAACTCATCACCTATAATGTAAAGGTACCCCTAGATTATAGATCTAGTCCCTATTTTTAGAGTAAAACCTCTTTTTTTAGAGAATTACTCACATGATTTTTTGAAAACATAACATTTTTCATCAATCCATTTTGGGCACACTGGGCCTCAGAATCACATGTCGTCACAGCACCTGGTCTCATAATTTTCCATTTAAATTTACCAAATAAAACTGGGAAAATATGAGTCATTAAAATATTCTTATATATAATACCATATATGGATTTATTATTACATCATATTACCTTCTTTTTAACAATTCCATGTTAAGGTTACTCTTCGGTTAATATTGTTTTTTTTTCTTGTGTCTTAATTTGTTATATATTGGGTCTTTATACATATATCCTGATTTCTAGATTGTAAAAAGTGATATAAATATAATTTATTTATATTATATTTGTTTTATAATAATCTATATAATATATAAGTATGAAATTCACTATAACATTCATAGAAACAGTACGTCATACATATGGAAGAAGGTTGTTTCCATTTAATTCTCGTATTAAATGAAAGAACATAAATGACATATATATATATATATCATTATTATTATAAAAAAAATATTGTATCATATATATCATCTAATTTCACTAAACCCATCCTCAATTGTTTCCATGTAGTGTGTGAACGAATCATATTTCTTTGATGGGGCTGTAGTTTTCACTTTTTCAAATAAAATTATCTTATTTACACCAAATGGAAAGTATAAATATATGTTTTGAAAATGGATTATATATGCTTAAATAAATAATAAGTATAATATATTACATATAAAAATTGATTTACCATAAAAATTTCCACCATGATAGGCGGTAATGAAAAAATGAACAATCCTCGTTTTGTGAGGCGGTAGTTCACTGTACACATAAAGAGTATGTTCTTTACCCACTAGATTGATGTGTATGTAAGTGTAAGAAATACCCTTTGCATAAATAAATACTATTATATTTATTATACTATTGATGTTATAAAATAATGAAATAATAAGAGTTGAGTTAGTGGATAAAGGAAAAAAGAATGAATTTTGAGGGACAATGTTATCTCTTAATCCGGTAACTCCTTTTGGTTTAAGCGAAAGTGATTACTTCAATGAATTTATCCAAAAAATGTGGATTCAAGGAGGATGTGAGTATTATTGAGAGTATATTTTATCATATATTTCTAGACACTTTGTTTTTTGAGATATTTGGAGAAGTGGTATGAGAAGAGGATTTTTATAGTGGTGGGGGAGTGGCACTCTTATAAATTTTGGGAAAGGGAATTCCACCCATGTTTTCCACATGTAAATTAGATCCAATAATGGTCAAGATTATATAAAATTAATTATAGGGCCGAAATATTTCCTTCTAATGGATTTATAAAAAGTTTCCAGCTTGATTTGTTTCTTCAATTTAATTATTATTTCTTAGTTAGCTTAATTTTACCTTAAATAATGTAATCATTTTTAATTACATTCACTAATATTTATTGAAATACTAAATGTGATAATTTTAGAAATCATAAATTATTATTTTTCCTAATATGGAACCCATTTTTCTAAATTCCTGTATCATAATTGGCATATATTAATTTAAATCCAATCCTTCTTATGGGATGATACTATGGGTTTTTTAAAGTATAAATGATCAAAAGTCTTCTATGTTTTTATTTTTCATTTAAATGTGAAATTGGTTCTAATGACCTATATTATATTAATTGATAAAAATATTATCTAATTAAACATTTATAACAAATTAAAATTTAGTTCATCCTTATAAATAAATTATATGAAAAGGTACTTTTGAACTAAAATTAAGTATTTTTCACTATTCATTAAAAAATGTAACATTATAGAAAATACCAAATATTTAACCGAAACTAAATATTTTGTTTTTATTTCAAATATTAGTATTATTTGGACATATTATGTCTATAAATGTTCCAAAATAATTATTAAAATGGGTTCACCATCAAAAGGTGGTAAAACTACCATTAAAAAAATATAGGGTTTTAAGCATAAAATTGTGTTTATTCTTAGATTATGTTTATAAAATATATTGTATGAATATAAAAAATATTTGATTTAATATATAACATATATATTTCCTTAATATCACTCACTAATTATAATTAATTTAATTTATTAAGGTAAAACAACTCTGTGATGATAAAAATATTAACATTTTCCTTTATATTCTTTCAATGTTTATATTCATTTCTAATTTATTGGTAAGCTATGAATTCATATTATATTTTTTTCAAGCCATATATTTTCATATATTTCTTAATAATACTCATAAATTCTAATTTACCTTCTAATCTATATCTTATTATATTAAATAATAATTTTTTAATAATATATTATTGTTTGGTAATCCTTAGTCATTCGTGTTATGCAAGCCATAAAGGGAAGTCATAGGTCCATGTAATGAATGATAACCTTCATGTTATATGTAATGAAAGATAAAATTAATGTTTCATTTAGTTAATGAATAACTTTTTGTTGCATATATTTTAAGAAAAAAATCCACTTTAATATAAAATAAATAACTCTAAGTATTTCATGAAATGAAAAATATCAAATAGGATACATTAATTCGACTATAATAATTCACAAAATCTTGGGTTGTTACATTATTCCCCCTTAAATTAAATTTATCCGTCAAATTTTTTTCGGTTATCCCTGGTTTAATATTTGAATCATTCATTCATAGAAACCCACATCGTAAAATTGAATTATAAAACTTCCCTTAAAAAGGGAAATTTGGAACCATAATGGTTACCCAAAGTAACATATAACATGGTTTACAAATAAGAGAACATAGGTTGGGTGTTATGATTGGTCATAGAGTAAAAATGTAAATATTTATATGGAGTGATTTAGTTGTTCAATAAAAAATAAGTTAATGGCCCATGAAATGTTGAAGGCGTCAATGTCCTAAATCTATAAGGATTTAAAATGCTATCATTTCAACAAAATTAAGGTATTATGACAACATATATTTTTCATTATCCTAACATTGAGTAATTATTTTATTGGACAAGAATATAAGTAAATATACTTACTTGATATATTTCTACAAAAAATCATTCATTAATTGTACTTTTATCTATTTATGATTCATCCTTTACTTCATGAAATTGATGTCCCTAAATTCACATTAATGAATGATGTAAAAAATTCACTTTTAGAAGATCATTAGGCCCATAAAATAATGAAAATAATAAATATTTATCTCTAAATAATGTTCACAATCAATATGGTTAATACATTAATCTCTAATAATAAAAAGTAACTCTATAGGTTCATCATTAATATGTATTCATCAAAATTAATTATACATTAAAAAGGACATTGTGTAGGCATGTTGTAGGCATGAAACTATTTTCATCCATTGGTCATGGGTTTAAGGCTCACGTCCTTTCTAGATATGAATGGATTCCACCATATATACATTATGTCCTTTTCTAAAATCACACTAATATAATTTAATAAATAAATATGATGAAAATCTTTTAAATAAGGTTAATCCCCAAATAGAATTTTAACAAAGGTTTTTAACACAATATCAATATAAAAATACTTTCTCCAATGATTAACATAAAAATTTCATGAATGGTTACCCTAATAACCCTTATAAAAGATGAAAATTCAACAATTTTGAAAGAATGTAATGAAATCATCTCCACAATGATTCCAAAAATATCACAAAGTAGTTCTATGTTGTCACTTTCCAAACATGTGAATACCTTCATCATGTATTCTAATAAAATATGGTAATGACCTGAATTAAAATAAATTTTTATTGAAAATGTATATGTTTCCTTATTCCAGAGTATATTGGATATATTCTTTACATCTAAAAATTTTGTACACTTCACCAATGATAAAACAAAACCACCTATCAACAAGTACTGTATTAGTTTCTAGATAATCTTTACCTTCCAATTTACCTATTCAGGTCCCACATATCATTATACATAAAACAATATAATAACATGATGAACATGTTAAGGGTTATATTTACCTTAGTTTTATGTTTTAAATGGACATCACCTTGCCATTAGATCACTTTTACATTCCATAGGAACCATTCAACATGTTCTTGTAAATCCGTAGGGAAAAATATAAACTAAACAATCCTTACATATTTCATAATTAATGTAAAATAATTATTGAATCCAAATATATAAAAACATCAATTATTCCATTTTATTATTAATCCACTAACATAGTTACATCATTCAATAACATAATATCTATTTCCTTCCACAATTCACTTGAATTCTCTTCATCAACATCAGTGTAACGATTACTCAATCCACCCTGCTGATTCTCTTCATGAAAATTCATCATGGGACATTGAGTTTAATAATTACCATTTCTTAAACACATAAAACACATAAACTTAAATGATTTATTATTAAGGACAATATTATTATCCATTTCATTAACCAAACTCTGAATTGTTTCCTTGTTTTCACTTTCTTTCTGTCCTTCTCTTCCATAGTCAAAACAACTTTTTGTTTCTCTCAGACATTCACATTGAAAATTATTTCCTCATTATTAAAAAAAAGGAAACATAATAATATTTCCTCCAAGGTCCCCATTACCCAAACTCTCAATGAACTATTTACCTATCTTCCTTGGTGAGTATAAGAGTCGGTTAAGGTGCACATTTTGATCATGTTCCTTGAAAAATGAATAGGCATGATCACAACATCCTTCACACTAGTAATCATACCAATGGACTAATCATAAATAGATTTTCCATCTTATTCATCATTAGTCAATTTTTTAGTTACCTCATTTTAATAAAACTAAGATGAATTGAGTATGAACTATTGTAATAGTGATGAATCACATATTCATGAAAAGCACTTATATGATTTTTAAATTATTATAGCTTTCTTAATCTATGACACCTTATGTTTGTCCTAGTTTATTCATAGAAAATGTATATTTAAATCTTTTATGATGTTTCATGAAGTGTTTGTGAATTTATAAATCATATACCTCAAAATTGTCAAACTAGGTGTGCAGAAAAGCCAATTGTCATGTACTAGATTACCCCATGTTTGGCCCAAAACATCTTTTCAGAGTAGTTTCCCCTAGGTACATTTGTTCCATAGCCTCATCCACATGCAGTATATAGATAGGGATTTATTTCTAAGAAACCTCTCAATCTATCCTTAACCAAATTTACATATCATTTTTATAAACATCAACTCATCTTTATACTTATCCTTAGAGACATCCTTAGACATATCCCTTGAAATATACCTATGTATCTCACTAAATATTTCTCATCCTAGTTTCTAAAGGTTAACCAAACATTTTAGTGATACCAAATATTTAGACCCTTTCTTTTTAAACATTAAAATTATATCAATTTCATGGAATACATAAAACATTATAACAAATGATGCACAATGACTGTATTAGTTTAGTGTCTCTCGAAATATGGAAATGAAAAAATTGGTACATGGGAGAGATAAATTATCTCCCATTATGATATCCTTGACTAGAGCCCCACTTAGACATATCATAAAATGAAAATATCATTATAACATGGAGAAGGAAAGATAAAATTTGGTGAGATCAGATTCTCGTTAAGGGCAAATAAAAGAGATATATAAGCGTAAATAAAAGAATAGGTTTCTGAGAACATGATCATGAAAATATAATATCATACGCCTCATATCAAAGATAATACACATGGATCATGGAATAAATCATGGAAGTATATTAGATATGAATCATAAGTAAATAATGAATGTAATCCATTAATGAATAACATAATAACAAAATAAGGAATTATGGAAGACTCATAGGCATATATAATAATTTTCAAAGTAGTCAAGGAATACCATTGAAGGCTATCATAGTGGTTAATGTACTATACTATTGTTTGTTCACATGATGTTCCAACCATGTATTACTTAACCGAGTCTACTCCTCATTCCAGCCATATCCAATTTCATTTCTCATTCCCTCCATGTCTATCTCATGAGATATAAATCTTTATATAATACATTAGAGGGATATATGGGTCCCACTCATCTCATAATGAAACCATACATACATGAGCCAGAAAATCATAAAAAATCCTATCATAATCTATCAAATTAAAAGTTTATCATAAACTTGTGAACAAGTCATAACCTATAGAAAATATACATTTTTCATAATCATTTATTCAAAATCATAACCCGTAAAATTAAGTTATTTTCAAAAAATATATATAACCTATGGAAGAGAAATGAGTGTCAAAAGTATCATTCTATCAAAACATGAACCATTTAAGAATGAATATTAATGGATCCTTTGGATTATTTCTTTAAGGTCATGAGTAACCTCAACATATGTCATATTAGATAGAAAATAACTTGGAAATATATTTTGAATAAATTTCATGAATAAAATATCATTTCTATTTTAAAAGGAGATATTTAAAACAAAAAAAACCTTTTGAAAACCATTTTCCTGAAAATAATATTGAATGATTATAAATAAATCGCTGAAAAACAATTGAAATAATTTTTCTTTGAATACATAAAAAAAATATTGTAAAAATTTTCAAACCCATTTATTGAAAATACATTGAACCCATAAAAATAAGGCTTTAAAATCACTTGAAATCAATTTTCATTAAAAATAGATAAAAGAAGTTTGAAATATTTTTGAAAAACATTTCCCTTGAAAACATATAAAAGAACATTAAAAACATTTTTTAACACGATATTCTTTTATAACATATGAAATATTCCTAAAAACATTTTTAAAAACATTTTCCTTGAAAACTACATCCAAATATTCTGATGAAATATTGATAACTTTTTTGAAAAACAATTTATTTAGAAATTTTTATTTTTTAACAAATTTCAAAAAAACGAAAATTTTAAATATAAAAAATAATCGTAATATAAATGATGGTTGAAAAATCTATACATTATTTACAAGTTAGAAATAAAATTTCCTTTTTGTAGTAAAATATTAAAAAATTACTTGTTTGGAATGAAATAGTGAGATTCCATTGAAAACATCTGTAAAAGAGAAAAAGAAAATAATTGTTTTAATTAATATGGTAGTGTAGTATAATACTCTTTGAAACCATTTAAGAATGCATGGTTTTTAAGGAACATAGATTTCCAAATGAAGAGATTGATAGGGTAATGTTTTCATAAAAAATTATATTAATTATCTTAACTAACAAATAGTGGGAAAATAGAAATAATAAATAAAGACATCAATACTATACAAAGGATAGGAAAATTCATCAGACTTCATAAATGGTGGATCATAATATTTCATCAGAGGATTAAACATAAAAAATATTAAAAATTGATGAGATTTTTTCAATAAACTCTTACCACTTGGTAACATTGAACCGTACGCCCCATGTCATAAAATGAAATCAAATGAACCAAAAAATAACATAAAAATAACTATATTCATTTTATATAATTTTTATGGAAATATATACACCTCATGGAGAAATATTAATGCCTAACATAGCTTGTGTCTTGAAGAAAAAAATTCTTAAAAAATTAAATTAGTGATTTGGTATTTTTGAAATATAAATCCCATTAGAGAAAAATGTAATGACCTGGAATTTTTGTGGAATTTTTTTCCTAAATACATGGGAATTGGCGAGTCTGTGAAAATTTACGATGCTTGATTTCAAGTCCCAGTGTGGTTGGAATCAATTTCTGATGTTTTGTTCAGGTACGTTCAGAAATTTTGCAAGTAGAATTTTATATCTTTTGAACAGGTGCTTGGAATTGAAATCAGAGGGCACATTTGATCTCACAGTGCCAATATTCGCTTAATAAAACTTTCACCTTGATGGAAGTTTGTCGAGAATAGAAGATAGTTTTGGGTTTTTTAATTAAATAAGAATAATGTGTTTGCATATTTTTATTTGTGGTGGTCAAAATATCCAAAAGGAGGTTAGAGGTGGGGGCCACCAAACCATAACCTCACATGAGAAGTTTTGGTGGTGGGGCCTACTCGCGGTTTAAACACCTATTGTCAATTAATGAGGTGGGGACCACCCAACTTCTAAAACCTTGAGATCCCTCTTGAATATGAGATGACCC
Source organism: Viscum album (assembly GCA_963277665.1). NCBI lineage: Eukaryota > Viridiplantae > Streptophyta > Magnoliopsida > Santalales > Viscaceae > Viscum > Viscum album. The sequence goes on from OY728121.1 coordinate 1,772,461,235, forward strand.
ATGGTTTCTCTCCTCCCAAATTAATTGTGCCAACTCCAGCATAATTAATTGTTCCAACTCCAACATAATTAATGTGCCAAATTTATGTGTTATGTTAATAAACTCAATTATAATTATTTGACACTGAATCCTTCATGGGAATAGAATTGGTAGAGGGGAGGAGTCTTGGGTAAACTTGGGAGAATTATCCTCCCAATGAAGAACGCGAGCATAGAGAATTTGACACCAGCGACGCTTCTTCCTCTGTCTTCTACCCTAGACACTTTTCGACGCACAAGCTTGAAGTTGGGAGTGTGTGATGAACTCGGTGAATGATGAAATGATGTTCTATTTTTTCAAAATATTTCAAAAACAATAATACATGGTAGGGTTTGTTTTATGATTTGAGTTCGAAATTGTTATGTTCTACGTCATTCACTCATGGGTAATGTTTTTTCCAATAGATAACACAATTAAGTGGAGGGATCGGACCGCACGAACATGGAATGACCCCCACCCTTCATTTTTCCTGATTTTCTTGATGAGTGTGGCTGAGCAACATCGATCAGCATCGGACTGTCCACAGAAAATCCGGCGGCGCAAGGCCCCCGAGACGCTGGAAGAGCGCCGCCCCCGGCGTACCGTGCGGAGGAGAATGGGGCCGCGACCAAGCCAGGTCGTGGTGGAAGGGTGCGGTGCTGGCACGCCAAATAGAGGAGGATAATCACGGCTAAGGTGACCCATGGAGGAAGAGCAGGGGTGGCCGGCGTCGGTCCGGCTACCGGCTGTCCAAAGTGGCTGGCCTCTCCGCCTGCCAGGAGGAGCGGGACCTCGCTGGGTCCCGCATGAGCTGGATCGACACCACTTGGCGCCGGTTGGGACTCCACCCAAATAGATCTATTGTTCGAGAGCCAGGGGTGCACAGATTCCCTCCTGGATGTGGCTGAGGTGGACCCCCCGCGGGCTGCCAAGCCGTCAGGCCAGACCCAGTGCGGGCCGGGCCGAGCCTCTCACTTGGGCGGGGCCGCCCCCACGGTTTGGGCCACCCTCGAGCCGCGCCACCTATTCGGGTCAAGCATCCCCCACGGACTGGGTCGGACCAATGAACCGGGTCGGACCTGTGGATTGAGTTGGACCCGGGTTGGGCCAGGTCAGTCCGACTGGGTCGGACCAGACCCAGACCCCCTATGGCTTGTTTTCACCTTTTTGCCCATAACATGGGCTACAGATGTTCGATCGACAAACCTTCTGCCTCGACAGAAATCTTTGAGCGATATGGTTCTTTGGGAATACCCCACATGAGGTTTGCACACAGTTGGTGTACGTTGGGGTTGGTGTGATCCTAAAATCCAACTGGGCCCCTAGAAAGGAAATGCTAATAACTCACAGACCGGGCAACTGATTAATGCGCCATCTATTGCATTGAGACCCCAATGACGAGGAGGACCTTTTAGATACTTCTGAGTGGGACTTCATGACTGTTGGTGGATCGACCAGTAGTTTTTGGAGTGGATCATCCTAGAGATGAGCGAGCGGAGTACGAAAACCTAGTAGTTGGTTGATAGCTGACGATTACTGACCTTTCGAATCAAAGTGTTTCGACTAGACCAATGGGGAGCACCTCTGTGTGACACGACAGACCCACAGTGGGGAGAGCCTCTATGTGACGTGGAGACCCTCGGTATTCAATAGGATGAGTTCTTTAGTAGGCTATGAGGGGGAGCATCTTTGTGTGACGCTGCAGACCCAAAGTGGGGAGTGCCTCAGTGTGATGCAGCAGACCCACAGTACTTGACAGGAGGAGAACCACAGTAGTCCAGGATAATGGGAAGGGCCTATGTATGATGTGGCAGGCCCACAATACTCTATAGAGGAGAAGTACACTAGCATCCGAGGATTCTAAAGTTAGACTGGGAGTGTTACATGTTACCACCCCTAGGATAAAATCCTAGTTTTGAGCTGAGTCAGTAACTTTGTGTTTACTTCGTGACTGAGATGGATTACATGATAACATTGGTATATGTATGGGTATATACATAATTAGGGTTATCTTCTGATTTCGTACTTTTTGGTTTATCCTTGTTTGATTTTGAAATACCTTGATGGTCTCAGGGTCCCAACCGAGTATCATTACACTCTCCCCTACATGGGTTATTCCCGCACCACATTGTGTTGGTTGCAGATGACGGACAGTTCTGACTGAGTCAGTGAGTCACAAGACCGGATGGTACCCAGAGGTGGACTACTCAGTTTGACAGTAAACGGAGGATACAGATAGACATGGAGTGATTAGGAGGCCATATGTACCTTCTCGTAAGGTAGGAACCCCGGAGGATAACCCAGTAGCTACTTTACTTTGATTTTCATTGTACTTGTTTTTTATTGTTCTTGTTTTCTATTGTACTTGTAGTTTACAGTTCGGCTTGTATTTACGGACCCTTTTACTTTTCAGCACTTTATTTGTATACAGTTTTTACATAGTGTTTTGCTTCAATTTGTGTACTCTGATGTGTTTTTTTATAGTTATAAAGTCAATGCCTTCTCATTTAAGGGATTTACGCATTTGGTGCTAGTCACCAGCCCCTAGCCTATGGAAGGATGGCTTGGGGTAGTCATGATACTGGCCCAGGGCGATGGGTCCTAATGAAATATAACAAAATGGATATATAAATAAACATAATTTTAATAATAATAATAATAGAATAAATCCATGGGTAGTATATACAGCACCCAAAATTAATGGGTGGTGCAAAGCATACATCTCACAGAAATATAAAGTGAGATTAAGTTGTCTTACATTGTGTCATAACTCTCATTGTAATGGTTCATACCACCTATATAATAAATATAAATTAATTATGAATATACCATAGAACCATATTATTATATATAATGAAATATATTGTTTTATTATGAATTTTTAATACCCTCTTGTAATCAATTCCTTGGTATGCTTATGCTTCAAGTATTATTCTCTTTGTTTTTCGCAATCATCTTAATTTGTTGTATATATGGTCCTTATACATATATCATCATTTTTAGAATTTAAATAAGGATATAAGTAAAATTTATCTTCAGTTTATTTTTATTATAATAATATATTGAATATATAATTATTAAATTGAAAAAAATGTTCATGGAGATGGTAGGCCATACGTATGAATGATCATTGTTTCCATTTAATTGATGCATTGAAAGAAACAAATTAAATGACATATATGTATATATATTTAATTATTATATTATAATTATTATATCATATATATAATAAAATTTCACTAAACCCATATTTAATAAATTCCATGTTGTGTGTGAATGAATCATATCACTTTGAGGGGACAACAGTCCACATTTCCTCAAACAAAATAATTGTATTTACACGACATAGAAACTATAAATATATGTGTTTAAATTGGATTAAATAATATTAAGTACGTATTAAATATAATATATAACATATATAAATATATTTTCCATCATAATGTCCACCATGAGAGGTGGTAACGTAAAAATGAACAATCATCATTTTGTGAGGTGCTAGTTCATTATGCGCATAAACAGTTTGCTCATTACCCATTAGATGGATGTGTGTGTTTGTATAGATATAAAAAAAAGCTTAAATATATTATTATATTTTTGATACTATTTTTTATACAATAATTAAATTATAATAGTTTATGGAGTGGAGAAAGAAAATAAAAGAAAATCTTTTTTGGGAGGATGTTACTTCTTAATCGGGTAACTCCTTTGGATATGAACCAAAGGGATTACATTAATGTCTTTATACCCAAACAGAATATTGAAGTAGTTATAGAGGATTTTTGGGATTATATTTGAGTATATATTGGTCAAATATAAGTGGTTTGAGATGTTTGAAGAAGTGGGAGGAGAGGAGGCCTTTTTATAGTGGAGGAGGAGTGTCACTCTTGTGAATTATGGGAATGAGAATCCCACCAACTATTTATCCATGTAAAATTGATCAGTAGTGTTATAATGTTGATAAATGTGATTATAGGGTCTAAATACTACCATCCAATGTATTTTATAAAAGTTTGTAGGCTATTTTGGGCTTTAAATTTAAGGTTTAGTCCTTATTTAAGCTTAATTTTACCTTAATCAATGTAATTAATTTTAATTACTTTCTCTAATAATTTTATTCAAAAACTAGTTTTAAATTATTATACCTTATAATTTATTCTGATTTCAAATATCCAATCCATTTTCCCAAATTCCAATCATAAAGGTGATAGAATTTAATTTAAAATTAATCCCACTAACGAGATGACGTTGTTGTTTTTTAATGTAAAAATGATCAAAAGTTTGATAAGTTTTTATATACAATTTAAATGTGAAATTGGTTCCAATGAATAAAATTTATTAATTTAAAACATAATTTATAATTAATATTTTAAAGTATTTGAATATGTAATTTAACCTTATGATAAAATTAGATGAAAAATATCTTTTAAATTAAAATTTAGTATTTTTCACTATTCATTAAGTAATGAAATTTCACAAAAAAATTACCAAATTTTTACCATAACCTGATTATTTTTGTTTTTATTTCATAGGTGAAGTTTATTTTTTACTTATTAAATATATAAAAGTTCCAAAATTTGGACGTACAATTTGTTTTCCATTAAAAGGTATTAAAACTACCACTTTAAAATATATATTTTTAATCATAAAATTAGGTCTGTTATTATCTTATGTTTATCAAATATATTATAGGAATGTAATTGTTTTATTTGAATATATATCATATATATTACGTTTATATAACTTAGTATATATTATTAAACAATTTTATTGGGGTTAAATAGCTTTGTGACCGTAAAAAATAATATTTCACTTTATATTCTATCAATTTTCATATTCATTTATATTTAATTAGTATCCTATGAATTCATATTATATTTGTGTAAACAATATTTTATCATAAATTAGATAACACATTTCATAACGACTAATTTAACATCTAGTTTTTATCTTATTATATAAAATAATAATATTTTAATAATTAATTATTGTTAGGTTGACCTCAGTCCTGAATGTTATTCAAGACATTAAGGAATGCCATTATTACATGTAATTAAATCTCAAATTAGTTTTCTGTGTGGAGGAAGATAAAATTTATGTTTCATGTTGTGCACGATTAACTTGGTTTTGTGTATAATTCATGCCAAACATAACACTTTAATATTAAATAATCTATTTTAATGTATGTGTGAAGGGTAAAACATAAAAAAGATGAAATTAGTTATAAAATATTAATTCACAAATTATCAGGGTCTTACAAGAATGTAGATAGGCTATATAGGACATTGTTATGAGAGTTTCAATGTTTCTGGTTTGCACTTATGTAATGGACCTCTAAGTTACAATGGACATGATTATTGTTACAGATTTATAAAAATTTTGGGTGTGTTCATGCATAAGGAATAGGATTATATGATTCCATTTCATATATATAGATGTTTCATTGCATATTAGTTATTAATTAAATTTCATGTTTGTGATATCTTTTTAGGATAAAGTTGTATTATCTATTCTCAGTTATATCAATTTATCTTTCGGTTGTGACATATCTATTCTGGAATTATTTTGTTTAAATTGAGCATGTCATTATTTTTTAATGAATATGTGACTATATATAATTTACATGGATGGATATACTTGGTTTCTACGAAGAGGTATATAACATGGGTTATGGGTAGCCTCTTAGGTAAACTATATTCTGATCTCAATGACTGATTGCGATCTATCTTAAAATTTCTAAATGTTTCCCCTTGTGTTATAGATGATTTAGCCTCAGAGAATATAGACGATTCCCCCATATGAAATAGTTTTCGGTCCTCCTACCAGGGAGAAAACCCATGTTCTACTATATGGTGTGCAAGAGGGATCACCATAGAATTATCACTTTATTTCTCTAATGGGGAAATAAATAGGCCCACCATTGCTGAGATCCCTCATGCTTGTTCCTATCTAGAGTGACGGGGACGGAGGTCTATTGTTAACTATGCCAGAGATGTCCAACTCAAAAATACTATGGTTTTTTTCATCACTGGAAGAGCATATCATATGAGGACTGGGTAGAAATCATTCAAGGGGTTATCAGCCTCTTTGAGGAACCTTAGGATTGGAAGGTGATGTTGGAAGCATTAATGTTGTAGGAACCCACCACACATTGGTGGGACATGCTGGGACATGCTGGCTAGTGTGAGAGACTCACTTGGGATACTTTCAAGGAAATTTTCGATGGGGAATTCATTCCTGATATAATGAATCTAGATAGACATTAGGATTTCATTTAGCTTCAATAGTATTCCTTCCTAGTATCTTAATATTCCACTCATTTCGCAAACCTTCTCTATTATACTCTTATCATGGCCAAAAATGTGGCCTAGAACATCAGGATGCTCTATATCAAACTTCTTGTAGAAATTAGATGTTAGGTTGGGAGTTTTTACCTATAAAAATACCATAATTTTATTTATAAGGTCTAGACAATATTAAATGATTTGTAGGTCAGTTGAGAAGTTTTTTTTCATCCATTATAATGTACACATGTGGATGGACCTCCTACGATTTCAGTGGGCATCTCCATGGGTAGTAGAATGATGAATAAATGGGAAGTTGAATAGAGTAGTGTTATGTTTGTTGTGTGAGGAATATATTTCTTATCACCTTAGGAGGATTTCCATTGTGCTTCAACTATGGAATTTTTTATCATTATTATATGTTTTGTACAACACCTTAGACCATGTGTCAATCATGTGGCAAGAAGGGATATCTCCACTAATTTTTCTCCAACTCATTGAGTATGTTTTTATGTAGCGGTGGAGGATAGAAATGATCTATGACCTAATGATCTAGTTTGGGTTAAAAATAGTAGGTTCATATGGAAATGAGTCTGACTGATCTGGGGTCTTACAGATAGGTTCATGTTGTAGAGGCAGACCATGTTTATGAGCGGGTCTAAACTCTAGTAGATTTTGATGAGGGAGCATCTATTTTTCAATTTATAGATTTGATCACCTATAATTAATATACCAAATTTTGAGTTACAATTTCTTAACATTCACTCACATATTCTTAAGTTATTTCTAGACATGAATTACAAGTCAATTTTCTTCCTATGTTACATTTCAATGGCACATCGTTGGGCTTGAATATGGACCATCATCAGTGATGCCTAGTGTTTCCTATACACGTTTCCATTTAAGGACATTTTTTAGAATTCATGATACTATATATAGAGTTATTTGATTTTATTATTGGTAGGGATAAACTGAAAAACCTCTGAGAATTATTGGAATAGGTGGCATAACCAACTTATGAAAATGCATTTTTTACATTCTTTGACATTTATCATTTACATCTCAAAAAGGGGATAATTTTTTGTAGAACAGTTAATGGTAACTTGAAGTAGGTGGTGTTATTACATAATTAATACATCTTGGGATGATCATGATGCAGATATTGTATTTAGTGTAGGATTGAAATAATGATGTAGAAGCTCAATATAAAAGAGGGGGTGAATTTTATACTTTAAAAATTCTTTTGGAACCTTTAATGTTGGTCACATATAACTATGTTTTACTTAGACAAGGAGAAATATAAGTTTAACAAAATTAAACTAAGAAAATTCACAACACCACTAATCACCAAATGGAGAATTGGAACCAATGTTAACAATATAAGATTATACCTTAAAGCATAGAGAATCTAAACTAATCAGAGAACAAGTGTAAGGAAATATTAGAAGGTTATACTTTCCTTACAAAAAAATATGCAGTGGACACAAACAAGTACTAAAACTACAAGTAACAAGATAGAAGTCTTATAACCCAAAGAGAAGGGTATCCAACAACCCTGGATAAAGTTCCCTTGATTTATACTTTCAAGCAAGTCTGTCTTACCCACACCAGGGTAAGCCCTCGATACGAAAATCGTAATCTCTATCTTGCTATCCTCCCAAGCCATCAACTTCAAGGTAGTTGGAACCTCTTTCTTCCTCGGCATGGAAGCCCTCGAACCTCAAGGTAGTCGTCACCTCTATCTTCCTATCCCCGGAAGTCCTCGAATGTAATCACCAACATTCGGAGTCGCTCGGATCAATCTGAATGAGTAGTTCAGTACGCACAAGGAATGAAAACATTCTCTCTCTAGAAATCACCTTAACAGCGTGTGGTCTCTAGATCGATCAACTCGTTATTGAGCTCTTTCAAATAAGCTACTATTTATAGGCATATTTCCAATGGTCGACTCCCTCCTCCAATGGTCATATTTTCGATGAAATTCGGAGGGATCTGTACACATGTATCTCAACCAATGGTTAATTAGAAACAGAATGAAGGAAATCGTTTAATAATAAATCATGTATAACTGAATGCACGACATCGTTTTGAAATGAATCATATGTAAGTAAAATCCATAGAAAATATCAGAGTGTAAACAAATTAAATGTTTTGAGTCTAACCAAAATGAAATTCGGAGTCTATGTTAAGAAATGTTCGGATTCTATTTTATAGGAATTCGGAGTCTGGTTTCAACAGAGATCGTAATCTGAACTTGCGGAGTTCGAAGTTGAAATAGTAAATGTTCAGAGTCGAGCTACTTAAGAGTTCAGAGTCGAACTAATTAAGAGTTCAGAGTCGAAAAACTTAAGAGTTCGGAGTTGAACTACTTCAGAATTTGGATTCAAACTTTATAAGAGTTTGGAGTCGAACTCATGAAAGATTGGAGTCGAACTTCATAAGAGTTCGGAGTCCAGAATTCGGATTAGAAATTCATTACAGTTCACATCCAGAATTTGGATCCGAAAAACAAAATTCTCCAAATCTTTACAATATATGGCTCCGGGATTTGGGGTATGAATCCGGTTTTTAAACATAAGAAAAATATTTCTATGTATAAGAAAATCTAGGTCAGTGTAAATTTCCTTAAAGAAGTAAATTTTCCTTATGAAGGAAAAAATTATATTTCCTTAAGCATAAGGTGTTTGTTATTTTCAAAACAAGAAGGAATGGAAAAGTCATAAGGAAAACCTTATTGACTCAACAATCTCCCCCTTTTTGGAAAGTTCAAACATCCTTACGAAAAAGAATATAAGGACTTTGAAAATTTTCATTAAGATTTGAAATTAAAACTTATCTCCCTTTGTTCATGAATGAATGTGAATAAAACTAACTCCCCCTTAGGCATTGAAACTCTAAGGATTGTATTATGAGTTTCTAGAGTGGAGTTTTCATTATTGGAAGAATAAAAAACATCATATTGGGAGACTCCCCCTCACTTTAAGAATATTTCTTTTAGAAATGTTTCCTTTCTCCTCCATAGGAGTGGTTCCTTTTCCTTCTCCCCCTTTGTGATTTTCAAAAATAATTAAAGGGTATGGAACAGAAAATATGTTACCTGAAACATTAGTATATAACAAGATACATCCAACCAAATAACATTTCATTAGAATTGGGGAAAACTTTACAAAGAAAGACAACTACAACAAAAGATCGGAGTGGGTTCATTTGTCTTCCTTTTCCTTTGGGATGAGCTCCTTTAACAAGGTTTTGAGCTTCTTTAGGTCTATTTGGTCTTCCTCGACTTGCCTCTCCAAGGCTTTTGTCTTTTCTTCTTGGACTCTTAAAGCTTCTTCCTGATCTTCTGCCTGAGCTTCCATGGATTCTTTCTGCAACTTTATTATTTCATCTTGCTGAATGACTCTTTTCTCAAGCTCAATCCGGATATTTCTATCATTTATAAGATTTTGAGCCAGAGAATTTTCCTTTTCATTTAGTTCCTTCACTTGATGACTCTGAGAACTCTTCTCAATAATCAACTCATCTTTATGATTCTTAATCTTTTTATCTGGTGTATCAAAGGCATTTTGAACTTCATCCTGAAAACTTTCAAACAGAACTTAATCATCATCAACTCTCTTAGAACACTTGGTCACCTTACTACAGGACCTTCTATGCACATCATAATCGATAAGAAAACTTTTCTGTTTAGCTTCCATCTTCAAAAACATATCCATGACCATGTATAAAGAATATGATTTCTGATTCATACTTTGTTGCAGCATCTGGAATCTGGAATCTATTATAGGAAAAATCGGAATGGTGTCCACCAACTTCCTCAGAGATTGAACCACAAAAACATGCCCATGAGATGACGATTCCGAATCAGAAGCTTCTCTTTGAGATTTCTCTTCTTCAACTTGCACTTTCTTCCTTCTAGAGGTACCACCAACCTCTTTCTTCCTGATGACATCTTTTATAGGTGTATCCATGATAACATGATTCCACTTGTCATATTTCAGAATGGGTTTCTCATCAGGAGATACTTTCTCAGATTTAGCAACTTGAATAACATGGTCTTCATCTGTATTCTATTTTTCTTGTCCTTCCTCAATAAAATTCCTTTCATAATATTTTTCCTCATCATACAAGGCATTTTCTTCTTCTTCTTCTTTCTATTGCTTACTAACTTCCTCATCTCCCTTTCCTGGAGTTACTAACTTTAAGGATTCCGCCTTATCTTTATAGTCATGTACTTGCTTGATCAGGGTATCCAAATATTAACTTTCCTCTTCTTCTTCTTCTTCTTCAACTTCTTCTTCTTCTTCTTCAACTTCTTCTTCGTCTTCTTCAACTACTTCTTTACCCTTGGCTTTTTACGGAGTGACATATTTCTTAGCTGGAGTTACTGGTAAAGAAGATTCAGAACCGAACATTTCCAGAATGAGAAGCATTTCAGAAGCTAACTCTGTAGCTTTCAGCAAGGATTACACCACTTCAGCTTCAGACATAGTCTTTTTTTTCATCTCATTCTCTTGTTTCTCTAGCTCCTCAGCAGCTTTTTCATTTAAGGCCTTAGCCTCTGTAGGGTCGAGTCCAAATTGTGGATCCCCTTCCTTACACTTTTCTTTATCTTCCATCCACTTGGCCGCCACTTCATCTGTATATGTTTTCTGCTTCTTCGGCTTTGGGGGAGCAGACTAAGTTTCCTTAGCCTGGGGATTTTCTACATCAGCAACCACTTCCTTAACCATTCTCTTCCTCCTTTTCTTTTTGGATGCTTCCGAAGTGTGTATTTCTTTCTGAGTTGCTTCAACCTCTTCCACAGATAGAGGGTAAAATTATCTGGATTCACTGGAATAACCCATCTTCATCCTCTTCAAGGTATCATCACTTACTAACATGAGCTTGCAATTATGGATCTTTTATTTTCATGCAACCTTGAAGGATTCTAAGCACCGAACTATCAGCTTGGATATTAAGGCAGGGAACATGATTATCTGAGCTCTCAAATTGCCTTCTTTGATGTTCTTGATCATAACCAAGACATGTCTCATCGGATTTATCTTTCTTAGATTTACCAAGAAATCTAAGACATAGATATCACTTTTCATCAAAATGACTTTATCACCTCACCTTGGTACCAAAAATCCTTGCACCCAATGCTGAAATATTCTATTGTTCGGAGTGAGACGGGCAATCTTAATGGTTGGATCATCCTTAAGTCCAAGACACTTCAGTGCCTTCTCCTTGTTGAAACTTCCTTGCACATTGGGATGTTTGTGTGAGCAGAATTATGAATCTCCATCATAGGATAAACGAACCAAGCTCGCGGCCTTGGTGTAAGATAGCTTATAAGTCTTCTCATAAGACTTGAAAGAAAACCACTCTCTGTCATCTCCCATCTGGAAGGAAATAGACTCGTAGAACTCGATCAGCAAATTAGTATACACCGGATCCTATTTATCTGACTTTTCTATGCAGACATCTTCCCATCCATTCAGTCTAATATTCTTTGAAATAAGGGAATTAAGCCTATATAATTCTAGATGAACTAGCCTTTCCCTGAAGACTAACCACCTAGAGATCAGTTTCACAGTTTACATATATTGAGAAGTTGCTTCAACAGACATTCGGAGTAAAGTAATCTGAAAGATTCGGAATGGCCTTGGAATGTTCCGAACCGGTCTTAAGAAGTGCAGCAGGGCTTCGAGACGCAAAATCTTGAAAAACCTATGTGGGAAAAGTATTGTAGTCCCCTTTATATATGCGACGGATGTGACCTTTGGTCTTCCAAAAGCCATATAATGGTTGAAAAAACGTTGATCTGATCTGACGGTTGAGAACAATCCTAGAGGGAAAACTTGACTCCAATCTTTTGAGGTTTTTTTATAGAAGAAATTCGGATTTGAGGAAAAACTAAAATCTAGACTTTTTAAAAAAACAAAGAAAAAAACCAGTAAGAAAAATATGATTAAGAAACTATAAGTAAGGAAATTATAACATTCAGATTGGCTATAAAGACTTTTCATAATTGGTAATATTCTTCTTGAAGAAATGAAATTTAAAAAACAAACTCATTACGAAAGTTCCAATATGAAAAACCTCCATTCCAAAAGTTCTCAGTACGAAAAACCTCCATTCCGAAAGTTCCCAGTACGAAAATCTCTATTCTGGAAGTTCTCAGTATGAAAATCACCATTCATGAAAATTTATATTCTGGAAATTCCCATTCCAGAAGTTTTTTTTTCATAAATTTCCATTCCGGAAAATTCAGTTCTGAAAGGTTTGAAAAAATAACTATGAAATTTTTTTACTTATACTAAGTTTGAAAATCATATTTCGAAAATTTTAGTTACACTAACATTCAAATGTACTCCCCCTTTGAAAAAGAGTTTATTATTGTTAGGAGAATTTTTCAACAATAAGATAATGAAGAATTATTACCATATGGTTATCATTCCTAACTTTTGTTTAATGTATTCAAATCTATCGGAGTGTAATGATTTTGTGAAAATATCATCAAGTTGATCTTGCGTTCCGATAAACTGAAGAATGATATCTCCTTTAAGTGTGTGATCCCTATGAAATAGATGCCTAATATCTATGTGTTTTGCACGAGAGTGATGTGTAGGATTCTTACTTAGGGCAATGGAACTTGTGTTATCACACAAAATTTGAGTCTTAGTAAAACTTAGGCCCTAATCTGTGAGTGTCTGTTGCATCCACAACACTTGAGCACCACAACTTCCAGCTTCTACATATTCATCTTCAGCAGTGGAAAGTGCTACCGAATGTTGCATCTTGCAGGACCACTAAACTAATTAATCTCCTAAGAAATGACATGTTCCGGACGTACTCTTTCTATCCATTCTACATCCACCAAAGTTAGCATCAGATAATCTTTTAAGAACAAAATCATTTCCAGAAGTATAAAATAATCTTAGATCCATGGTTCCTTTTAGGTAGCGAAAAATTCTTTTAACTACCTTTAAGTGAGATTCCTTGGGATTGGATTGATATCTTGCACATAAGCACAATAAAAACATTATGTCTGGTTGACTAGTTGTTAAGTAAAGTAGACTTCTTATCTTACCTCTAAATGATGTTTGATCTACTAGTTTCCCAGCTTCATCAAGATCTAAATAGTTTGAGGTACTGATGATAGTATTTATACTCTTAGTTTTATCATAACCATACTTTTTGAGAAGATATTTAATATAATTATGTTGAGATATATAGGTTCCTTCTAGTTTTTGATAAATTTGAAAACCCCCAAAAAAAAGTTAACTCACCCATCATACTCATTTAAAACTCAGATTTCATTATACTTGCAAAAGAATTAGTTAAAGATTTCTGAGTTGAACCAAATATGATGTCATCAACATAAATTTGAACAATCAAAACATTTTTCTTATATTTGTTTATAAAGAGGGTTGGATCTGCATTTCCCTTACCATAGTTATTTTGAAGAAAAAATCTTGTGAGTCTATCATACCAGGCTCGTGGGGCTTGCATGAGACCATACAAAGCATTGGTAAGTCTAAAAACATGATCCAGATGTTTTGTATCTTCAAAGCTAGGAGGTTGTTCAAGAAAAACATCCTCTTGAACATAATTGTTGAGAAAAGGACATTTCACATCCATTTGAAAAAGTTTAAAATTGAAGAATGATGCAAAGGAAAGTAGAATACGAATAGATTCATGTTTAGCTACTGGAGTGTAGGTTTCATCATAATTCATTCCCTCTTGCTGGTTATAGCCTTTACCAACTAATCTAGATTTATTTCATAGTATGACACCACATTCATCACACTTGTTTTTGAAGACCCATTTTACTCCAATGACAGAATTTTTCTTAGTTCTTTCAACCAAAGTCCTGACTTTATTCCTCTCAAAATCATTTAGTTCATCTTGCATGGAATTGATCCAATCATCATCGCCTAAAGCTTCATCCGTTCTTTTTGGTTCTAATTGGGAATGAAATGATATATGTTCTATTTCATTTCTCAAGGAACATCTAGTCCTTACATGCTGATTTACATCACCAATGATACTATCACTGGGATGATTCTTAAGAAACACCTGATTTGGGTTTTGTAAAACATGTTCATCAACATAGGGTAGAAAGTCTTCTGGGGTAAATGTTTCAGAAGTATCTTCTTGAATATTTTCCTTATCAGAAGGATCTTCAATCAAAGGTTGACAAACAGTTTTTGAGAACACATCTGAGGATGTAGGTTGGGATGGTTTAAAAACAAAAGGATCAGACTCATCAAATTTTACATGCACTGTTTCTTCAAGAGTACAATTATTTTTATTTAAATCTCTATAAGCCTTAGAAGTTGTGGAGTAACTTAAGAAAATTCCTTCATCATATTTTGGTGCGAATTTATATAAACTATCTTTAGTATTCAGAATGAATACTTTGCAACCAAAAACTTTGAAGTAGGAAAGTATTGGTTTTCTACCATTCCATAACTCATAAGGAGTTTTATTAAGAAAAGGTGTAACCAAAACTCGATTTATAGTATAACAAGCAGTACTTACAGATTCATCCCAGAAATGTCTATCTATAAAATATTCACTCAACATGGTTCTAGTTATCTCTTGAAGAATTCTATTTCTTCTTTCAACTACACCAATTTTTTGAGGAGTTCTATGTGCTGAAAAAATGTGAGTAATACCTTTTCTACTACAAAAAGATTCAAAATAAGAATTTTGAAATTCTCCTCCATGATCACTATGAATAGATTTCATTGGAAGATTTTTTTCATTTTTAACTTGTGCACTAAAAATTTTGAAATAAGAAAAAGCTTCAGACTTCTTTGCTAGAAAATAGACCCAAGTAAGTCTAGTGTAATCATAAACTAAAACAAACACATAGTGTTTACCTCCAATGCTTCTGGTTTGTATTAGACTAAAAAGATCCATGTGCACTAACTGTAATGCATCAGTCATTAAGACTTAACAGATTGATTTAAAACTGTATTTATGTTTCTTTCCATATTGAAAAGGATCACAAACATTAGAAGAATCAAATCTAAGGTCCGGTAAATCCTTAACTAGTTTCTTCTTAGAGATTTTACATAAGTTTCTAAGGTTACAGTGACCTGGTCTTCTATTCCATAACTAGGAATGATCTTCCATTGCACTTGGGCAAGGTAGGTCTTGGCTCCTGAGGTCTTCTAAGTTCAAAGTGTAAACATTCTCTTTCCTATTGGCTAAGAGAATAAATTCTTCCTTGGAATTGTGTACTAAGCACTAATCATTCCTAAAATTCACAAGGTATCCTTCATCACATAACTGACTTATGCTAATGAGGTTTTTCTTAAGCCCCTTAACAAATAAAACATTTGAAATCAATGTTTTACCAAGAAGAACAATATTACCTATACCAACAATTTCCCCCTGAGAATTATCTCTGAAAGTAACCTTTCCTCCATTTGTTTTGATAATCTTTTCAAAATAGCTTTTGTTACCAATCATGTTCCGGGAACATACACTCTCCATGTACCATGTATTGTTGTTGGTACTTCCTCTATCTTCCTGAAAACAAGAAAAGAATTAGACTTTTGGAATCCAAACTTGTTTGGATCCAAGATTTCCAGACAACAAAATTTTAGGAACCCACACTTTCTTAGAAAAATAGGCTTCATGAAAACCTAGAGATTGGGTTTTATTTAATGAACAATTCTTTGACCAGTGACCACCACATTGACACTTGGTACAAAATGGGGAACTTTTTGGAACAAAGTAGTTGTTACTAAAAGATGGTTTTGCATGGGTATAACCAAATCTGGCTTTGTTTCTTAAAGGTCGTATTTGAGAATACATTTTATCAAAATTTTCATTACCATGGGTAAAGTTTGATAAATACTTCTTTAAGGAAAAAATTTCAGACTTGAGTTTAATGGCCAAGTTTTTATCTTCAAAATCATTAGATTTAGAACTAGATCTAGGTTCGAAAACACTTTTCTTAAAAATTACCTTTTCTAATTCTTTAGAAAGTTTTTCCCTCTCAGAACATACTTCCTCAAGATTTTTTGAAATAATTATAAAATCAGTATTTTTCCTATCAAGATTTTTAGAAAGATCTGATATTTATTTTGTAAGAATAGAATTTATATAGTTTTCCTTATCGTGTTTCTTTATTGAGTTTAGTATTCTCAATCTCAAGAGGTTCAGAAAAAACTAGAAACTCCTTCATAGGTAGGTGAAGTATCTTCTTTATCAGAAGAGGATTCATCATCTGAAGAGTTATAATACTTAATATCATTAGAATTTAAAGAAACACTGGTGAATGATTCAGTATTTCGTACCATAACCATACATCAATGATTGTTAATGGGTAATCTAGCTATAAGACCAAGATTCTTCTGTCCCGAAGATTCATAATCAGAAGATTCGTCTGAAGAGTCACCACTACTGGCACTCCAGGTGTCATTTGCTTTCAGAACATTCATATCATTGGTTTTGTAATACCTCTTCCTATTTCTTTTACAATGCCTTTCTTTCCTTTCTTTCTTTTTGAATAGAGGGAAATCTGGTCTAATATGTACAGCTCTCTTGTATTCATAACAAGTAACTTCTCCATCTTTGATTTCTTTCCTTTCCTTTTTCGTATACTTGGATTGGAAATTTCTCTGGACAGCTATCTTGTTCATCCTTCGAGAAAGATTTGCTAACACATTTTCTAAGATTTCACATTCACTAGATTTTGATTGAATAATCACCTACTTAGACATAGATCTAGTCACTCTCTTAGGAGTCTTAGCTTTCATATGATTAGATGTTGTTGTAAAAGCGACAGTTCCATTCCCATTCTTCCTTTTTATGTTTTCAGCATCTCTCTTTATTCTCGTTTCATGTTGGAGAAGAGTTCCAAATAGCTCATCTAAGGAAATTTGACTGACCTTCATGTTCTCATCAATAGCTGTTCTTTTTTATTCCCACTCATTAGGCATAATATCAATTATCTTATTCAAAAGGGCTTCATCATCCAACCCTTTCTCTCCCATAGATAGTAAGTTGTTGACTATAGTCATAAACCTCTGTTGAACCTTACAGATTGGTTCTCCATATGGAAAATTGAAACCATGGTATTCAGCTCTAAGCATAGCTCTCCTAGTCTCAATCACTTTAGAAGTGACAAAGTGTGTAACCTCTAACTTCTTCCAGATACAATTAGCTGCTTTCCAATAAGAAATTTGGATATAGATATTTCTAGTCATTCAACATAGTAAAGTATTGCGTACCTTATAATTGAGTTGATACTCTTGCTTTTCCTAGTTAGTGAAATTTCTAACATCTGTATCAGTAATTTTATAATCACTAGTATGCATAACGAAATTATCCACTCCAGTATTGATAAAAAAAGCCTTCATTCGATCTCTCCAGTACTCATAGTCATTACCATCAATGATTGGTGGTCTTGTAGGGTTTATATTGTCAATAGAACCAACATTGACTCCTGCCATTCTTAAAAAAACTTGGCAACCAAACTTTTTAGTAAAAAGGTTCGTAACCACCAAGATCAGAATGAAAATTCGGAATGATAAAGTTTGGAATGACAATGTTCGGAATGAAAATGTTAGGAATGATAAAAAAACATTCTAACCAAGGATGAAGAACAAAGAAAAAGTGAGCAAGAAAAACATATACGTCAGTACAAGTATTTCTGAAACATGGCTCTGATACCAATTGTATGATCGAAATAATGATGTAGATGCTCAATATAAAAGAGGGGGGGTTAATTTTATACATTAAAAATTCTT
Organism: Viscum album; assembly: GCA_963277665.1. NCBI lineage: Eukaryota > Viridiplantae > Streptophyta > Magnoliopsida > Santalales > Viscaceae > Viscum > Viscum album. The sequence continues at coordinate 1,772,479,293 of OY728121.1, forward strand.
TTGGAAGCATTAAAGTTGGTCATAGATAACGATGGTTTCCTTATACAAGGAGAAATATTTTTTTAACAAAATTAAAATATGAAAATTCACAAAACCTTTAATCACCAACTAGAAAATTGGAACCAATGTTAACAATATAAGATTCTACCTTAAAGTGTATAGAATCTAAACTAATCAGAGTACAAGTGTAAGGAAATATAATAAGGTTATACTTTCCTTACAAAACAATATGCAGCGGAAACAATCAAGTAGTAAAACTACAAGTAACAAGATATAAGTCTTCTAACCCAAAGAGAAGGGTATCCAACAACCTTGGATAAAGGTACCTTGATTTATACTTTCATGAAAGTTTGTCTTACCCACACTTGGGTAAGCCCTCAATACGAAAATCATAATCACTATCTTGCTATCCCCGCAAACCCTCAACTTCAAGGTAGTTGGAACCTCTGTCTTCCTCAGCAAGGAAGCCCTCGAACTTCAAGGTAGTCGGAACCTCTGTTTTCCTATTCCTGGAAGTCCTCGAATGTAATCACCAACATTCGGAGTCACACGAAGCAATCTGAACGAGCAGCTCAGTACGCACAAGGCATGAAAAGATTCTCTCTCTAGAAATCACCTTAAAAGCATGTGGTCTCTAGATCGATAAACTCTTTATTGATCTCTTTCAAATGAGCTCATATTTATAGGCAAATTTCCAATGGTCGGCTCCCTCCTCCAACGGTCATATTTTCAATGAAATTCGGAGGGATCTGTACACGTGTAACTCAACCAACAGTTAATTAGAAACAGAATGAACGACATCATTTAATAATAAATCATGTATAACTGAATGCACGACATCGTTTTGAAATGAAACATATGTAAGTAAATGCCATACAAAATTTCGGAGTGTAAACAAATTAAATGTTCGGAGTCTAACCAAAATGAAATTTGGAGTCTATGTTAAGAAATGTTCGGATTCTTTTTTATTGGAATTCACAGTCTGGTTTCACCAGAGATCGGAATCTGATCTTGTAGAGTTAGAAGTCGAACCAGTAAAAGTTCGGATTCGAGATACTTAAGAGTTCGGAGTCGAACTACTTAAGAGTTTGGAGTCGAACAACTTAAGAGTTCAGAGTAGAACCACTTCAGAGTTCGGAGTCAAACTTTATAATAGTTCGGAGTCGAACTCATTATTGTTCGGAGTCGAAGTTCATAAGAGTTCGGAGTCCAGAATTTGGATTGGAACTTCATTACAATTCAAATCCAGAATTTGGATCCTAAAAATAGAATGCTCCAAATATTTTCATTATATGGCTTCGGGATTTTGGGTATGAATCCGGTTTTTGAACATAATAAAAATATTTCTATGTATAAGAAAATCTAGGTTATGGTAAATTTCCTTCAAGAAGTAAATTTTCCTTATGAAGGTAAAATTTATATTTCCTTAAGTGTAAGGTTTTTGTGATTTTCAAAACAAGAAGGATTGGAAAATTCATAAGGAAAACTTTATTGACTCAACAATTTGATCTTTTAGAATGATCTGGGGAAACCCCTTCATCATTCCCTCCATTTGAGGATTTCTATGAGAACATCTTTCCAGATAGCTTCACAAGATATTATTTGGATATAGGAGTTTACTTTGAGTTATATATTTTTCAGGGTTTAAATACCATTTATATACCCACATATTATGTAGATGTTTCTAAATTAAAGGAGCTGAAAGTGAAACTCGGGGAATTGGACATGAATTTCTTTATCAGTAGTAGTATATCAACATATGGTACACCAGTTTTATTCACTAAAAAATGTAGATTGTAATATTTGACTCTGCATAGTTTACTAGAAACAACACTAGGTGATAGGGAATCATAGATATCCATTTCCAAGATCGATGTTCTTTTCAACAAGTTAAAGGGAGCTTAGGGGTTCTCCCTGATTTATCCTCAGATAATCTATCTCCAGTTGTTAATCAAAGGAAAACATATGCCAAAGACGTCATTTTGGATCAACTATAGACTATATAAGTGTATTTTGATATCATTTTAACTTATGAATACTCTAGAAGTGTTGTTTGATCTTATGATTGAGATATTACACTCGTATCTTGACTCGTACATCATGGTTTTCATTAAAGACATCCTAATTTACTCATTGACACTGAAAAACATTCTAGCCACCATGAGATAGTCTTGAGTGTTCTTCGAGAACATTGACTTTATTCCAGACTATTTAAGTGTAACTTTTGAATTCCATAGGTTAAATTATTGGTAATATGGTGTGTGAGACAATAAATTCCATATAATAGGATAAAGTGGAGGATGTGATATCCTAGACATATCCCCATAAAAAATTTGATATCATGATCATTCATAGTTTAGTAGGATTCTACTGACATTTTATTCAGGACATCTTCGAATAATAGGCACATATAACTGCATTGAAAAATAAGTGAGTGAAGTTAAATGGTTTGACTAGTTAAAATAGATATTTTTTGAGTTGATGGAAGGTTGACTATATCTCCAGTGATTATACATACCGTGATAGGGATTGGTTATTTTGTTTACTTCAATGTATCAAGTGTTGGTTTGGTAGTAGTACTAATATAATGAAAGAGAGAGCAGTATGTCATGGGTCATTTAAATTATAACCCCTTCAGCGAAACAATCCTACCCAAGATATGGAGTTGGTAATCATGTTCAATGATTTAAAGTATTTCTGAAACTATATCTTCATAATGAGGTTAGTTTTCTTCATAGAATATAATATCCTTGGATATACCTTCACACATAGGGGCCTGAACATGAAGTCGAGGAATTATGTTGGGTATCTATATATGTATGAATTTGATAAGGCCTATGAACCTTGTAAGGGTAACATCATTTAAGATTATTTTAACCCTAAGACACATGTATCATAGGATCTTTGTGAGCTTCCTACAAAGGAAAAATTACACCTGATGAGCTTATTAGTATATTTATGGGATGATTATGAGGATCATGGAATGATGAAATGTGATTCATTAGAGGTAATATTTTATATTTTGGTAAAAGTATCTGTAGGATATTGACCCTTACTGTTTTTTGATATGAGAATGGATAGTTGGAGGGGACCTGATACTTGGATGGTCATTGGATGATGATGATGTGATCATTATGCATGGTGCAGGTTTAGTATCTTATTCTATAAGAGAGGATATGATAATGTAATTTTATACATATAAGTTGTTAGTAAACCCTAGTATTATAAATATGTACATTAACATTAGGAGATAGTCTTGGTGGATATGGTTGTACAAAAACACTGCTGGATTTTATTCTTGATGCCTTTCCTTCTAGAGGATAAAGGCCATCTCCCAATAACCTGGTGGTTCTCCACCCAATTAATATGATAATTTGGAAGTCATAGGACATCCTGATAGAATTTTTTATATGATTACCCATGACCCCAATGATATGTAATAATTTCTGGATTATTTTTAATAAACTAAAAAATGTTTCAAATTTTTTACCAATTTTTTAGACTCATAAAGTAGAAAATATGGGAGAGATTTATGTCCATGAGATATTATAATATCATTGAGTTCCCTTGAGAATCATATTTGATATGGAATCAAGTTTTCATTATCTATTTTTGAATATATTACAAAATTATTTAGAGTTTTAGTTGATATTGTGTATAGTGTATCATCCCCAAACCGATGGAGAGTCTAAGAAGAAAATTCACATACTAGAGGATATGCTTCAAGATTTTTCCCTATAATTAAATGGAGTATAGGATGATCACTTCAACTTAGTTTATTTTTCATAAAATAGTAGTTACAATGATTTTATTCATATATATCGTTATCATGATCTTTATAGGTGGTAATGTTGTTCACCAATATGTTCTCATGAGGTAGGTGGGGCAGTTGTTGTCGGGCCCAGTTTGGTATAAGAGACCTTTGAGAGAGTCCATATGATTTAGAATACGTTGATCACAAATCTGATATGGATGAAGTCGTATTCCAACCATAAGATATGTACATTGAATATTGATTTTGGTTGCTGGGTTTTTCTAAGGATGACTCCTTGGTTAGACCATCTATGTTTGATGAAGCAACATAAACTATTTCCATGCTCTGTAGGACCCTTCGAGATTGAATGGTGGGTTGGGACCTTGATGTACCATTTAGATATTTCTTTTTCCTGCTAAGGTATAAAAGAAATTTTTTTGTTTCAAATCAATATGTACATGTGTGATCTTATAATCATCATTTATTGTGATGATATTGATATTGATCCGGACACATCATAAATGGAGTGCATGGTGTCGATTATAGAATAGAGTAAAAAATTACTTTGAGGTAGTATGGTTCCACTAGTTTAGATTATAGGGAATCATGGATGGATCCAGAAGGGAAATTAGGATATATTAACTGATTTCAAATTTCAATGGACCAAGTAATTTAATAAAAAACATCGAATGTACATTTGGATAGTGAGAGGTAATTAGAGGGTGTGAATTATAATGTTCCTATTTTATTTTGATGTTTTAGATTATTCAACATTATAAAAATTTATTTCATCATTTTTTATTCAATGAACTCCAAGATTAATATGTTTTATTTTAGTGTATAATGGTATGATAATTTGTTGTTGTAGTTTTAGAAATGTTCTTGGAAATGGGGTGGATAGAGAACATCCACCAGCTAGCTGAAGGATCCTAAAGGCTAGTCGAGGGGACTCTAGTTTTCCTTCTACATATAAAAAACTTATCAGCTAGATGGAGGGGATCCATTGGATAACTACTCTCCAAATAAGAATTCATTTCATTCTACCATGGAAACTAGAAAATAGGTGGTCCAACAACGGCCAACTAGTGGCCTATCACCCGCTATTATGTACATCCACTCTGATGGTAGAATAAATTCATTGTAGGGGATTTAAATTCAAAACAGATTTAACCCAATTAACTCTAAAATTTTAACCCCCATGTTTTTAATTATAATATTAAATATCATCTCTTTAGTATGGTCACTCCCATTCATCACCCATTTTCCTCTTTCATTGGAATGATCTAGAAATTATTAATAAGTGAGTTCTTCGTAGTTATATGACGAAATATTCATCCTTCTTGTGTGATTATCATATATCTATGGTTTATATATGCCCTATATAATAATTGAATGACTAATTATCCATTTTATTATAGAATATCTCCACATCCATAATGTTGATATCATTTCATGATCAAACCAAGATCTACCAACATATATGGCACTCTATTGGTATGAGTTATTGAATCATATTCCTCTACATATTCTTAATTTTTGGTTATTTTGGGAAACTTAATCCATTGGTTATTCTATCTTAGATTGCTATAGTAATTTTTGTTCCAATGAATAAACACCTTTATCGAAGCTATAATTTTCAAGAACTGTGGGTGCTTCCTCGTATGTTGTCATGAACAATAATTATAAGATCTTATTCTTCATGATTCTCATCTTGATTCTTCTAAGTTTCATTTCAATTGATGGATTGTTTTTGAATTTATGATATATGTCCATAATTTATTCTCTATTCTATAATTGTATAGGAATTACTAAATCATTATTGAATCAATAATGAATTCAGTGAATTGGTGTTTTATCCTTCAACATTGCTCATAATTGGTTTTGTTAATACACTCTTTATGGTAAGTGGTTCTATAACAAACTTATTTACTATGAATTTTATTTATTCTACATTCTAAACTCCTTTATTCATGAAGAAAAATTGGGGTTAGATACCCTAGATGTTTGATCCATTATCTCAAGGTGTGTGAAGTAGTTATTTATTTAATTCCTTGATTAACATTAGAGTTCTTCATCAACAACCTTTAGTCAATAAGTTACATACCATTTAGGGAAACCCTTTACAATTTTTTACAAAAATTGATCTTATGATTCCTTGTTTGTCTTCTATTCTTGAGTTTGATCACATGTGGGTGTCTGTGTCTCCTATGATACCCATTATTGATCCATGTTTCCAAGATAATTTCTAATATATATTGTTACCATGATTGATAATGATCACATATTGTTATATAATTCTAATATATTTTCATGACTCCATTTTATGACTATATTATTATTATATTCCTTATTATCTAAATTATCGGGTATTTGGACATTTTTCTTGTTATTCGTGATGTGTGGCCATCCTGGAATGATTTTCCCTTAGGGTGGGAGTCCACATCACATGTGATGATTATGTTATTGGAACCCCGCATAGGGTAGGATCATGATAGAATTGTGGATTAAATAGAAATATAATCTGTGAAGATACCAAGGGATATAATAGAACTTTATGCCTTTAACATACTGAGAAGCTTACCAACTTTATTTATTATTTATATTAAGTAATATTTCATGAGCCTTATGGAATGTTCTTGGTCATTTCCAACATCCTAACCATCCTAATCGAATCAAGATGAAAAAGGTACAACTAAAGCTCATGGTGGATTAGTATGAACATGGGTTCATGGCACATGATTATTTGTGATTTCTTGTGCATTTATTATTAACATGGAATACATATGTTAAACATGTTCACATTTTTTAAGATGAGTTTGTGGTTTTCCACTAGGTTTTTTTTCTAACATCCTATACATGCATTTCAGTGATCATGAATACATCATTTATAGGGATCCATGCATGGGTAAGGGGATTAGGGAATATTCTTTAGCAAAGGGAGTCTATATCTATGAGTTGTACAAATATGTACTTTGATGTATTCTACTATTTATTTAATTATTTATCTTATTACACTTATACTTGGGTTTGGATTGACACACTGGGACCCCAATTTATTAATTTGTATGACCGGTACTCCATTTGGATGGTTTCTTCATGTTTACTCAAGTTCTTATATTTAAATTTACTCTATTATACTATTATCTATATAAGGACGTGATACAAAAAAATAGTCTCTTTACTAGTGGTATTAGATCCTCACATCTAGTTGAAAACCACTATTGTATAAAGATGTATGCATAATGTAATCTGCCTCTTTTTCTCAGACTAGGTGGTGTGGGTCAGGGAATAATAATCAAATTCTCAATAGTTCCAAAAAATTGAATCCACATACAAATCATGAGCCATATAATGTACTCAAATGTTGGAAATCCATCATCACTAAAAAAAATTATTTAAAATTATATAAGAATAATATTTATCAAACAAATAAAATATTTAATGGACTCCCTTTCTACCATAACCTAGACCCATTCCAATAGTTTTAAAAAATGAAATAATTTTGGAATATGAAATGTTTCTTATAATACTCTTATAAATACTTAGAAAAAACAACCACTATATTAGATGATAATTATAAAAGATATAAAAAACCCCATTCCAAATTTATAAAACAAATAATAATGACAATTTTTAAAAAAATTGATTTAAAAAACTAATTTAATTTCAATATACCACAATTTTGTATCCACATATCACAATTCCAATCCAACAATGGACAACCAATGTTACCAAAATGACTTCAAAAAATGATATTCCCAAATATAATTTCATATGACCATATAACCACAATAATCCGCCTTAAAACTCATAAATAAGGATGATTGGGAAATAAAAAAAATGAATGATAATTTTACTTTAGTTTTCATAACCATGATTCGAAAATAATGAAGAAGATGGTTCATACACACCTACCACTTAAATATGTTACGTGGATCGTCGATATTTGGTCAATTCATCCCTCAAACATCAATAATCATAGAAAGGGGTTATTAATGTAAGAAGTTGATGAAATATTAAATTTTTAATGACAATAGTTTTTAATCATACTTCTTTTTATACATCGATTCCATTTAATATTAATTTCTCAAATGTAATTTATTTGTTATTAAAATTGTAATAAACCCATAGTAAAGTAAAACTTAATATGACATATTATTTTCCTTATAATAGGTACTTTTACTCCTCATTTAATTACCTTTCACCAAAACTATTTATTCTATTTTATATTTATATGAATATTTTTAAATATGTTTATTTAATTAAAAAATTTCTATAAATCCAAAATATTAAAATATATTCGTATATTGGGATCTCACAAAATTAACATGTTATGGAAAACAAATTATTAATTGACCAATGATCCACCTTGTGATTTTTATGCTGTCTACATGGTAAAAATAACATTTTACCCTTTGTATGAATAATAAACAAAATAAACTCTATATCTTAAAAAAAATAACAATAAAAAAAATTATGTATCTTCATTCCTGATCACCTATAAATTATATACATATAGGGGTGAGTATAATAATTCTATATAAGATTCCCAAAACTGTTATTCGAACATCAAAGTGTGAGTGTAGTGTAAGTTTATGATCATCTATAAGACATGATATATCTCAAAATCCAATCATGAAATAATCAATCCAAAAAAACAAACTACTATACATATTCCTCACCTTAAATTATAAAGAAAATAATTATAGGATAATAATGTATAGCATATCTCTCATGACCAGTTATATATTATGATTCTTTAAGAACTCATATCAGAATACCAATCACATAAATATACTAAACACTTCACAATCATGTCAAACAATAATAATTACAATCCTATAAAATCCATTTTTTAGGAAACCTAAGGATATCAAATCCATACATCATATATAAAAGAAAAAATAAGAATCTAGTTATTTTTTATATAGAGTATCCAATATTCCTTGAATGACATATCGCACCACCTAAACATAGAATAAATTATACGATAGTTCTCTTTTTTTGAGGATATCATGAATAAAAAATTTACCCTTGTTGTACAACCCTGATTTTATTTTAATAAAATGGTAATTATTAAACATCACATATTTTAATAGTAAATTATAAAATCTCTATCCAATCAGATTGTATTCTATAAGTCTCCACCCACATAATTGTATTCTAAAAATCACAAGACCTTAAAATTAAATATCATAAACCAACATATGATGGAGTATATTTTATCAATTTCTACATATATGAGTGAATTCTAAAATATCATCCATATGAGTATATTTTATGAATCACCTCTTATATGAGAAATGTTTTCTAATTAAAACCCCATGATAATGTTTTATATGTAGACTCTCCAAAAGTGTGATTTATGTAAATATTTATCATGGAATATTAACCAATGACTTCCTTTAATTCAAAACCTCATACATTTCCACACTGTTTCAAACCACTAAAAGAACAATAAAATTCATTAATTATTGTTAATTAAATATATAATAATCAATAATTATGATTTGAAATTTTCAAATACGCAAATGATGTAAAATAATATATATTGGATGAAATTTTATTCACTCCCACTGTCATAATCCATTCATAATCCTTTTAACCAATGGATAACGTTTGATAAAATTCTCTCCACATTATATTAATATTTACCACAATATCAAGTTAAATAAATAAAATTTATCCCATTTATCTCTTGAATGAAATAAATTTTAATCATTTTCCTTAAATTAAATTATATTCACAATTAGGCACTAAATTTAGGTTTACAAAAAATAAAATAAAAGTATAGTTTCTATGTTTAGTTAATAGATAAAGATACTTTGAAGATGGTGGGAACATATATGTAAAAACTTCCTTATGATAAAATTACAAATAATGATCAAGGTGACTCAAATAATTATGGTTTATTAATAGGGAAGAAAAACCCCTGGTCAATGAAAATTACAGTGGGATATTTCAATAGATCTACAAAAGAAAAAAAATTAAATAAATATATATAATCATTTTTTATTTGTTTAAGTATATTTGGAAGAAAACATAATTTTATATAATACTATGAAATATTAATGGTAAAAATATGTAGTGGATTTTTTAAAGGTGACAATCATTATGTATTATTATTCAAACATTATAATATATTTCATTAAAGAGAGTAACTAAATGCTTGATAAAGAAAATCGAGAACCCTATTAAATTCTATGATATATGAGATTCAGGTCTAAGATAATTAAGTACAAAATTTGAGCATAATATATAAAAATATTGAAATTTCATATGAATGAAATGAACCACGGGTAATCTACTTCAGAAGAGCATGAATCCAATGTGTGAAGGGAAAAAACCCTGAGGAAAACTACACACTTAGAGGATTACGCATATGAAGACTATTTATGCATGTTTGATGCTTGTCTTGCTTGAGTTAAACATCGAAAAAAAATAATGAAGAGACAAAATTACGTAGTGGATGGAGTGAAATATAGGTCCTATGTAAAAATTTCATTTAATCTAAAACACATTTGTGGATACCATTTTAAATTTAATAGATTTTCATTGATAATACGTATTTTAGACCATATAAATGATATATTCATGTCTTTTAATTAAACAGTGATATGTTTTCATCGATGTTACATATTCATATAAATATAAATAATTTATATAGAAAATATGGTTTTACATTATCTCACATTTAGGCCTCCTATTTCCATAACTTGGTAATTTGTTTGATTGTCAGTATCATTTTCCTCCAAAGTGGGTTTGATCCCAGAGAAGATAGCATATAAGGAAACCATGGTTCTTATCTAGTGATTATTATTATTATTTTTATTAATTATCTAAAAATATTGAATATATTTCATGTATCATAAAGTTTTCTTATATCACCTATACTGTTTTATGATGTAGTCTTCATATACTCCATGATTTTCATTTCCATGGTTAGAAATGATTAATCACCGTTGGAGATCATTATGATAATTGTCAATTCTTGTCAAAGATTTTATTTCACCTATCCTTATAATTTATTTTCACTTAAATATATTGAATGATACTATATGGTTTGATAAAAACTATTTAGTCCTTTTATAGTGGATTCCATCAATCAACCACTAGAATAATAGTATTTGAGCTACTTGGTGTATCTATTTGCCATTCATTACCCTTCCTTTCTAGAAACATTTAGTTCAAACCAATATGAGAATTATTTTTGAATTATTTTTTTAATAAAGACTAGACATTCCAATTAGAAGTATACCTCTCATTATTATGTTTTTTTCAACATGTATCATGGAATTTAACTACCCAAACATTCATGACTTTCTATGGGAATCAAAATATTATGATAATTGATTTCCTACAATTTTTTGATCTGTTTTTCCATCCTACTATCTCCATTAATATTAATGGATTATTTTAATAATTAGGATACTAGTGGTTGTTCATATCCATGTGAGTGGAATCAATGTCCCATTGTTTCATTAATTCCTACTAATCCAAAGTTATCATAGTCTAAAAATTAAAAATATAATATTCAATGGAATGGATTCACATTTGTAGACAATACCACTGGGAATGGAGGGACTTCGATTGCTATAACACTAGGTAATCCTTTATTGATATAATATATATGATCCGCCCTCTTTTTAATTAATGTAATCACTCATCAAAATTCATTATCATTATAAATCATAACATGACACAATTTGAATTGTGTTTAATTGTAATAGCTCAAAAAGCTCAAGCAGTGCTTGTTGTGGTCTCTTTGAAAAGAATATCTCAAACATCATATTTATTCCCTATAACTCAGAAAACCTCCCCAATACTTTCCCATCTATCCACCATTATTGGGGTGTTCTAAATGACATCTTTTGAATCTAAGTTAATAATATTGTATGCTTATAAATATGACAAAATATCTTAGAAATGGAAATATATTTCCCCTTTAGTTTAAATTACAACACATACAATACCCATATGCCACTATAGTGATTATTTTGTTTTATTTTTATACCATTTTTATTTTCTTATGTTTTAGGAATTTTCATTATTTTAAATTTTATGTTTTTTCAGTTTTATGGGTATCACATGATTATATTTCATTGTTAAATATAATTGTGTAGAAAATTTATTAATGTAATTTCCATGTGATAATGGGTATTTTTGTGGTCTTCCCATGGCCTTTCCAACCATATGGAACTTCCTAGGAGATCATGTATCTTGTTTTGGGGTGTTAGTGTAACCTACACAACTAGCGCATTATTTCTCTTAAATATATAGTCAACCAATTTATTTGGTATAATTTTTATTTTTCTGTGGAATTAAATATTTTCCCTTCTATATTTTAACCCTTTTGACCCCTCTCATCCTTACACTTCATTTAAACTCCCCAGATGAACCTCCTTAATTCCCCACACCTCTTCTTTGTCATTTCACATGGATTCCAACCATGTTTGGGCATTGTTTCTTAATGTAATGCAATCTCATATCATCTTCTTACTTTATTCCACAATATTCACTTAGTTTTTATTTCTCCCACGACAATTAGTGGTAATGTTGGTTTATATTAGGTTAAATGTTATACTAAGGATACATCAGTTGGGTCTACGACCTATAGGTCAATCTTCTTTTTGGTTTGGGTGATCACTGCCAAAGGAAACATGTTTTTTTATTCAACTTTTTTTCCACTTATTTAAGGTGTGGGATCCTCTAGAAATAATTTATTTTGAAATTATATATACTATAAACCATTTTAAATTAATTTTAAAAAAATTAATGTTGTAATATATATATGGTGTTTCCAAATCTTTTTTATGGATTTTGGGATTGAAAAAAATGGTTTCTTTAGTGAATCTACAATGTTTATTTCAGGTAAATGGTTTCTCATTACATACTCCTTATGATAATTACCTAATGTTACTTTAAAGATATTTGGATGGAATGTAATTTATTTTTCCCTCTTTTTGTTTTCAAATAACGATATCCTTATTTTATATAGGGTTCTTTGTAATATTATTCGTGTTCACACATTAAACACTCATTTGTAACTTCATAAAGTGAATGTTTTATTTTTTATTGTTCCTTATTATTTTCTCCATGTTATTATACCTGAATGTGGGATTTTTATAAGAAATATATCTATGATATTCAGAATGGGGTTTTTCAAATTTTGAATTAATGGATAGTGATTATTATTATTTATCACTTGTTTTGATATATTTTTTTTTTATTTTTCACTCCCATACAATTTTTTATTATTCATGGGAACTTGGGTAATAATTGAGAGATATATATTTATCTTGCACTATTTAGTTTTCATGTTTATAGTGTCCCCTATTTTAAATAATAGAGTTATGTGGGAAGATACATCTTAATGGGGTTTCTACGAGGTAATCAGAATCTTGTGTTGGTTGTAAATAACATTAGTTTGTAGTTAGTATTTATAAACATTTTAAAAAGTATAAAAAATCTCAAAATATATCCTATGGTAGATACCTTTACCCATGCAATTTATCAATGGTTTATTCATATGATTTTTCTATTGTTCATTATTATACCCAGCCTTTTTATATGTGTTTTTGCAGAACATTGTACTTTTTTAACTAACATCATTTATCATTTGACTTCTTATTTGTACAATGTAGAGTTGTTAACCCTTTTTTTTGGATTATATTTTTATTATATGTCTTAAAAGATGTTTTTTCAATAAAATTGAATGAAATTATTTCAATTTATATTTTTAAAGCAGTGAAAAAATATTTTTTCCGATAAAATAGGTGTTTGGATAAAATAGTTTAGTAAAATTAAATTGTTTATAAGTGATTGTTTTCATTTATAAAATGGTTATGGATATAATATTTTACTTCATGATCATATATTTTAAAAATCTATTTTATAGTTTAAATTTTAAAATATCATCTTTGAATTTCATCATGAATGAAATTGCATAGTCTTTGTGGGTAGTGACCTATAGGGCTATATAGATCACACTTATAAGTAGTTTTTAGATGTTTTAGGGGTTTTTTATCTGGTTTTGTGATGATAAAGTTGGAATGTATCATGAAACATGGAGTTACATAGAGTAATTCAGGTGATGTTTGTTATTTTATTTTATTTTTTTAATTTAGGTTGTTATATTGGCCAGCTTTGCCTAATGTGTAATTTTTTCTTTTTCTGTCACATATTTCTTATGAAATTTAGTTTTATTTATTCTATTATTTTATTTCACCTAGACCATTTTTTAAATTTAACTATTTAATTATTCTTCTTTTATGTTACATAAACATCCAATGTATGGATAGTCCAATCAGGATTATCTATAATTGACCGGTTGTCTTTAAATATAATTTGGGGTTAAAATTATTCCCAATAGAGTGTTCGGTGATGTTAAAATACTAGTTTATAAATTATGGGGACCATAAACTCACATTGAACCCAGTGGATAGCTAGTTAAATAGTTGGTTTAGGTGGTAACCTGGTCCATTTTATTATAAATGGCATTAGAGCATAGGCTCTTGAAAAACAAGACTATATTCTAGAGTGACAATCATTTTATTTTGTACATTTCATGCTAGAAATGATATTATTTTCATTTTTAATTTACTGTTAATTATGGGGAAAATATTATCATCTATTTATCATCTCAAGACTCAATTTACCAGAGTATTTGGGTTTTCAGTTGTGACTTAGAGAATTTTTTTATTTTTTTAAATAATTTTGATTGTAATGGATATATTTTGACAGCCATTTAGTATGAGATTGATTTCTTGGATATCTCTTGAGTTTGAGGAGAAAATAAGGAAGATATTTATGTTCAGGTTTAGCTCACATGGTCAAGACAACTGTGATCTTTCTGTGCAATTTTTGTCTATAACCTTCTTAGATAAAGTTTCACATTTCATGCAAGGTGTCCCAAACCATTTGGTCACACCATCCATAGACATGTATCTTAGAAAGTTGATTTTTTAAGAATCCTCTTGATTTAGTTTGATCCTAATTTTTTTAGTCTTTAGGTTGAATTAAATTGAGTGTTGATGGTGTTTGGATGTTTTTTAATGGATTCTTTTCACATGTTATATATAGATTTATATTTTTTTAAGATGTTTCATTTATGTGAAATGGAAAAATATTTTGAAATAGAGGATTTTAAAACCTGTAAAATGATTTCATTAAAATATAATTCCCCTTTTATTTCATGATGTTTTTTAAAAAGTAATAGTCTTAGTAATGGTATTTGTGATGAATTTTTAAAGGTATATTGGGTTTTCATTTAAGTGCTTGAAAATTTATTTAATTAGTTTATAAATGAATCTAAAAAAATTTAATGTCAAGAAGGATTCATTGATTTTTTAAGGTGTAATGATATGTGTTTATGATAATACATGTTTTTATTCAGTATTTTTTTGATAAAAACTTCTATAATTTCCACACATTGTTCCTTATTTGAATGTTCAGTGTAAATATCTCTTTGGATATTTAAATTTAATATTCCCTAAAAATTATATTTATCCCCTTCCATTTTTTCAAATTGATTTTTTCAAAACATTTTATTATAATATAATTTTTATTTTAAATTTTATGGTCATTTTTTCACTAATTTTCATAGTCTTTTCATATATAATATTTAAATTTTTATCACACATTTAGATGACCATAATGGACTTAATGCCTAGCTGGGTTGGATTCAATAGATTGGACTGTTTCATCACTATATGGTTCATAAATTATTTATCCATCCATTTAATAGGCTTAAATTTCTCCATATGTTTAAATATTAAATTCTATGATTTTAGTTAAATTGGTGTAAAGGGTAGTTCTCTAATAAACTCACTGAAAATGCGGATCAAGACAAAGTAAAATTGGGATGCAGAATTATGAAATATCTATTATTAATATTTTAAAATCTAATCCTACCATACTACATATAAATTTTATTCTATCTCTTTGTGAGAATTTTTAATAGAATATGGATTTAGTGTCCAAATTTTTTCATCAATTAAATAATAATAACTACTTGTAACATGTATCACATTGTGTAAAAATTTCTCCCAAGAAGGCGCTCCACTCTCGCTTCTACTATGTGTTTTTCCTTAGTTCTTATATCATCTGTTTTTATTGAATAAAACATTTATTTCACCCAATTTTAATATTTTTATTTTACTTCATCATGCTATAATATAACAGTGGTGATTATATTGGGTGTTTCCATTTCAATCTATTTCTTATGAAAATCATCTGTGTGATGACAACTCCACCAATGGAAAAGTTGATTTCATTTGTAGATGACATAATCCATACACTATTAATTCTTTTAAAACATAAAAATTAGTAATTCCTAATTTTTGATCAATTATTTTCCTTTTAATTTTTAACGATCTCAATCAATTTTCACTTTGACCGCAAGGCCAGTCACGTGGGAATATTGAGAGAGAACCATTAATCACCAAATCTAATAAACTTGGTGTAGACTTTTTGGGTTAAATTTTAATCCCAAAACTGAAATAATTCTCATTTATATGTAATACACAATACCCTAATTATTTATTTACCATAATTTGTCTTTGGTTTCATAATCAAAGTAAGTTCCTATGATAGAGAAGTCCTGAAGATAACATAGGGTTTATTTCTTCGAAAATTTGTTGTTATGTTAACTTTAATAGGGTGTGGGTGTTGAAAATATTAAGGTATCATAATTAAATAAATTTTAATCACATGGGATAATTATAAATAAATGGTTAAGGGTTATATTAGATATATAAGGCCTTATCATATTGTATTTTTAAATAAATTGTGTTCTTGGTTGATTTTTTTTGTTTAAAACTCACTCCAACAACCCCTATCACCCCACCCAAACTTTTTACCTTATCTTATAATATCTTATTTTCATACTAAATCCCATTAGGGGATATTAAATTAAAATAATACTAAATTTAATGACATAGGTTATCCACTGTGATAAACTTAGTAAAAGGATAAATATCTTTGAGTGTGTGTGACAAATCTCATCAAATTGGCATCATTGATTGGGATAAAATTTTATTATTCATCCAATTTTAGGTTTGATATTTATTTTTAAATATTTATTTTTTTTTATATTTTCTATTGTTACTTATTTTATCTTCATTATTCCCCACCTCTTCTTTTTCATACCATCAATTAAAACCTCATTTTACATTGTTTTGGTCCACATATTATTATTTAATTTTCAATCTCTAGTTGAGGACATGATCCAAACCTATTTTTTATTTTGAAATAGAACCTGAAGTTGAAAAGTATTCAAGGATTTAATCATATAATTCAAAATTTAAGAAGTTCTAAAATTCCATTTTTTCATTGTTTCTATAATTTTGAAAATAGTGATCCTAGTAGTTCATCTTAAACATAATCTTATTTTCAATAAATTGATCCACGTAATAAAGAACATGAAATAACCATTACATAATTGGATACACTTAATGTTATTTATAAACCAACATTAAATGAATATCCAACTCATAAGTTAATCTTTTTGCTAAAATTTTAGCTTATTCACCTTCTACCAAAATTTTATGACCTCTATGCTAAGGATCCAAAAAAAATATCAAAATGAATTAAATATGGTTTTATCAAAATATAAACCATGTATTCTCTAATAATAACCAGTAAAATTAGTGGAATTCCTATTCTCACTTTATGGAAATACACTATATGAGATGCATTACCTATAACATGAAGATGATATATCTTGGAGGAATTTGAAACATATTTTCTTAAAAATATTCCCTCCAAAATCCTAGACCATACTGGTTCGAAAGGATATCTCTAGAACCAATCATAAAAATGGGGAATAAATGTACGAGTATCAAAATTGGATCATTGTTACAGATTAATCTCTGTAAAATAGAAAATCCACCTGAGATGGCCCATCATTGTGATGAATAACAAAGGTAAAGGAAAAAAGTCTTTAATTTAACCATAATAAGTCAAATAATCAGGGTACAATGTGGAAGAAAAAAATACAACCATATACATACAAACATTTAAATATTGGCTAAACCATAAAAGTATAGATCATAAAAGACTATAATTCTTCCATGTGACAAATTTCACATCTATACCATCCATTAATAAAGGTAATAACAACAATATAATCCATCATGCTATAAAAATCACTTCCCATTACCTAGATCCTTCAATAAAACATCTATGACAACCCAATGAAAAAACATGGGTGTGATCACAAATCCTAGTAGGATACCAGCATAGAATATATAAAATATCTAATATCAAGAATCCATTTGTTCATGGTTTTAAAACAAAAATAGATTTAAAAATGATTTTCATATAAACAAAACAATTTTTAAATCATTTTCGTTTGGTTTTTCAAAAATTAATTTCACATAAATAAATATTAGAATATGACTTGTAGAATTGATAAAAAAATTAATTCATATCCATACACCATAAGGTAAACAAGAAAAGTCATGTCTCTGACACAATCCATTATAATAAACCATTTTATACACCCTTATGTGAAACCATGTGAGAAAGATTCCATGACAAAATATATCACGTGATAGATAACCATAAATAAAAAAGAACCCAGTATTGGGACCTAGCCTATGGGAATTCCTAATAGACATTATATATCCAAAACATGCATCATTTTGGTACAACCCAACAATTATTCCTTCTATAGTCCATCGATTTTCTGAAACCAACCCATAGAGGTGACACACAATAGGGTTACCTATGTCCATTTCCCAACTCATTCAAGGTTCCCAATGATCCATTTTCATAAATAGATTTTAAAACCATGAACCCAATTTATCAATAAATTATAAATCCTAAAAACCCATTATTAGTGTTTGAAAATCCATTTCCAATCCAAAACCACCATTCGAGCATTTAATCAAAAACATTTTCTGAAAAACACCATTTTCATATAAAACCCCCTATAAAAAGATGTTCCTTTCCAAAAAATCCCAAAAAACCAAAAATAACTTCAATTTAATGAAAAAAAAGTAAATTTATAATAAAAATAAACAATTAATACAATTATAACTTTTTATATAGACACCTACCTAAAAATGGAGGTACTACCAATTACCCTTGAAAATATGAAATCAAGGGACAGTAAATTAGGACCTAATGATCTGAATACATAAAAAATAGTCTCAATCCTCCATAAAACCACTTATATCAAGAATACATATCTTTTTTTGGGTTCCATGAGAGGGTAATAGACTTAGCAAGGACCTATAAAGAATACAAGAAACCATATCAAAAAAAAATTACCTCATTATGATCCATCAATAATGAAGAATTTCTACCTCGAATCCATGGAGAGAGTCCTAAAAATCAATTGGGAAGGATTATAAAGAGGTAATTTCAGATTAAGTGATGATTAGAAATAAAAATTAACCACAAAAATGGTAAAATACCACTAGTTAACAATTCATAAGGGGGTCGAATGATATCCAAGAGTAGGTTCCATGGTTAAACTTATTGTACACTAATACAATCCAATATAGGTGGGGGAATGATTTGGCCACATGGTTTCTTGGGGAAAGCCTCATAGTCTAATCGTGAATAAATCATGAAAACCCATCTATATTAAGGGTGAAATATTTTCACTAGGGTCACAAGGTTTGTGAAAATTATTCTCAAACTATATGACACCATTATACCACCACCAAATCCCTGCACAGTTTCGAGGGCATGACATCCGGTTTTTCAAACTATATAAAATCAATCCCAAAAACCACAAGAACCTCATTGAGTTATGTCTCTTGGTTACCAGATGGTTCAATTAATTATGAGCCTTAACAATTTTCCATTCCAGTTTCTCCCAAATTCTCTAGTTTTCAACCTCTGATCCCGTGAATCTTCTCATAACCATAAAGAGAAAAATCAATCCTCAACTATGATATAACTATGAAATAGAGGGAATCAAAATTCTCACTACCATAGTTTATATAATTTTGAAATATTTTATTAAAATTTTACTCCACAAAAATAAAAGGCCATTGTTGACTCGTTAATGATTCCCTCTCCCACGTCTTGTAGCAATATTTTCTGCACATCCACAATACACAGACCAAGGTAATCATTTCCTTGCAAATTAAATTTCCATGGTGATCCATAATCTGAATTCATAACTCAAAAATGGTGGTATCTGGAACAAGATAAGAATCCTCTTCTCCAATATCAAGGAAATGATCCATGTGATACCACCTTAGCTGGGAAACATGAAACACATTGTTGATCTAAGTCATGTGATATGGTAAATCTAATCAATATTCCACCTTTATGAGTCACTCCATGATATCAAAGGGTCCAAAAAACATTAGTGACAACATACGATGCTTACCAAACTGATGATGTCCAACATGATTTGAAACTCTATGAAAAAATTCCATAACCAACCTCAATATCTAGTGGATGACAACGATAGTCCGCATGCGATTTATGATGGCTACATGTTATGACCAACCTATTCTAGATCAATGACATATATTTTATGAAGTCTCAAAAAAGAATAATCTATAATAAGGACCAATCTCCCAACTCTACACATTACAAGGGAGATCTATTTAGTCTCCCATAAAACAGTTCAAAGGGTGCCACATCTATTGAATCCTGATAAGTATTGTTATTGGAAAATTTGACCATAGGAAAATTATTTTTTCATAATCTTCAAAAATAAACATGGAATCTCGAATCATATATTCAAAAATATGTATATCCCACTTTATCAATCAACCAATATATTCATGATAAGTGTTCACAATTAAATATAGAAACACATCACCTCCGACAAACCCTTTTAGAACCTAGATGTAAACCACATGTCCCTATTATAAAATATTTTATAGGGAAACCAACGAAGTAAAACAATTTTTCAAATGTAAAATTATGAAATTTTTTTCGTTAGTTTTCTCCTTGATAGAAAAGGAATGATATGATTTCATTATTCAATCATGGATCACCCAAATCATATCCTTCCCACATGGATTTTATGGTAATGCAATGATGAAGACTTTGGATATTTCATCCCACATTCATATAGGAATGGGTGAATGTTAACAGAAACTAGAATGTCTCTAGTATTCCGCCTTAATTTTCTAATAAGTGAGAAACCACAAAAGAAAATATAATATCTTCTAGATCATACATTGCTCTTATTATAGACACCAAATGTTTTGAAAAAAATGATTGGAAATTAGAACATCCAACCTACTTTGAAACAGAAAACCCTACTAGAAGACTAAGACCACTCACCTGAGGTCTCCCTACCAAAAATTCTTTTACTAAAGCATTGGAACTTAGTTTCTATAAACTAATAATGTTGAAATCACACATCAAAAGATGATTTAGATATCATCAAATCCAAGAATAACTCTCCCCTAACCTCTTACACTCCCAATATCATCTCAGCAAACAAACTCATTAGAGACCACTCTTCAACTGATTTTTTCACATCCAATGTCAATAATTTTATTCGAAGTTCATATACAACAATATTCCATTTCCCATGAGTTTATAAAATATCAAATTCAATAGCCTAAAAATACTCCGACTCATCTATCTATTATAATTTTAGATCTTTAGGAGTAAAAATATAATTCAAACTCTTATTTTATAAATAAATCATAAAACACTACCCAAAGGTATAGTGATTCCATGTTTTGAGTTCATGCATAACTTTGATAACTCAAGATCATGGTTAGGGTAATTATTCTTATAAGGGTGTAACAGGCATGATCCATATGCCACCACTATTTTCCCATGCATAAAGACACATCCCAAACATGCACTAGATTAATCAGAAAAAAACCTCATACCCTAAACTCGGTTATGGAAGAAGAAAAACTAGTTCTAAATTCAACCAAAAATCTATCTTATCAAAATATATCAATCATTTATTAGTTCATTAAAACATTAAACCATTTCATGTTAGAACTATCAAGGAAGATGCAAGATTGAAAAAATCATGAACAAACCATCTATAGTAACTAGCCAAACATGAGAAGCATCAGATCACAATCACATTTCTAGGATACTTCTATGAAATAATAGCTTATATATTTTTAGGATCCCCTTAGATTCCCCTCTCAGATATCACATTTCCCTCAAATCCAAAACATAATTTTAAAAGTTTACCATATAGACAATGTTACTTAAAGTTTATAAGAATGATATCAAAATCGCTTATATGATCACCCTTTATCTTGAATTACACCAAAATGTCATCCTCAAACACAAAAACAATAGATTACAAGAACTGATGAAAGATTTAGTATATATAATACATAAATATAATAGAAGAATTAGCAAGACTAAATGGAATAACAAGAAATATAAAATATCCATGACATATATTGAATGTTATCTTAGGTATACCCTCTTATCAAAACACCAACAAGTTGTACCCTATTGAAATTCATTCATTGAAAAACAATATTCCCCTATAATTTGGTCAAAAGGATAATCAATTCTAGGAAAATGATATTATTCTTAACAATCACCTAATTTAAATTTTGATAATTCAAAAAAATTCTAAGACTTCCATATTCATTCTTATCAAAAAAGATAGGCGAATCCCACGGTGAAATTTTCAGAGAAATAAATCCCTTAGCCTCTATATTTTTAATATATAATTTATGTTCCACCAAATCATCATATCTCATTTGATAATATATAATAGAAATTAAAATCATACCAGGGTGTTGTTCAATAGTAAACACAACCTATATCTAAGGAGTAAACCCTGAAAATTCATTTGGAATGACCTTAGGGCACACAGACACTATAGAAAGAACTGGACTACCCAAAAAGGGTCGAAAGTATCAAGAAAAATCTCTAAAAACAAGAATATGATTACCCCAGAATAAGGTATAGCATGGCCAGCTCGTCCAGATCTATAGTCCCACTAACCCAAAAAAACATGAGTGACCCCATAAAAACATTAAAACTAAAATTAAAAAAATTACATTAAATATCATCCTAAATTCAAATCATCCAATCTAAGGAAAGTATTAGGTCCATGATGTCAAAATTGAGAACTAAAAAGTCACATATCACATTATAGTCAACTATCATCACATAACAAGTAAGACACCAAACACATTTTTTGGAACTCTTTAATGCAGGTTTGGAAAGATCCAAAAAGAACAAAATAAATTGCGAACATAATCAAAACATGTAAACTATCATTAATGATATAAAATAATGTGTATCCCCTATATCAAACAAATATAGAACCCTGAATATGAAACAATCACCTTACCTATGAAAGTAGATGGCCCTAATTCTAGATCCTCTGCCACATACTATTCCACATAAATTCATATATTCCTAGCCACATGAACATCCTCCATGGCATGAGGAATTGACCCACCACTATTGGAAGAATTAGAATGAATCAAAAAACCCTTGGTGATAATGGAACCTTACTGACTTAGCACAGACATCCTTTCATTAAAATTGTTTACAAGAAAAAATAAAAAATAATGATGATAATATATAGGAGCCTTTGAATATTTAATAATTGTATGAACTTTCCTTCAAAACTAATAAATAAAATACTTTTTATGTATTGATTAATACCCTAAAACTGATCCTGATGGAAATTTACCACCCTTTCACATCCTTTTCTATCTCAAAAATACACCTTATCTAACAACTGTGTCAGTGAAAGTCCCAATGAAACCTATTTTTCTAGTAATGTTTTCCTCAAAAAAAGTTTCTTTATAGACAACCTCTATGATGTTCAGAAGAAAATTGAGAATCAATATTGTTTTAATATCCAAATTCAACCCCAACTCAATTCTCTACGCCATTAGGTACTCATTGGTAATGTAACGTCACAGTTCTAGGTTCCACGAAGAGGTGCCCCGTACTCGGTTTGTCACATGGCCTAGGGAGAATTTCCCCAAATTCTAAAGGTTGTGGACTAGAATTCAGGGCCCTGGGTGTGATATTGGATAAACTATGCCTTCATGGGTAGAGTAATTATATGGAACAAAAATGATAATAATAGAGGATGCAGTAATAATATGAAATAAGTAAAAAATAGAAGACTAGAAAAAACAAACAACTAGAGAATAAATATGTAAAGGATGTATGGCACATATGTCTGGGAAAGCATCCAAAGAGGTCATAATTCTAGAATACAGTACTAAACTAGAATACAAAAAAACAAATAAACTCCAACAGCATCGCAAGCCTCAGCTTGGTCCAATGATCTCCAGCTCTATGACAATCAAGTACCTAAAGTAGAAGGGTGCTTGACCTTATCTATACTTTCATCAATATAATCTATTTGGGCCCAAAAGTATGACCCAAATCGGGTGTGATACGAATCCTAGTAGGTAAACACCCAAATAAATGTGCCTAACAATCAGTGAATATAAATGGCATGCAATAATAAAAATGAAGCAGTAGACAAGGGAGTACTCAAAGGTAAACAATCCAACAGTTTCAATTTATTTCATTTCAATAAATCAAGTAATCATTAATTCAAAAACAAGTAACCCTATAGGAAGTACTCATAGCCTAACCCCTATATTTGAACTAATAAAACACAAGAAAACCTCTGAGAAGAACTCATAGTATAACCCCTGGTTCTGCTTTAACAAAGATTCTCTGAGAAAGCACTAACTGTCAATTCCTTATGTTGACTCGTATTGGTAACTACAGACACTCTGAGCAAGCACTCAACATCCAATTCCCCATGTGGTATTGAAACGTGGATCTACAAACACTCTTATGGAGTACCAAGTCCACCCCCCCCCATATGGTCTCACAACGTAAAATTACACTGACACTCTAGAGAAGCCCTTAGTGTCCATTCTCCCTATGATCTACTAAACCAGGTTCCCACAGCCCAATGTAATTCAATCATGAACAACAATGGTCAAAAACCAACGTAAACCTTATAAACTACTTGGATAACAGATTTCAAGAACTACTTGCCTAAACACCTACAAGCATATAACAACATCGAATAATATCCCTCCACCCTAACCACAGTTGGAATGTAAAAAAAGCATCCTAACCGACAAAGCTATAATAAATGGTCAATATAAAAAAAACATGGGAAACACATCCATATAATGGAAAATAACCCTATTCACAATCAAACAAACTCTACTCAGGCACACAATACATAAAATGCAATAACAAGGCTAAAATCCCTAAACATGATATACCTCATTCTAGGGTAATGGGAACTTTTCCACATAATATTAAAATACTAACTACTGAAAGGCACAAACCACCTACCTCAATATTTTACAATCAATATAGTTGAATCCCAGCTTTTGAATCAGCCTAGAATGTTGTATATCTACAAAACAAATGAAATTCTCAACCAAGAATATCTCACGAGAGAGTTGAAATCAAGAGATGAGGATCGAGAAGAAGGAGGAACTAACCATAGCGATTCCACCGCAATTGAAGGCGGTCAATTCGGAGAATGGATGATAGTTCAAGGTCTCATAGAACAATTCTCAACTTCAGTCACTCATGGTCGAGACAAACTGAGAAGAAGGTATTTTTTCCAATTAGATGCAACCCCGGTCAGATTTAAAAAATTAAAAAACAAAAGTACATGGTGTGTATTTTAATACCATAGAAGGCATAACAGATAATAACAACTCTAAAATTCCCATACATGCAATACCTATTTCATGTGAATTAGAAACTGTTGAACATAATATTCAATGAACAACTTCGGGAAGTAACAAACCACCTACCTCGATGTTGTATGATCAATATAGGTGAATACCAGCCTTTGAATCAACCTAGAACATGATAAATCTACAAAAAATTCTAAAATTCTCAACATATAATATATTACGAGAGAGGAGAAATCAAGAGATGTGGCTCTAGAAGAAGTAAGAACTCATCATGGATATTCCAACACAATTGACGGCGGTCAACTAGATTAATAGGTAGTGGTTCGAGGGCTCATAGAATAATCGAAGGCTTCGGTTGCTCCGGGATGAGACGAACTAAGAAGAAGGTGTTTCATCCAGTTAGACGCAACCTAGATCTGATTTAACAAATATAAAAAAAAAATTACGCAGTGTGTCTTTTAAATGTACACAGTGTGTATATGCCTTTACTAGGACCCTCTCTAAGCAGTCTCCAGGCCACCCCACATGGTCATGTACACGGTCGTTACACAGCTAGTACACAGTCACCTGCGGCAACCGGGTACATTGCGTGTACTCTAATTTTCATGTTGTGGACTCCTTAAATTTCAAGATTCTCCTATTTTCCTCAAAACACAAGAAAAAATAGTATTCATTCATGAAAATAAGATATGGGTTCTTAAAAACATCCCCCTTAAAAAATTTCCCTGAATTACCCTAAGAAGGTGGCATAGAAGAAGAATCAACGAACATTCACGGCCAATGTGATCGCACATCGACATCCCTCCCCCATGTCTCATCCTAAACTCAACTGTGCTGCCATAGCACCCATACCTGAGGAATTGACCGACAACAGAGAACCTTCATGCTATGATCAAAAATATGGGTAGGATGATCATTGAACAAGGCCTCCACCTCCAACTCAACCACATTTGGTTTAAAAACATGATAAAGGTATGAGAAGTAATTTTGTAGCTAAAAATGTAGAAGACGTCATGTGTATCCTGGTGCCTTTGAGGCAACTGAAACTGATAGGCAATCAGCCTGACTCTCTCTAAAACCTCAAATGGTCTGACATATCTCTACGAAACATTTCCCTATCTCCCAATCCTCCTTTTTCCCAACCTCAATGTGACATGTAGGAAAACAGGATCCGCAACCTCGAACTGTAGAGGTCATCTCTGTCGATCAACATAAGACTTTTGTCATTTCTGTACTGTATCCATCCCCTTCTAAATCATCTCCACCCACTCTTGGCTCTCTTGGACAAGACGAGGTCCCAACATAACTTCCTCTCCTACCTCTATCAAACATTAGGGTGATCGGCTTGACCTACAGTACAAAGCCTCATAAGGTTCCATCCAAATTGTTTCTTAAAAATTATTATTGTAGGAAAACTCCACAAGAGGTATGTGTTTCTCCTAAGAGCCACAAAAATCTTGGACACATGCTCGAAGCATGTCCTCTATCACCTAAATCGTACGCTAGGACTGGAAATCTATCAGGGGATGGTAAGTCGTACTCAGAAGTACCTATGTACCCAAATCCCTATATAGTCCCTTCAAGACCTCAGAAGTAAAACATGAATCCATGTCTAAAACAATGGAGTGTGGAACCAAAAGTAGACGTACACTCTCTTGGATGTATAGCCTTCCAAACTCATCTACACTGAAGGTCTCTTTGATCAGCAAGAAGCGAGAAACCTTCATGATTCTATCAATAACAACCCAAACTACATCATTCCCTCAAGGAGACCTCCGTAAACCTATCACGAAGTCCATCTCGACATTATTCCACTTCCACTCAGGGATGGGTAACTACTGGAAAATACATGTTGGTCGTTGATGCTCCTCATTCACCTGCTGACAGGTGGAACACCTCATGACAAACCCAGTAAGATGTCTCTTCAAACCTGGCCAACAATACTGATGGCACAGATTTCGATACATCTTCGTGACACCAGGATGAATTCCCAAAACAGAGGAATGAAACTCCCGAGTCATCTCAATGTGTATGTATGCTAACACTAATATGCTCCCATGGAAACACAAGATCTCATCCTCACCTATGGTCCATCTAAGAATAAGATCCTTTCTTGACAGACTCTCCAGTAGGACTACGCCTTCAGCATCTGACAGCTTCTTTATTCGCACTCGATCAAGTAAATTAGAGTTAAGAACAATATAAAAAGTAATGTATGGCCTTGTCTGTCATGAACATCCAAATTCATCTCAGATAATAGAGACATAAGCTTCCACTCACTGATATCCTCCTGTACTGCCTGTATTTGAGTCCTCTTGATCAGTGCATTAGCCACTACATAGCATTTCTCATACATATAGGCACGCTCAATGTCACTAGACTGAAGGTACTCAACTCACCTTATCTATCTCAAATTTATATCACACTGAGTAATGATGTACTTGAAAATTTTGTGGTTGGTGAAAACCACAAAATTCGTTTCCAACAGATAATGTCTCCAACAGCATAAGGCATCAGAAACTATAGCCAACTCAAGATCGTGTGTCGGGTAATTTCTTTCATGTGGCCTCAACTAGTGCGACCTATATGAGATGAATCCTTCCCCCTACATAAGCACTGCTCCCTGCCAGATACCGGATGCATCATAGTATACAGTATATCTCTTGCTCGTCACTGGAAATACTAGTACCAGTGTTGAACTCAACCACCCTTTCAGCTCCTAAAAGGAATAATCACAATAATATGACCACATTTACTTCACACCCTTCTTAGTCAGGCTAGTAAGTGTCACTACTATGCGTGAAAAGTCATGTATAAAACTTCTATAGTATCTTCCAGCCATATAAAACATTGTACATCAATGACGTTCTTTGGATGAAACCAGAAAACTTCATATCTCACTTTGTCTGGGTCTACTAATACCCTTTTCTCTAAGATAACATGACCCAAGAAGTTAATCTAGTCCATCCAAAAGTGGCATTTTGGGATCTTAGTATATAACCGGTTCTCTATCAGTGTACTCAAAACGATCTCAAGATGGTTAGCATGGTCTGGTTGGGTGTGAGAGTACCCCATGATATCGTCCACCAAAACCACCACAATGGAATCCAAGTATGGATGGAACACTTAGTTCATCAATTCCCTAAATCTACATGTGCCTTCGTGGGGCCGAATGACATACCCACATACTCGTATAGACCATAAAGGCTATGAAGGCCTGTAAAGGGTATATCTGATTGTCTAACATAAAACTGATGATAAATGGATCTCAAATCATCAATGCCATAAAACCGACAGGCACCTTCGTAGGGACAAATGACAAAACCACATACTCTTATAGAACATACCTCCCTCGAAAGACAGTAAGAGGTATATTTGATGGTCTAACATGAAACTGATGATAACAAGATCTCAAGTCAATCTTTGAGAAAATATGGGTTCCTCAAAGCTGATCAATGAGATCACCAATACGTGGAAAGGGATATTGGGTTTTCACCGTCAACTGGTTCATATTCTAATAATACACACAAATTATAAGTGTACTATCCACCATCTTCAATAACAGGACAGGCGAACTCTAAAGAGATGTGCTTGGTCAGATGAAACCCTTCATTTGTAACTCCTCTAACTACTTCTTGAGATTCTGTAGCTCTTGTGTATCTATCCTATAGGGAGGAATGGACACCAGTGTCTCTCTTAGAATATGTTCAATAGAAATTTCTACCTCTCGCTACTGAGGAAAACCTAAAAATTCCTCTAGAAAGACATCCCTGAAATGATCGACCACTGGAAGAAATTCCAACAGTGAAGTCCACTAGTCATCCAAATACAGACTAGAAATATGGGTTTTAATCCCTCACAACCCATGATGCTTGGGTCCTGCTCTTCTCACATGGACATCACATTCACCCTTTTGAAAAAAGGATCCACCCTATGGTGACGTAAAACTCACTTTACGACAATAGTAATCGACAACAACCTAGAAGGAAACTAACCAGTACAGTTTGAGTGTGATTTCCTAGAACATCATCTCTAAGACATTAAGGTACCCTGAGAAGTGAAACCCACCAACCTTAAGGGGGGACTCAGTGCACTAACGTACACTAGCCGTTCTAGTCCCCAACATAGTTTCCCACTTCAAGACATCAGAAGATGTAAAGATATAGATTCCAATGATCTTCACAACAGCAACATATATGAAACTAAGAGAATCCCCTATATCCAAAAGTTCGTAAGCAAGAACTGAGGAAACTAGAATCGTACATATAACTTTAGAGGGTTTGGGATCCTTCTCCTACTGGTTCTACTTCCCTGCAAAGGTCTGGCTAGCATCGTGGCCCTATGACCCTGTCTGACAATGCTGAAATGATCCACCCTGTAGTCATTGAAATCATGCTGACTGGATATCATGGTAAAGACCTCCACCTCAGCCTGAACAGACAAAATAACTATACTTCCTAGACTGATGAGAAACTGGTGGCCCTTCTCTAGTACGAGGATTCGAAACAGAACCTCTATAACCATATTCTAGTGTGAAAAACTGACAGAACCCCTAAAGATGACCAATATTTTCCTACAATACGAACTCCAATGGGACTCTCGAGCAATATGGCCTCGTATTCCCTCTCTTTCCACACTATTATCACTCCACCCGGCTAATATATGAAGTATCTCGCTTCCTTGGATCCTTGTGTGTAGTATCCCTACAGTGCTTCCTGCTGTCTCTATGTGGGGTATAAACTTTGGATGTCGAGACTCCCTAGCTCACAACTCCCTAATCCTTCAAATTTATCTTTGTGATCAGTTCCTATTTGACTATAGAGGTGATGGAAGTCAACCTGAATATGTTCGCCTAATATCAGATGTCATTTCTTAGACCATCCTCAAACATCCTCTATAGGAATAACTCATCTTCCCTTGGAAGGGGTGTGAAGCGTTTCAACTCTATGAAGAAAGAATAATACTGCCTGACTGGGAGATTACCCTGCTCTAGAATCATGAATTCTACAGATCGATCGACTCTCAAAGTATCCAGGTAGAAGAAATCGTATAAGGCATGATATAACTCATCCCAATACATAACCTACTAGCGTCCGGCGTGTGAGATCACATCCCACAATCTCATTGTAGAATCCCATAGCATGTACGTAGCGAGCATTAGCCTCCTCTCTAGAGGTGTCTACAAATGTTCGAAGATCAAAAGCATGGCCTCTAACCATATTTCTATATCATGTGGTCCTCCATCCCTAATATAGGTGGGAGGATGTTCTTGTTGGAAAAAGCATGTCATATTTACAATTGATGGGGTAGGAGGTGGTACTCCTGAAAAGGTATGAATGAACCTCATAAATCCCTCTCAGAACTGTGTATCAGCACCTATATCTAGGATAACAGCTTGTGCCAAGACAAGAATGACTGGAGGATCTGTTGGAACTTCCTGATCTGCCCTGTCTGATGTCTGGTCACTCCCCTATAACTGTCGTACAACCAGAGGACGTCTTGTTATTCTGACTCTGAAAGGTCAAACAATCACCTTAGAACAAGGTTAACAAGGACTGAAACATAGAAGTGAAAGAAGTGAACATGAGAAAGAAATAATTAAATATTTCTAAAAGGTGCATACACATCGTGTACAACTCATAATTGTGTGTTCACATAAGATTTCATATTCACGTGTTCTTTTTCCTACGCAAGTCGTGTAACACCACATACACATGGTGTTTTGTCCTAACACACGGTGTGTACTTGAATCCTTTACCCCTGCTCGAGTTCCTCTACACGACTTAACCCACATGGTTCTCTTAGAGAAAGGCTACATGGTGTGTTTGTTACAAACACATCTTGTACTAGAAAGAACATTACTGACTAGTGTTGTTACTCACACTGCAGGTTACACGGCTGACTCTACATGGCGTTTTTGTGCAATAAAGTGGGTGTACTAACTACCCATAATCCACCTATTTATTTATTAACACGGTTGGACACATGGATTGTAACACCCCAAACTTCCACGGTACGTTTCCCTTCGAATAATCGATAGCGTGTGTTGTACGCAACCTCGAGTTCTAACACACACCACAACTAATTAAACTAGCCGTTGTGAATAGTAATACCTACTTTTTGAAATCATATATATTTTATATTTCAAAATGGACTTCATTTTTGGATTCGGAATATTGAAATTAGCCTAGGGTGAAATTTTGGTACTTTTCGGATAACTTTTATATTTTGATGAATAGTGAAAATTACTAAATTTTAATTAAAAACAACTTTTTTAATCAAAATAATTAATAGTGATAAATTGTGAATTTGAGTGGTTTTAAAGTATATTTAGAATATATTTTTACCATTTAATATAATGTTGGTCATTGGACATAATTTTACAATTAAACTGAACATAAACAAGTGTCAATCTTTTTATAGTTATTATCTCTTAAAAACACGCTTTTTGTTTTGACAGCGGGAATTAATTTTAAATTAATTTCTGCCACTTCTGTGTTTTGAATTTAGGAAAATGGATTCCATATTTGGAATCAGGATTTTCAAATTGTGTAAATAGGAAACTTTTATTTTTAGACATTTTGAATAGTTACTGTGGTAAATATTTTATTTACCATGGTTAAAGGGTAAATCCGGTAAATAAGGGTTAAAAAATAATATTATAATAATACAAAATTACCCTAAAACGCGTCCTAACCTTATTGGTGGACACATAGCCGACCATGGGCATCCTTGGGTCAATTTGGGGACCCCTTGGAGCCACTTGTATGTGGTAGGGCCACATTATATTAATAAAGTTAAAATAAAAATAAAAATGGCATAAGCTTACATCTTTTAGAAGAACAATTTTTACATAGGGTTATACATGTTGGATTTTCGATTATAAATATTCATTAGAAATATAAAAAGATTTACTACATTATGATATTTTATTTATAATTTTTAGACATCAAATAAGTTAAATTATTAATGACACAATAATGATGCAATGTTTACCTCATTAATAAATCATTGAAATAAATAATATTATAATGATTAAAATATTATCTAAAACCTGTCCAATTCTTATTGGTTGATGTTATTTAGAATATGAGTCATCTTATCTTCGACCTCAATGATTTTTGGACCATTATAAACCGAATATAATTATATTATAAAGTAATACTTTCACTCTTTCCTAAAGAGCCCCTCCTCTCCCTTATAAAAGGAGACCACTTCTACTCATTCCTCACACCTCTCAAGCCACTTGGCTCGTCCAAACTCTGCCCAACTAAGCTCCCCACATTCCTCTCCTCCTCCGTGAAGCTTCCCCTTAGGAAGAAAGCATTTCAACAAGTCCTTTGGTTCTAACCAAAGTGAGTTACCTAAATTAAAGGTAACGATTTCTCTTAAATTATTTTCATTTATTTTGCTTCTCCAACCCCCAAAATCTTTTTATTTCCATTCTTTTGTAACAACACCAGTATCCTCAATATACTAGGATGTTGTTATAATATGGATTCAAACTACACATACACACAACTCCATCTAATGGATGATGAACATAATGTTTCTGTGGATGGCAAACTAATGCCTCACGAAACGATGATTGTTCAAATACATCTTACCGCCTCTCATGGTGGCCATTATGATGGCACTGTAATTAAATATGATATTAATGATATATATTTTATATATAAGCTTCTGTAATTCCATTTTATTTTATACCATTATTCGTTTCATGTTGTATATACATACGATAATTTCATTTGAGGAAGTGCGGACTACCGCCCCATTAAAATGATATGACTCGTTCATACCACACATGGAACGTATAAAGGATGGTGTTAATGAACTTAAGTAACATGTATAAAATATTATATTATACTGGAATAGTAATATACCTATGTATCATTGGTATTCGATTCTTTTAAAATAAAAATTAAATGGAAGTAGCGTTCGTGCGTACGTACGGACTACCGTCTCCACGAACGCGATGAGATTCATTTTCCATCGTATCCATTCAAGTATAGTTATCATTTGATGATTTAAAAATGATGTTTAAAGACTTGATACCATTCTGGATTTGAATAATATACAACTTATCCTTTACAAACATGGCTTATGTAACAAAACATATAAAAGAAAATGAGTAAGTTAACACCCGAAACGACGATAATTTTAAGATATTATTATCAAATCAGTATTAAAAGATAATATATGATATCATATTAATGTATATGATTCTTGTATAATTTAGTAACAATTATTTCACTATTATACAGGAGGTTAACCTACCCCAACCAAAGAAAAGTACAAGGTAAGGGATTTTCTTATCTCACATTCAATTCCGTGAGATTTCCATTATTCGCCACTAAATTATTGAAAGTGGTGTATTGTGTACTGGAATTTGATATATATTATCATATTCATGTTATTATTTAAATAATTTGGTGGTTATTAACTTTTGTCCATACGACTCAGTTGATTAACGTGGTAAGGGGTTTTCATCTCACTCCTTATTCCCGTGAGATTCATACCATATTGCCACCATTACCTTTTGTGTGGTGTATGTACTGCCCATAATTATATTCTTTGTGTAATACACTCTAATTTATGTGTACTTACATATTCATTGTATGATACCTCTTTCATGGGTTGTATGTTTCATAAGTTACCAAACTGGTAAGGGTTATTTCACAATCTCTTCATTATCCGAGGTTGTTTATACGTAATAATCTACTGGGATCTCGTTATCATCCACATCCATGTTTCTTCAAAATGTATTTCAAAACATTTTTAATATTTAAAATAATATGGGTTAAAGTCATTTATACCCTTGTTTGATTTTTTTTATAAGAGGTTTATAAGGGAATCTTTCCGTCGTTTTCCAAACAAGGTGCTTTTTAACCTTTTCGACAGAATTGAGGTAAGAATGTTTTTTTAACTTATACGGCGGGTGCGGTTATTTTCCTCCGTTATAAAATCGTCGAAGCTTCCCATACAAGCTTATAAGAATATTTTCAAAGAAAATGTTTTATTTTATACGGATCTTAAATGATTTCAAAATAAAAGTAGATACTTCTTTAAAAAGAATTTTGATTTCATCTATGTCAACATCCTTTGATGGATTTTAAGATTATTTGAAGTTGATTTATTATGATACAAAACTTCTATATTGTATTGAAGGTTTTGTGATATGTTTGACTGTGGATGTGCTATTTTTATACCATTCATAGTTTATGGTGAAATTATTGACATTTCGTATGCTAGTTCTAATACGAATGTTTATGTTATGTTTAAACCTTTTCATATGGGAATGCATTGGACTTAATAAGTGACGGGTGGAGCCCGCTATAGCTCCTCGATGCATCGGTAGGTCTCATGAGACAAACTAGTGTCTTGGCACAAGGCCTTGACAAAATCTTATTTGTAGTCTTGGCACGAGGCCTTGACTATGTGGTTATGACAGTCTGGCATTATGCATTCCAACATTATGAAAATGGTTATTGATTTTTGCATGTGATTATTCGATTAGTAGAATATCCATGTGAATAAGTAAATGGCATTATTTCATTTTACTTTTGCCATACTATGTTGAAGTTCAATTTTAAAAGGCTTTTGTTTTAGTAATTCATTGCCTTAAATGTTTATGCTTATTTTGAATGTTCCGCTATATTGTTATCCTTACTGGGAATTTGAGCTCACCCCTTTTCTATGTTTTATTTTTCCCAGGTAGTGAAGAAGTAAATTATGAATGACTTGCAGGGATATTATGAGGGGTTAATAGTGTGGATATGAAGACTTTGTTGTTGTAGTAGTTTTTCACTTTGAAATGTAATGTAAAACTTTATGATTATATCTAGTGTTTCCAAGGCTACTAAACCAATCGGTCTTTCGGGATTTGATCTTTCCTGTGATCATGCCAATGTTATGTAATAATGCACCGACTCTGGGTAGCTGGGGTCGGGGAGTTACAGTTGGTATCAGAGGAAGTTTAGTACAAACCTTGGAAACTAGATTTAGATAAACTCTGATTAGAGCACGTAGACCTAAGATGAACTTTGAGGATTAGTATAGAAGAACTTCCTAGAATTTTGGTATTGTAGAGATTTTGTGAGTTTTCCGAGCAATACATCCCTGTCTGGATACGAGCAGGTAGAGGCGGCTCTGGCACAGATGTACCTAGGGGTAAAACCCGAAAACACCGCTTTGAGCTAGACTCGAACGGGAACTGGTGCACGACAACGGGCCTTGCTGCACTCTTGGTTACGACACTCCCGGGGGATATGCTTAGGATAACTCTCATTTTCTTTACAAATCATTATGAAGGGTTTATGAGTATATACTTCCTCAAAGAAAACATTTTTATGATTATGGATTATATCCATAAATAGTTCAATTTATGTTAATTGTTTTATAAGTATGGGATTATTTATTTTGATTCATAAACTGATCTAGTTTATTCCATTGTTTAGAAATGGCGCCTAGTGGAAGAAATGGAAACCGTATCAATGCACGCACTCCATGTAGGGATTGCCCTCCTGCTCAAGATAATTATAGTGGGGCTGGTGATGTAACTGGTGCCGATCAGCTAATCACCATACTGGGAAAACTTACTCAGGTTATGAATAATAACCTTACCCGTATGGAGCACCCTGATCCGCAGCGTGGAGGATCAATGTTAGATCGATTCATGAGGCAACAACCACCAACGTTCAATGGGAGTACAAATCCCTTAGTAGCTGAGCAATGGATAAATTCCCTAGAGAAAATATTTCAGGCTTTGGGGAGCAGTGAAAGGGAAAAAGTTATCATGGCAGTTTACCGCCTCACTGGAGATGCTGATCAATGGTGGTCATTGATTCAAAACATGAAGGAAGATGATGAAGTATCAAATATGGAATGGAGGGAATTCAAAGATCTGTTTTTAGAAAAATACTTCCCTCGCGACCATCGAGCGGATATGGAAAGGCAATTTCTGAGTCTGAGACAAAAGGAGGATGAGAATGTCACAAAGTATGAGGCTAACTTTACAAGGTTAGCGAGGTATGCTGGAGATTATATTCGCAACCCAAGAAGTAAGATTGATCGTTTCTTTGATGGGTTAAAACCATTTCTCCGTCGAGCATTAGTCTCACAATCCTTTTCATCGTACGAAGACATTGTCTCATGTGCTATCAAGACCGAAAAGGAATTCTCTAAGTCTTATGACTTTAAAGCAAAGCAAGAGAAGAAGAGACCTGCTGATCAATCTGGGAATGGAAATAAGGGGAAGAAAGGAAAGGTTGAATATCCATCTTGTGGTAAATGCGGGAAGAAACACCCCGGTACTTGCTTGAAGGGAATGGGAGTCTGTTACAAGTGTGGTGAAAAAGGCCACCAAGCTCATGATTGCAAGGGGAAGAAGGAAGCTACCAACGTTCAGTGCTACAATTGCAGGGAGATGGGGCATTATGCAAATGCATGTCCTAAGCGTCAGGAGAACTTACCTCAGAAAAGGCCAAGGGATCAAGGCCAGGCTTATGCTATCACTACTGCTGAGGTAGAAGCTCCGAAAGACGTGGTGGCGGGTAATTTAATGGTTTCCTCAAGTTTAGCAAATGCATTATTTGATTCTGGATCATCGCATTGTTTCATATCTTCCCAGTTTGCTAAGAAAATTAGATATTTCCAATTTGATTTAATAAGGGAGTTGTCAGTTAAAACTCCTAAGGGAAGTATCGTTGCAACAAAGTTTTGTGAATCAGTCCCCATTAGAGCACATAAATTTTCTTTATCTGCTGATTTCATCGTCATACCTATGATTGAGTTTGATATAATCCTCGGTATGGACTGGCTTTCGGACTATGATGCGAAGATTTATTGTAAGAAGAAAGAGGTTACGATTCTTGATGATAATGATAAGGAGCACATTATTTTTAGAGCAGAATCGTCACCACCTAATTCTTATTTAGATCCACCCCCAGTAGCTCAACTTAATTCAATTATTGGGGAGGAAGAGAATGAAATAACTGTCGGTGAGGAAAGGAATGTTCAAATAGAGGATGTACCTGTTGTGAAAGAATTTGTAGATGTATTTCCGGAAGATTTACCTGGACATCCTCCAGAAGGAGAAGTTGAGTTTTCCATTGATTTGATTCCTGGATCAAGGCCTATATCGAAGACCCCTTATAGAATGGCCACTGTAGAGTTAGTCGAATTAAAGAAACAACTAGAGGAATTGAGTAATAAGGGATTTATTCGCCCTAGTGTTTCTCCATGGGGAGCCCCTGTTCTTTTTGTTTAAAAGAAAGATGGATCTATGAGGTTATGTATTGACTACAGGTAGATCAATGCTATAACGATAAAGAACAAGTATCTCTTACCTCGTATTGATGATTTATTTGACCAACTGCATGGAGATCAATACTTTTCAAAGATTGACCTTCGATCTGGATACCATCAGTTGTGTGTAAAGAAGGAAGACATTCCGAAGACAGTATTTTGAACCAGGTACGGGCATTACGAGTTTACTGTAATGCCGTTTGGATTGACTAATGCACCCTCTGTATTCATGGATCTGATGAATAGAGTTTTCAAGGAGTATCTCGATGAATTTGTGGTGGTATTTATTGATGATATCTTGGTATACTCCAAAACCTACGACGATCATGAAAATCACTTGCGCATTATCTTGAAGACTTTGAGGAGGCATGAATTATATGGGAAGTTTAGCAAGTGTGAATTCTGGCTTCAGGAGATTTCTTTTCTTGGCCATATTGTCTCAAAAGATGGAATCTCTGTTGATCCTTCTAAGACCAAGGCAATCCAAGAATGGCCAGCACCTACGAGTATAACTGAGGTACGCAGTTTTATTGGTTTGGCAGGTTATTATCGACGTTTCGTCCAGAATTTTGCCTGATTGGCTAACCCATTAACGAAGCTCACACGTAAAGGGGTTAAATTTGTTTGGAAAAAAGAGTGTGAAGAATGTTTCGAAGAACTGAAGAGAAGATTAGTCAATGCTCCTATATTGACTCTACCATCGGGGAATGATGGGTTCGTTATTTATAGTGATGCATCGAAGAAAGGACTTGGCTGTGTCCTTATGCAGAATGATAGAGTTATTGCCTATGCATCACGATAGTTGAAAATTCATGAACAAAACTATCCTACTCATGATCTTGAGTTAGCAGCTGTGATCTTTGCTTTGAAGATATGGAGGCACTACCTCTATGGTGAAAAATGTGAGATTTATACTGATCACAAGAGTTTGAAGTATATTTTCTCACAAAAAGAACTCAACATGAGGCAAAGGAGATGGCTTGAATTACTCAAGGACTATGATTGTACGATACACTACCACCCGGGGAAGGCAAACAAGGTGGAAGATGCTTTGAGTAGAAAAGACCATGGAGTTTTGAACAATATGAGAATTGAAAGGGATCCAATTTTCATGGATCTAGTGAAGATGGACATGGGAATAACCAGGGAAGGTGAAACATCAATGCTTTTTCAAATGGTTGCCAAACCATCTTTACTAGAAAGGATTAAGAGTTCTCAGACCAATGATGAAGAATTTCAGAAGAAGATTAAAGCTGTGAATGATGGGAGATTGAGAGACTTTGTGTATGAAGATGGAATTTTGAAATTCGGGAAGAGACTTTGTGTTCCCGATTTACCTGATCTAAAAAGGGAATTGCTGGATGATGCTCATAGTTCCAATTTCTCTATACACCCTGGGAGCACCAAAATGTATAGAGATTTGAAGGAACATTTTTGGTGGGACAACATGAAGAGGGAGATTGCTGATTTTGTGTCAAGATGTATGGTTTGTCAACAAGTGAAAGCTGGAAGGCAACAGC
This sequence comes from Viscum album, assembly GCA_963277665.1. NCBI lineage: Eukaryota > Viridiplantae > Streptophyta > Magnoliopsida > Santalales > Viscaceae > Viscum > Viscum album. The sequence goes on from OY728121.1 coordinate 1,772,518,496, forward strand.
CTGGAGGAGTCATGCAACCTCTTCCCATACCGGAGTGGAAATGGGACAATATTACGATGGACTTTGTCATGGGGCTACCAAAGACTCCTAGAAGGAACGATGCAATATGGGTTATTGTTGATCGTCTTACCAAGTCAGCACATTTTCTTGCTATAAGAGAAGATCTACCCCTGGAACGTCTAGCAAGACTATACATTAATGAAGTTGTGAGACTTCATGGAGTACCCCTATCGATTGTTTCTGATCGTGATCCCCGTTTTACTTCAAGATTTTGGAAAAGTCTTCAGAAATCCCTGGATACTGAACTTCATTAGAGCACTTCTTACCACCCTCAGATAGACGGACAATCAGAACGGACTATTCAAACCTTAGAAGACATGTTGAGATCTTGCTCACTTGACTTTCAGGGTATGTGGGATCAATATTTACCACTGGTAGAATTTTCCTATAACAATAGCTTCCATTCAAGTGTACAGATGGCACCATATGAAGCGATATACGGAAAGAGATGTCGTACACCAACCTGTTGGGATGACGTTGGTGATAGAAAACTTGTAGGCCCAGAGCTGGTGGAGGAAACGGTGGAAAAGGTGAAAGTAATCCAAAATCACATCAAAGCAGCTCAAAGTAGGAAGAAGAGCTATGCCGATAATCGAAGGAAGGATTTGGAATTTCAAGTCGGTAATCATGTTTTCCTAAAGGTATCTCCATGGAAGGGAGTCATACGTTTTGGAAAGAAAGGTAAATTGAGTCCCAGGTACATCGGACCTTTCGAAATTCTAGAACGAATTGGGGTTGTAGCTTACCGATTGGCAATGCCACCAAGTCTCTCCAAAGTTCACGATGTGTTCCACGTATCTCTGTTGAGAAAATACATGCCTGACCCAACGCATGTACTCACCTATGAGGAATTAGAACTGGAACCCGATCTGTCTTATTGTGAAGAGCCCGTCAAGATTCTTGATACAAGAGAACAAGTACTGAGAAACTGGACGACGCGTCTGGTAAAAGTTTTGTGGAGAAATCATAAGTTGGAAGAGGCAACGTGGGAACCTGAGGAACTTATGATGAAGAACCACCCGAGTCTTTTTATGCAGTAATACTCTAGAAATTGCGAGGACGCAATTATTTGAAGGAGGGGAGAATGTAACACCCCAAACATCCACGGTACGTTTCCCTTCGAATAATCGATAGCGTGTGTTGTACGCAACCTCGAGTTCTAACACACACCACAACTAATTAAACTAGCCGTTGTGAATAGTAATACCTACTTTTTGAAATCATATATATTTTATATTTCAAAATGGACTTCATTTTTGGATTCGGAATATTGAAATTAGCCTAGGGTGAAATTTTGGTACTTTTCGGATAACTTTTATATTTTGATGAATAGTGAAAATTACTAAATTTTAATTAAAAACAACTTTTTTAATCAAAATAATTAATAGTGATAAATTGTGAATTTGAGTGGTTTTAAAGTATATTTAGAATATATTTTTACCATTTAATATAATGTTGGTCATTGGACATAATTTTACAATTAAACCGAACATAAACAAGTGTCAATCTTTTTATAGTTATTATCTCTTAAAAACACGCTTTTTGTTTTGACAGCGGGAATTAATTTTAAATTAATTTCTGCCACTTCTGTGTTTTGAATTTAGGAAAATGGATTCCATATTTGGAATCAGGATGTTCAAATTGTGTAAATAGGTAACTTTTATTTTTAGACATTTTGAATAGTTACTGTGGTAAATATTTTATTTACCATGGTTAAAGGGTAAATCCGGTAAATAAGGGTTAAAAAATAATATTATAATAATACAAAATTACCCTAAAACGTGTCCTAACCTTATTGGTGGACACATAGCCGACCATGGGCATCCTTGGGTCAATTTGGGGACCCCTTGGAGCCACTTGTATGTGGTAGGGACACATTATATTAATAAAGTCAAAATAAAAATAAAAATGGCATAAGCTTACATCTTTTAGAAGAACAATTTTTACATAGGGTTATACATGTTGGATTTTCGATTATAAATATTCATTAGAAAGATAAAAAGATTTCCTACATGATGATATTTTATGTATAATTTTTAGACATCAAATAAGTTAAATTATTAATGACACAAAAATGATGAAATGTTTACCTCATTAATAAATCATTGAAATAAATAATATTATAATAATTAAAATATTATCTAAAACCTGTCCAATTCTTATTGGTTGATGTTATTTAGAATATGAGTCATCTTATCTTCGACCTCAATGATTTTTGGACCATTATAAACCGAATATAATTATATTATAAAGTAATACTTTCACTCTTTCCTAAAGAGCCCCTCCTCTCCCTTATAAAAGGAGACCACTTCTACTCATTCCTCACACCTCTCAATCCACTTGGCTCGTCCAAACTCTTCCCAACTAAGCTCCCCACATCCCTCTCCTCCTCCTTGAAGCTTCCCCTTAGGCAGAAATCATTTCAACAAGTCCTTTGGTTCTAACCAAAGTGAGTTACCTAAATTAAAGGTAACGATTTCTCTTAAATTATTTTCATTTATTTTGCTTCTCCAACCCCCAAACTCTTTTTATTTCCTTTCTTTTGTAACAACACCAGTATCCTCAATATACTAGGATGTTGTTGTAATATGGATTCAAACTACACATACACACAACTCCATCTAATGGATGATGAACATAATGTTTCTGTGGATGGAAAACTAACGCCTCACGAAACGATGATTGTTCAAATACATCTTACCGCCTCTCATGGTGGCCATTATGATGGAACTGTAATTAAATATGATATTAATGATATATATTTTATATATAAGCTTCTGTAATTCCATTTTATTTCATACCATTATTCGTTTCATGTTGTATATACATACGATAATTTCATTTGAGGAAGTGCGGACTACCGCTCCCTTAAAATGATATGACTCGTTCATACCACACATGGAACGTATAAAGGATGGTGTTAATGAAATTAAGTAACATGTATAAAATATTATATTATACTGGAATAGTAATATACCTATGTATCATTGGTATTCGATTCTTTTAAAATAAAAATTAAATGGAAGTAGCGTTCGTGCGTACGTACGGACTACCGTCTCCACGAACGCGATGAGATTCATTTTCCATCATATCCATTCAAGTATAATTATCATTTGATGATTTAAAAATGATGTTTAAAGACTTGATACCATTCTGGATTTGAATAATATACAACTTATCCTTTACAAACATGGCTTATGTAACAAAACATATAAAAGAAAATGAGTAAGTTAACACCCGAAACGACGATAATTTTAAGATATTATTATCAAATCAGTATTAAAAGATCATATATGATATCATATAAATGTATATGATTCTTGTATAATTTAGTAACAATTATTTCACTATTATATAGGAGGTTAACCTACCCCAACCAAGGAAAAGTACAAGGTAAGGGATTTTCTTATCTCACATTCAATTCCGTGAGATTTCCATTATTCGCCACTAAATTATTGAAAGTGGTGTATTGTGTACTGGCATTTGATATATATTATCATATTCATGTTATTATGTAAATAATTTGGTGGTTATTAACTTTTGGCCATACGACTCAGTTGATTAACGTGGTAAGGGGTTTTCATCTCACTCCTTATTCCCGTGAGATTCATGCCATATTGCCACCATTACCTTTTGTGTGGTGTATATACTGCCCATAATTATATTATTTGTGTAATACACTATAATTTATGTTTACTTACATATTCATTGTATGATACCTCTTTCATGGGTTGTATGTTTCATAAGTTACCAAACTGGTAAGGGTTATTTCACAATCTCTTCATTATCCGAGGTTGTTTATACGTAATAATCTACTGGGATCTCGTTATCATCCACATCCATGTTTCTTCAAAATGTATTTCAAAACATTTTTAATATTTAAAAGAATATGGGTTAAAGTCATTTATACCCTTGTTTGATTTTTTTTATAAGAGTTTTATAAGGGAATCTTTCCGTCGTTTTCCAAACAAGGTGCTTTTTAACCTTATCGACAGAATTGAGGTAAGAATGTTTTTTTTAACTTATACGGCGGGTGCGGTTATTTTCCGCCGTTATAAAATCGTCGAAGCTTCCCATACAAGCTTATAAGAATATTTTCAAAGAAAATGTTTTATTTTATATGGATCTTAAATGATTTCAAAATAAAAGGAGATACTTCTTTAAAAAGAATTTTGATTTCATCTATGTCAACATCCTTTGATGGATTTTAAGATTATTTGAAGTTGATTTATTATGATACAAAACTTCTATATTGTATTGAAGGTTTTGTGATATGTTTGAATGTGGATGTGCTATTTTTATACCATTCATAGTTTATGGTGAAATTATTGACATTTCGTATGCTAGTTCTAATATGAATGTTTATGTTATGTTTAAACCTTTTCATATGGGAATGCATTGGACTTAATAAGTGACGGGTGGAGCCCGCTATAGCTCCTCGATGCATCGGTAGGTCTCATGAGACAAACTAGTGTCTTGGCACAAGGCCTTGACAAAATCTTATTTGTAGTCTTGGCACGAGGCCTTGACTATGTGGTTATGACAGTCTGGCATTATGCATTCCAACATTATGAAAATGGTTATTGATTTTTTCATGTGATTATTCGATTAGTAGAATATCCATGTGAATAAGTAAATGGCATTATTTCATTTTACTTTTGCCATACTATGTTGAAGTTCAATTTTAAAAGGCTTTTGTTTTAGTAATTCATTGCCTTAAATGTTTATTCTTATTTTGAATGTTCCGCTATATTGTTATCCTTACTGGGCATTTGAGCTCACCCCTTTTCTATGTTTTATTTTTCCCAGGTAGTGAAGAAGTAAATTATGAATGACTTGCAGGGATATTATGAGGGGTTAATAGTGTGGATATGAAGACTTTGTTGTTATAATAGTTTTTCACATTGAAATGTAATGTAAAACTTTATGATTATATCTAGTGTTTCCAAGGCTACTAAACCAATCGGTCTTTCGGGATTTGATCTTTCCTGTGATCATGCCAATGTTATGTAATAATGCACCGACTCTGGGTAGCTGGGGTCGGGGCGTTACATGGATCCTATGACACGACGTCCACATATGGTACATGGAATGTCCCACACAAAATTTCAAATCCTCAGGTCTCCGCTCACATAGCCATTGACACGGTTAGAAGTTACACGGTCGGAATATAATATATACAATGTGTACTTAAGAGAAAAAGTTAATTCCTGAACAGAAGAAAACATGGTGTATATTATGGAATAAACACCGTGTATTCTAGTTTTTTCAGATAATAAGCCTTAAAAACTACTCTTGAAGCCCATAAAACACTAATATCGACATCAAAGTTCCAAATTTTGAACCATGGGGGACAATAATCCCTACGAATCAAATCTTGGAATCATATTCATGTCATATAAAAGGAATAACAAAAAAATGATCCACTACATTTCGATCTATGAGGGCCCATAAAACCTTAAAAACCACTGTTTGGAACTCATTCGAATGAAACCATACATATTAGCAATACCCTATCAAATAGATGGTATTCTATCAAGGCATCTCTTAAAACAAAAAACAACTCTAGAACAACATCTATCACAACAACCTGAAACCAACAATTTACTCTAATGTCGTGGAAAGAATGAATGACATGTGATCTCTAACATGTGCCTATATGATTCAAGGGATGGAATACCATCATCTCATCGAGTTGCAACCAAAATCGAACCTCAATTATATCAAAAATAACAATAGAAAACATGTGAATCACCCAATGGTGAAATCAAGTGAACTGTAATAATTGAAAAACCCAAAAAAATAAAATAATCATGGTACATTAGCTTTCCCTTGTACACAGGTTAGCTACTCTGAGGAACATCTTATTTACAACTACATATTACATCATATCCCTAACTATAGGATAAAAACAGTAATTCAAGAAGAAAAGAATTCATCTGATACCACTTGGTAATGTCTCGTTTCCGGGTGCCACATATAGGTGCCCAATACCCAGTTGGTCACATGGCCTTAAGTGAATTTCCCCAAATTCTAGAGGCTGATAACTAGCAGTGAGGGCCTTGGGTGTGATAGTGGGGAAACTATGACCTCATTGGAAGAGTAATGAATTTGAATGAAAAAGATAACAATAACAAAAGTAGAAATAACATGCAATAAGTAAACATCGGAAGACTGTAAGTAATAATCAACTAGAGCACATATATATATAAAGGATGAATGATACATATGTCTAGGAAAGAAGCCAAACAAGTCACAATTCTATAATATTGTAATAAACCAAAGTACAATGAAAACAAAAAAAAACTCCAACTGCATCACAATCTTCAGCTTGATGTTATGCTCTCCAGCTCCACAACAATCATGTACCTGAAGTAGAAGTGCTCCTTCCCTTATCTGTAACTACTACAAAATAATCTCTTTGGGCCCAAAAGCACGACCAAAATAGGTTGTGAGATGAATCCTACTAGGAAACTACCCAAAGATATGTGCCTAACAGTCAGTTAATATATATGGTAGGTAATAAGAAAAATGAAGCAGTAAATAAGGAAGTACTCAAAACTAAACAATCCTATAGTTTCACTTGAATTCATTTCCAAATATCAAGTAAGCAGGAATTCAAAAACATGTAAACCTCAGGGAATTACACACTACCCAACCCCTCAGGTTAAATGAATCAAACACAAGAAAACCTCTAGGAAGCACTCACAATCTATCCCCTCTAGTTCACCTTTAACAAAGACTCTCGGAGGAAGCACTAACTTTTAATTCCACCTGTGGTCTCGTATTGGTAACTATAGAATCTATGAGGAAGCACTCAATGTCCAATTCCCTTTTTGGTCTCGCATCATGGAACTATAGATACTCTATGGGAGAAAAAAGTACATCCCCCCTATGTCCTTTCAACATAAAAGTTAACAGACACTTTGGAGAAGCCCTCAACATCAATTATCCCTATGGTGTACTACATGAGGTTCCCACACCCCTATGTATGTAAATCATGCACAAAGATGTCCAAAAACCAAATTAAACCATAAGAACTACTTGACTGATATATTTCAAGAAATACTTGGCTAAACATCTATAAGAATATAACAACATTAGATAATATCACTCCATCTTAACCACACTTGGAATGGAAAATAAGAAGCCAAATCGACAAAGCTATACCAAATGGTCAATATCCAAAAAGTCATGAGAAACACATCCATATCAGGGGAAAACCCTATTTACAATCAAAAAACATATTCTCAGGCACACAAGGCATAGAAGGAAATAATAGGGAAAAAATCCCTAAACACGCAATACCCCGTTCAAGGGTATTGGGCACATATGCACATAATATTCAAATAATAACTACAGAAAGGCACAAACCACCTACCTCAACATTGTATGATTGATATAGTTGGATCTCAACCATTGAATCAACCTAGAACGTCTTAAATAAAAAAAATGTTGAAAAGACTCATAAAAAATATCTCACGAGAGTAGAAATCAAGAGATTAGGCTCTAGAAGATGGAATAACTCACCGTAGAGATTCCAACGCAATATAAAATGGTCGATTCATAGAACGGACGGCGGGTCAAGGGCTCCAAGAAGAATCGTTGGCTTTAGTTGCTCCTAGATTAGGTGAATCAAGACTAAGGAGTTTCTACAAATTAGACGCAACCCAGTACGATTTAATATATAAAATTCAAAGTACATTGCATGTATTTTAAATGTACATAGTTCGTATATTCCTTTAATGAGCCCCACTTTGGGTAGTCTCCAGGTCACCCCACACAGCCCACTACTCGTCCGTTACACGGTTGGTACATGTTCACCCATGGAAACCCTGTATACGATGTGTATTCTAGAGTACATGGAGTGTACTCCATAAATTTCCAAATTCACCACTTTTCCAGAAAACACCAGAAAAACGGGATCCATACCTGAAAAAAAAATCAGGGATCTTACAGGTAATAAGCTCCAATGAAAAATGAACCAACTCAGTAAAGTGGGTGGAATGATCAAAAATAGTATTCTCCCCTTACTCCAAGGTCAAAAACTCCTAGTTATTTTCTAGAGGTAATGTCTCATAGTAAAACTTGTGATTGGTTATTTTGTTGAAATAAGTACAAGTAATATCCTTATGCAAATTAGCTTTCACAATAGAGTCTGACCATCTCCTTCCTAGTCCCTCAAGCATGAAAATGAAAAAACCCACATTATATTTCTCAATAGTCATCAATAATTTGAATATACTATCAATTTCTCTAGCCACTCCCTTGATCCTTATGGTACCTTTTCACCAAAGAAGATGGGTTTATGTTTCATAGTGAATTAAAATCCATGATCAACCACAAAAACCATGTTCCTGAAATCCACATGAAAAATATTCTGAATTTTATGGATTGTAGATTCATTCAAATTAGGGTCCACTAGAGGATTTTCATATTGATACTATCTCATAGATTCCTCTCTCAAATATGGATGATCTATTCTTCAAGGAATTGACTGTTTAAAACAACACCAAAACCAATCATCTTTAGATATTATTACAAAATATTATGACTAACTTCATGAATTATCATATAGGCTTTAAAAATCAAGAATTTATAGAAATTATGAGTTCCAGGAAGGAAAATTAATGAATTAATCAGGAACAACTCTAGTTAAATAAAAAACCAAACCAATTCATTAAAATATCATCAAAATTAAAGTCTAAAACATTGTAAAAAATTCCATCCAATCTTGGTAACTCAGTTTAGACATGTTAGTTAGCCTTCCAGGAACCCTCCCTCACATACTACCTAAATTATGATGTTCCTAACACATTTATTCATAATACATAGAACCACACTCAGTAATTGTTAACATAATTTTTTTGAGTTGTCTATCTAATACTAAATTATAAAATTAAAACCCTATTCAATTAGGAAATATTTCCAAGTCAGCCCATCAGGGTGAGGTATAATAAAGATCGAATAAAAAAGTATTTACTTTAACCAAAATAATAAATTCAATTAGAGAAGAAGGTGGATGGAAAAGATAATACTTGATCCATAAAAACCAATCCATGTAGGTTAAACTAGAAAAGTATGAATTAGAAAAGGCCAGCATGTCTCTATGTGACCAACTATCACCTCCAAAACATCTTTTAATATAGTATGTGATGAAAATAGAATCCAATATGTTATAAGACTCCCTTCCCTTAAAATGGATCTTGAAATAAAACATCAATAACATTACAAATGAAAATGTAGGGTGTGAGGAAAAATACAATTATGAAACCATTATGTTTTACATACAATGTATAATGTAGATAATTCATCAATTTTAGCATTTAAAACAAAATAATTTTTACAAAACATTTGCATATATCAAAATAACTTTTTAAATCATTTTATTTTGGTTTTTAAAAAAAATTATTTTTATATCCATAAATATAGGAATATGATAAGTAAAATTGATAAAAAGTGAATTAATTTCCACACACCACAAGGAAAATAAGTAAACAAACATCCATGACATAATCCATCTTGTGAAACCATGTGATACAACCTCATATAAACCATGTGAGAAACAATTGAGGACAAAATAGACCATGTGATGGATAGTTTTAAATAAAAAAGAACTCTATTTTTGGTATATAGCCTATGGAAATCCATACTAGACATAATAAAGCATAAACATGCATAAATTTGGAACTAAACAACATCTATTTCTTATAATTTCAATTGATATCCTAAAATAAAACCCTATTGGTGCTACACACATTATGGCCATCAACGTCCCTTTCTATATGTAGTCACGGTTCTCAATGTAAAATAGTAAAAAATTAGTTTTAAAACCATGATCATAATTTATAAAACATTTTAAAATACAATATAATCTTCTTCATTTTTTGAAAACCCATTTCTATTAGAAAACCACCATTAAATAATTTAGTCAAACACTTGGTGTCCAAAAACCTATTTTGAAAGAAAAACACACTTAAAAATATTATATTTCCAAGTAATAACTTCAAACCAAAAATCAATTCAATTAAATTAAAAAAATGGAATTTCACATGAACAAGAATCAATTTATAGAAATAACACATTATATAGAAACCCCTACCTCAAAATGGAGGTATAACCAATCACCATTGAAAATAGAGATTCGAGGATAGTAAATCAGGGTCTCATGATACTAGATCCATAAGAATAAACATAAATCCTCCCACAAACCCCTAATATTATGAATACATAGCCCCTTTGGGTTTTATGAGTTGGTATTAGAAGATATCTATAAAGGATCTATAATAAAGTAGATACCGCAAATCAAAAACACAACATAAAACAATGTGATCAATCCAGAAAGAAGTATTTTCTACATATAATTCAAGGAGAGATACCAATAAATAATTGGAGAAGTATAATGATGATCTAATATGATATTAGGGGATTATTTTCATTTTAAATTACCAAGGTAAAAAAGCTAAAATTCTACTTTTTAATAGTTTGGAAGGGGGTCGCACAGTCTCCAAGGGTAGGATGCAAGGTCAAACTAATTTTGGACCATATCCATTAACATATTATATCAATTATCAGTGGTGTTATGGTTTTTAAACATGGTTATTTAAACTATGTTCCAGCCATGAAAACCCCTATACCAAATGGTCACATTATTTTCAATGGGGGACATATGGTTAGGAGAAACAATGTTTAATCTATGTGACACCTTTCGAAAACCACTAGACACCCACATGAATCCCTAGTATTTTTGCACATATTTTAAAATCATGACAAAAATATGTATGAAATTAGTATAACTTTATATGGAAATTCAATAATTTTATCTCATTGTTAAACTAATCATGCACCTTTATTGTTCTCCTTTACAATTTCTCCCAAATTCCATTATTATTATCCATAGATCCCCTCAAACATCCCTTCCCGAAAAGGGAAAACACAATGGTCAACTAAGACATACCTATTTCCTAGAGGATTTAACATTCATGATTTTATGTACAAGTTTTCTATATCATAAAATCAGTGAGTAAATCCTTATCTAATAATTTTATAATGGTCTCACTCCCATTGATAGAAGCATGGTGGATGTGTAATTAAAATGATAATTGGTTGACAAAAAACCAAATGGATTCTCAATGATTGACTGAACAGATGGAATAAAACTATAAAAAATTAGCTGGTCAACTTACAATGAATATAATGGTAGTACATAATAATGGTCCATATTATCATTAATATCATTTAATTGATATTGTGTTTGATTAATTAAACACTATGGTTAGATAAATATCCTTCTCTCAAAAATCCTTTCAACCAACTCCAATAAATATTTTTAGTTTTTTTACTTCCCTAAAAAGACAAATAGATTATTTCCCACATCTAAAACAGATAAATTAATGTAATGTGGCATTCCCAAGGAGACCATTTCAAAAAACAACAACGTGAATTATTAGAAAATATGTATGATTACATTGCACAAAAACCAACAAAGGATTGGAAGATCACTCTGATAAGAAGTACATATCTAGACAATAACAATGTACACATTTTCAACAAAACGTTCAGCAACATCCACCATACCAGTACGTATATCAACAAGCACAATAATTTATTTGAATCCCAAGCATCAAAAAATAAACAATAATGGAATACCCCTAAAAATTTATATTCTATAATTGATGATATTTTATAAAAAAATTCCTTAATCAAAATAATGATATAAAGATTCGAGGAACATATTTTAAGGGTCTAAGGATGAAAACGAACCAAATTTCCACCACCCTCCATGAAATGGGAAATAATAACTATTAAAACCTTACCTCATAAAAACACTAAATCCCAAGTGTAATGTAATTATTACCCCATTGAAAAGTGGGAATAAAATAAGAAATTGAAGTGTTCCTATAAATCCACTAAGATTCACTGAACATAAAGAGATTCCCCCAACACCTCATATCATTGAGAAAGAAAATGATAATGAAAAAGGTAAGTAGAAAATTAATGATATTCCCCATAAACCCATTTTATTTACAAATAGATTTGTACAAACAAAAAAGATAGAGAAAGAAGAAATGCAATAATATGTCTTTGACACATTAATTCATGCTGAAAAAAACACCCCCTTATTGATCCCTATTATGAAAATCATAAGGTATTCCAAATTCCTAAAATAATATTGTAAAAACTAACAAGGGATTAGTGGAAATGAGAAGATAAATCCCAAAAATAATGTCTCAACCCTCAATACAAAAACCCATACAATGTAAAAACAATTATAAGGATTCTAAAAAAATGAATTCAAATGCTCTCCCACCCATTGCTCTAAAGCCTCCAAGGGTTCTCTCCACATCTGGATATCCGGGGACCAGCACGGTCTCGGTTCATTCTCGGGGGTTCTATTTCAAGGATTCTATTCTATATTAGCCCCCGAGTGTGGACCTATTTCAGGATGGCTCATCGGTAGGTCATGAGGTTGCTTCTTATTTCTCTGAGAAAGGTTCCCCCGTGCTCGAGGACTCAGCGGAATCCTTTGCGGCATTGTCTGTGAATCTACAATGGCCTCTAGTCAAGAGATTTGGGGTGGACAAGCCTCCCCTTACACTCTTTCCTGATTTTTTTTAGGATATGGGGTTTAGATCTACCGGCCTCGGTGTCTATTCTGGATTCCAAATCTTTCTATATCGTGCTGACTTCTAAAGAATATTTCTTTTTACCTTGGAGCAGGTGTCCGCGTTCTGTAGGGCATTGGAGGTTCTCCCTCTCACGGTGGTCGATGGATGCACAATTTGGAAGGGATTCCTACAGCGTTGTGGTGTGGGTTTCGGTCCCTGGGCTTCCCCTTCCCCTCATGAGAGAATCATTTATTAAGGTTATTGGGGATTCACTAGGGAGATTCTTGTGCGCGGATGATTAAACCTTGCATCTAGCAGAGGATTCAGATGCTAGGATCTGCGTCGAGGTGGATATCTCTTGGCCAATTCAGGAGAATCTTGCGATCAGAATCGAAGGTATAAAGGACATTAATCAACCACTGGTTTACCTGGTCTACCCTAGGTTTTTTTCCTCATGTCATCTCTCATGGCATAATTGGAAGGTATGTCATAAGGCCTGATTTAAGGGTGTCGTGCATCAGGAGACTTTGAGGTCCTCCGCTCTGTAGCATCGTTCACTTCAGCACAATGGTTTTAAGGGCGGCTTTCGGAGTGAAGGAGTTCCTTCTGTTTACTCTATGCAGGCCCTGGGGGCTTCGTCTTCCATTACTAAGGATGGCAGGAGTATGCATCACAATTACGCCTTGGTTACTACTATTAGAAGTTTGAGTAGTGAAGCTGTGGTGAATTATTTGGAGGATGGTCCCCCCCCCCCTCATGGGGGTTTCTTTCAGCAATGTTCTCAACCTTCGAAATGTGTTTGCAGAGATTTGGGTTCCCATGTCAGTGCGCATTTCAGACATCTCCTTGGTGACTTCAGACTCGGGTGCTCCAGAGGCTTTTCAAGCTTCTGAAGGTCTTCCCACTTTAATGTTGGAATCCAGTCCAGTGGTTTCCTCACCCCCACCACTGACCTCTTCGCCTTATCTTCCCTCTCCTCCAATATCTCCCATATAATCCCCACTGCCAGACCATGGTATGTTGGAGAATCTATGTTTTGTGTCTCCAGAAGCTCTTGGCAGGGAGCGTACCAGTAGTGGGGTTTCTCCAGGGGCAGTTTCCTCGTAGGTGCAATCTAGGTTTTACACTGATTCACTAGTAAAGCTCGAGGCGTCAGTAGGTGCTTTCTCTTTGAATCATGATATAGGCCATGACTCTGGGGTTAAATCTAGACATGATTGGTTCTATGTCTATATTTCATATTTTTAATGTCTGAGGCCTTGGATCCATGTTCAAAACAGATTTTATCATTAGTGAGATGAGTAATAGTCATGTTTCTTTTGTGGCTATTCTGGAGCCAAAACAATCCTATAGCAAGATTCATGAGTATTCTCTTCACCTTATAATGTGGGGTTTCCTACATGGGGACCCTCCCAACTCTCATATATGACTCATTTGGAAAGATCGTATCAGTATTGATCTTCTAAGCTTGTCGGATCCAGCTCTGAATAATAGGATCACGATGGGGATTCATGTGTTCGTTTTCTCCTTCATCTATGCGAAGTGTACATCACGGTGGGATTCATGTGTCAAGGAATAGTCTTATTCATGCCGGTTTTGAGGGTAGTATATTTACCTTGTGTAATAATCAATGTGGGGGGAGATACTCATACTCTCGGCTCGATCGATGGTTGATGAATAATGATACAATTTCTATGTTTCCGGACACCAAGGTCTGTCACCTAACCATAGGGTTGTCTGATCACTCTCTGGTTCATATTATTCTTAGTGAAGGGGTGTTGAGGGGGGATCCTTCCCAGTTTTTAAAATCATGGATCGAGGGACCTGTCTTCTTCGAGGTGGTTAGGGGGGCTTGTGTCTTGCATCACCAGGGGAACCCGTGGAGTGTTCTGCACAAAAAGTTCAGGAGTCTGAAGACTCGTCTTCAGACATGGAGGAATACAATCCCTTCTCATCATCAGGAGGTTTCTAAGCTAAGTATGGAGGTCGATCTCCTAGAGGGTTTCTTGGAATAGGGTTAGGATGACAATCTGTTTTATGTGCTGAGGATCAAAAAGAATAAATTAGCAGATATCCTTCTGAATAAGGAATGAATCGCTAGGGAAGGAGCTCGAATGAAATGGCTTTGTTAGGGGGACCGAAACTTGGGGTACTACTATGTCTGCATCAGAGAAATCCACCTTTTTCAGAGGCCTAATATCTGAAGGGAGGATGGATCATCCTCCTCTGATATTGATGAGGTGGGGGCCATGGGCAATAGAGCTCTTCAGTAACTTCTGGCGGCTCCCAACCTTGTATGGTTGGGGGTTATCTGAGAGATGGTGTTGTGATCTTTGAGGGTATTCCAAGCATAGTTACTGATGTCATTGATGAGGGCCTAAGGAGATCAGCGGAGGAGGCTGAGGTCTATGAGATTTTTTGGTCTCTGAACCTGGATAGTGCCTCAGGGCTTGATGGTTTTCTTGGATCCTTTTACAAGGTGAACTGGGACATTATTAAGGGGGATCTAGTTGGTGTTTTCCATTATTTTCGTTCAACATGGGGACTTACCACGTATAGTCTGTGCAAAAAAATGGTTCTTATTCCCAAGGTGAGTAATCCCCATTCCATTTATCAGTACCATCCCATTAGTATGTGCAATCTTCCATAAAAAATTTTGTCTAGAATTCTTAACAAGTTTCTGGCTGAACATCTGGATTCTTGGATGAACCATGAGCAGCATGGTTTCATTAGACGGGGGTCGATTCACTAGGCAATTGGAGGGGTTCAATAAATGATTAGTGGCATAAATAAAAAATCCTTTAGGGGTAATTTGGTTGTCAAATTAAACATGAACAAAGGCTATGATTGGTTGGAGTGGGTATTTTTCTTATGAGTCCTCGCTAGTATGGGGTTCTCTAATTGGAGTAGATATCTCCTCTTTTGCTATTTCAGTTTATCATGGATCTATACTTCCTTCATGGGTAAACATTTTGGTGTCATTAAGTCCTTCCAGGGCCTCAGGCAGGGTGATCCTTTGTCCCCTACATTATTAAATCTTTCACAAAATGCTTTCACCTATATATTCAACAGGGTCTTAGTAGGGGTACAATTCTGGCTTATCATAATAGGAATGGAATAAGGGGAGTCACTCACTTGATGTTAGCATATGACACTATTATTTTTAACAGTAGTAGTAGGAGGTCAGTGTAGGGGTTGAATGGAATCCTAGGGGAATATTGTCTGTGGAGTGGTTAGGTGGTGAATAAAGAGAAGAGTCACCTCTTTATTTCCAGGAAAACCTCTAAGGGAAGGGATAGTGCCATGGGTGCAAGTTTGAGTGTGTGTAGGGGGTAATTTCCTAGGGAGTATCTTGGAGCACCGGTCATCCCCCTTTCTCTTAGGTTGCACCATTTTGATAAACTCATAGGAAAAATCAGGGGGCACATTTATAACTAGAAAAACTGGTTCTTATCCTTTGGAGGTCGCATTACTCTGGTGAATAGTGTTTTGGTTTCCATCACTATGCATATCCTCTCCACTCTTTAGGTCCCCAAGATTGTGGTTGTAAACCTGGAAAAGAATATGGCGTCATTCATATGGGATGGGAAATTGGAATATAGACACCATTGGGCCTTAAGAAAACAGTTTTCTAGACCTCTATCAGAAGGGGGCATTAATATGAGAAGAGTCTTCTCAACCATTCAAGGTTTACAAGAAAAGCTGTCAAGGGAAGCTCTGGAGGTCATGTCTCTTTGCGTAAGAACAATGCAGGGTGTTTATGGTATGAATGTGAATGCTCAAAGGATCTGACCCTCAAGAATCTGGAACCTAATCCCTCCATACCTTGAAGATATACAATAGCATTCTAGAAGGATCATGGGAAAGGGGAATAACAATTTTTGGCAACAAGAGTGGGGGGTGGGTAAGTTGTGGTTTCTGGGTTTCCACACCCCAGAAATATCCTTTAGGGAGTCAAGTAGTCAACCCAGGTTTGTTCAGTATGTTCTGGATGAGGGAAAATTAGATTTTTTTCAACAATATTATTTCTAATTATGAGGATGATAAACTTGTCTTCACTGACTCTACGATGGGTGCATTCTCCATCGAGGACTATGATCGGGTATCAAGGGTCACCTTAGGTATTGATATTTGGGGGAGGTTTTGTGGTGCATGGAAATACCTTACAAATTTTAATTTCTATTATGAAGAATGAGGTATAGGGGCTTACCTATAGATGAGAACCTGCAATGAATGGGAGTTAACATGACCTCAAGGTGATGGTGTTGTAGGTCCTTCAATCCAGAGTCAGTGGGGAATCTCTTTTATGAAAGTGATTGGGCTAGGAGTGTTTGGAAGAAATTTGGGTCCTTATTCGGGTGGAGTGGTTTTGATGGGACGAATGGTGATTTTTTCAGTGCCTGGTTTAGGGGATCTGGGAATCATGGAGCTGAAAGAAAATCCAGGACTATCATTTTACTTGTAGGGTGTTGGAAGATATGGAAAGATATGAATGACAGACATCACAACAACTCCTCTGGATCACTGGTCAGCATTCTGTTCAAGATGAATAATACATTTCTAAATTTTATTAGGTTGTGTCTCGAGTACTGTAATGCTCCATCTGTGCACGTCATCACCTTCAACCTCCCTATTGTTTTTCAGGATGGCTCTTCATGGAGGGGTCATTGGGTTCACTGGATTCCTCTGAGCATGGGGCTCAAGATCAACACGGATGGGTCAAGGATCCAAGGGGAGATGTGTGGTGGGGTTTCATCTACGACCAGTCAGGGTCTGTTATTTTTGCGTTCAATGGGTGGCTTGGGAGAGTAGATGTGCTATAGGAAAAAGCCTTGGATTTAGCTCTTGGTTTTTATATTTGCATGCTCAGGAAGATTCACCTAGTTCGGGTAGAGACAAACTCCAAGTTGTTATAAAACGCGCAGCAGGGAAAGGGAAGGATTCCGTGGGCTTTTACATACACAGTTAGGTGGTGAAATCTATTAATGGGGGCTCACACTGAGCTCTCTCACAGTTGGAGGGAGGGTAATATGGTGGCTGACGTTTTGGCCTCTATGGCAACCCCAGATCGAAGTGTGTTTTCTTTCTCTGACTTGGGATCCTTTCCTAGCGATGGGTTGATATTTGTATTCAATGATGTGTTGGTCTTGTAGTACTTTAGACCAACATAATTTGGTTTGTTGTTTGTGTTTTGGGTTTTCATATCAATAAAAATGGTAATTTTCAGTTAATTATAAGGATTCTGATTCTTTCAACATCCCATGAAATATAGGGGAGATATACTTTTCTGATTATTTATTTTATTTAGGATCTTTAATATATGTAATTATATACTATGTATTATTTTATTTATTAGTCATTGAGTTGAATTTGATGAGAGTGGTGGTTAAATTAGTGAATAGAGGTATAATATATCTTGTGGGATTCCTTGAGGATTTACCTATTTGAGTGAGAGACGTGATCTTTCCTATATATTTCTACAATATTAACATGGAGGAAGATCATATAAATTATAATTCTGCCATTATATTTGGTATTAAATTCCCTAAAACCTCAAAAATGGTTATATTTGTCCATCAAGGTACACCTTCCATAGTGTTTGGAGATGAATTTGTCATATTTAATGATATAAACTTCATAATGTACCCCTCATAACACCATTATAATTTTTTATCTCCAATTTTTGAAATATCATGTAGAATCCCCTAGTATTTTTATTGAAATATACTTTGAGAGATTATGATAATTGGTTATGGTTTGATGTCTAATATAATTTCCACACCTATTTATAATGAACACACCTCTCTTGGGTTTTATTTTCATTAGGATTTATATTCTTATTCTAACGTTGTTCTTTTTTATTATTACAAGTTTATTGAGTATGTTGATGGATTTAATGAATTATTCTCTAATTTTGAGGATGTATATTCTTTTATTGGCATTCATTGTGAACATATTTTAGTGTAGTCCCTTTGATATCTCCATCCATACATCAACCCCCCCCCCCTCCCACACACACAAAAGGAAATAAAACTTAATATATTTCCACAAAATAACATATATGCGTATGTTTTTAGTGGTTGAAGGTTACCTATTATAATTGATAACAATATACCTTTTGAACATAAAGAAAAACTTTTAAAAAATTTAAGGGAGAATAATATGGAAAATGGGTGGACCATGGAAGACATATCAGTTAATATCCCCTTAATGTGAATGCATGAATTTTTTTAGTGGATTGAGATAAACTAATATGGAAGCCAAAAAAGAGAAATAATCCAAATAAATTGGAAGTTGTTAAAAAAGAAGTGTAAAATTTTCATAATACATGTATCTTTGATACCATTTCACATTCCTAGTGGGTTAGTCTTATTTAGGTTATTCCTAAAAAAGGTGGTGTTACTATTGGTAGAAATGAGAGATATGAGTTATATCCAAAGAAGGTGAAAAGTATTAGGAATATTTTTATTGATTATAGGGAAAAAATCAATCCACTCACAAGGAATATTTTCCATACCATTTATTGATGAAATACTTGATAGAAATACTAGAAGGACATAGTATTGTTTACTTGATGTATTTTATTATTATTTTTTGGTTTCTTATGCTCATTAGGATTATGAGAAGATGATACTTAGTTTCCCATTTGGTGATATTTTCTACTAAAGGATGTCGTTTTTACTTTACAATTCCCCATTTACATTAGAGATATGCATGGTGAGTTGTTTTTATTTTTGTGAGAAATTTGTGGAGGTATTTATGGATGATTTTACTAGGTATGTATATTTATTTGATGGATTTTTTTTATTTTGGGAAAGGTGTTACATCATTTTTTGAGAATAATTTTTTTTTGAACTATGAGAAATGTCATTTCGTTGTAGAGCATGGGATTGTGTAACGTTATGTAGTGTCAAACCCCCAAATATATATTGATTGATATAATGTAGATAATATTTCATCATTAACATATCACTTATTTGTGCATAATGGCATATCATTTCTAAGTCATGTTGGATTTTACCGATGCTTCATCTGATATTTCTATAAGATTCCCCTTCCATATCACATTTACATCAAAATGATTCTAGTTTTTTGTTTTATTATTACTATTGGAATTCTCATGATGAGCATTATAATGGTCTCACACCATCCCAAATCATATAAACTTCATGGTGGGATATACTATTTAATATTATGTGTGATGATTCAAACTTCACAGTTAGAGAAATTTTATCTTAAAGGGTGGAAGGGATTTCCCATGTGATTGATTATGCATTGAATAATTTGGATTCAACTTAAGAAAATTTCTCTATAGTAGAAATGGATTTTCTTACTTTTATATTTTCTTTAGATAAATTACACTTCAAATTATTAGTATCTAAGGTGATTGCTTTCTCTAATCATGCAACTTTTGGGTACCTCCTTAAGAAGTATAATGTGAAACCATGAAATATTCATGGGATGCACCTTATTTAAGAGTTTTAAATCTATGTAAGGGATACTAATGGGTCATAGAACATGGTGGATGACCCCATTCTAAGAATAAACCACATATTAGAGCATGATACCCCAAACAAAGTACCAATTTGGGAAACATACCCCTATGATCATCTTTATGACATCTTAAGTACATATCCTTGGTAAGCTATTTAGTTAATTGATCATTTTCCTTTAAAATACTTTTAAATATAATGAAATGTAAATTTTTATTAATTAAAGAGTGGTTCCAGGTTTTATGTGTGGGATGGTTCTTACCTTTATTTTATATTTAGTTACCAAGTCATTATGAGATGTGTGTCAAAAAAAGAGGTTGATTTTTTTTCATTTTTTTCATACACTTGATTGTGGTGCACTCTTTGTACCCCAAATGACAGATATAAAATACTTAAACACTATATTATATTGTAAAATCATGTTTTATAATACCTATGTGTTTTTAAAGTTATTTTCCAACATACTATAAGAATTTCTTGGTGACACAAGATACCCCAATAGCCTTTATTATTTTTTATGATTTTTATGTATTAAGAATTTATTTATGGGTATATTTTAAAACCCATTTTGTTTTATATAAATTCTTATCATATTTTATTATGTTATAAAATATTTGTATGGCATTGATAAAAGAACCTATTATTTTTAGGTTGTATTGGATTTTTTAAGGGATCAAATTTTATATAGGTTTTGAGTACTGAATCTTATCATTAGTGACCAAGGGTGATACTTTTTTACCCAAAATTTGGCTTCACCCATTCCAATGTATGGGGTGGCACATAGAATATAAAATTCATACCAGCAGCCAAAAAAATGTTCAGGCATAAGTTTCTAATAATGAGTTAATGTATAAAATAGAAAAATGTGTGATTTCCAATAGAGATGACTATAAAAATCACATTGATGATGTGTTATAGGCTAATAGAGAAACATTGAAAACTACCATTTCCAAAGATGGAGATCCATGAATTCTATAAATTCATTAAAATGAGGAGATTTTATTGACATCAACTGAGAAATCAAGGCTCTACAGTGAAATATCAAAAGTTTATTATGATACAATAATCTAAAAATGGTGTTTTATACAAGACACAAAGTCCTTTTATACATTTCATGTTTTAATATGATGTTTATTACGTTTAATTTTTGATATTTGGGACATTATTTTGTATCAAATTTTTTCCTCATGTTGTAGTGGAGGTCAATCACCAGAGGTTGAAGTAGAAATTTGAGAGATTCCCTACACATGTAGTTGACATCATCATACTACATTAGCCCCTCACCGCTTGATAACATATGGTTAACCCATAATAACTCGCTTTTATGTTATTTTTCCTAATTTGAAATCTTTATTTAATATGAATATTACAATTTTAGAAAGTCATATTGAGTACAATGTAACATTTTAACAATGGGTAGAGGATGGCATTTTGGGGTAGATTCTTCATAATTTTTCATTTAGTGTGTTTCTTATTTAAATATTTTTCTCAAAATTAAAAAAAATTAAAAAAATCATGTCACAATCTCTTTAATTCCATGGAAAATATTTGGAATTTACATTTTATTTGTCCAATGTCATGTGAATGTTGTTATACATTTGAAATTTTTCATCATTGGTGGTTAAATTAAGTGAAAAATTGATGTTGGTCACTGATATGTTTGATTGTTTAGTTATTATGATTTTGGTATTTTTACATCATACAATTTTGTAATTTTTTGGAGAATCATGTCATATAATAGTATCACACACTTCACACCCAACCATGACATTGGATTTTATCCTACCCAATTAAATTTATATACATGTTAAGTAATTTATTATCATTTTATAACATTTTCATTATGTATATTTGTTTCTATTTGGTTCAGTTCCATTACTACACTAGATTAACCTTTGTGAGTGTACCAGATACCAATCTATTGTACACATTCAATAAAATAAATAGGGGTGTGATTAAATGTACATCATTTGATGATATCTTGTTTGGTAGATCAAGTTATAACTTATGTGAATAATTAAATGAGTGGGTTTTGGAATTTTATTACAAAGTATTTTGAATACGTTTAGTGGAATATAACAAGGACATTAGAAAAGTTTTATTTTACATTAATATACTGGATAAATAGTGGTGATATAATCTTGAAATGATTAGTATGTACACAAATTGATAATTTCTATCAAATTTAACTCAAAAAATATTTCTACCTGATTAGTGTAATTGATATAAGATGATTTGGTTTTGATGAAATTTAAGATACATTTAATTTATTATTTTTTGATATTTAATTATTTATGTTATTTCTTGTTTTTCTCATACAGTTATCATGGATTGTGAAATTTAAACATGCATCATTTTTTGGATTACATTACATGAGGTTTTTCCTGAGAGTGAAAAAGGGTAAGGGTGGATGATTTTATAATAAATATTCACATTGAGTTTTTTTTCTGTTAATAATTGATATAATTTCTCCCATATTGATCCTTTTTTGAATATTTAATTTGAATATGTTTTTTGAGATTGAAATTGAAATTTCGATGAAAATTTTGTTTTCCTATTTAATTTTACCACAGTAATTTTTTCAAACAATTTTTTGGGTATTGAAGTTTGATTTAAAATTTTATGGTAATATTTTCCACTAATTTTGATACACAGTTTATTGATAACATGAAAGCTGGATAAGAAATTTTGAGGTAAAAAAATATCCATTGATCCACAAATTGGATGGATTCAGCATAATAGATTGTATTTCAATATTCAGACCATAAAATTTTTATCTATTCATAGAATGTGAAAAAAAAAATCTTCCATCTATTATAGTATTGAATTAAACACATTTAATTAAAATGTATTAAACTCTTTTTCAATTGTCAAATCAATCTAAAATGTTTCTCAAGAAGGAGTGAATTTTGGAGGTAGAATTCTGAATGTTCCCTTGTTGACATTTAAGAACCTAACCCAACCACACTCTATTTAAACGATATTTTCTCTATTTGGGAGAGTTATTTGAATATTTGGGATAATGTGTAATAATTTTTTTGTAATAGGAAATGTCCCTAACTATTAGTAAGAAGAAATTACTTCGGAAAATATCTCTTTCAAGAATGTGCTCCACTCTCACTTCTACATTGATATTCTTTGTGTTTATGCTTGAAACATATATTTTTATTCAATACAACATATATTTTATACCATTTAATATTTTTATTTTACATATTGGTATTGTAATATAATATTGGAGTCAACATTGGGTGTTTCCCCTTCAATAGTTTTCTTATGAAAATCATCTCCATAACAAAATATCTACCCATGGAAGTGTAGAATTCATTCATAGTCATTATAATCCATACTATTATTATTTTTTTTTTTTTAATACATTAAAAATAGTAATTGATAATTTTTGATCAATTATTTGTGTATTAATCTCTATGGAACATGATATATTTTAACATAAACTATGAGGCTGGACTGGTCTGAATCATGAGAGTGAAAATTTAATCACTAAATCTATTCAATTTGTGATTGAATTATACTGTTCAAATATAATACCAAAACTCAAATAATTATCAATTTTATGTAGGATATTCTTCCATGATGTTCTATTGAAAATATGTTGTATTTTTCATCAAAATCAAAGATGGGTGCTATGATTTGAAGACTAAAAGTTAACCTAGGGCACATTTCATCCAATATTTTATTTTTTGTTAATATGTATAGGGCTTGGGATTGAAAATATTTAGGTTCAACATAAAAATATATTTCAATAACATGTTATAAAGATGAATCAATAGAAAAGGTTTTGATTTTATCGATTATATATTCTCTGATTGGAGTTTTTAATGAAACTGTTTCATTGATTGATTTTTTTTTAAAAATGCCTCAACCAACCCACCCACTAGAAATTTATCCTTGATTTCACTTATTTCATTTTCTTCTTCCAAATTATTATGATAAATTTAATTCAATTCCTCATTATGATAATGATATAGGCCAATCACTATCCTACACATAGTAAAATCAAAAATATTTTAGTGATCATGATTTATAACGCTTATTAGTTTCACCATGTTTGGATTATTTTTATAGAGGGTTTTTATTTTTTTTAAAATGGAGTTCATTAGTTGGGTTTTTTTTCAAAATAACTTATTAGAAGATAGAGATATTAAATGGAAATATTTTCCTATATGTTATAATATTGATCAATATTGTGTTGGTAATTTCTATTTTTGAATTTTTTACCCAAGTAGTGATGGGATTATTTGATTTATGTTTTAGGGAATGAATTTATGATGTTCATGACTTGTTTTATTTATAAAATTATTATAATTAGGGTCAAATAAGATGGCTTGTTTTTTAGTTTGATCCTCTTGGTGAATCCCTTTACCTTATGAATGAAGTTCCTCTAGTTCTATAACCTAATTAGAATCCTAAGATTTTTTTGGTCTAAGAACCTTATCTACTATAGAAACCAACTTCAAACTTATTGATTCAGTATAAAACTTATTTCTATAGTGATAAGGGTTAAAAAATAGTTGGATGGATTTAAAGGACTTAGTTAATCTTTAATTCACTCAGAGAACCAAAATATTAATTATTGAGAGTTTATGTGGGATTTAATGTTGAATCTAGTTGATGGTGGTGGGATTATA
The DNA here is from genome assembly GCA_963277665.1 of Viscum album. Taxonomy (NCBI): domain Eukaryota; kingdom Viridiplantae; phylum Streptophyta; class Magnoliopsida; order Santalales; family Viscaceae; genus Viscum; species Viscum album. The sequence goes on from OY728121.1 coordinate 1,772,543,306, forward strand.
TGGTACCTTCTTAGTTGTGTGAAGGTATATCTTGGTATTTTCTCAAGATGATGTTTATATTCTATTTTTATTCATAGTTGGTGATGATAAATATAGATCGTGAGTTATTGATCCATTTTCTGGGTGGGAGGTCAATGAAGGACTACAACATGAATTTTCTAAACATGTTCCTCTTCTCTATGGATATCATTATTAATGATTCTAAGAGATATATTTTCTTTACATGAGGTGTTTTCCAATATTTATGTTTTGTTGTGTTTCCATCTGGAGTGATATATTTTAATAGGGAAATTTAAGAGGTCATCTTGGAGGAAGTTGTCTAGAATAGGTAACTAGTTCTGCAAGATGGCTTGGTTCCTTCAGATAGAGATGAAGAGGGCTTGGTTGGTGTGGAGAAGAAATATGATAGTTTTAAATTATAATTGAAGGTACCTCATCTTAGAAAAATGATACCTTTATTTTGCCTCTAGTTTGGGGATCTAGATCACTTCAAGACATCCCATTTTAAATACCAAAGTACTTTCCTCTATTTTACAAATTTGGTCGTCCTAAATAAAATTATATGTTGGGCTTCTGATATAAGTCTAAAGATTTACATTTTCTTATATGATTTTTTTTGAATAGGTCCTCTTTAGGTGAGAAACTATTTGAGGTTTTGGGATTTTTTTCATTATATATTTGGGAATCTAGTGGATGGTTGTAAAGACCCGTAAATTTCAAGGAAATTGTTTTCTTAATTTTCTTTGGAATTTTACAAGAGGGCAGTTTCTGACGGCACCTGATTCTGAGGCCCGGTGTGCCCGGAATCATTTTCCATAGTTTGGCTCGGGTACGTTCAGTGAACGGACAAGCGGGTTTTTCTAACTTTTTAACCGGTTCCCGGAATCGAATTCTGAGGGCACCGATGAAATTGCAGTGCCGGTATTCGCTTAGAAATGCCTCTTCCGGAGTTTCATTTTCTCGGGTGTGGTTTTTAATTTTCAGGCTTAAAGTTAAGAAATAAAATAATTTTGCGACAACTTTATTTTATTTCACTTAAGCCACATGGAATCCACTTGAAGCCACTTATTGACGGCTTGAACTGAGTTGAACCGGATAGGATGCTATCCAGAAATATCCTACCCCCTTGGTAGGATATTTTTTAGGTGGGGCCCGCATGAGCCCCGCCGTTTCTTCCACTAAGAAACGCACCCGCGAAAACCCGTCTTTATGAAAGTCAACTGACGCGTTTCTTAAAATATTAATAGACCATTTATTTGGGAGGTTTATTTCATGAATTAAATGGGCAGTTTCTTTCGTCGAATTAATTCAACGAATTAATTTAGTTGTTTCTTCACCAGTTTTCAAATTCGTTGGCGTAATAATAAAATAAGGCCAACGCTCGACCTCTGGTTATTTGCGCGTGAGAAGATTTGAGAGGACCCTTGTATCTTCTTCTCCCTCGCGAAGAACGCGAAGAACGCGAAGAACGCGAAGAACGCCGAACCCGGAAATCGACGACGCTCCCATCCGAGACGTTCTTCCCCGCCCTGATCTCCGATCACCAACCATTTGAGGTGAGTGATTTCGGGTTTCCTCTAAAGGATCTTTTTGGTTTTAACGAAACACAGATTTAATTATTTATAATTTTAATCTGTTGTTCTTGGTCCGTTGAGCTCGCCGACTCAACGCCGGATCCTGCGATGACGCGACGCCTTCCCGCGACGACGCGATGATCCCCCTCTTCCGCGACAAGCTTTTCCGCGAAGAACGCCCGCGCGCGACGACCAACGAGGTAGGGATTTATTTTGGGAATTACCCCTTCTTTTATTCCCGTAAGTGTTTCTTTAAAAAGTTAAAGAACCGGTTTCAAATGAACAATTTTATTTTATTAAAATTGTCGGTTCATGTGTTGAACAAAATTCTCCCGTTTGTTTATCTCTAACGCGGAGGGTGTGGGCCAAACGAACACGGCCCGACGACCCTCTGTCGTTCTTCTTTTTGTGCGGATTTTACGGGCGATGACAGAACGTGCCGCAATGGATGATTGACGATCCCGCAGTGAAGAACGAGTCCCGGGAGGAGCAATGGCGCAGACGGGAAGAGAATCGGACCACCGGAATGATCCCGGTGGCCCGCATAACTCGCCGGCGGCGCGGCGGCGGCGGCACCCGCGGACCTGCGGCCGCGCGGGTCCGGTGCCCTCGGACACGGCTGAAGCGGCGTCCATGACTCAGCGCGGCCCCACGCGGGGGGCCGCGGCACCACCTGGCCGCGGGGGCGGCGCCCCGCGCGCCTCGGCCGTTCGGCCGCTCGGCCGAACCGGGCCAGGCCGGTCCGACCGGCCGGGCCGGGCCGTGCCCTGGCCGGACCGGACCGTGTCGGGCGGCCCGGTTCGGGTCGACTCGGTTCGGCCGACTCCCGGGGGGGTCGGGACGGGTCGGCCCGGGCCCGTACCCCCCGTCTTCGGATGGTTTTCGTTCAAACGCCCGTGACTTGAGCTACGGGATTGAAAACGACTCGCCGTCAGCGGCAACGTGATCCTTGGATAGAGACGTTCGTTTTGGTATATCGCACTCAAGGTTTCGGAATACCTTGAGTTCGGCCAGGTTGGTTCGTACACAAAACCAACCGGGCCTTCGGAGTGGAAACGCTCATATCTTGAGCCACGGACATCCGATTGACGTGCCGTCAGGTTTGTTTAGTTCCTATTTGTGAGACAAATCTTTTGGCATACTCCTCCTGAGGTTTGGACGCAGGTGGAGTACGGTCGGGTTGGTTTTGCCTTAAAAATCAACCGGGGCCCTAGGACAAAAAAGCCAATAACTCTCAGACCGGGCGTCCGATTGACGCGCTGTCTGCGACGCTGAGTTCCTGTTGACGATACGGAACTTTTGGATACATCAACTTCGGAATTTGTGTCAGTTGATGTATCGGCCTCTCGGCTTGTGGAGCGGACCCTTTCGAACGAGCTTGCTGTGTGTGGGAACCCTAGAGCTGGCTGCGACTGCTTCTTCGACAGTGACGACCGTGCAGATATCCTCAGTGGACTGCGGCGACGACAGTGCAGAGATCCTCAGTGGACTCCGACGACGACCGTGCAGAGATCCTCAGTGGACTGCGGCGACGAATGTGCAGAGATCCTCAGTGGACTGCGATGACTTCTGCACTCAGTGATCCTACGTGGATCAGTGCTACAGGTCTTGTGTGGGCCCGGTCCTGTGTGGGCCTGATCCTGTGTGGGTCCGATCCTGTGTGGGTCCGCGCTCAGCGGTTCTATGTGAGCCAGCGCCTACAGGTCCTGTGTGGGCCCGATCCTGTGTGGGTCATTGCGGGGGTTAGTTACCTATCGATCCTTCGTGGGTCCGACGACTTAGATGGATCAGTGATCATCCTTATCGTCATCCAAGAAAGTATACCTGTGTGAGCTGAATCTTGTGTTACTCTCCTTTGTGGATTGTGTTGAGCTATCCTGTGTGGGTTTACTGTTTACTCTCCTTTGTGCATTGTGTTGAGCTATCCTGTGTGGGTTTACTGTTTACTCTCTTTTGTGGATTGTGTTGAGCTATCCTGTGTGGGAATACGTTTTTCTTTCCTGTGTGGACTGGGTTGTGCTTGGGATCGGACGTTGGAGCCGAACAGAAATTGATGACTTAGGTATATGTATGGGCATATACCTAAGCCCTGTCAGATGTTACTTCGTGATTGTATCTTTCCTTTGTGGATTATCCTTTGTAGATTTCGGGAGACCTTCGGGGGTCTCGGGGTCCCTACTGAGTAGCTTATACTCACCCTTGCACGGGCTTTGCCCGCACTACGTTGTGTTGGTTGCAGATGATGGACAACGATGATCGTGGTGGAGGCGTGCAGAGCAGGACGGTACCTGGAGGTGGACCACTGGGTGGGACGTACATGGAGCGGTTAGGTGGACCTGAGGAAAAGTGGAGGCTATCTGTACCGACCCTTCAGGTGGGACTCCCAGAGGACGGCTCGACGCTGCAGTTTTCCCTTTCAGTTGCTGTTTTTCCTTTCAGTTGTACTTTACTGTTGGCCTTGTATTTCCGGCCCCTTTTTACTTTCAGCACAGCTTGTACCCTTTTTACTTAGTGTTTACTTTTCTGCTTGCATACTCTATGGTGCTTGTTTACTTTTTCAAAGGAAATGCATTCCTTTTTGTTGGGATTTACACCTTGGTGCTAGTCGCCAGCCCCTGGCCTATGGAAGGCGGGCTTGGGGTAGTCACGGCACGGGCCCCGAGGACGGGTCGTGACAAATTGGTATCAAAGGTGGTCGGTTCTACCGCAGGCTCTGATCTTTCTTCTATGTGATGCAATAGTGTTTAGCATATTATGTGTGGTTATCAGTCCAGGGATTCCAGTGATGGTGCGGTGGCCGACGTATCCATACACCAGGACCCTGACTTCTGATTTCCGACTTAATGCACGAAAACATTGATTGCATGTGTGTTTCAATTTTTCTCTGTGATTACTTGTGTCAGCTCACCAGGTATACTGTTCTGACCGTGGCATACTTGTTTACTTTTCAGGATGTCAGGACGACAGCAGCCAGCTAGGGTTCCTAGAGTAGAGTGCGACGACAGCCCGCCGAGCGACGAGGCCTCGGTACAGGGCCCGTTGACAGCAGAGGCACCAGCGGTACCTTTACCCGCCGAGCCCCCGATGCTTCCAGCACTGGCAGCTGACGACGCACGATGCCCCGGAGCTCTACACGAGTTCCAGCGCTAGCGACCACCCAAGTTCTGCGGGGAGTCCGACCCCCAGGCAGCCGAGGACTGGATGGAGGCGGTCGTCCGAGTTTTCAGGCTAGTGAGGACACCAGCAGACCTCATGGTGATCCTCGCGGCGAGCCTACTGCAAGCAGCAGCAGGGCGATGGTGGAGCCTGATGCTCCAGGTACACGATGAGGCCTCCCTCATCTGGACGGACTTCGAGAGCCTCTTCCGCTTAGAGTTTGTCCCGGTCACCCACTGTGCGGTGCACATCCAGGATATTCTTCAGCTGCGATAGGGCACTTTGACGGCCGCCCAGTACGCGGCGAGGTTCACCGACCTATCTCGCTACTCGACCGACATGGTACGGGACCCCTTCTTCCGGGCCCAGACCTTTGAGCAGGGATTGAGACACGAGATCTGGGCATCGCTGATCTCCCTCAGCATCACGACCCAGGAAGGAGTGCTAGAGTGAGCCCTTCTGATCAAGAGCTTCCTGGCTGAGTCCACAGTGAGACCTACCGTAGGGCGGCAGATAGAGGAGTCTTCGGCAGCAGGTAGCCGACAGACGACTCAGGGTTCCAGGAAGACCAGGCCTTCCGGAAGACGACCTCGGGGCAGTGGCTCAGCAGTGCGGGGCACACAGCGCTGAGCCAGCCTTCCGAGAGGCAGGCAATGCTACGAGTGCGGCGGGCAGGGCCACATGGCTCGTGACTGCCTGACCCGTCGTACCGAGGGGCAGCAGATGGTGGAGGGACCACCCAGGCAGAGGGTTGACTGTGGCGGTCCGTAGGGAGGAGGCGGACGAGGCAAAGGAGCTGTCCAAGCAGCAGGTGGTGGGCGACGCTTTGAGGCTCTGCCACCACCACCACCAGAAGGCCCGCCCCGACCACAGGGAGCTGGCGGGAAGAGACAGGCACAGCTCCAGGCAGTAGAGGCCTACGACCACGACACGCCAGAGATGAGTCGAGGTACGATATTTGTCTATTCCACCCTTGCTGCAGTTCTGATAGACACAGGAGCGAGTCACTCTTTTATACCCACGGCCCTTGTTCGGAGCTCGGAGATTCCGACAGAGCCGTTGGCTCGATCCTTACGGCTAGAGACTCCTACGGGAGCAGACTCGACGATTACACACTGGTGCCGGCAGTGTGAGCTTACTCTAGGAGGCGAGAGCTTAGGCTGGGATCTTCTTGTAGCAGCGTCGAGGCCTTACGACATCTTCTTGGGCATGGATTGGTTATCTACGGTCCATGCTCAGATTGACTACGTTAGGCGCAAGGTGCGATGTGTGTGCACCAACGGGAGTAGGTTCACCTTCACCGGCGAGAAGGGAGCCTTAGCATCACAGGATGGACTCAAGCAGAGGAGAGGTCAGCCCATCACTCATCAGTTGGCTAGCCTCATCCTGGGAGCAGTTGACGTGCGGAGTCCCAGTTTTCCTGTAGTGGTGGATCAGTACACGGATGACTTTCCTGACGACGTTCCAGGACTACCTCTTCGCAGAGAGGTAGACTTTTATATTGACCTGTACCCCGGGACAACCCCGATATCCACTCCAGCATATCGGATGGCCCCCGCTGAGCTTCGAGAGATGCGAGTACAGTTGGAGGACTTGTAGGGCAAGGGGTTCATCCGACCCAGTGTTTCACCCTGGGCTTCCCCGATATTGTTGGCCAAGAAGGCGGACGGGAGCCTGCGACTGTGTGTCGATTATCGTCGCCTGAACAAGGTTACAGTGAAGAACATGTATCCGCTACCCAGGATTGATGACCTCTTCGATCAGCTCAAGGGAGCACAGTGGTTCTCGAAGATAGACCTCAGGTCATGCTATCATCAGCTCAGAGTTCGAGATGAGGATGTGCAGAAGACGGCCTTCAAGTGTCGGTATGGCCACTATGAGTTCTTGTTTATGCCTTTCGTTGTGACCAACGCTCCAGCAGTGTTCATGAGCCTCATGAACAGGATCTTCCAGCCATACCTCGATCGATTTGTCGTAGTCTTCATCGACGACATCTTGGTGTACTCGACCACGGAGGAGGAGCACGCCCACCACTTGCGTGTTGTACTAGACACACTCCGAGAGAACCAGCTTTATGGAAAGCTCTCGAAGTGCCAGTTCTGGTTACGTGAGGTCCTCTTCTTGGGGCATGTCATTTCTGAGGCGGGAGTTGTTGTGGATCCCGCGAAGATCGAGGCAGTGCTAGCTTGGGAGCCACCTAGGAGCGTGACGGAGGTGCGGAGTTTCTTGGGCCTAGACGGATACTATCAGAGATTTGTGCTGGACTTCTACAGAGTTGCGGCCCCACTCTCAACATTGAAGAATAAGGGGAAACCCTTCGTGTGGTCAGACAGATGTCAGCAGACCTTCCAGGAGCTGAGGCAGAGGTTGACCAGCGCACCTATCATGATGTTGCCTGAGGAGGGAGTGGGATACGTAGTCTACTGCGATGCATCAGGGACTGGACTCGGGTGTGTCCTAATGCAAGAGAGGGCCGTGATTTCCTACGAATCACGTCAGTTGAGGTCGCATGAGTAGAACTACGCTACCCATGACTTGGAGTTGGCAGCAGTGGTCTTCGCCCTGAAGACATGGAGGCACTATCTGATGGGCGAGCGCTTCACAGTCTTTTCTGACCACCAAAGTCTCAGGTACATCTTCTCTCAGAAGGACCTGAACCTAAGACAGTGGCGATGGCTCGAGTTCCTCCAGGACTATGACTTTTAGATAGTCTATACTCCTGGGAAGGGAAACGTGGTAGCTGATTCCCTCAGCAGGAGGACGGGCATCCAGCTGCTTGAGGAGGCGACAGAGAAGCTAGCCGCCTTGCAGATATCCTTCGTGGATAGAGACGGAGCAGCCTTCCTTTAGTCTCTCATAGTCTCTCCTCCACTTCTACAGCGGGTCAGAGAGGCACAACGTGGGGACGCTGACTGTGAGACACGATGTGCACAGATATCCTCGGGACAGGCACCTGATGGCTTCTCCCTTGGAGCAGAGCATGATGTCGTTTTCAGAGGACGTACCTTGGTACCAGTCGCTTTACGAGAGTAGGTGCTGAGAGTGTTCCACACTTCTCCTTTGGCAGTACATCCTGGAGTGGCGAAGATGTACCAGGATCTCAGAAGTCAGCACTGGTGGCCAAGCATGAAGAAGGCTGTGGCAGAGTTCGTTTCGCGGTGCCTCACCTTCCAGTAGGTGAAGGCAGAGCACCAGGTACCAGCAGGCTTGGTACATCCCTTGGAGGTCCCGGAGTGGAAGTGGGATGGCATATATATGGACTTTGTGACTGTACTTCCACGCACTTCCAGAGTTCAAGACTCCATTTGGGTGATTGTTGACCGACTCACCAAGTCGGTACACTTCTTACCCATCCGAGAGCAGGGCTCAGTGGAGAGCTTGGGGCGTCTCTACGTTCAGGAGATTGTACGGCTTCACGGTGTACCATCAACTATCGTCTCCGATCGGAACGCCCGCTTTACTTCCCGGCTTTGGAAGGGATTGCAGGAGGTGTTCAGGACGCGGCTACGTCTGAGCACCACCTTTCACCCTCAGACGGATGGTCAGACGGAGAGGACCATTCATACTCTCGAGGAAATTCTCCGTGCATGTGTCCTTGACTTTGGTCATAGCTGGGAGTACCACCTACCCTTGGTGGAGTTCGCGTACAACAACAGCTACCACTCCACCATCGGGATGGAACCCTACGAGGCGTTGTACGGCAGGCCTTGCAGATCTCCTTTGTGCTGGACAGACCCTGGAGAGTCAGCACTTGTGGGACCAGAGATGGTCCGGGCCACGACAGAGAAGGTACAGGTCATCCAGGAGCGGATTAGGATAGCACAGAGCCGACAGAAGTCATATGCTGACAGGAGGCGGAGGCCACTAGAGTTCGAGGATGGCGACCACGTCTTCTTGCGGGTCTCACCTCGACGTGGGTTGCGGAGATCTGGCTGAGGTGGCAAGTTGTCTCCATGCTTCATTGGGCCTTTCTAGGTCCTCAGCGGGATTGGATAAATGGCTTATCACCTGGCTCTACCACCTCAGTTGCACCGGGTGCACGACGTCTTCCACGTATCCCAGCTGAGGAGATACGTGCAAGACCCGACGCACATCATTGACTATGGGGAGCTAGACGTGGATGATGGGGCGACTTTTGCGGAGGTCCCAGTGGAGATAGAGGATCGACAGGAGCAGGTTCTAAGTGGGCGATCGATTCCTCTTGTGCGCATCAGATGGCAGCATGGGAACCTCTAGGAGAGCACTTGGGAGCGGGAGGCTCAGATGCGTTCTCAGTACCCACATTTGTTTCCCTAGTTTATGATGTATCTTTACGGGGACGTAAAGTCCTGAGGTGGGAGTAATGTAAAGACCCATAAATTTCAAGGAAATTTTTTTCTTAATTTTCTTTGGAATTTTACAAGAGCACAGTTTCTGAAGGCACCTGATTCCGAGGCCCGGTGTGCCCGGAATCATTTTCCGAAGATTGGCTCGGGTACGTTCAGTGAACGGACAAGCGGGTTTTTCTAAATTTTGAACTGGTGCCCAGAATCGAATTCTGAGGGCACCGATGAAATCGCAGCGCCGGTATTCTCTTAGAAACGCCTCTTCCGGAGTTTCGTTTTCTAGGGTGTGGTTTTTAATTTTCGGGCTTAAAGTTAAGAAATAAAATAATTTTGCGACAACTTTATTTTATTTCACTTAAGCCAATTGGAAGCCACTTGAAGCCACTTATTGACGGCTTGAACTGAGTTGAACCAGATGGGATGATATCCAGAAATATCATACCCCCTTGGTAGGATATTTGTGAGGTGGGACCCGCCCGAGCCCCGCCGTTTCTTCCGCTAAGAAACACACCCGCGAAAACCCGTATTTATGAAAGTCAACTGACGCGTTTCTTAAAATATTAACAGACCATTTAATTGGGCGGTTTATTTCGTGAATTAAATGGGCAGTTTCTTTCGTTGAATTAATTCAACGAATTAATTTAGTCGTTTCTTAACCAATTTTCAAATTCGTTGGCGTAATAATAAAATAAGGCCAATGCTCGACCTCTGGTTATTTGCACGTTGAGAAGATTGGAGAGGACCCTTGTATCTTCTTCTCCCTCGTGAAGAACGCGAAGAACGCGAAGAACGCCGAACCCGGAAATCGACGATGCTCCCATCTGAGACGTTATTCCCCGCCCCGATCTCCGATCACCAACCATTTGACGTGAGTGATTTCGGGTTTCCTCTAAAGGTTCTTTTGGTTTTAAACGAAACACAGATTTAATTATTTATAATTTTAATCTGTTGTTCTTGGTCCGTTGAGATCGCCGACTCAACGCCGGATCCCGCGACGACGCGACGCCTTCCCGCGACGACGCGGCGATCCCCCTCTTCCGCGATGAGCTTTTCCGCGAAGAACGCCCGTGCGCGACGACCAACGAGGTAGGGATTTATTTTGGGAATTACCCCTTTTTTTATTCCCGTAAGTGTTTCTTTAAAAAGTTAAAAAACTGGTTTCAAACGAACAATTTTATTTTATTAAAATTGTCGGTTCATGTGTTGAACAAAATTCTCGTGTTTGTTTATCTCTAACGCGGAGGGTGCGAGCCAAACGAACACGGCCGGACGACCCTCCGTCGTTCTTCGTTTTGTGCGGATTTGATGGGAGACGACGGAACGTGCCGCAACAGATGTTTGACGATCCCGCAGTGAAGAACGAGTCCCGGGAGGAGCAATGGCGCAGACGGGAAGAGAATCGGACCACCGGAACAATCTCGGTGGCCCGCGGAACTCGCCGGCGGTGCGGGTCGCCGGCGCGGCGGCGCCGGCACCCGCGGACCCACGGCCGCGCGGCTCCGGTGCCCTCGGACGCGGCTGAAGCCGCGTCCATGACTCAGCACGGCCACACGCGGGGGGCCGCGGCACCACCAGGCCGCGGGGGCGGCGCCCCGCGCGCCTCGGCCGTTCGGCCGCTCGGCCGAACCGGGCCAGGCCGGTCCGACCGGCCGGGCCGCGCCCTGGACGGACCGGAGCGGGTCGGGTCGACCCAGTTCGGCCGACTCCCGGGGGGGTCGGCCCGGGCCCGTACCCCCCGTCTTCGGACGGTTTTCGTTCAAACGCCCGTAACATGAGCTGAAGGCCTCCAAACGACTCCTTGTCAGCGGCAACGCGATCCTTGGAACGAGACGGTCGTTTCGGTATATCGCACTCAAGGTTTCGGAATACCTTGAGTTCGACCGGGTTGGTTCGTACACGAAACCAACCGGGCCTTCGGAGCGGAAACACTCATATCTTGAGCCACAGACGTCCGATTGATGTGCCGTCAGCTTTGTTGAGTTCCTCTTTGTGAGACGGATCTTTTGTCATACTCCTCCCAAGTATTGGACGCAGGTGGAGTACGGTCGGGTTGGTTTTGCCTTAAAAACCAACCGGGCCCCTGGGATGAAAAGGCCAATAACTCTCAGACCGGGCGTCCGATTGACGCGCCGTCTGCGACGCTGAGTTCCTGTTGACGATACGGAACTTTTGGATACATCAACTTCGGACTTTTTGTCAGTTGATGTATCGGCCTCTCGGCTCGTGGAGCGGACCCTACCGAACGATCTTGCTGTGTGCGGGAACCCTAGAGTTGGATGTGACTGCTTCTTCGACAGCGACGACCGTGCAGAGATCCTTAGTGGACTGCGGCGACGACTGTGCAGAGATCCTCAGTGGACTCCGACGACGCCCGTGCAGAGATCCTCAGTGGACTGCGGCGACGACTGTGCAGAGATCCTCAGTGGACTGCGACGACTTCGGCACTCAGCGATCCTACGTGGATCAGTGCTACAGGTCTTGTGTGGGCCCGGTCCTGTGTGGGCCCGATCCTGTGTGGGTCCGATCCTGTGTGGCTCCGCGCTCAGCGGTTCTGTGTGAGCCAGCGCCTACAGGTCCTGTGTGGGCCCGATCCTGTGTGGGTCATTGCGGGAGTTAGTTACCTATCGATCCTTCGTGGGTCCAACGACTTAGATGGATCAGTGATCATCTTTATCGTCATCTGAGAAAGTATACCTGTATGAGCTGAATCTTGTGTTACTCTCCTTTGTGGATTTTGTTGAGCTATCCTGTGTGGGTTTACTGTTTACTCTCCTTTGTGGATTGTGTTGAGCTATCCTGTGTGAGTTTACTGTTTACTCTCCACTGTGGATTGTGTTGATCTATCCTGTATGGGTATACATTTTGCTTTCCTGTGTGGACTGGGTTGTGCTTGGGCTCGGACATTGGAGCCGAACGGAAATTGATGACTTAGGTATATGTATGGGCATATACCTAAGCCGTTTCAGATGTTACTTCGTGATTGTATCATTCCATTGTGGATTATCCTTTGAGGAATTCGGGAGACCTTCGGGGGTCTTGGGGTCCCTACTGAGTAGATTATACTCACCCCTGCATGGGCTTTGCCTGCACTATGTTGTGTTGGTTGCAGACGACGGACAGCGCTGATCGTGGTGGAGGCGTGCGGAGCAGGACGGTACCTGGAGGTGGACCACTGGGTGGGACGTACTCGGAGCGGTCAGGTGGACCCGAGGAGTAGTGGAGGCTATTTGTACCCACCCTTCAGGTGGGACTCCCAGAGGACGGCTCGACGCTGCAGTTTTCCCTTTCAGTTGTTGTTTTTCCTTTCAGTTGTACTTTACTGTTGGGCTTGTATTTCCGGACCCTTTTTACTTTCAGCACAGCTTGTACCCTTTTTACATAGTGTTTACTTTTCCGCTTGCTTACTCTATGGTGCTTGTTTACTTTTTCAAAGGCAATGCCTTCCCTTTTGTTGAGATTTACGCCTTGGTGCTAGTCGCCAGCCCCTGGCCTATGGAAGGCGGGCTTGGGGTAGTCACGGCACGGGCCCCGAGGACGGGTCGTGACAATGGTTCTTTTGTGTATGGTTGTGGATGTTTAATTTGGTCATCCATAATCTATTCAGTATACCTATCTTTTAGTTTTTTGGTTTTTAGTGGTTAGTTTATTTTATTTTTGATTTTCAGGCTAGTTGGGAATAAAGAAAGTCCTTGGGTTCAAATTTTCATTACTAGGGTGGGTGAGTTTACATTTTAAATTATGAATTTTGTGGTGTTTATCTTGTAGGTATGTAGATTCTCCATGAGATTATAATATAGTTTGTGACCCTATGATATCCTTGTGGCTTATATATTGAGGTTAAAACTCCATTTTTTATTGTGTTTTTTCATTTCTTCTTATTTCATTTAACTTGAAAGTGTTTTTTGTTTGATTTTAAATTGATTTTATGTTTTTTTGGATATTTTGAGGATTTTTTGCCTAGTGGATTTCATTAGATCTACAATGTTAGATAAATTTTAAATGCTGAGGGGACCATGATAGATCTCATTTAATTCTTAGGATTTTTGGATAATTTTCAGTATTTCAGTTTCACATTGACATGTTAGTAAATTTTGGATAGATGGTTCAATCCTTTTTTGGATCATATATGGAAGGATTTGTGGTTGGATTATGTTGAATGGTTATCCTTAGTTTTGTATTTTCTAAATATTTTTCTATCCTACCCACCTATTTAATATAATTGTGGTGTATTTCATCTTTTATTACCGATTATTCTCAACCAATGAATTTTTTGGGGTAGAAAGTGCCATGAAGTAGAGAATTTTGACACCCATGAATCACTATAGTGATTATTTTTTGTTATTTTTGTATTATTATTTTTTCATTGATTTTTAGGAATTTGGGGATTTATTGTTTCGTATTTAATATTTTATGTAAGTCTCATGGTTAACCCCCATGGTTAAGATTAACCTTCAATTAACCATGTTAATAAAACAATCTTGTCATGGTGGATTTTTACATGGTCTCTATAATGATTTTCCAACTAGCTAGATACTCCCATAATACCATGTGGATCAATTAGTGATATTAATGTAACATATACTTTTTTTGTATCATTACTCCTAACCATGTTTCCAAAACATGCATCAGATCTAAATGATAATTTTTTTTTGAAATTACCACTTTTATCATCATGATTTTAACCATTGGAATCCCTCTCCTCTTCCTAATTATTTAAAACTCCCCAGAAAATTGTTCCCTCTTGTCACTCTTGTATCCTATTACACTTTTCCTTGATTTAAACCATGTTTTAGATAGGTTTCTTGAGGTAATCCTCTCTCATCTGTTATCCATCCTCTCTTCCTCTCTCTTTTATAGGTTTTATTTATCCTATAAACCATAGAATTATTTTTAGGTGATTTTGGATTTGGGTTAAACCTTATGAGAGTTCTTTGATCTCTATGACCAATATATACTGTCTTATTTTATTTTTTTGGTTCTCATCACCAAATGGGACATGTTTTAGATTATTTTGGTTAAATTTCAACAACATTGTGGTAAGTATTTTTTTGTAAATTAATTATTTTGGATCTCAAAGTATTATTGGGAATTATAAAATTAATTATATTACAATTATGTTTATATGATATATATATATATTATTTTAAACTAGTTTCTATGAATAATGGTCTTGACATAAAATAAATTCTTTAAGAAAATTTTAATTATTTTTTGGAAAATTTTGATTATCTATGTTATTACCCATATAAATATTCCTTAATAACTTGTTCAAATTTTTCTATGGAAATTAAGGGTTTTGGAATTTTTTAGATTTCAAATAGGGAAATAAATGTTTTATAAAGTGGTCTTTAAATGGTAAATGGTTTTTTGACCTTATATGTATGTTCATTACTCTATAGAGAGAATGTATTATTTTTTACAGTTCCTCATTTATTTTTATAACACCCCAAGATTTTGTGAAATTGTTTCTTCGAAATTAATTTATCTTTTAGTTTTTTTATTTCACATGACACTAGAAATAGTAATATATATATATATATATATATATATATTAAAACACCAAGTGAAACATTATTTTCTCAAAACACCAACTTGGATAGTGCTACAAGAAACACTGACTTGGAATGCACTGCATGCAACACTAACTTGGCTTGTGCTACACACAACACCGAATTGGCATACATTACATGAAATACCTTGTTTCTACGAATGTTCATTTTATAGTTACAATTATTTAAACAATATATTTATAACCTATCCTTTAAAAATTATTAATATGAATATTTATTACAACTATTTAATTATTTTTATAATGATTTTATATAAATAAAACAAATTGATAATGAAAAATATATTTTTTTAATTTATTTATCTGTTTAAAATACTATTTTCTCGAATAAACTGCTTTTCAGATCCTTCTATGAAGGAAAAAAACTTAATTTTAGGCACATCTAAAAATTGAATTGGATAAAAGAGTTTTTTTTTTGAATTTATAATTCTAAAATTATCTTTGGGTAAATTTATGGGATTTTTCTGAGAAACATCATTTTTTTCATGAATAGTGAAAAATGCATCATTTTAGTTAATAATTTCATTTCTGTTTAAAAAATTATTAATTTTAAATTATATATAATATTTATTTTGAGGTCCCATTAGATCAATTATAAATATATAAATAAAAGTAAGGCCATTATAATCAAATTCACACAGAAATTGAATATATAAACTTAACAAACATTTGAGCATTTCTCTATATTAAAACCTATTATTTCAACCCATCTGCTGGATTAGAATTAATATTAAATTTCACACTTTTGTAAATTAAATTTATAAAAATAGACATAAAACAATGTAATCAATAGAATATTTAGAGTCTAATTAGGTCATGTTAATTTTAGAGAAAAAATTATAAAAAATGGTTGAAATTAATCATAGTGATTAAGTTCAAATTAAGCTTAAATAGGGACTAAACCTTAATCATAGGGACTAAAATGACCTATCCACTTCACTGAAACATATTTTCTGGAAATATTTAGTCTATAAACCACACATAATTTTTTTAGGGTTTTTATGACTTTTTACGTAAGAAAGTTTTCATACCGAACTAGTTTTCAAATATTCTATGAGAGTCTTTTTCCATCCCTATAAATGAGCACCACCTCTACCACTACCTCACAACATTAAAACCATATAGGTTATCAAGAGATCTAAAAAAATACACTTCCCAAAAACCCTAAATTCCTAATTTAATCATACATTTTTTTCATTAATCAATAAAAGGTATTCTTTTGGCACAAATGAAACAGAGTTACTCGATTAAGAGGTAATTCCTTCTATCAAGATCCATTTCATTATTTTTTTCTGCACCCCTCCACTCTCTTTACTCCATGCTTGTATAACAAAACCAGTTTCCAAAATATACTACAATGTTTTAATTATATTTTTTTACCTACACTTACACACACCTCCATCTAATGGGTAATGAAAACAATGTTTATGTGTACGATGAACTACCGCCACACAAAACAATGATTTTTCATTTTTTTCATTACGACACTCATGGCGGAAGTTATAATGTAATGTAACAACTTCGGTATTTATAAAATAATAAATTTTCAAATATATTATAATTTATTAATAAGATAGTAATTTTTTTTAATTAAGAATCTTTGTCTGAGAGAATACTCAACATGAAACAATTGGTTTCTTTGAAATCTTACGTTTCACAGAACTTTGAGTTATACTAAAAAATAATACAATAATCATATTATTATTTTAAATTGTATTTAACTCCTTGTTGTTATATTGGTTGGAATGAAAACAACTAAATAAATTTTGATTATACATGTTTGTTAAATATTTTTCTATTTATCCAATAAATTTTAGTGGCTTAAATAATAATTATTCTGATTTTTTGCCTGAAATATTGTAATATTTTTAAAAGGTCATTTTACCACCTTTTAATGGTGAAAAATTTTAAAATATAGTTTTTGACACCATTATATGTTATATTTTACAAATTAAATTTATTTTATAGAATAGGGACATCAAAATTTACTTTGGATGAAATTTTGGTATTTTTCTGATAAATTTCATTTTTAATGAATAGTGAAAAAATAAGGCACTTTAATTCATAAATATCATTTCATCTAATCTATTTATATATTTATATTGTACTTTTAATTTGTTTTAACGTAAAATAGAATTATGTTTTTATATTTTAATTCAGTTTTTTTCATTTGAGGTAATTTAACTGTGAATTTGGATATAAACATATGTCAATATTATGATAGTTATTACTTCCAAAAAAAACCCAATTTTTGGTTTTGACAATCATAATAAATTTTATATTAATTACATAAATATCTGTGTTTGTAATTTTGAAAAATTTATTGAATATATAGAATCAGAAGGTCCAAATTTTTTTAATATATTCCCTTTATTTTTAGACATTATGAATAGTTTCTTCAGTAATTATTTTATTTACCATGGTTCAAGGGTAAATCTGGTAAATAAGGGTAAAAAATAATATTATAATAATATTACATTACTATAAAACATGTAATAATATTATTGGATAAGATATGTATGACCATGGACATCCTTGTGTCGATTCTGGGACCTCATAGAGCCTCTTTTTTGTGAAAATGTCATTTTATAAAAATTAATTTATAGTAAGGGAAAATGTAACATAAACTAGTATATTTTAGTAAAATAATTTTTATATGGGGTTATATAAGTGATCCTTTCAAATATAAATGTTAATTATAAATCCAAAAGTATTTAATAAATCATGGTATTTTATTTATAATTTTTTTACCTCAAATAAATAAATTTATTTATGACACTATGATGATGTACTGATTACCTTATTAATAAATGATTTTAATAAATTAGATTATAAATATTAAAATAAATTTATATTGAATATTCTTATATCATCAACGAATTTTAGTGATGTGTATAACTTGTTATCATTTATTTAATGATGTTTTCTGAATAATTAAGTGGATATGGAGTTTTAAAAAGTCATGATATGAATAGTATAAAAATTTGCATAAATGAGTTTTTAAAACCAATACTATTTTATTAAATGATATAATAGTCCTAAAAATCCATTATTCATCCAAACGACTAAGATAATATTGAAAATTTAATTAATTAACAACTTGATGTTTTATGGTCATTTTATAGTGACTATATTAACCATATAATACGAATATACAAGAAGACATTGTTAGAGTCAAATTAGTTAACTAATGGATAAACCTAATGGATATGGTTTTATTTGTCAGATATACTTTTCTAAAACCTATTGGTTGATAGTTTTCCGACCAAAAAATCCTATATTTTAAATAAATTACTTTGGGACCTTTTTAAACCGAAAATAATTTTAAAATAAAATAATATATCCATACCTTCCTAAAGTTTCTCTACTCCCTCACATAAATGGGAATCACCTCTTCCCATCTAATCACACATTTCAAGCCCCTTTTCACATCCAAAATCATCCAAAATAATATACTAAATTCCCTATCTTCCTCCTAGAATCTTTACCTTGGGAAAAAGGAAATGCAAGAAAGCCTTTTGGCTCAAATCAGAGGGAGTTACCCGTTTTAAGACGTAGCATCGTCTCTATAGTTATTCTATTTTCCTTCTCCAATCCTTATTCTATTCGTGTTATTTGAATAAATAAAAACCAAATTATCCCCAATATATATGGATTTTAGTATTAGAAGGATTATAACTACAAATACACACACCTCTAATTAATGGAAATGAACATATTGTTTCTATGTACGACAAACTACTTCCTCACGAAACGATTATTGTTCAATTTTATCCCACCACATCTCATGGGGCCATTATGATGGCACTGTATTTATATATGATATATATTATAACTATATTTTCTCTATGATACTATAATTTTTATTTACAAACATACGTTAATTCTTTTCATGATGTGTAAATACGATAATTACATTTGAGGAAGAGCGAACTATATCCCCCTCAAAGTGATATGACTCATTCATGCCATACGTGGAAGGTATAAAGGATACAGTAATGAACATATGAAACATAAATATCATATGATATTATACTAGAATTATAATATACCAATGTATTATTTAGTTTTCATTTTATTAATTTGAAAATTAAATGAAAGCAGTATTCATGCGTACATACGGCTTACCATCTCCATTAACGGTGCATTTCATTTCTTATCTCCAAATGTTATGGACTATTATAAATAGATATATACTAGATATATATTATTTATATGATATTTAAATCATAAATAATATTATGGATATAACGTACATCTGACCACATGGAAAATTTGTAGTTATAACAATGTCATTTTTGACTAAAGTACCATATATCGACAAAAA
This sequence comes from Viscum album, assembly GCA_963277665.1. NCBI lineage: Eukaryota > Viridiplantae > Streptophyta > Magnoliopsida > Santalales > Viscaceae > Viscum > Viscum album. The sequence goes on from OY728121.1 coordinate 1,772,562,257, forward strand.
GACAGATATTAACATAAATAATTGTATAATTTTTATAACATGGTAATAAAAGATATAAATGGAATAATAAACCGTTAAAAGTTTCTTAATCAATTATAAATTATATTAATAATATTATTCAGGAAGAACATGGAACATACACGACGAATCAGACTCAAGCTAAGGGACTTCATCTTAATGTCCTTTCATTGAGGAATATTTTTATAATATACACCTACTTATTTTATATATTGTATTATAAAACCCTTTTACTTTTAATTTCATTTAATGAGAATCTTTTTTCTACAAATCTTTTTACAAAACAAAAAAATGAATGGTTTTAACATATGCAGCGACAACGACATTTCTGCTACTACAAATATTTTTTGATATAAGGATTCCTTAATAAGCTATAATGTTACTAAAAGTAAAATTATTACCAAATAACCTTTTTTACATATTTTGGTATTGAATTTTTTTAAATGGGTGGATTATTTTGATATCTTGAAATGATTTCTTGTGATTGAAAATGATATGTAATTAGTGAAATGTTAATATTTTCAATATTTTTTTGTTGTGATTATTTAATGGTACATGGAAATTTGACGGGTGATTATGTGATAAACCAATTATGGGTGGTAACCTGATAAACCAAATTAAAGGTGGTTCCATAATAAACCATGGACAGGTGGTTATGTTATAACCTCCAATTCATTGGGTGTGGAAGTCAGTCGTATGGGTATTATTTTTTGTGAACATTATGAAATTCAGTCGTATGGTTGTTCCATTTAAGTATGTCTGTGTCCCAAGATACCTTTATATATTATATGTTTCTTTTTATGGTATTTTGGTAATATTTTGGTTACATAATGTGTAACCAATGAGCTTATATTCAGTGAAGTGTATTTACCACTTCTTAAAGGTAAAAATTATTACTTTTTAATAAATTATTCATGGTTTTCATGTTATCGAAATACTAATAGTTTTCTTTCATTATGTATCCCTTAATAATATTTTTATGATCATCCCGTGTTTTGAATTTTTTTACATGACATAAAAAAGAATAGGATCAAGGATGTGATCAAGAAAATATTATTTTGTTAAAACATAAAGCGATGACATGTTTCTTTTTTAAGAGTTTTTGTTTTATAAAAAAATGGATATTGAGTAGAAGTTTCTTCTTGTAATATTCAAGTCGTTATGGAAAATTTATGACCTAATTCTCTTATTCTCTAAACCTAAAAAGATCATCGATGTGAATTAAAGTCAAATTATTAACTTATCTCTAGAATAAGTAATATTTATGGTTGGGGCCTTATATGGAAACTCTGTTTCCATATATTCTATATTATATTTTTGGTGTCTTTAAACTTCTGTTATTATTTTAAAACAAGTCTTTATACTTTCCATTTTTAAAACCTTAATTTATTTTGAGGGATTCTGGAATATTACCCCTTAAAGCGATGTGGTTCGTTCATACACATCATGGAATTCATTAAGGATGGTTTTAGTGAATATATATGTGATATAATAAATCTAATATAGTAATTATATATATAAATATATAAAAATTTATATCTTTTATTTTTTTCATGCAACACAACAATTAAAATGAAAATAGTGTTTGTGTGTATGTACGGTTTACCATCTTCATGAATGTGGTATTCAATTTCATACTTATATATTATGTATATTATTATAATAAATATATAATGAATATAAATTATATATAAATAACAGTTTACATTATGTAAATCATGTTAAAATTATAAGAACCAAAGATATAACAAATTAAGACACCTACGAAAAACAAAACGGATATTACCCAAGTGAAACCTTAACATCGAATTGTTAAGAAAAGGGTAGTATAAATCCACAATAAAACCATATATCATATTAGAAGTAATAATATGTTTCTTTTATATGTGTATAGTAAATTTATATTTTTTATTTATGAGGTTTGAATGAGTATGATGAGAGTCAATACACAAGGTAAGGGGATTTCATCTCAGTTTTTATTTCTATTAGAAACATGCTATATTAACCACCAATTCCTTTTGTGTGGTATGTATACATTCCATGGATTTCTTCAGTGATTCTTATACTTCAATTTATGGGTATTTACATATCCATTTGATAATTTTTCTTTAATTGGTACTATGTTTCAAAAGTTACAAAATTAGAAAAATGAATTTGTCTCAATTTTCCTTCTTTGAGTAACAAGCCATGTTATGTAGCTATATTTTCCCATCAGGTGTATATAATTCCTTTGAAATTTTATATCATAAATAAATTACTATTCATGATATTTTAATCTTCATTTAATTTCATTTTCATAAATGGGGAGTATGGTTTAGAGTTACCTTGTGTTAAGAGTTTATTGAAACAATCTCATAACTTTTTGAGATTGTTTAGGATTATGTTTACTTTGATGAAATATTATGATATATCTTTCAAGAACACCGATTAAATTTATTATCCTAGGGTTATTCATGATATTTTCATATATTGGTACCTTATTTTTCACTCATTGTTACATAATTTAATTAGGAATGTGTTTTTATGGAAGTTTGAATTTACCTCTCTCTTCTATCGGAAATATTAGTTTCTTTAAAACTCTATTTTCTAAAAAGGGTTTCCTAGAATATTTTACTATTCTCCTATAATCATTAAAAGGCATTTTTACCCTTATCTTATTTGAAATTTTTTTCTAAAAAGTATTCTTATAAGTATTCAAACAAGGATTTTTTCTTACCTTTATATAGTGAAAATGGAATAGTCTTTTTACCTTATAAAGAATGTACAGATTTACCCACTATCATATCTATGACGCATCCTTTTCAAGGTTACAAGGTAAATTTTTTCCAAAAAAAAAATTAAAAGTAATTTTCAAGGAAAATTATTTTCAAACTTTTTCATGATGTCTTCTTATTTTTTTATGTAAAATGTCATGGAAACTATTTAAAACTTCCCTTGTATTTTTTTAATGTATTTTCAATGATGTGGTATTCAAAACATTTTCAATATTTCATTTAAAATTTTTAATGTGTTTTCAAATAATGATTTGATTAAAAAAATTAATCATCTTATATATGATTTTAAGTGATTTTTTTTATAATGATTTCAACTATAATTTATAAATTTTAAATATTTTTTCTTTGAAAATGAATTTCTATTGTTTATATGGATTGAAAATATTTTTTAAATGAATAATGGATATTTTAATCAGGAAATTTTTTTGAAAGATATTTCAAAGTTATTTTCCATATATGATGACATATTTTGATGATACTCTTGATTTTATATAATATAATCTAATGGTTCTATTCGTATTCATTCTCCAAATGGATTATACTTGATGAAATGGCCTTTATAAAACATGTTTCTCTTTCAGAAGTTATATGTTTATGAAACTAGTGACTATTTCATGGGTTATATTTTTATGAAATGTATTTCTCCTCCATATTCTATATGCTTTGGAAATAAAATTCTCTTTACAGGTTATTATTTAATTCAATGATTAGTACACCTATCTATTTTCAATAGGTTATGATTTGAGTAAATGTAAATGATACCCATTTCATTTCATGGGATGTGATTGTTCTTTATGAAACCCATTTCTTTTTATGGATCATGATATGATGCAAGTTTTATTTTCCTATGTCATATGTATCTATGATTTTTAATGTGACGGGTGGGACCTATATCTCCTTCCAATGAATTGGGTAATGATAAATGTTTTATGAGCTCAAAGGTTACATGTGAGGGAATCGAAGGCCCAAAAAAAGTGGGTATACAGGGGTAAATCCCACGCCAGAAACAAGAGGTTATATGGGAGGAAATACAATTGCCAAAATAATAGGGTATATAGGAGGAAATCCCAAGAATTATATAAGATGGTACACAAAAGGACAACCCAATCACAAAACAAGAGGGTATACGAGAGTAAATCACATTCACAGAACAAGAGGGAACAATATAGGTCATCTCATGCCAGAAACAATAGGTTACATGGGAGGACATACCAATCACGAAATAAGAGGGTTAATGGGAGGGAATCCTAAACCTAAAGCAGGTACATGGGTGATTAACCTAATACTAACATGTTATAAAAGCCCATGGTAGTCTTCCATGACATAGGGAAATTATATATCGATGTATTTTCCATAATTCAATGATTTATTCCAATTTAACTATATCATGGATTATGTTCTCTATTTACATTTTATTCATATATTATTAACTTCTAATCTTCATTATGATCTCTAATATATAGGTTATGATCTTAAAATTTTATTCTCATGTTCCATACGATTTTATTCAGGTTCTGCTTGTTCATTTCCATTATTTACCCTTAATGAGAATCTGAGGTCACCCCTTTCTGGTGTTTACTTTCCTCAGGTTATGAATAATAGTCTTTTATAAAAGTAATAAAGGTGGAGATATTTATGAGAGATATTGAATAAAATTCCCCATTTAAAAAAATTTGTTTCCACGTTTCCAAAGATGCTAAACAATTACGGTCCTTAGACATGAATTTTTGTAGCGTACATAATATTCATCTAAAATTATGTAATATCCATGAATGTTAAGTATGGTTTTCTATATTTTAAGTCAATGGAATGGTTTATTCATCCTTTGAAAACTATTATTATAATAATTAAGTGATATCCCTATGTATATTTCTAAGGATACATATATGGATGTCTATAAGGATAAGTACAAGGATGAGTTAACATTTAATAAAATATCCTATGATTTTTTAAAGGTTTGAGTAATTGGTTTATTATAAATTCATCCCTATATAGATACTAAGAGTTTATGTGGATATTAAATATAATTACCTAGGGGTTAAAACTCTGAAAAGATATCGTGGGCATGATTCAGGGTAATCTATTGCATGAATGTGGGCCTTGATTCCCACCTAGTTTGACACGCCTAAGGGGATACGCTTTGGGAATTCACAAACTCTTCATGAACCATCATGAATGATATAAAGATAAGTTGTTTGTGACTAGAATTGGATAAACCTAAGGATTTATATTTTAAAAAAGTTTTCCAAATTTAGACAACATATAAGTGGTTTTCATGATTATGTGGTTACTCACTCAAATAATAGTTTCTTACTCAATGATTTTGGTTTTAATCAATGGCTACAACCCAAAAGAATTATTCTAACTTTTATTGTAATGGAAAATTTAGTGATTTTCCTCCTATGAAACCAAATTATATGGGATCAATAATTCAAAGTCTCATTGCTATACTCACTGAAATATTTCAAGCTATATACCCTGATGGATTCTGAAATTAGAAAACTAGAGAATAATATTGTGTTTAAACCTTCATGATGAAACATCCATATTCATTCAGTGGGTTCCTAATCCTCTTTTTGTAAAAATGGATTACTTCCACCAAATAGATATTTTCTTTTTCAAATATTTAGAACATGCGAAAGTCATTATGTATTTATCATTTAAAATGAGAAGAATATCAGTGGTAGACTATAATTAAGAATATGATGCATCATGATGAAATTGAGTCAATGGATTTGGATGATTTCAAAAACATATTTTTTAATGATTAATTTTCTCAAATTCCTAATACAAAGATGGTAAAGTAATTCATTGAGCTTAATAAGAAGGTTGATGATTTGTTTTTGTGCTTATGAAAAATTTTTTACATGTCTTGTGAGGTAAACTTTAGGTATTATTATTTAACTTGAATGAAACGTTTATCAATTCATTTGTGGTCTTAAACCTATCCATTGAAAGGCCTTGTATATAGGATTCATTAGTATCTATGATGAATATGTTAGATTTTCTACAAATCTGGAAATTGAAGATGGATTTTTGTATCAATCTCATGGTTTTGACAAGAAAAGGAAGGAGTTTGATGGAAAATCTAACAAACATGGAGAAAAGAAAATGAGGCTTCTATTGTGCACAAATTATGGGAATAAAAATTGATGGAGATGCGTTAAGTGGACAAGAAATTAGTTCATGTGTGGAAGGTAGGGCCATAGAGTGGTTAAATGTCTAATTGATGGGAATAAGTTTGATAAGAATAAAAATTATGAGATATCCCTATAGAATGAACCTCCCATAGTTTAGTGTTTCAATTGCATGGAGTGTGGCCATTATTCTATCAAGTTCCCCAATCCATGGAGAATTGTTAATGATAATCTAAAAAAACCTCAGAAACAAAGGAAAAAAGGGAATGTTTATGTGATCATAACGGATTAAGTGAACCAAGATAATTAATAAATAATTATCCTTCCCTCCATAGATGGGAAATTTAAATTTCATTTATTATTAATAATCCCTATGAAAGTATTATTTTTCACCCTTTGGTGATATTTCATGTGATTATCATTCACAAGATGAATTATTCAATAACAAAATCACATTGCATATTCAATCAATACAAGGATGAACCAAAGTTTCTAAAACAATTTTTGGTTTAAGATAAGATATTATTTATTTAATAAATGGTGTATTATATTTTGGAAGAGTTAAAATTTTACCCATTTAGGGAGTGTTTAAGTTAAACATCAGATCAAGTTAGTAATATTAAAGTGTTATCTTTCTATATATGGATTTATGCATATTGGGTAGCCTGTTCAAACTACTACGTGTAGATGATAACTTATGTTTTGGAATATCATGGGTTTCATGATATATTATTACTTTGGAAATGAAAATGTCACCATCCTTTTTAGATAATGAGGTGATGTGGATCAATGAAATAACAAGGGGTGACGTTGTTATGAAATCATTAAAGTATAAATTTTTCTGAAATTTTTTTAACTTTAGTACAATGAATCCTCAACCAAATAATGTTGTCCTAGTACTTTCATTTCTGATAAACCATAAGGTCTCTAAGGTAATTAAAGAATTATGGTTTTTTATTGTTAAAATTCTCCATACCATGTTCTCTATCACTCTCTATGAGAACAATTTTGTTGTATTTCTCTTCTATCTCCATGTTTTCACTTCCAACCTATGTTCTCATATGCAGAAACCAAGTTATATGTTACTTTGGGTAAACTTTTTGGTTCAAAATTTCCTTTTTAAAGGATATTTTAGTATTAATTTTTATGATGTGGGTTTCTAGGAAATTAACTTTAAGTTATTAAAACATTGATAACCTATAGGAATTTAGAGGGTGCAATTTCTTTTAAGGGGTTAGAATGTAACACATTGAGAATTTGTAATAAATTGAATTAATTTATCTTTTTTATATCATTTATTTTACATGAAACTGGAAATAGTTATGATATATATATATATATATATTAAAATAGTAATTCGAACAATATTTTCACGTGGAACCAATTTGCATTATGATACGTTCAACACAAATTTGGCGTACGTTACCCACAATACTGAGCTTCAACAAAACATCATTTTTGTTAAAATTATATAAATTAGTTAGTTATAACTGATAGAGCAAATATTTTCAATTAATTTATATTGAATATCATTGTTTTAAACCCAAAAAATTGTTCCTCTAAGATGAATTGTTTCATTTTTATGATAATGGTGTTATTTTGAGCTGAATAGTAAAAATTGGCCATTTTGGATTTTTAACAGTTTTAAATTATTTCGGTATTTTGGCCATAACATTATCTAAACTGATACAAATTGAAAAATTATTTCTTTTCCAGATTCTACACATCTAGGGATTAATTTAATATATTTGGACTAAAATCTGAATCACCCATATGGAAGCTCAAAAGAAGCTCACAAGTTGGCTCAAAAAACTATTTGCAGTTCTGCCTAGTTTTGATGTGGGATCCATAACTCATCCAATGTGGGCCCAAAGCTTGTGAAATTAGGTGGGTGGACTCGCAAGACGTTTTTGAGCATCTTTTATGAAGTAATCACCGATTGAATTGGCCGTTTATGGGGCCATTAAATCACCATAATCCGGAGGAGTTCGTTTTGGAGAGTCTGACTGGACAGAATAAATGCTCATAGTAAAACGGCCATAACTCTCGGAATACATGTCCAAATACGCTGGAATTTTGATGGGACCCGGACAAGGGAATTATGAACAACATTAAAGAAGGGATCAACGTGTGAAGAGGTCATTTAATGTGGATAAAACGCGTCGACATTCGGGGGAAGCATTCTTGCTATAAAAGGAGGAGAGCTCCACCCTCTCAAAGCATCCATTCTCCACCCCATTTCTTATGTGACACCAAGAAGGAGAACATTTCATCTTTCTCTTTTTTTTGTAATGCCTTCTTCTTCCCCATTCAACTCGATTACCCTTACCATGGTGGGGTAAACTTTTGAGGTGGTTGGGGAAGGGTTGGTTTTCTACATTGTAATGCTTGAGTTCTTGGATGCAATTGAATAAATTTTTTTCTTCTTCAAAGTTGTTTTCAATTTATTATAGCGGATTTTATAATCAAGTGTGATCATTCTTGAATATTGATTCCGTTATTTATTTTTTCCTTGGTAAAATAATCAATATCTCCCTCCACTAATTTCTGGTTTATATACGATGGAATAAACTAGGAATTAGTGGTCAAGTACTCGACGATCGTCAGTACGTGTAAAAGGTGTAGTGAATGTTCTTGATTTTTTGGGACAAACAAAACCCGATCGGGTATTGCCCATTTCAATTAAGGATATTCAATACAACTATTTTACACATGGAAGGAGATTTGACCAAACCGAGATCTTGGTAAGGTTTTCTCTCACAATAACAATTTCACCAAGGAAGTGAGAGGAAACGATTGTGGAAACTCACTTTAATCAACTAAGAAGAAGAGGTTTGAATTAAATTGAACAAGGATAGCATTATAATTAGGAAACTGACCCCGACCTAATCACCCTTTTAATTTCATAGTTTTTCAATCATTTGAATTTCAAATTTTCTTTCACAACATTGTTTCCCCCGTTTTAAAGTGACAACCCGTTTTTTGTGCACTCCTCTTCGGGAGACATCCTAGGTCAACCACATTACTACATTTTAACTTAGGAAATAATTGTTTTTCCACTCCCTATGACAGGCGTGCGTCAACAATCAATATGTTAAAACATATTAATTGAATAGTGATAAATACATTTAAAATATAATTTTTTTAATAAAACACATTGATAATGGAAAATAAATTTTTTTTAATGTCTTTATATTTTTAAAAATATTATTTTCTCGAATGAACTGCATTTCATGTCCTTCTATGAACAATAAAAAAAATTTTAAACAAATATAGAAATTTAATTAGATAAATTAAACATCATTTTTTAATTTCAAAATTCTAAAATTATCTTAGGGTGATCTTTTGGGATTTTTCTGAGAAACATCATTTTTTGAATAGTGAAAACCACTATATTGTAGTTAATAAATGACTTTTCATTTAAATAATTATTAATGTTCCATTATACATTAAATTTGTTTTAAGATCTAATTATATCAATTATATATCTATTAATAATATTTACGATATCATAATCAATTTCACTTTTAAACTTAAAATAAAAACATAACACGCTCTTAAACATTTTTCTACTTTAAAGACACGTGATTTCGTCTCGTCTACAGGATTAACATTTATCTTACATTTCTAGGATAGGTGAATTCAATTTAGAAAAATATATATAATACATTTTAATTAGTGAAATATTTATAGTATAATTATATCTTGTTAATTTCTGACAAAAAATATTAGTAAATGTGATTAACATTAATTACAACGATTAAGGTCAAATTAAGATTATTTAGGGACTAAACCTCAATCTTAGGGGCCCAAATAACCTATAAACTATTCCAAAAAACATTTTATGGCCATATTTCGTCCATAAAACATCAATTTTTTGTTTTCTTTTCTTATCAATTGTTATAGTTAATAACATGTGTACACCTAACTTTTTCATAAAAATTATAATTGAGTTGTTTTCCTTCCCTACAAAAGTCCACCACCTCTCCCACTTCGTCTTACATATAAAACCACTTAATATGGGCCATGATCAGCCCAATAAACATTCCAAAATCCTACCATTCCTCCATTAAACCTCCCTTTGGGAATAAATAAATCCAATGAAGCCTTTGGAAACAAACGAAATCGAGTTACCCAATTAAGAGGTAACTTTTTCTCTTAGGCTCCTTTCTTTTATTTTCATTATCCACCCCATCCACTCTATTTATTACATGATTTTATAAAAAACTAGTATCATCAATAAACTGGAATTTTTATTGTAATTTTTTTACCTACACTTACAAACACCTCCATCTAATAGGTAATAAACATACTATTTACATATACGGAGAACTACCGTCTCACGAAACAGTGATTTTTCCATTTTTTCCATTAACTCATCTCATGGGCGACATTATGATGGAGAGTTTATTTTTAAATGTTATATATTATATTTAGTATTTATTTATGGTAATTAATTATTTTAAAATTCATGTCTTTATACGTTACATTTTTTTAATACAATAATTTCGTTTGAAGAAGTGTGGACTACCTACCCCTCAAAGAGATGTGATTCATTCATACACAACATGGAATGTATTAAGGATGAGTTTAGTAAATATATATTATATTCATTACAAAAAATATATAATTTTATAATGATATAGATATATATATACAAATATGTATTTTAATTTAATTCATTCAACAGGATAATCAAACAGAAGTAACGTTCATGCATACTTATGACTTACCATCTCTATGAAAGGGGTATTCTATTTCATAATTATATATTATATGGATTATTATAATACATATATACTGAATTTAACTAATATATAAATCATTGTTTACATTCTAGAAATCATTGTATAAGTATAAACACAAAATATATAACAAATCAATACACATGCGAAAAACAAAGAGGATATTACCCATAGTGAAACTTTAACAAAGAATTGTTAACAAGCGGGTAATATAAATCTAAAATAAAACCCTATATTGTATTAAAATTAATAATATGTCTCTATGATAAATTTATAAAATATATTTATTTATTATATAGGAGGTTCCAATGAGTATGATGATATTCAACACACAATGTAAGGGGATTTCATCTCACTTTTTATTTCAGTGAGACACATGATTTATTCACCATCCATCCCTTTTTTGGTGTGTATACTTCATGTGGATGTATTAAATGATTATTATAATTAATTTTATGGTTATTTACATATCCATTTTATTATTATTTTTTCATGGGGACTATGTTTCATAAGTTACCAAATCGGTAAAATTATTTTTCTCAATTTTCTTTCTTTGAGATGCATGCCATGTTATACAGCAATATTTTTTCATGATTTTTTTATATAGTCATTGAAATTTTATATCAGGAATTAATTTCTATTCAAGATATTTTGCGCTTCACGTAATCTCATTTTATTTGATGGGGATTATTGTTCAAACTCAACAAGGGGTAAGATTTTATTGAAACAATATCATAACTTTTCAAGATTATTTATGATTATGATTCTTTTGATGAAAAATTATGTTTTGTCTATCAATAATAGTAATGAAATTTAATTCTCCTTTGATTATTAATTATATATAAATATACCGGTATAATATTTCCACACTTTGGTACAAACTATAGTTAACAATGTTCTCTTTAAGGAAGTATAAATTTACCTCTCTCATTAGTCGGATATCCGAGTTCTCTCAAAACCATGTTTTCTAAAAAGGGTTTCCAAGAATATTCTACAATTATCCTATAATCATTAATAGGAATTTTTACCTTTTTTATAAATTTATTCAAAAAAATATTCTTTTCACTTTACAAACAATGAATTTTTCTTACCAGTATACAATGAAAAAGGCATATTCTTTTTACATCGTATGGCATTTATGGATTTACCCTAATTTATTTTAGGGATGATTTTGTTCCAACATTAAAAGTATAATTTTTTAGAAAATGATATTAAAAGTAATTTTAAATTAAAACATTTTTCATAATTTTTTCAAAATTCTTTCATTAGTTTTCAATTAAAAAGTTTTTCAATATGTTCTCAAGATTTCTTAATAAATTTTCAAATTATTTTCAATTAAATGGTTTTCAAAACATTTTCAAGACTTATTTTTCTGTATTTAATGTTCTTTAATCGAAAAAGTTTTTAAAAATGATTTCAAGTCGTATTTATAAATTTTCAAGGTATTTTCTATGAATATTATATTAAAATGGTATTTTTCATTAAAATTATTTTTAAATAATAAATGATATTTCATCAAGAAAATATTTTAAAAGATATATAAATTTTATTTCATATATGATGATATATGTTAAGGATACTCATTCATTTCTAGGAAATGATCTAAAGGTTCCATTCATATTGTATCTCGTAATGTATTATCCTTGATGTCATAGTCATTATGAATCATGTTTCTATTTCACAAGTAATACTTTTTTGAAACCCATTTCACTTTCATGGGCATATGTTTATGAAATCTATTTATATTCCTTGGGTTATATGCTTTTGAATAATGCTTATTTTCATAGGGTATACTTTTATTCCATGATTTAGAAACCTATCTATTTTCCATAGGTTATGATGTGATGAAATGTTAATAATACCCATTTCATTCCATGGGATGTGATTATTCTTTTTTAAAACCACCTCTTTATAAGGGGCATGATATGATACAAGTTCCATTTTTTAATTCCACATGTATGTATTAATTTCTTATATGAAGGGTGGTACATATATCTCCCTCCAATTAATTGGGTAATGATAATTTCTTTATGAGCTCAAAGGGTACATGGGAGGGAATCCCAACCCCAAAACAAGAGGGTATACATGAGTAAATCCCAAGTCTGATACAATAAAGTATACAGGATTAAACTACATGCTCAGAACAAGATGGTATATATGAGGACATACCAAGACCAAAACAAGAGGGTATATAGCCAATCCCAAAATAAGTTGGTATACAAGAGAGCATCCCAAGAACGAAAGTAGGTAAATGGTTTTTTAACCCAAGCCTATAATGTTACAATGGCCTTGTTAGGCCACATTGACATAGGTTTATTATATACTTATGTTTTTTATATAATTCTATGTTTAATTCCTATATTATTCTTTCATGTATTATGTTCTCTATTTCATTATAATTCATTTCTTATGAACATAAAATATTTGTTATCATCTCTAATATGTAGGGCTTGATCTTCAAATGTCATTATCATGTTCCACACCAATTTGATAACGTTATGCTTGCACATTTCCATTACCTTCCTTTTCTGATCATCTAATCTCACCCCTTTCATATATTTCCTTTCCCCGGGTTATTATGAAAGGTTTTAGGTTGAATTACTAATGGTGGAGGTCTTTATAAGAGATTTTGAATATATTTAACAAGGAAAGAATATTTAGTTTCCATGTTCTAAGAAACACTACACAATTTTTTTCATAGGGAATGTGTTTTTGTAATTTACTGAATATTCGCCTAAAATGTTGTAACATCCATGTATGTTAAGGTTGGGTAACTATAATTTATCTATTATTTTTTTGATGTTCATGTATTTTTTATTCATTCATGATGGATATATGATGATTAAAATGAGGCTTCACTATGTGAGGGATTTGGAGGTGATGGACATTGATTATTTATGCTTTGTATATCGATCATAAACTAATTTTACACTTACTTACAATTTTTTTGTTCATGTAAATCTCATTAATCAGTGGGAGATATTTATTTATGCTCTAATAGTTAGTTCTCATGACACTAGGATCCCCTATATTATGAAATATGGTTCAGTGTGGAGAAATACCTCGATGAAGATAGTATGGGATATGTTTTATATTATATAATGTTTAACAATTTAGGATAATTTTTGTCCATATATTTGATTTGGTAAATTTTAAATCATTTTTTGTTAGGAACAAGGGTAGATCGCATCACACATACCATTTGTTGATTATCTTTTCTTCAGATTTTTTTTACATTGTTGTCCCACTACACCTTGTGTGGATTTTTGTGGATATTGTATCTTTCAATTATATAACATTTTTATTTTTTACTTGTGGTGTATAACTCATGGAATTTTTTATCCTTTTCAGTTTTATTTTTTTATTTTAAAAGGATTGTAAATATTTTTTTGGGAAAACCATTTTCTATAATAGGATTTTATTTTGGGTTCTAAATGTGGTCTTAAAATAGTTGTTTTGTTAAAAATGGAACGGTCTAAGAAAATGATTTCAATGATATTTTTTCATTTAAATAAATTCAAAATGATAGATTTCTAAAATTTCTATGTAAATGATATAAGTTTTTATGTGATTATTCTTGAAAGAATTATTTGGTAGTTGTATTTTTAATGTGGAATTTTTGAATTTTATTATGAAAGAAATTTCATAGACTCAGTGGGCAGTGACTGAAAATGTTATATTACTCATGCATAAATATTCTAGATTCTAGGATTCAATTCATGTGGAATTTTATTCTTTGGACTAGCGATTAGTGAGTGGTGATGTTGTGAGAAACCAAAGGTTACACGATGGATATCATGTGATGTTTGTCCTTTTATTATCATTAGTGTGATTTATTATAAAAACTAACAAAGATTAGTGCATAATTTTTATCTTCTCACATCATTTTATTTATGAGATAAAATTGTATTTATTTGGGATTTTTATTTCAGACGTCTTTTGTGGATTATTTATTATACCCATTTCTATTTATTTGATGTTATATGGATGTCTAAAGTATGCATAGCCTATGTTCGATTATCCAAAATCAATTAACTATCATCAGCTCTATAATTTTACTAATGTCATTTCAAAATATCTTTTTATTGATTCAATGGAATAATTTACTATCCCTATAGGGTCCAAAACACACTTTGTGCATAGTGGTGGGGATTATTATGTTTATATTTAGGTGGAAGTTAGGTCTATATAATTAAAAAACATATAAACAAATGGATTTAATTAGCATAGAAGATTCAAATTTTATAGAAAATAATGTTGTACCTTGAAAGTGAAATATTTTCAGGAAAAAGAGATCATGTAATGCTTTCCACATAAGAATTATTTTCAATTGAATTGACAAGAAATTTTTTTCTAATATGCATGGTAGATTCTAGAAACATTTCATTAGTATAAATCTTGAACTAATGTAATTTGATTTAGACTATTTTACTATAGATGATACCTTCTATCATGATTGACTCTTTATTAATGGTTGATTTTTTTATATATAACCCCTCTTTTCTGGATCTTATTTGGTAAAGTTTTTTACTACCAAAAAGTGATGCTTATGATTATAAATAAAAATTGTGTTTTAGGGAGAAATATTTCATTTTCAAATAAATTTGGATCAATTCAATTATAAGTTTAATGAAAAAATTATGCCTATTACAATTGGACTTATAGTGATAGTCCTTTATTGATTAACTAGTAGTTATTCATCTAACCATGAGATCTAAATTTATCTTAGATGAAGTATACTGAGATCTGGGATGTAGTAAAAATTTGAATGTAAATTTATTTTTATTTTTTATAAGTTCCTGATAGTGTTTTTATAGTATCAAAATAGTTTTTATAAAATAAAACTCAAAGAAAAGTTTAATGTTTGATATATTTATGTGGCTTAACTAATTTATGACAGTGGAATACATTAACTTAGTTTACATCCATTTAAATGATTCTTATATCACCATAGTAATTGTTGTAATTTCAACTGAATGGATGAAATTAATTTTACATACCAAATTAGTGGATCCTTATGGATATATATATTTATTCACTTATTAATTAATGAATTTTATAAACATATATATGAAAATATTGATAGAGTATTATAGTTGGAATGATATTTTTTGTTCAAATTGAGGTATGATACATTTCAATGGTGATGTGAAAAATGAAATATAAATACATATACATCATGACTAGATTGATAAATGGGGTAATCACAAAACTTTCTCTTGTGATGTATAATAAAATTTCATTGTAAGAAATATTTGAATGTAAGATAGGGTGTAAGTGATCATGAGATAAACTGTAATATTATGACATAAATATAATGATGCATAAAATTAAATGATAAACTACATTCAAGATAGGGGTTCATTTTTATTGTGTTCAAGTGTGTTCCTCATCCACACATGGAATGAGATCATTATTATTACTGGACACATTCAGAGATTATTTATGAATCTTATTTCAAATTTTTTAATTAATATATTACTTTTAATAATTTGTATCACTTTTAATTTATCAAGAGTATTTATAAAGGGTCTTGAGTATTATCTTTCTAGGAAATATTCACTTCATAATAAGTGATAAATCAAGTGATAGTGATTGATTTGACGAAACCAATAATTTTACACCCACATTTGGAGGTGAAAATTGTAATATTAATTCATTCCCATTGTAAATTTCCCTAAAAATAATATGAATAATTGAGAGGGAGTTCAATTGGTGCTACTAAAAAGATATTCTTAAAATTATCTAGAATTTTATCATATAGTCCATAACATTGATTTTCAAGATAACCTAGAGAAATATATATTAATGTGAGAGTGTGTTTGAGGTAGAAAAAAAATGATATAATATATTAACATGCTACACCCACTCCTTTTATCCATTGTTTATGTCCTTGGTTCATAGTGGTTACAATCCCATTTTACATAACCTTATTTTATTATCATAAAAACTAAAAGTCTAAAGAAAACAAATATTCTTAGGATATTTCATGTGTAAAAGGTCAAATATAAAGTAATATGATTATCATTAAGAATCAACAAAATTCAATGGTATTCCAATATTTTCCTCAAGTGTCTCTATTGATTGGTTAATTTTTCACCTTTTTCCTTATTTAAATATCTAATGAAAAAGATTTAAAAACTCTAATAATAATTTTTCTCAGACAATCACAAAGTCTTATTAAATTTCTATAATAAAAATAATAAATTTTCATATCACATTAAATTTCATGATGAAACACTCTACATTACAACATAAGGACTAGTTAACTTTATAACTAAAACACCATGATCAAATATTTAATAAAATTTTCTAATATCATAATCTGGATCTACATAGTCAATAAAAATCATTTTTGAATTTAAGTGTAATTTATTACCTCATGGATTAATATTTCTGATCATTAAATTTTTCGAAAATCCACTACAATATATTATAGAGTGATAATAAATTAATTTTACCTGACACTTTTTCCAAAAAAATATAGTAGCAATAGAAATATTACAAGGATTTTATAGTGTGTAATAGTAATATACCTAATGGCTTGATGAAATAAACGTCAACATGAATTCCTTTAGGTAATTCCTATTTGTGCACCCATCATTACACCTTCAACATGGTCAAATCATATCCTATGAATTTCAACATAATGTTAGTATATGAATAAAACCATAACATCTAAATAATGAGTCCTAACATAAAAAACATGAATCCATATGTGATTTTCACATATATAAAAATCATCTCCACTCAATATACATTTGCAGGATAATGAACACCCAATCATGGTGTAATTTTCACATCTTATTAAATACTTATTCCTTTGACACCTACAAAACTCCAATAAAATTTTAAATCATGCATGAGTAGGTAAATACTTCATACCAAATAAATAACAATAAATCATATGAATGAATAACCTCAAGAAACTAATCATTGTAGGCTTTCTCTATTGGAGTTATATAGACATTTTTATCTGGATAACATAGTGTTTTTTATATAATTCCAAATACTAATGTAAAGATAAATAATATATTGAACAAGTATTAGTTTGGGGCTTCTTAACTCCAATTTTTCTAACTCACTCCATGAGGTATCTTTACTTTATTAAGGCCTTGTAAATATCACCTTTTTTATATATTTTCAATAGGATTTGGTTTCCTATATTAATTTAAACTACTAATCACATATCATTTATCCCTTGTAAGGAAACTCCTCCTGATCCATTTCACCATATTTTATCAACCCTATGTTTTTAGAATTTCACACCATTTTCTAGAATAAAATCTTAATTTTTTTACCCTATTTTATAAAAAATTAAATGGATTGAGAAATGGAAAATAAATTTGAGAACTTATAAGGATTTTTTGTGAGAACTATCTAAATTAAATATGTTTAACGTGCTGGGAAGAATCCTCCATCCAGAAATTCATAAATATATCCAAAAAAATATATTTTTTGAAACATACTCCAAATTAATATAACCAAATTTCTATTTATTTTTTATGAAGTATTATTTTATATCAATATGTTTTCCCATAAAATAGTGCACATGATTTTGAGTCATGTGGATGGAAATTTGGTTACCTCATCTAATCATCCCACTGTCATGTAATAAAAATATATCTTTATCCACATAATTTCATTTCTAAATTTTAATCTAGCAATATACCTAGATACCATTATGCTTAGAGTCACTGAATTATAATTCATAGAGTTATAATAAACACACTATACACTGATAAATAAGGACCATCTAGAAATATTTTAATGATGTCCAAAATAACCTTCTCTATAAGAACTGTAAAAACCATAAATAAATTATAAAATATATTTACCAAACCACAATACATAGTCATGTTTTCCTTTAGAATAATATTATAATTTTATTTATTCAATAATATATTACTCCATTATGATACATTAGAATAGAGAAAAAATTCTGATGATAATCATGATTTTTGGTATTGATGCCAACAAGTAATGCAAGTTTCTAATAATCCTTAAAACTCTTTTTGAACAACATTTATTTATACTAAATACTAAGATAATATATTACAAATATCAATTGTAGTTGAAGAATCTCAAAATTACTCCAATTGAAAACTTTTTAGAATCTCTTAAGCATAATTTTTATGTGAAAGTAATATGAAATCAACTAATTTACAAGATGAAATCCCAAGAATATTAATATTTGATGGAAAATTGAAATTTTAAAGGACATTTTCATTTAACAAAAAAATTCCTCACAAAGATTTAATTCATTCCCCAAAAATATATTTCATCAATATACACAATGAAAGTGATGCAATTTTTATTGTTTTAACTAACATATAATTTTCTGTCAACCATGTCTCCCATGAAATATATACTCTTCATTCTATTATAAAATTTTATATTCCATGATTAGGGTCCCTTTTTGTATCATAAATAACATTCTTCATCATACATTCATCAGAACCACTACTATTAAGAATTAATACTTGTCACTATTCAATGTACACTTACCCAACACATTTACTATTTAATAAATATGCCATCAAATCCATATAAAAAATAATCACTTTTTATTATATCATAGGAAAAATATGAATCATTTCAATATTTTCCTTTAGAAAATTTCACATTAAATTTTATGCCCTCCATTTGAATGAAACCATTGTAATAAATGTGAACTTTATTCCACACTACTTCTAACATCACATTGAGTATATTCTGAAAATCCAATTTTCCACTATCACAATTCACATCTTAAGATATAACACCAACTTCCATGTTTCATTACTATCAATTTTATTTAGAACTTCTTTCAAAGTTATGATACAATCATTTTTTCGGAAATCCACTTCATAACATTTTAGATCAACCGCTAAATATTGGTTTGTGTGGTTGGAATACCATGAATTTTTAGGTGTTTGAACACCTTTGTTACTAAATATAAAAATAACTAATTCACCACATAGTTTCTATGGTTTTATAACATAAAAATATATTTTTAAAGACATTACACATCACTAAATGCATCTAAATAAGTATGTCAATCATGAAATCATAAGTTCAAAAGTAAATATATATCATGTTGTCCGTAAATTTATCTTAAGAATTCTTAGAGTTCTTCATAAACTACTAATGATATTTATGATAAAACATAATCCACCATGAAAATAGTACCATAGAGATTGTTAATATTCTTCAGTTCATACTATAAAACTTTTATCTTATTCATTTAGTTGTATATCTAATAAAGTTTACTTTGTTATCCCATTCATAATATCTATTCAATTATTTTATATTTATCTCATTATAACATGTGATATTAAACACATTTAAGATTTTGAAGTTGTGATTATTCTTAAACCACTTATATTAATGTGTGTTGACCAAAGTTTTATTAACTAAACACCAATTATGAATATAGATAGCCACTATTAGGGATATTCTTTAAAATAATTTAAAGGTTCCAATATCATAAAACATGGTTCACAAAATTTAAACCTAACATTAGTTCTTCCCCTTAGATGATCTATTTTTTCAATCATGTATAGAGCTATATATACATTCCATATTCAATATATCTCAAAATATTTTTAAAATTCTATATTAGTATATTCAAAATTCCTATCAAACTAAAATATTTTGATAGAAAATATAATATTATTTTTTAAAAACATGATTGAATGACTTAAACCCCTTAGTAACATATAATTTACTCACCATGAAATAAAATTATGTCATAAGAGTAAAATGATAAAAAAAATTATCAAATGATTATTTATATTGGATTAATTAAATATTATTGAACTAAAATCTTCTTAGTTAATTAATTTTGGTGGCCTCTTGGATTTGATCTCTGTATATTTGTGATTCTTGTTCACAAAAATTCCTCTATGAAACATGCCACAAGTTTCGATACTTTTATGTTTCATCATTAGAATGTTTATTAAAACTTCATGCATGACAATTATAGGCTTGTTATTTTATCTGAAATGACCAAGTCTTTTATATAAATTCTTATTTTTCTCTTTTACCCTCATAATGAAATTATATTCATCATTTTATATATAAAATAAATTTCAATTTATTTTTCATACTTTTAGGATGATTATTTATTTCATTAACATACTAATGACACATTAGTTACTCCAGAAAATTACTTTTCCATATTGTCTAAATATTGATAAACACTCGATAGATTTTCTATAGACAAAAAAATAAAAATAAAATCATCATATTCAAACTTCTACATACTAATTTTTGTTCTTATGATGACTCAACAGTTTATATAACTGTAGTTTAAAATGGGTTAGATGATATATCAAGTGTATACTATTTTTATTTTCTAAAACCATGACCCAAAATGTATAAAAATTCACTTAAGTAATATTTTCTAGAAATATAAATTTTTCATCATAGGTATCTATGTAAACACAAATTTTTAATGGCACTAGAAAAATCCAGGTATAATTCCTTACATTGTAAAATAATCCTTGATAAAAATAAGATTTAAACATCATTAGTGAAAGTTATTTTAGAACCCCATAATATATTTAAATAAATCGATAAATTCTTCATGGATTTATTAATATTTATTGTGTAATAGAAAACGTCATAACTTAATATTTTTAACCTTCAAATTCCCTTGAAATACCCATTATTTCATTGTGGAATTAGAAAACAATACTACATAGTGATACTTTTTTATTAAATCAAAAAAGTTATAAAAATATTCTATGGAATATAAATATATTGGTGATTCATTATACACAATTAAATAATTTCATAAATAGATAAATTATTCCTTCTTATTAATTCTCAATTGTGTACCCATATTTACACCTTCAACCAACTAAAATTATTACTTATACATTGCAATGAGATTCCTATTTAATAATGATACCATAATATCTCAAGAAATTTAAATTTACTTATATTGTGGAATGATTATCATATACGAAAAATATATATTATTTCAATAAATAATTTTCGCGGAATTAACACTCCTCTATGGTAATATTTTTCTGGATCAAGAATTACTTAATCATTTTCCTCCTACATATATCTAAAAAATATTTTCTCATCCATGAGTATATTGATAATAAATAAAATATTAAAATAACATCAAATATCAAGAATGTTTCTACTTAGAAAATTATTTATAATTTTATCAATTTTTTAGATTTATCTTAACACATCATTATGACATGTTGAAATGTTTGGGAGAGTACTCCAACTGTCGGTGTAAATATCAAAACTGAATTGACCACACCTCAATCAATTCCTTGTTCACTCCCATTCAACAGTTCACTTTATGAGGGATCATTAATGTCCTTAAGGTTCTTCACATATACTGTTTTTTTAACACATGGTAAGGAAGAGGAATATATGAACATAATGGATTAAATACCATAATATATAGTGCAATTGAAATGTAAATGGTTCTTATAAGAAGAATAAAATGAAATTGGAATTTATATTTTCACCCTACCCTAATAAATCCATAAAATGGTTTCTATAAAAAAAATTTAAGATACTAATATTTCGTAATCCATTATTCATTAAATTTTACATTAATTTAATTAAACATCATGACTTAGTTCATCATGAATAATCACTTAAAAAATGTTCCAATAAGGATAATTTATTTTGAAATCCATTAGGAATCATCTACCACAAAAAACAATTAGTGAGACTAGGTAGGAGTATACCATTATACATTATAGGAATCACTCCCAATACAAAACGTTTCTCATATCAAACCCTAAACATTACTTTACACATCATGTTAAAAACACTTATCATCACCTAGTGTTATCCATCATAAGAACCACCCAATTGTAGTCTTAGCCAATTAACATGGTCACACATTTAGTCATCTCTTTACAAAATTTCTTTTAATATATTGAGACTTTATATTACCATGGGTTTTTTATTTTATCTATAAATTAATTTTTTTCATTTGAAAAACACAATAATTATTTAATTAATCAATTACTAAATTCCTACAATTATCCTCCATATATTTTCCATGAAATAATAAATTAGAATATATCTTTTTTTCTATCACAAAAAATATTTTCATCTCCTAAATCAAATATATAATTTATATAAATTTTACTGTTAGACCATCTTAAAACCATAATCCCCAAAGAACGATAAAATAAAATAAAATACCATTACAATCTTAATATTAAAATTAATAATGAAATTAAGAATCCACTAAAATCAAAAACCAAAAGCATCATAATTTATCATTTTAATAATAATATCAATTCATTAAATTAAATAAATTCAAAAGAGTTGTATAACTGACTAGATCAGAACATCCATGAAAATTTAAATATTATAAATTTAGGATTTTGGTAATTCATTGAAGACTAATCCCTCTTGAAGTAATTTCCTAGTCTATGAAACAAATTAAAAATCTTCAATCACAAAAGGGAAAACCCTATCCAATGAAAATACATAATTATAACCAAATAGAGGGAAATAAAAACATAAAAATTACCTATATCTCGATAAGAAGATTCATGAGTGATTGAGAGATATGAAGGGAGAGAGGGTTTTTGGACGTAAAGGAAAATATGGTGGGAAAATAAATAATGAACAATAAGATAGGGGAGGGGTTATTTTTACTCTATAATGAGGATATGCGGAGGATACCCATGAATTTTTAATGGTGGATTGAGGGGTATATGTGTTTTTAGAAGGTATAGGAGGGATTTGGACCTATATATGAGATACAAGGAAAATGGAATAACTCCTTATAGAAAGGTAGATGTGTAATTAATCAATTAAATGAAAAAATATAAAAAATCCAATAATAAAGGAAGAGAAATTTATTCATTTATGTTTTCCATTATTTATTATTTTATATCCAAATGTTACTAGTTTCTTTGGAATAACTATTTATATCCATTATATCCTAAATATACCCAAACATTTTCAAAATATATTTACCATTTATTCCCACTTCCCATTAAAATGGTAATTTTTTAATTAATCTTAATTTCCCTCTTTAAATCCAAAAAAATCTTTACCCATTTAAAATATATTAATTTTCCTAATTTAATAATTAGAATACATAATTATTGAACAAAAATTCTAAATTGTGTTTCTATAGAAAAATCATCATTTGGATCTTAATATGATTTCTTATAATATTGATGATTTATTTTTCCATTAGTTTTATATATTATAATACTTTTATTTATCCTTTTTATGAAAATGTATCTATAAATGTTCATCTCTTTTGGATTGATTTTCCCATATATTTGTTTGAACAAAAATCTTTTTTATTGACATATTCTTATTATGATATTCTAGGATTTCTATTTTTCTCCATTTTTTAGTCATTATATAACACAACATATTTTATTCTAATTTATTTATTCTCATTGAAGACCAAAATATTATATTCAAAAATAGTAAATTAATATGATCAAGATAGATCTCACATATCAATTATTCTTGATATCTTTTTACTTATGAAAATGTTTTTCTACAGCCTAATATACATATCTTATAGTATTAAGGATATCTATGAAACCATTTCTTTGTCAAATTATCAAAATTTAAAGGGGTGAATTATGAAATTTTAATGAGTATTATTACTACATAATTAACTTCCCCTAAATATTTATTTTGACATTATTTCATACTTATAATGCTTCTGATATTTTTCATGATATATTTTTTCATTGTTCTTATTAACTAATGGTGTTGTGACATTTTTGAGATGAACATTTCACATTGTCTATGCTGAATAATTGAATTGGAATCACATTATTTATATATGTATTTTCCTCTATTATTTGTTTACTGAAACCTTTTCTTCATCTTAATTTCATGTTCTATCATGTTGGGGAAAAACAGAATGTTTTTAAATATTTATTCCACTGTATATAAAAATATCACCCACAACATTTTACATTTATCATCAGTAATGATATGAAAATTTTCATTTCCATTATGTCACTCAAAATCCATAAGAATACATATATAAAAGTACACTAAAGAAAACTTGCATATAAATAAATAATTATCATTGAATGATATGATTTATTGTATTTCATACATGTAAAAGTTTCATGGATTCAGTGGTAATTCCTTTTTAACTCTATTGTGCTTCTTTTTAATGAAAGATAACACACATTGACTTAAATTATTACATCATTAGTTATAAATATTATATAAAATCTCACCACATATCATGATAAGGTTGTTTTTAAATATCAGCATATGATTTTTTAACATTCTTATAAATATTTACCATTGATTAAAGACTACAAATCATTGTAAAAAGTGCTTCAACTTCTATATTTTTAAATGTATATTCCCAATATATAACCTTATATTCAATCCATGACCACCATGAATAAAATAAAATTTGTCTACACCTCCAGCCCAGACTAGTTTTTTGATATTCACATCACAAATATTCTAGCTACTTACCCTGAAAACACCACTATGTAAATATGTATGGGGTAAGTGTGGTTAATATGGATGAATGTGAAAAAATTTAGGTGTTATCTATTTTATAACTAAAATACACCAATATTATTATAGAGTTAGATGTGATATTGAGAATTATCAATAATGAACGCCTCCAATAGTCCATGGGTAAGTGACTAACACTAAATTTATAAAAATCAATTTTTTGGGATAAATAACACGTTTTATATCAAAACCCATACACTAATAACCACTCATAATTCCTTGAAAAATAATACAACTATATAAAAACATAACTGAACAAATATATCAATGATATAACATACAACCCAAAAGTATAAAAACATCATAATAATAAATCCTAATATAATCAATTTGGAAATGTAAATAAAAATGTAGACTCATTCAAATCCATCTAAGATTGATGCATAATAAACTGTTAAGAACAAACACAACCTCTAAAATCTTCCTAAAATTCAAGGGAAAATATAGAAAAATGTATGTACACAATAATTAATAAGTTCTTCATCCAAAACAATTATGCTTAAATGTGGATGAATAATGTTAAATCATCAATAAATGAAATAGAAAAAAAAGAATACCACACATCTTTTGGGTAGGTTCACTTCCCTCCATGTAGTTCTATTAAAACACTATTATAAAACAATATATATATAATATAAAATGAGTAAAAAATATAAGATAAAGGGACCTCACAGCCCACTTAACTTAGAATTGATTTCCATTATTCCATATTATAATATGGGAATATAATTTCCAAAGGGGAACACAACATCCAATGTATATACATACCAAATTATGGAGACGGAAAGTGGTGAGTCATGAAATATAACATGGATGTTGCGTTACACCATAAATCCATCAATGTATGGCTATTAGAACACTCTTAATCAAATTCCAGAGTAATTTCAAATCAAATGGTGAATACTACATCATCTATCACTCAAGTAGCAACATATAAAATTATATACTCATTACATCTATAACATAGTGTCTATTTACCCAAATTATTTTAAATAACTAAAGCCTTTGTATCAATATTATTTCATTAAAATCATCACATAATTAAAATGATGATCCCTGATTCTAAAAACAATGATTTTATATTAAATATATATGATTAATATTATAATATCATATATTTTTCTTAACATGTACTATTATTATATATATAAACGTCTTCAAAATATCATAACGGTATCATTACATCTTACTAAAATTTATATTCATCCAAAAAGGCTTTATCAAATCATTATATTTGGACTAAAACATCCAATAATTATTTCTATGTAATTATAGGTCCATTCATTAATCTTAAAATACAATCTGAATAACTGAATTTCAAATTCCAACATTTATAACTTCTTATATAATACCACATACATGCCTTACCCATATAATACCCCATCTTTTTAGTCTCTTTGAAATACCAGACTGGATTAATTTCATTGGAATATAATATAAAATCTAAAAATTCCCTAAAATTTATAATCTTCCATAATAAATAATTTATAATATTTTTCTAAAAATGAAAATATATAAAATTAATATAATTCAATATCATAGTCCCATTAAATAAGTTATTTCAACATCCAAATTATATAACCAAATTAATTCATCCATACATGGGACCTAAAATATTATAAATCTTCAAAACTAAAAAATTGGATAATATCTCTAAGCCACCAACATCAATTCATCATTAAACTTTCATTTCATCCGAATTAGGATTCACCATCAAGGGTTTTAAACTCATAAAATTAGAATTAGGGAAATTATTCTCTAGAATATATAGTTAAATCGTAAAAATTAATTCTCAATGCCAATAATTTATAGATATAATCCACCAAGTGGATGATTTATATGATATAGAAACATGAGAGATCATGAAAAATATATCTGGGTATTTTGAAATATAACCTAAAGTAAATTCAATCATCCAAAAACTATTATCCATAAATAAATCAAAAAAGCCCTAAAAGATTCCCAATGTAATTCCAAAATGTAATACTATGTGTTTAGGTTGTATTAAGGCTGTTAAAAAGGTGTTTTCATATTATAAAAATCCTAAATCGATAAATTATGGCTTCACACATTATTAATATGCACTGTTAAGTGAAACCATGTAGGGAACCATGTCATACCACTACCAAAAATGACTCAATAGTGAATATATTTCTCTAACCATGTATCATGTCGAAACCACTCTAGCTTTCTATCAACAAATGGGCTTCCAAAATAGTGGACTAAAATGCGATTTTGAGACCTGTATGGAAACCATTCCACAATACCAACATCTAAGACATGTGATATACCACTTTAAATTTACAAATATAATGAACTAAATTTACTAATATATATATTACCTACCCCATAAAACCTTTGTACCCTTGAAAATTGAAAACATATACCTAAAAAATGAATAAATAATTCATTTGTAACTCAATCCAACATAATACATACCCCTCAAAGTATTTTCATTATATAAAATCATTGAATTTTTTTAATTTAAAATTAAATAACTCTGAATAAATATTTAAATAAGTCAATTAAAAAAATAAAAAACACAAATTTTAAATTAACATGGGATGTTGAACATTCATAATTGATTATATTTACCAAGTGTATTCTTATGAATAATCATCCATATATGTAACTTGTAATATTGGTTTTACCCAAAACAGAAATACATTATCTTAATGATCTTTTATCTCTATCCACTACTTCACTAAAACACTCTAAAACCATGGAAATACAAATGACCATTAGATGAATCATTCTTACTCTACCAAACCCAAATTATAAATAAATGGGTATGTTTTTGAATACATTATCACCAATTATATAATCTGACAATATCATCCACCATTAATCATTTGACTTTACTAAACTATATGTCATTTTTATCTACATTTAGATCATATTCATCTCACCTACCATATCTTGAACCAAATATATTATAATAATAACAAATTTACCAATATAGGGGTCATGGGATCATAATTTTTTAGTTTAGGATAGATAAATATTTTGTTTTGTTTGGATAGACCAATATAAGAGTAAATGATTAGTTTTTTGAAGAATATGTAATACTAAAGATGAGGCAATTATATATTTTTAGTAGTTTTTTTATCTTCTTATAGGTATTTGAACATTTAATAAGAAATATTTAGGGAAATATAAAATCAAGTGCATGGACTTATAGACCATGCATCTTTACCATGAATGTAGTTAAAGGAACCCAAATGGAAATGCATGCCAAAAGAATGTTATTGAAAGACAATAAATTAATACATGAATTTGCATAAATTATTTCTAAACAATTAAAATTTATTCTTAAGACTCCATTAGATCCATCATTTTTACCCTCTTGTGGGTGGTACGACTCTTTGGAGGTTATTTTATAACCTAAGGTATATTTATACCTATTAAATCCCAATATATAAATGATAATCCTTTCTTCTATCATTTTCTTCTTTTTTCCTTGGTTTCCTCTAACAATGGGTGGCGATTTTAGATATTTTGGTTAATTGTTTTACCAAGGAATGGAAAAATATCTTAAAAATGGTTATATTTTTTATGATTTTTTAAGTGGGATGGATATGTATTTAACACACCAATAGAAATCATTTTTATATGAGTTAAAATATAGTTTAATATTCCTTTCATTTTGGATTGTTGGGACGGGTTTTTAGAATATTACATTTGAATTTAGAGGTATTTCCTTGGAAGATATTATAGTTTTTTTTTATGATTGGGATATATTGGAATTCATTAATAGAACTAATATGATGTTTTTGGAACATAATTATTTCTATTTTGAGATAAATTAGAATTGGTTAGAGGTAGGTTTTTATAAATAATACATTTGAGATATATATAATGATCTAGAAATGTTATTTTGTTCATCGTGTTAAGTGATTTTGGTGTATGTTAATTTCAAGGGTAAGAAATGTGGATTTATTAGAGTTAATTTATTTTTAGGAATCAGTAGAATTTAGGAAGTAGGTTTTAATAAATTGGTTTAATATTGAATCCTGATAATTTTGTGAAATATTATTATGATTTTTTATTTATAAAAGGTTTGGATATGTGATATCGATTTTTTTCGTGGAGTGTGAATGTTTTTGGGATACCCATTTATCTGTTTGGGGTTTCATTTGGTTTAGAGAATATGGTTTAAGGGATATTTCTCTAGTGTTGTGGTATTTTTAGGATAATAAGGGTGGTATATTGGTTAGTAATTACCTATAAGGTTATGTAATGAACTAATATCGCCTTTATTTTTTAGGTCTTAATTAGTGTCTGAGTTGGTTAATAGGGAAATGATTGTTTCATGAATTTTGTGGATAGGGTTTTATGAAATAATTATTATATTGATTATTATTAATTTACATCAATTTGATTATATCCATCACCATGGGTAATGATTTTTTTTATAAAACCCATAATACCCATTAGGATTTTATATGTATAGGGTGCATGGGTTAACGACAAGTAAATCATAATATGTTTTTTAAGAGACTCAAATCTATTCTTGAAGGACATCAAGATGTTTTTTTTGAGTTGCACATTTCTTAGTTGGATTACAGGAGTATTTGGGGTTCGAATATGAATTATAGTGGAGAAGAGTTCATCGGATGTATTGAGAGTATTGGGTTTTATTTTTATATTTGTATTAATATGATTGTTTCTTGTACATTTAAAAAATCTATCTACATGGACATATGTTGGTTCAATTATAATTATTTATATTAGGTTGTAAGTGTTATGTATTTGGTTGATAAACCATTCCCCATGAAATATTTATGGGTTAATATATTTTATTATTTATACTATTATGATTTATGGATTATTACAAGGGTATAATAACATTTTGATTTATCCTTGGGTCATATTTGAGAATCCAAATCAGGTATGCATGTCACAAATGGAATAAAATTTGTATAGTTAGGGTCTAGTGTCCATGGGTATAGGATGTGTGAAGACTCGATAGGTAACCTATAATATTTTATGAACAATATATTTATATAGAGTCTTGATTTTCCAATAAATTCATGAATTGTGAAGTGTTTATTGACATAGAATGAGTCATATTATTTGTTTATACCCAAGTGATGTGTCTTTTAAATTGGGTACTGATATAGGATTTGTGTCTCATGCATAATGTTGCATCATGTAAGTGAAATCATGAAATATGATTGTAAATTTTTGATTATTTTGTAATTATTTTGTAAATGGACATAAAAATGTATAAATGAAATTTTTATTTCTATATTTATATATTTTTTAAAAGAAAGGCTTTCATTTGGAATAAAAAATATTATAATTATATAGAAATATAATTTATATTTTTAGTGCTATTTTAAATTGTTAATTGATGTTTTTGTATAATATCATTAATATTATACTATATTTCATTTCATTTATTTTGGATCACAATAATTTATTTTTAATACTATCAGAAATGTGAACATTATCAATGATTTATTTTTGAAGGACAGTTTTCAGTAAAAAATAACCAAAAATGTGTATATTTTAATTTATAATACCATATATTGAAAGAAGTTATTTAATGTGATGTGTAATAGTGATGGATATAATGATTATGACAATTATTTATTTGAGATGTTTATTAGAAAATGATAACCTATACTTATTACCCCATTTTAAAAGCCTAAAAAATATCTTTCAAACCATATTTTACCCCCACCCCTACTTTTTTCACTTTCCCCCGTCACACAGACCCCACATCATCCATCATGCTTTGACTATTACCCCTCCATCATCCCCCTTCATCGTGAGCCCCATTTTTTATTGATGATCTAATCCCCTGGGTATAAACATCTCTTATCTCATACTTCCTTATTTTTTTGATTCCCTATTCCCTCTCATTGTAATTTTTTTGGTAAAACACTATTTAAAATATTTATTCAATATTTATGGTTTATTTGGAATTTATAGTTCATGCATGTTTATTCTTCCAAGATTGGTTGTTTTCCCCTGATGACGACATGTTCTATCTCCTTGTGGGTGGATCCCACCTGTTTTGACATAGATTTTCCAATATTTAACCTTTAGATTTGAGAATATTGTTTTGGTCATTAAATATCATTATCCTTGTGGAGTTTAATCGATAATTTCCATCAAAATATAGTCATAAAGATGTCTTTAAGGTTTTTTCAACAATGTATGAAAATAAAATTCTTGTTTGGAAATTTTTAAATGATTTATTTGCATAAGATGAATTTTTTTTGATCCTCATATTATTATTGGATATTTGATATTGGTTATATTATCCATTGTGAATGATTTTAGATTGATGATTATATAATTTGAACGTGGTTACTTATTAATGTATATGGGGTGGTGAGATAAAGTTTTGAAATTGTATGAGAAACCTAGGGCTCCATATTTGACCTTAGAATCCTTATGTCAATTTCCATGATGATTTATTGATCTTCATACATAAAAGATTATTCTTAGGTTTGAACTATAATAAGCATGGTTTCTAATATTTGAATTTATTCTGATGTTCATGATTTTTTATTATATTAATTATTTTACTAATATACATCATTCGTTAATGATATTAAACTATTATTCTTATAGTATTTGATACTTTCTCAAGTTTGATGTTTTGTATCATGATTTCATAATATTTTATAAAATTTTATTTATAAGTAATAAATAATTATTATTACTAAATAAATGTTTTTAATAATTAGTAAAACAATTAATAACTTGTAAGAAAATATAAAAAATATTAAAAAATATTAAAAAACCACAAAAATTAGTAAAAATGTTGTATTAATTAAAAAAAAAGTAACAATAATTATATTATTTTTTGTAATTAATAAATAATTAGTCAATATTTTTAATAATTAGTAAATATTAAAAAAATCAATAATTTCTAACAAATTGTAAAAATAATTATACAGTAATGATAAATATTAAACATAATTAATATTTAATAAAAAATAGTTATAATTAATAAATAATTAGCATTGATTAATTAGTGAAAATTAATAAATATTATTAATAATATTTAAAAAATTGTAGTAACATATAAAATAATATAAAAGATGTGAAAATATGATAAAAAATCACAACTACTAAAAATGTAGTAATAATTAAAAAAAGAAGTAATAATCATTCAAGAAATTGTAATTATTAATAAATAATTAATCAATATTATTAATAGTTAGTAAATTTTAGTAATAATTAAAATAATTTAGAAATAATTTCTTTATATTAGTAAATTACACTAATTTTTAATAAATTATAAAAAATATTTGAAATACAAATAATTATTAAAATATTGTAATATTTATAAAAAGAATTTATAAATAATGAATAATTTGTATTTATTAATAAATAATGAAATAATTAGTAAATATTAATCACTATTTGTAATACATAGAGTAATAAAATTGTAATAACTTCGTAAAAAATATAAAAAACATTTAAAAATTCTTAAAAATTCTTAAAATTTTTTAAAACTTTTGTAATAGTTAAATTTTTGTGTAATAATTATTAAATAATTGGTAATAGGTAGTAAATAATTTTTCTACATTATTAATGAAATGTAAATGTTAGTAACACTTAGTAACTATTAGTTATAATTTTAAAATATTAGTATATTATGATAATTTGTAATAAATTGTAAAAAATATAAAAAACCTAATAATTATTCAATATTCAAAGATGTTATTAAAAATTATTAAAAATAATTAAGTAAATTTTACCAATTAAGAAATAATTTTCCAATATTAAAAGTAATTATTAAATTTGATTAACAATTAGAAAATATTATTAATAATTTGTAAATATTTGTAAAAATTAAGATAATTAGTATAAACATTTTAAAAAATATAAAATATAATTATATTAACTAAAACATAGAAATACGTATTTAAAATTTAGTTTTAATTAATAAAAAATTATTATTAATTAATAAATATTTTTACTAATTAGTAATAATTAATTAATATTATTAAAAATTAGTAAACATTCAGGATAAGTAGTCATAATTAGACATAATTAAAATTTATTAATAATTTGAAATAATTAGTCATTACGAGTAATAATAATCCTCATTTATGTTTATTAGAAATATATGGACTTTCTAAGTAGACAGCAGCTTATATTCTTCTATCATGAATGGATAGATTATCACAAAAAACCCTAAAAAATATGGTATATATGTTCTTTACATTGAGTGTGTTGAAACATTTATATCATTTTCATCGTCAAAGATATAATTTCTTTCTGAAGGAAAAAAATTATATTTAAATGTATGAAATGTGATATTAAGATATTTGAAACCTTTGATATTGTTAGAATTCATCTATTGTGTTTTGGTTGTTGGAAATTTTATATTTTATGTTATCAAAAAGATAGACAAAATTAATAATAAAATACAAATTTATTGGTTTCAGATATATCCATTCATAATTTAGTACATGATTTTGATAAGTCATCAATTTATGAGACAACATCATAGAATGATATTCAAAATCAGGAATTAGAGTCATATCAATTTTACAATTTTTTAAAATTTTCTATGCAGGACATATATCCAGGATGTAAAATAAGAAAACATGAAGTTGTTAAAAAATATATGGCTATTAAATCATATTCATGAACATTAAATAGATTTTTTTGATTAAATATTTTATTTTATTAAAACATTTTTTCCTTACGGAAATATATTAACTATAAGTTTATATGAAATAATGAAGTCGGTCCATAATTTAGGCCTTATATATCATAATATCCATGAAAGTTAAAATGACTACATATTATTTTGTGATGATTATTAATTGGTTTCTAATTTTATAAAATATATATAATAGAAGTATAAAGATTTAAAACAAGGAAACACTATATTTATTATGAAATTGTTGAGGTATTTTCCATTTAGACCCTATTTTCTATGTTTGTATATGTATTGTAACACAACTGTGTTGATTATGTGAAATAAATAACATATTTCCCTAAATAAGAGATTAAATCATCCCATGACATTGATTTATGGAAACATTGTGATTAGGTTCATCCTACTTTTTCTTTAAAATCCCATAAATTATTGTTGAGTCTTTCTAATGATGTTTTGTATCCATTAAGCACATATGGCAGTCTCTATTCTTGTTGTTATGTTTTCATAACTCTATACAACTTACCTCCATTGATTTTTTTGAAGGAACCATACATATATTTGGTGACAGTAATTCTAGGACATCCAAAAAAATACCAATGCTTTTTTGAAGCCACTAATTGATGAGTTAATTTCATTATGGAATGATAGTGTAACTAAATATAATATAGTTTCATATCATGAATTGAATCTTAATATAGCATTAATGTTATTAGGAATAATGTGATAATAAAGATGATCATATTAATGAGTTTTCTTTTGTTGTTAATGAAGTTTAAGTATAAAATAAATTTTCTCACCTTCTAAAAAAGGGTAATTGGATTAACCATCATATCTAAGAAATTAAGCTCACAATTCTTATTAATGTCTATCAAATTAGGATTTTTTCCCAAAATAAAAGGTTATCGAACTCACCTTGGGTCTAGAATGTAAGGAATATCATTATAGGTTTGGGAAATAGATTCTACGTATATATGATATAAGTCTAACAATTATTTTTTGTTCTTTATTTCTCATAAATCATAAGTAAGACGTAAAACATGTGATTCTAGCCTGATAAAAGAATGGGGGAGAGAAGGTCTTTTCAATCATTTTCAGGTTGTTAGAATGTAAGGTATTGATGCAATAATGGGATGCTAAAATACTTTTCATTACCAGTTATACAATGATAACTCTAATCTTAAACATATTCAAAGTAATGAGGAAGTCATGATACAATCTATTTTATTAAAAAGAAGTTTTAGAATACGGATATCTTCAGTATCCGTCCATTTATATCAAAACATCAGATGCAGTTTTGATTGATGGATAGATATTATGATCATAATAATAGATTCTAAATATGCTAGTTTTCAGTAAAACTGATAATTTTCAAGAAAAAACATCATAATAAGAAATTAATTATGGGATGTGACTTTTTCTATCTTAATAATAAAAGATAATAAGTTAATGAAGTTGAAGTTATCGATACCATAATTAAAATTATATTGAATTTATTTAAGAATAATGAAGTGAGCTAATGTTTTAAGAAAATATAATATGTTTTTGAGAAGAGTTCAGAAGCAGTGACGAAGAAATAAATAAATCTGTAATTCAAGGGAAATGGAGTTTTTAGATAATTTGGATAAGAATGAATCATTTTTAGAATCCCTCCAAAAAAATTTAGGTCACCTATAATAGGAGAAACTAATTTTTACTTTTTAGACATGATTTCCTATTTAGAATAAGAGGGAGAGGCTCAAAAAATTTTGGGAGAAAAATTTTCCAGAAGAGAATAAATGAAAATGTTTTCATCACATAATAATAAAGTAGAAAAGAAAAAAAAATATTTAGTCGATAATTATATTTGTCTAAATCATTAGAGAGGGGAAATTGTATTTGGATTTTTTTTGAATTAGATAGAATTGGATCCTAATTTTTTTAATGGTATTCTCATATAGATATACTTTTGTATTGAGTAATTGGACTTGGAAATTATATTGTCTAATCAAGATAAGTATCATTATGAGTTATAAAGGAATTTCGTTCTCACTTATGTGTATGTTAGTGGAGAATTGTTTTTGAAGATCTTATTTTTGAAAGTTGACCAAGAGTCAAAATGACATGTTTTTTACATAAACTTTGTATTACATCTTTGTGCTAGTTTAATCAAATGATTTTTTGTATTGAAAATATTCTTATACAAGTGTAATAGAATTCCATACACATTGTAATCTGTAAAAATGAATTTTTTCTAGTGGATTGTGTGGTATTTGATTATTTCTACACCAAACCAAGGATGTAGATACTCTTGTTCAGTATGGAACCTTGTAAATTATTTTCTTCATATGGATGTGTGTTTGTTTTAGTTTCAGCAAGTAAAGAAATATTTGATAGGATTCTATGGTTGTTTCCGATATAAGGAAATATAAAAGAAAATATATCACTAATTCACCCCACCCTCACTCAATGAAACAACTATCATGATTGGTTAATTACAAGTTGTATCAGATCAAATGTTCCCTTCTTGTTCTCTTTTCTTATGTTTTAATGTAGAATTTTGTGATGGAGAATCTCAATTGTTTGAACAGTAAAGGTATTCTGGTCATTGATGGTAAAAATTATCATATCTAAAAAAGATATGGTGTTTCCTTATCTTATGTCAATTGGGTATGATGTTCATGAATCTACAATGGATGGATTTCCTCGTATTGATGATAAATTTCTCCTTATATAATTTGAAAATAAGAATCCTGAGAATGAAGGAATCTCCAATAATTACTCACTCTTATTACCTTACAAAAGTGATTTTTTATGAGTAAAATGTGTTGCTGCAACCAAAGGTGTGTGGGATATACTAAAAACATTTGTTAAGGAAATAAAAATATAAATAAGGTAAAATTACAAATTTGGAGGCTAAAGTATGAAGATATTAAGATGGTTAAATAAGAATCTATTGGTTACTTCTTTACCTTGGTGAATGACATTTTCATCACTATCAGATGTCTAGGTGTAAATTTATGTGATTCTAAAGTTTATTAAAATATCTTCAAAATACTTCATAATATGTTTAATGTTAAATATTCTTCATTGGAATATAGATATCCAGAAACATTCATTGGATTATTTTCAAATCACTCTTATATTCTATGAGATGATAAGAGAGAAAAATATGAAGGGAAAAATCTAAAATGATAGATAAATGTCTTTAAATTAGGTCAAGAAAGAAAATCTCATGATGAAACTGGTGATTCTTATCGTAAATATGATGTATGAATAAATATTGATGAATTTTTATTCTTGATTTATAAAAATATCTAATTTGGTATAGGTAAATAAAAAGGGGAAATCCCTTGAAATTATTTGAATGTGGATCCATTGGGATCTTTGGGGAAAATTTTCCATTAATAAAAAATGATGGGGTATTGAGGAAGATTATATAATGTAGATAATTTCATGTAAGAAATAGTGTGATAAGGAGAAATATTATTCCTAAGAAAAGAATATAAAATCCAATAAATCCAACTGTAGAATTTCTTATCTAGAGGTGATGATGAAGAATATAGTGAATCTGAATATGAAAATTTTATTCAGAATGTTGAAAATACTTTTATTAAAATATTCAAAAATATTGATTTTTGAATTATGAGTTTGTAAAAATATTAAACTCAATTATAATTTCATCTGAATGTAGTATTTATATCTTGTCCAAGGAATATTGTGAGGCCTAAAAAGTAATTCAAGAAGATGAAAAGTGAATAATATTCAAAAAAGTAATCAATATCATTTTATTGATGATAAATTTATGTTTTTGAAATATATTTATCATTTGAATAAATTTATGGAAAATGAAAATAATTGTAATGAACATTTGTATGTGAAATTAGAGGGAAAAAAGAAGAGTTGGAACTTGTCCCACAAATATTTTCCAATTTAATCATATAGTTACATGTTTCATTATTTCTATCTCTAAAGTTGGTAAATTCTTTGGAAATGGTAAACCTTATAAGGATTTAAAATTACCATAAATGTTTGAGAATAAATTGGAAATAGTTCTTAAGAAGAATAAAGTTGGGAAGCTATGTACGTGACCAACACCAAAAAAATCAATAATTCATCAGTTTCTAAAAACCCTTATTTTGAGAAAAATTACATTACTTTTGGTTATGATATGACTAAAAATAAAACCTATAATAATAACAAAATTTTGGTTAATAAAATAATGGTCGGTGGTCACAAAATCATAGATAATAATGATGAGAAGGTTGGTGAGAAACATACTCACAATTAAAGTCAGTATAAAGGTTTCAGAGGAAAATATTATTTCTATGGACACTTCTAGTATTGTGGTAGATTTTTACATATGGAAAATATGGGTTGGTTTGATCAACAACAAAATTACTATTCCAAAAATTAATAAATCCAAAGTTTGAGATGGAATTAAGTCCCTTAATGGAATAATTCACAGAATAATGTTTTGAAGAAACTTGAGAAGATTGGTGTGAAAATTGAAAAAGTATCCATCCCTAAGAAATTGTTTGTGAAAAGTGTGATAAATCCAAAAAAACATTGAAAAGGATGTCATTTTTTGTTACTCGAACAAAAAAAACATCAACAATTTTCTAATGCTAGAAGTTTGGAAAGATAATGGGAAAAAATATCTTGTTATTGAAACTACTCTCAATGAAACAAAATGAGAATAAACATGGATTCTGGACTGTTGGTATTCTACTCATATGATAGGATATTTACGGTATTTAAAGAATGTGAAATATTTTAAATAATTAACATTGACATTTGTAATGATAAATCTATGAGAATTAAATGTGTGACATTAGTATTAATTGGGAAATAGAAGTTGAAGTTCAAGAAATATTTGTATGTATATGGGATAAAACTCAATTTTCATTGGGTTTCACAACTCTCTGATAAAGGGGAAAACGTTTTTTCCAAAACATATTGGATTGTTCTGAAGAGTGGGTGATATAGAAAATTATTCACAAGAGAACAATAAAAAAATAGAAACTTATATCATGTTGGGGAAATACAAAACTATAGTTACATGTACTTGGTGTAAGGGAATCCATTATATCATAATTTCATAAGACAAATTTTTCATAGAAACATGAGAAAGTTATCAAATAAATATCGTATCTTTGATATTATTGAATTTCCCAAGAAGAAGAGATTGGTGTTACACTATTTTATAGAAATAAACATTTACTAAGTCATTGAATAAAAAAGTGGATATTTGTTTAAAACAGCCCATGGAATTTA
This sequence comes from Viscum album, assembly GCA_963277665.1. Taxonomy (NCBI): domain Eukaryota; kingdom Viridiplantae; phylum Streptophyta; class Magnoliopsida; order Santalales; family Viscaceae; genus Viscum; species Viscum album. The sequence continues at coordinate 1,772,601,318 of OY728121.1, forward strand.
TTTATTCTAATATTTACGGGAAAATGAGAAAAAAATAACTAATATAGATAAGTACTTCATAAATTTCATTAATTACCTTACTCGAATTATTTGGTTTATGTATATGAAATACATGTCAGATGATCTGAAAATGTTTAAATGTTTCAGGATTAAATATGAGAAGGAATATGAGTATTTAGTAAAAAGGTAGAGAAAATATAATGTTTTTACTATATAAATGAGAAATGTTAATGTTATATTGAAAATTATATAATTTAGCATGAGTTATGTTCACCATACACTCCTCAAAAAATGGGGTTTCTAAAATGAAGAATAGAAGTTTGGTGAAAATGGGGAGAACTATATTACATGAACATGGTATTTGTCATTACTTTAGGAGGAAATATGTGAGCACTAATTTTTATATAAAAACTATTTTTTCTAAATCATAAGTTTAGGTATGACTCCATATGAAATGTTTTATGGGAAAACTCCAAGTTATAAATACTTAAAAGTTCTTGGAAGTCTATGCATCATAAATAAGAAAGGTGAAAATCATAGAATGTTTGACTAGAGAGACGAAGATTGAATTTTACTTTACTATGATTCAGAAAGAATATGATACAATTGTTTTGATAATGAAATAAAAATTATAGTTGATTCTATTTAAGTGAACGTTATTTAAATTTCACTGGAATATAGACAGACTTAGGCTAACACTTAAGTAGAAAAGGACAATAATAAAATTAACAATTATGATATGGATACAGGAAATAGTGATCCTACATAATAAAAATTACAAGACTCAATTATTTGAAGTGATAATAAATGAACTCAAAAATCTCATCCTGGGATGAGGAAGCAAGTGAAGGATATGAATATTAGAAGTGATCAATATCATAAAGTTTCAATAATAAATACACAAAAAGTTGTTACATGCACTTCTTTTAATTAAATAGTCATGTCAAATGATGTGAATGAAGATTTTGAGAATTCATAATGGTTATAGGGTAGGAATTTAGCTCTTGATTCTATATAAAATTATGGTACTTTAGAACTCATACCCAAGAAGAATAATAAAAACATGTATTAGTAGAAAGGTGGTTTTCAATAATATGCTAAATAAAGAAGGTGAAGTGACAAGGAAAAATGATAGATTAGTGTGCAAAGGGAAATCATAGGTTAAAGCTGTTTATTTTAACGAGAATTATTCTCTAGTGGAAAGGATAAAAACAATCATAATCATTCTTTCCATTACAACATAATTAAGTTACACAAATTTTCAAATGGATGTGAAGTCCTCATTTTTTACTGGGGATCATGATGAGGATGTATACATTAAAAAAACTTGTGGATTTTTTATTTGTAAATATGAAATTAATGTGTATAAGAAAATTAAATCAATGTATGTTCTAAAAAACACTATGAGAGAATTGTTTTCCAAATTGGTTACTTTCTTAAGGAAGATGAATTTTTAAGAACATTCGAGTTGATAGAAATATTTACATTAAGAAAATTTTAGAGTTTTCCATCAATATAATTGTTTATGTTTATGACATTATCTTTGATGGGAATCTTGAAATAACTTCTGAAAGACTTTCTAAAGTGAGGAATGTTTTATTTGAGATATCCATACATGGGAAAATAAAAAACATTATTGGGTTAAAAATTTTACAATTGAATTAAGGAATTTTTCTTTATCTATAAACTTATACTAAGGAACTTCTAATTAAGATCATTATGGAATATTTTAAACTAGTTTAAACACCAATTTCATTAGGAACCATGTTTTCCTAGGATTAAGAAATCAATGAGATTGATCAGAAAGAGTTTGGGAGGCTGATTGGAAGTTTTTTATATTTGACCGCCTCCATACTCAACATTTATTATGTAGTTACATTATGAGTAATATTTTATAGTGATATTAAATAATAACATTTAATTATAGGAAAGATAATTATAATGAATATAAAAGGAACAAAAAATTGGAATTAGGTATGATATCTTAGAATGTTTTATCTTTTTTGGGCATTCAGATTCTAATTTGTAAGGAAATTTTATTGATAGAAGATCCGCATTTGGTAGTATTTTCTTTCGAGTGAAATGTTGAGTTATTTGGAATATAAATAACATAATTCAGTAAATCTTATCATTAATGAATCTTAGTATATCTCTTCCACTCAATACGCTACTAAACATATGTGGATGAAGAATTAGTTAGAGGATTTACTGCTAGATGTAAAGATAACATTACTATTGGGTTTTGAAAATCAATGTGAAATAAATCATGTCAAAAACTAGATAAAACATTATAGTTCAAAAAATATTGGTATCAAATATAATTTCATCAAATAGAATTTGGATAAGGATAAATTTAATATATAGTATATCCCTACATCGAAACATGTTTTGGAAAATTTCAAAAAACCATCACCGAAGGAACCTTTTCAAAAACTGATGTTGCCCATTGCTGTCCAAACTCCTCCTCGTCAAGGTTGAGGTATGTGTTTTTTACCCAGTATTACCTAATATTTGGATAGTGTTGTCTATGGGGTTTGTTTTTTCATAAATCAATCCTTATGGAATCATGCACAAAGGGGCAGTTCTTGGTAATCTGTGAATTCCGTATGTAATTGTGTGAACTATAATAACTAATTTTTGGAGTGGTTTTAGGAAACATTTTTTAAGAAGGTATATAAATAAGTTAATAATGATGAAAATAAATGATGAGGAGGTTCTCATGATCATTATTTTTGAAAGTATTCTTCTTTATTAAAAAATTATCATTTACTACCATTATTTATCTTATGTATGCTTATAATTTTTCTTAAGTAATCCATATCTTGAAGTTATAAGGTTTAGTGATTAATGAACCTTGGTTGAAAAACAATACAAAGGGGGAGATTGTTAGGACCAAGCTGGTATGGAATAATATTATATTAAAGAGTTGGATTTTGTTTTTAAAATTGTTTAAGAAGTAAATAAAACAACTCACTTTGTAAAATATGGTAATTAGATTCACCATCATATCTAGGAAATAATAATCACAATTCATAAGAAATTGCATTGGATTTGGAAGGTGTTTTCTGGATGAAAAGGTTTATCATACTCACCTTGTGTCCTGAATGTAAGAATGATCGTAATAATTAATGTAATTGGATTCATCATTTATTTGATGTAAATAGAATGTTTCTTTATTGTTTTATATTTCTCACAAATGAAAACAAATTTTTCAAACTTAATATGCTAGCTTGATGTGATAATTGGGGATAAATTGTGCTTCTAATCATATTCTGGTGGTTGAAAAGAAATATGTTGCTGGAATAATGGGAACTTACAATAATTTTTATTACATGTTAGATAATTCTAAAGAAGATCTTCAATGAATTCAAAGTCATATGTTTTTCATGATACAAGTTGTAGTATGAATGAGAATAAATTTTGTGATGATTAATATCTCTTGTATCATTCCATCATTGAGAGAACATCATATGTAGATTTGTTTAATGGTTAGGAAGGATAGTTATAATAAGAGAAACTGAAGGTGCTGGTTTTTAGTTAGAATAATAGTTTAAGAGAAAAAAAATTCCAAGAAAGAAATTAACTGTTAGAAATTTCTTTTGTTATCATAATCGGAGAAGAGGAAAATTTTTTGATGTCGAATCATCTGATACTTGTCCATCGGAGTTGGTATTCCATTATATTCATTAGAGCAAAAAATAATTATTTGGAATTTTTTCAGACTAATGAAAATTAAAATAAGTAATGTTTTTGGGTACAATATGAAGATAATTTCATATACCAATCAAAAATTTAGTCAACAATTTTGATCAAGATGAAATTTTGGTTTAATTTATTTTTTTAGTACCATGTTGGTTAATAGAAAATAAAAAATAGTGTTCAGTATTACTATGATATGATTAAAAATTGGATTAAGATCCATCATAATGGAAAATACGTTGATTCATCTATGTGAAGTTAATACTGATATCCATATGTAACTTTACACTGATAGTTTCATTAGCTTCAGGATATTGGTTTGATGAAAAGAAGAAGAAAAATATTTCATAGAAAATTTTAGATCTTCTATCAGAGGGGGACAATAAGTTTGAATAATTTGAATAATAATATGATTGTTTTCATCAGTTTTTAGGGAGAATAATATTGAGAAGACATATTTTTTACATTTTTCACATTTTGCATAGAGTAATTTATTGAATAATCTCATACTCTAATTATAATGAATAGATCATAATGGGTATATTCTTATTTCAATTGGTATTGAGAAACATAATGAGTTATCTTCAGTTTTGATAGTTTTTATGTGGTTTAATAAAGTCATAGTGACCAATTGATACCATTATAATGAGTAAATCATAATGAAAAATAGAAATCATAATTAGAATCAGACTGATGTTTATTGAAAAAATTAAAGTCAGATAATGTAGTTAGATGATTAAAGAAGATTCAACAAGTATTGATAAGTGTTGATGAAGTCATAAAGGCCTCTGGAATTCAAGGTAAATTGATTTTTCTAGGAATTTTGTTGAGTGGAAGAATTTTTAGTCTCCCTTACAAACCATTTTACCTCACATAAAAAAATAGAAAGTACTTTTTACGTTTCGAAATTAGATGTATTGGTGAGAAGAAAATAAATAAGCTCTAAATTTTGTGGGAGAATAAGTATCTAGATTAAGCATACCTGAAGATGTTTTCTAGATAGAGGAAGAAAAGAGAAGGGAAAAAATCAAATCTACCATATCATTGTATTGGGATGAATCATCAGACCATGTAAATTGCATTGGTATTTCTAGACTCATATATAACTAGTTAAAAATTATTTCAATGCTATTATCACATATTTTTATTTCTATATTGAGTAATAGGACATGGGAATCAGACTAGGAAATCAGATTGAGTATCGTTACGAAGTCTAGAGGAAGGTCTTTCCTCCTACTAGGTAATGAAGTGAAGAATTGTTTTGGAGATATTATTTGTGAAAGTTGGTCAAGCAACACTATAACATGTTTTCTATATAATCATTGTATTATATCTTAATTATAAATGATTCACCGTAACTATTGTATTAAAAATAGTGCTACATGACGGTAGGGGCATATCTTACTAATTTTATTCTACAAAAAAGGATTCTATTCTAGTTAATTGTGGGGTATTAGATTGTTTCCAAACCATACCAAGGATGTAATATCTCTTTTTGAGAAGTGAACCCTGTATATTACTGTATTATTGTGTATGTGTGTTTTTTTGGTAGGGAAATAAATTTTTAATTGGATGATATTATTGATTACAATGTATAAAAAAATCAAATAAAACACATCACTAATTTACACTCTCCCCTTCCTTGTGATACAACTATCTTGACTGGGAAATTAAAAATATAGACAATCATTGAATTTTCAGAACATGCTAAGTCATCTAGATGGAGTTTACATGGTCTAAAATAATGTATGTAGAAAATGGATAAAAAAATATTTATTCTTCTCAATGTAATAAAGAATAGTGGTTTTTATATTCAATGGATATTTCTTCCATCATATCACCATTTTCAAATGAATGGAAATAATTCAAAAAATAGTATAATTGAAAGAGACAAACCACTAACAGTGCTCTATGGTATTTAGGTAAATTATATCATATCTTCATTACCTTTAATTACTATTCAACCGTATAAAATAGAACAAAAAATATATAGTTTTTTAAGATATCATAATTGGATAAATAGAATTATTTTTGGGATCTTTCATATTAGTTTTATCTGTTGGTTCATCACTTGATAGAAGTAATGCATATTGATAATAACATTTTTGCTAACATATTTTATACTATATTAAAAACTGCCTGTAATACCAAACGAAATTTAAATTCATAGTTATATATTACCAAATATTAAGACCTCCAAGACTTGAATTTTTTGAAAATGAATGATCACACGATTTAATGGTGAAAAGAGAAGATTATGTACTTTATAAAGGTGGATGTTTTTTATTATATCAATGGATTTAAGATTTGAGTTCATCAGATGATTATACACCAAATTTGATTCATTGTATCAGAAATGAACATATTCCTACGTTAAAAATACAAAATTTTCATGACATGATGGAATTAATATTTCTCATTAGACTTAGATGGTTTTTAAATTCTTCAAACTGTGATAAATTATTAAATCATGGATATGTGGACCTAAATTTCATGTTTCATCTCTCATATTTATGTTGTAAAACCAGATTATAAAGCATTTATTATACTATAAAAAGATAATTTTTTAATTTTATATGAATGAGATAAAATATTCTCATCACCCTTATTTTACCAAATGGAACATTAAATATTTCATTTTCCATGTAAGGATAAATGTGGAGGGCCAGTATAATTCTGATGGATGTACACGTTCGATAGATGTTTGTAAAAATTAATGAGAAAATTGTGAAAAAAATAAATTTAAGGACCAATTGTATAAGTCTACTTTCAAGAGGAAATTTAAAATTTATTATCTTTTTATTTTCAATTCAAATATCCATAAAAACATAATCACATGGGTCATAATGAGGAAAATTTGGATGATATCACATACCACAAATTTTATGTTTTTAAGTATCATGATCTTCATTTTAGTGGTTATCATGAATGATGTATTTTATGTGAATAAATGAATAGATATCACATATATTTTCATCACAATTTTTAAAAAGTTACATGATTTTTGAATTAAGTGAAACACTTTTATATAAATTAAATTCTTTTCAAGATTTATTTTTTAGGCTATATGATGACCATTTCAAAAAAAAAGTTTTGAAAATAACCCACGCTTCTCTTGAAGAAAATTAAAAACTTAATTTTTTATATTTGATTCAAATACTAATAAGATATCATGTTTATAGTGGAACATTAAATCAATTCACTTATGTTATCTATAATTAATAATTATTATCGATAATAGAAAAAAAACATGAATGTAAAATTGAAGTCCCATTATTTTTTCTAAAAAACATCTTTATAAATAGGTAAACTATTATAATGGTTATGTGTTTAATGGAATTTGATTTTATACAAACATAAATTCAGAATCAATTAAATCAATGAATATTAGTGTTTTTTTAAAGTATCTCATTGAAAAAAAATGTGAAGATGACTTTTATAGAAAGATAGATGAAATAATTTATTCATGTTATCTGAGAACAAGATATATAACTATGTTTTAATATCTTTGGTTGGATACTGATTAATTATTTTTAGTTCATCCACGACATAGAGTCTTGGAAATCAAATATATAATCCTTCTTTCCATAATTGAACCAATTATGTTGGTACGTAAAGAAAATAAATTTTATAATGAAATTTATTATTTTTATTTTAGCGATGAAAATGACTGGTAATGCGTAATAAAATTGAAGTCTCATACAATAAATTTCTTGAAAATGAAAATGGTTCTATGGAAGTTAAGCATATTGAAAATTTTCATGAATCACCACTAAATAAATATCTAACATATCAAGATTAAAATATTGATGTTTAAACCCTAAATTGAGGGTTGTGGTTATTGATAATACTGATGAATAAATATAGTGTGATGAAACTGAAATTTGTATAGAACTTTAAATTGTTGAAGAGTAAGAAGAAGACATTTTCATTGATGAAATTATTAGTGAAGATTAAAAATGAACTATATTCTGGTGTTTTATTGTTTTTTATATTTAATATCAATATTACCTATTATTTCTAGGTAAAATTATTTCCTCAACATGCATAGAAATAATAATGACTATCAATTACATCCCTTCACTGATGTTGAGATTCCCAATGAATATCATGATGAACATTTATCTGACTCATCAGATTCATCCATAACACTACCTAATAAGAGGGGGTGAGACCTAACTAGATTGATGGGTTTAGTCCCTGATTCAAAAAAGTTTCCAAATCATGATTTTGATCAACATTTTTCGAGGTATGTTAAATGTTTGTGGTTATATATTTTATATTTATTTATTTTATAAATAATATTATGATTATTTATTTTAATTGTGTAGTTTTTATTTTTTAGCTATTGGGCATGCTTGTGTGATTATATGAAATTATTTTTCTATAACATGTGTGTCATGGGATTAGGTTCTAACTGAAAATTGATATTATATATTTTACCACTATATTATACATTAATAAATAATATATTTTTATTTTTATTTAATTTAATTAATAATTGATTTTTATTATATTCTAGAATTTATGGTCTTTGGTTTATGATAGCATGTGAGATCCTATCTGACATGCTTGAGAGATTTTTTTTGTGAAGGTTTTCATCAGTTTTCACAAAACCATAAAAATATAGCCATAGATAGCTCTTTTGTTATTGTTTTTTGTCATTATTACTTCTCTTACCTACCTGAATATTTCTCATCCAAGGTATATGGTGAATTATGCTACTACTAGATACGAGAGAGTTTAAAGAGGAGTTCATCATCTAGGAAACACAACTAAGGGAGGCACGAGGTCATGCATAAGGATGGGAGTCATAAAATTGGTATACATCGATGACATATGGTATGTAATATTATTTATTAATGTATATATAATTTAAATATATAATTTTTGATATATTATGTAGTCCACTACCAACCCCTTTGTTATCGAGTTAAACATTTAAAATAATATTTACTCTGATTCCAGTATAGGAAAGCTTGTTGGTAAAATCCAGTTCATGATTATGGTTAGTATTTTTGTTTCTTTTGGGTTTTACTAAAATTAATTTAATTATTATTTTAATTTATAATTATATTTGATGAAAGAATATGAGACTGAAACGTCTCATTCAATAGTGAGTCATGTCAATATAGAATGAAATTCCATTTGTGAGTTAGATTTTGAAGATGCGTCTTGGATGCATGAAGATACAAATTATGTCATGAAAGGATTGGTGACTCGTATTGGTCCAACATTTACTCCTACTAGTTATTATAGTACTTCTCTTATGTCACCATTCTTCTCAAATGGATCTTGTTCAGAGTCTTTTTCTACCACTGCATAATATGAAGAAAGGTTTTTTTATCCTGATGAGATTCTACAGAGCATGAATAGATAGTGAAGGATGAGTATAAGATGTGACATTAGAGGGATTAGTAGATGTTGGAGTACATATGAAGTATTCCACATGGTGTAAGCATTGAGTTTTCCCCTGACACTTTAAGGGATAATCCTCCCCCTGATACTATTTGAACCCCATTACTTCTAGTGATATTCAAGTATTATAGTTTCATAAACTTATTATGTATGAAATGTTATAATTATGTTAATCATGTTTTTTATATTTAATTCATTTTCTATTTTTTCTATTTTTTCAAAATTTTCAAAATTTATAAATTTTTTATATTTTTATATTTTATTATTATTTAATTAATTGTTACATATTTAAAATTATACATAATTCATATTTTAATTTTTAAATACTTTTTTGTGATATAGATCATTTGTCATAAAAAAAATATTGAACATCATTAGTACTCTTATTTTCCATTCCATTTTATTCAACATGAATTTTTATTGATTCATGTCAATAAATTTCTTTTACCAAAAAAAATATGTCATAAAAACCCATCATAAAAGTCTATAAATCAAGTAGTGTAATTTTGGTTTTTATTATCCTATAAAATTTTTCAAGCATTGAACTACTATAAAAGTCACTAAAAACTACATATATTTAGTTGAATGCGTTTTGGTGGGGATATTATTGGTTACATGTTATTAGTTTACTTTATGGGATCAGTTTTCTTTGTTTAATAGATTTTTTGTGAAATTTTTTATGTTTAAAATAGATATACTAATTAATTCTCAAGTTTATATGATAAGAAATTTGGTACACATTTCAACATTAATGTCCATTTTTTATTCATTTTGTTGTGAAATTTTTTATCTTTTCCTGAGATATGTTAATGGAATTATTTTTTATAAAGAAATTGTGATTTTTTGAGTTTCCCATTTAGTGGGGAAATAGAAATTGAGTGTTGAACTATTTCTTATTAAACACAAGATATAAAAATTATATTTTCAAATGAACTTTTATTTTAGTTTGTATTTTATGGGTTAAAAGGTTCTTTCAAGGAATATTGTTTATTTATCTCTCTTTTAAAAAAGAAATGAAATTTTTTTGGGATAATTATGTTTTAAAAGGAAATTTGATTTTGAAACATTGGGAACTTTTAGACATAGTTATGGAAACTGTGAATTTTCCTTTTATTACATGTTTTGAATTCCTTATAAAATGGGTTCAAAAATATAATTTGTTTCAAAAATAAGTCCTTAGACTGAAATAATTAATATAGTATAAGGGTATTTCTTGAATCATAGATGATTTTTAAAAATCTATTATAAATTTTGATGAATTTATATGTTATAAAATTAAAACATTATGTTTAATAATTTGAGAAAAAAATTCAATAACATAGTTTTGGGGTTAAAGTAGTATTCCATGAATTTTTTTCAATTGGGTTAATGAAACTGATGTATTTTTATTAAATGTATTATGATGTTAAACATGGTGGTTTTGGAAACAAATCAGGTAATGATTTTTCATAAACATGAACTGTTTTAAAAAATATGTTATTTGAAAAAGGTTAATTTTCAACTACCAAAAAAAGGGTATGATAATTTTATAGGTGATTGTTTATAAATTTCTCAAATTCTTGGAAATTGAATTAAAAAGGTTTTAGAAAAATGTGTTTTTGAACTCGGTATTTTTCAGCAGTTATTGACAAGTTTGATTGTCATTGATGTGTGAATGATATAAAATTGTGTTTTAATCGTGGAATTTCATTTTAAATTATGGTATTAATTTTTGTTTATTTAAATTTCTTGGGTTATAGAAATATAGATACTTGGATTTGTTATTATTTTTTTGTGTAGTTGCATCGTAATTGTGATAGGGGAAGTTAACCAATTCTTGTCAAGTATGCGAATTTTTCTATTAGTTGAAGTAAATATGTATGTGTATTGAGGAGTTTAACATAAACATATTTCATTATCATATGTAACCTCATGGATATATAAGAGATATAGGAACATGAATTTATCTTTTGGGTAATGTAACCTCCTGATTAGATGGGGTTATGTGTGATGTGTCGCATAGGGATGACTCATTGGGTATTACATGATGAAAAAGGATCCTGAACTAAAAGGATAACTAGGTATATTTTTAATATTTCATATTACTTTTTGACTGTGGGATTGATTGTAGGAATAAGAAATAGAATCTCAACCCATTACAAAGTTGTACCAAATCGAAGAGACATGGATGGGTTTAAGACACAACCAAACGATAATAATGTTGGTTCCCCATGAAAATTATAGAGATTTTTTTATATGAATTTTTAATTAATAACACATTTTTTGGGTTATTAATTTATTTTATATAGATCTACCCTATCAAGGATAGAAGTTTGTTAGTTTTTATGGTCCTCTCCATGGATTGTTTTATTAAATTTATAATTTTGAGGTAAACATTCAAAAAATGATAAAATGGAGATGATTTTTTGGTTTTTATTCTTATATTAATAATTCTTGACTTATTTTTTGATATATTGTTTCATTTTTTCATTTTGTTTTAATGTCTTTATAGGGATAGTATGTGTGGATTTACATCAATATGTTGTCCTAAGTGTGGAAATGAAATGAGAATTGGGAATATAATAGATATATTTTATTTATAAATAGAGATATCCTAAAAAATTATGAATATTGAAATTATAATGTGATGTCTCAATATAAGAATTTGGAAAATAAATTTTATTCAATATGTATATAAATTGGATTCAAAGAATAGATTGTGGTTTTCTTTTATACTACATGTTTTGGAATTTTGTGTAGTATAACAGTAAATTTGATCATCAATGATTTGTGGATACATTTTATAAATCATGGATGTATTTTTTTAGTTGTAGTAAATTAAGAATTATTAGTATTATAGTTAATAGTTGGAGTATCAATAAACCTTAACTATGTTTTCAGTTTTTGATTTTCATGGATTGACATGTGTGATGTAAATTGTGAGGCTTCAGTTCTTGAAATGTTTTTAGATTATGAATTGGGATTTCGTTTTTTTCTGGTATGGGTGGATAGTTTTTAGATTTGTTAAATAATTTTTTAGTTGTGTGATTGTTAGCCACTTTTGAGACGAATATGACTCAAGAGGTAGATCATTGTGACTATAACGATTGATTTCATATTGATTTGAATATTAGAACACAAGATGATGAATTGATTTTAAATTTTATAAATATCTTTTTTGAGTTTTAGAAGATAATTATATAGAATATTTTTCGATTAAATATATTTAGATCGAAATGTTTAATAAATGAAACTTGTTTCATGGGTATAAATGGTTTGAAAATTCTTTTTAAATCAATGTATAATAAATGGAAATTTTGGGTTCTATTTATTATCACATTTTGAATAATGATTTAAGTTTTATTTAGGGATGTTATGTAAAGTGTTTAAAAATATGAGTGATGTCATGGTTTTTAAATTTCCATTAATTAAATTTTAAATAGTCTGGTGGGATCACTTCATGGGTTGTTTTCTAATGTTTTGGTCATATGTCTACTTAGATAGGGATTTTTTATTCTATCTTGTTAAAATATTCTATTAGGTTCAAGATTGAATTGTTTTAGGTCATTATTGGTGGGTAGTATCAAAACATAATGTGAATTATGAGTTTCTCTTTTATATATGTGTTGAGGAATAAAGTATTGGTTTTACAACATTGTATACTTTTTTATTAGTAATTGGGATGTTGGATGGTGGGAATTTAATAGATGTTCATGATTTTTGGGAGATGTAATAGTTTTACTAGCATTCATGGTATATTTTTAGCGGTAATCATGATGGTGTTGAGGTTTTTTCATACCCATGTTTTTGGGGGTTGACCGATGGATTGTCCTGATGAAGGTTATTTAGGGAAGAAATTTTTTCTAGAAGGGTAGAATTATAAGGCCCCAATTTTTTTTAATGATAAAATTTATCATTATGATGGTTTGGACTATAATTTGAGGGCTTCTTTAATGTTACGAGTCTCAATATGGATAAGTATGAGTTTTTGGGATCTCTTTCCAGATATTTGTAAGTTTTTGGGGTGTTTATAAGTTAAATTGGGAATCTAAATAGAAATACATGACCTTGTTATTATTTTTTCAAAAAAAATAATATTATCCAAAAAAAACCTAGAAAAAGGAACCCAAAGGTAAATTCATAGATATATGCATAGGCTATCCATACTGTACATCTTGACAATTCTTTTATTTAAAATGTTTCTAAAAAATATTATTCAAATCTAAGAACTCCACTAGGTATAGAATTTTATTCTAATTTGGTCTAGACCATTTATGAATTATTTTGCAAGGGATTTAGGAAAATTTCATCCCCTCTAATCTATGGGAATATATATAATAATCCACTCATATCCCTTTTTCTTATTCTTATTATTATTTAACCCATTATTATAATAATTAAAATGCCACACTTAATGAGGTTTCACATCCTGGTATAAAATAAAGTAACAATAAGGAAATAAAGTAAAATCCAAATACATACAAGAAATTTTCTTGTAAGAATATTATAAGGATAGGAAAAATATCTTAGAAAAACCATAGCATGTACTATAAATGATTGGTTATAGACAATGTTTATATGTTATAGATACAACAATTTATGGGTTATAAACTGTGTTTGCATGTTATAAAAGGGTGATGGAAAGTATACCTTGTCCTAAAAAAGTTTTTTTTCTTCAATTTGAACATTTCTAATTCCATTTCAAATCCATAAATCTATACCACAACTTGATAAAATTTTTTCTAAATAATAACTAGAGATCTCAATTTGGAATATCGCTCCGTATTAGCACCTAAGACAATTAGTTAAAATTTTCTTATTTAAAAGAATTATTATTTAATAGGTGCTCCAATTGATCATGTTAATGTTTTGGTTTATTCACCCTCAATGAAAAATCACGCATTTATATCTCATATATGAAAATATAAGAAAAAGAGACACTTGTTTTAGGATATAAAGAAGGAGGACCGAAATAAAACTACATAAATATATGCTTTGAGAAAGTATAGGGGCCTCTTTAGTTATTTGTGGGGAAGATAATTCTTCTACAAGTGAAAATTGAATAAGTTCAAGAGGAGGATGCAATTGATCCTTACCCAGAGGAATCTTTAATTCCATAAAAATCACATCAAAACTGAATTTTGATGAATGTACCATTTTAGCCTTCACCAAATACATTCATCACCCAATTTTGATATATCCCCTTAGATCAAGGGGATCTATCTTAATAAATTATACCTGGGGAGCTTGAGAAGTTTATTGATTATAAAATAGTATAATTTGGTGAATCAATAGTAATTAGATAATGAGAAATGGAAGAATTTGAGAAAAATCCTAAATGAGGGCCAATAGTATAATGTTTTCTATAAAAAATGCTCTCACTTTTAATTAATATTGGAAGATGTAAATTGGGTGAAATGGGGATATTTTAATTATAAAAGAATCTAGGAATCATAAATTATTGGTTCCCAAAACTCCCTCATATTCTCTAAATTTGGAATATGTGATGTGGGATATGATTATATAAAACCATCAATACCTGAATAGGAAAAATAAAGGTTCCCACCATGTTTATGGTTGATTTATCTAACATGAGGAAAAAAAATAATAGAATCTCCCAAAACATTGATAAATTATATTTTAGGGAATTGAATAGGAAGACCTTAGAGGTAAATCCAAAGGGTAGTGTGTGATGGATTAAAACCTCAGTGGAATCCCACAATACACTTTTTAATGTGGAAACTCAAGATATTATAAATTATATTATATTACAACATAAACCTAGTAATATTAAATTTTTATGGGAGATAAAGGTTAAAATGATGATGATCAAGATGACCAATATTCTCTGAAAACTAAATACCTTGGTAGGGGTTGACAAATATGGAGAATATTGGCCCTGGTGGTATATTCCCATTAATCTTTTTAGTCACTATCTAGTCATTCATAGATTAGGAAACCATGAATTATGAATTTGGGAGGATAAAATTAAGTATTTCATTTGAAATACATCATTACCATTTTAGGATAATGGAACATCATAGTGGAATATATGTAGGATTAGAATAAAGAGGTTGAAGAAAGTAGACATAAATGAAGGGATATCTCTATAGGGGTTTGGTTTTATTGGCATAGTTATCCTAATTATTAGGGTAGAGAAAAAAAATTAGGGTTAGATTATTAGGTACCCTCATCCTTCAAATTATTTGTTTCATATCTTGTTAGTTGGATAATTTTAGGTGCCTAGTTTATGGGTTTCCCTGAGGCATGGTGAACCCCTCTTGAATAATACAATTTTATTTTATTCATCCAAGATATGGATTCATCACACCATAAGATTAATGAAATTTGAACTCTCTAAGAATATTACTATTATTTTGTTATTATTGGGATAATTTTATTACAAATTTTACTTATATAATCAATGGTGATTTTTAGTGAATTTATAAAAGTTAGTTTGTAGTGAATTTATAAAATTCATGAATGTTCGATTAATTTCTCAGAATATTAATTAGTTCATTTCTTTAAAAATCTAATGATTCGTCAAACTTTTGAAACTAATATAATGATTCAAAATATATATAAAGACTTGCTAAAATAACTATCAAAGTTCAATTTAGTTTTATTTGAAATGATATAAAAACATATAAGATTTATCTAAAATATAAATACCCAGTGGATAAACATAGGAGGTTCAATCTCAAGTTGAAAGTTACTCCCCTCCACTTAGTGATCACCTACCACCAAGAAATTTATATTAATAAACTTTTGATCCACTCCGTTGACACCAGTTCAAAACAACACAAAAGGTTGTCCAGGTCACACTTGATCTCTACCACAGTCATTCGTGGGAAAAACTGTCATGACCCATCCCAGTGGGGCCCGAGCCGCAACTCCCCAAGCCTACCTCCAATAGGCTAGGGGCTGGTGACTAACTCCAAGTAGGCATGCTACTAACATGGGAGGCATTGCCTAAAAACCTGTACACATGCACACACATCTCCAAGCCCACAATGCTGAAAAGTAAAAGCTACTAAAAAATGGTAATTTATGCATATACTAAAAATCCAACCAACAGAGTACGACTAGAAGAAAAGTACAGTAATGTGAAACCCTGGGCCAAAAGTACAATCCCACCAAAATAGAGTCTATAAAAAAGTACAATCTATAAATAAAGGTACTAAGACTGCAATCCATAGCCGTAGGAACACACCTCGGCCTATCTGATCTCAATGAGCATCATCTGGTCCTAGTCCGCCTAGAATCCTATCAAAGGCTCGCTCGTCTGCACAAGACATGACACGTGTGGGAAAAACCCGTGCAGGGGTGAGTATAACAATACCCAGTAGGACACCCTAAAACCACAAAGGAAATACAACAAGGGAAAAATACCACAATGGAAAGATACAGTCAGCTCTACACAGTATATGTTTATAGAACATACAATAAGAATATCCATATATAGACATACACGATCGACCATCGTGAAACCACCACTAAGATCTAGCTCAAATATCCCACTAAGCACTTAATAATAAGAACACACTCATAGGTATGAAGAGGGAGATACGAAGTACTCGTTCCAGGAGAACACACTCCACAAGTACATGGGAATATGATGTTCATATGAGGATCACAACCAATAGCTATGGGCTGATTCCAACAACTCAGTCTGAACTAATCCGCTAAGTAGAGGATCAGTGCCTGGGTAAATTTTGTCACGTTGATGCCAAGAACTCTACTCAGGGTTCCAGGAGTGAATAGAGGATCCAGTTGTATGTCTCATAGAGGAGATTCCAACAACTCTATTCAGGTAGTCCTGTTGAAGGGATCATACTCATGTAAATAGTAAATGATACCGGAAACCTTCTAGATAAATTCCAAGGGGACGAACCCTAAAGAAACTACTCCAAGTCACAGAAGACCACTGGCTCAACCCATGTAAAACATGTTACACATCGTGTAGTAGGGTTATACACCATGTTCCTTGACTCTAGGTACTGCCCGTCTAAATGGCTCGTGTCACCCGTCCAAGCTGTGTAAAACTCAACTACACGGCGTGTAGAAGGATCACACGTCGTGTTCCTTGACTCCAGGTACTGCCCGTGTAAACGGCCCATGTATGGAATCAAAGTTGTGTAGGAAATCATATACACGGTGTGTAGGTCTAAGCACACAGTGTTTCCTGTCCACGGGGAAACACTCGCGTTGTAACACCCCAAGATTTCATAGTGTGTTATTTCTTCAAAATAATTCAATAACTTGCACTACACGCAACATCGAGTTCAAGCGCACCATGACTTAATAAACAAGCCGTTCAAAAGATTTTATGAATAGTATTAACTAAATTTTAAACTTTATATAATCCTTATAATTTTAGAATCCATATTATGAGTTTCTTAGACAAAATGTAAAAACAAATTCATTTTCAGTATTTCACTTTTACAAACTTTTAATAGTGAACACTTTTTAAATCCAATATTTTAAACTTTTATATATTCAATTTGTCTAAATAAATTCACTTTTTATAATGGGGACATCAAAAATTTACAATGAAACATCCCAAGTTTTCATGGTATGTTTCCCTTTGAATAATACAATGGCGTGCATTGTACGCAACTTCGAGATTCTAACACACCATAACCAATCAAACTAGCCGTTATGAATAGTAATACCTACTTTTTCAAATTTTATAAATTTTATCTTTTGAAATGGACTTCATTTTTGTATTCATGATATCAAAATTATCTTAGGGTGAAATTTTGGTACTTTTCGGATAACTGTCATATTTTGATGAATAGTGAAAATTACTAAATTTTAGTTAAAAACAACTTTTTTAATTGAAATAATTAATAGTGATAAATTACTAATTTGAGTGGTTTTATAGTATATTTAGAATATATTTTTACCATTTAATACAATTTTGGTCATTGGATGTAATTTCACAATTAAACCAGACATAAACAAGTGTCGATCTTTTGATAGTTATTATCTCTTAAAAACAGGCTATTTGTTTTGACGACGGAAATTAATTTTTAAATTAATTTATGGAACTGATATGTTCTGAATTTGGTAAAATAGAAATCATTTTTGAATTCGTAATATCAAATATAGCTTAGGCCTAATTTTTGATGTTTTTTCTGGAAACTTTCATTTTTTGATGAATAGTGAAACCACTAAGTGGTAGTTAAAAAACTAAATTTTTCATAAAACTTATTTTTACCATTTCTGTGAAGTGGAATTTCAAAAATCTGAGAGACACGGTTAATATCAAGGAGTAAAATGTGGTTCAATAAGATGAAAATAATTTTTGGTGAATAGTAACTTTTTACTTTTATTTACCACAGTTAAAAGTAAATAGGGTAATAAAGGGTAAAAATGATATTAATATTACCCTAACACATGTCCTAATTTTATTGGACAAGTGTATCTCCACCAAAAACAATCTTAGGAGTAAAATATTATCATTTAGTTCCACTTGTATTAGATTAGGATATTTATTATTATTTCATTCAAAGAAGAGTTAAAAGAGTTAAAATAAAAGTTTATTTACTAAAAAAATTTTAATATAGGGTTATACATAAGATAAATTAGATTGTAAATATTAATTAGAAAGATAAAAATATTTCCTACATAATGGTACTTTATTTATAATTTTTAGACATTAAATAATTTATTTTATTTATGACACAATGGTGATGCAGTAATTACCTAATTAATGAAAAATTCAAATAATTGATATTATAAATACCCAAATAAATGTAATTTGAGACTTTTTATTTATACCAATAATTTTATAGGTTAATATGACATGGTAGGATTGATTTAAATATTTTTTTTGAAGTAATAATTCTGTTGTGATTTTTACTAAAATCAATTATTTAATAGTGTAAAAATTGACATAAAAGAGTTTTTAAATCAAATATTATATTATTAATTGATATTAAATTCCTAAAAATCTAAGGATCGTCCAAGAGACTTATATCATGATATTTGAATCATTAATGGACCACTTGGGGGTCTCTTGGATGTATATAGTAAGTTTATTAACCATATAATATAAAAATACAAAGAGACATTGTAAAAGTGAAACTAATTAACTAAGAGTTAATACTTAATGATAAGGTTAATATAGTGACCCAAACCTGTCTAAATTCTATTGGTTGAGTGGTTTTCTACCCATCACCACCATAAACTTTAAATAATCCACTTTGGAGCCATTAGAAACCGAATATGAATTTATTATAAAATAATATTTTTAGCTTTTCCAAAGGTTCCCCTCACCCCTCTTATAAAAGGGAAATCCCCCTTCTCACTAATTCACACATTCAAAGCCTTTTCGCTCGGCCAAACCCGTCCAAAATACTCTCTCAACTTCCCTAACCTCAACCTAGTGGCCTTAGT
Source organism: Viscum album (assembly GCA_963277665.1). NCBI lineage: Eukaryota > Viridiplantae > Streptophyta > Magnoliopsida > Santalales > Viscaceae > Viscum > Viscum album. The sequence continues at coordinate 1,772,620,818 of OY728121.1, forward strand.
TTGATCAGAAAGCTATCCTATGGAGTCCTTTTGATCAAATCTAAAGGAAGAACCCGAAGAAGAGGTAATTTTTTCACCACTCTCTTTCAAGTTCCTTTCTTCTTCAACTTGTTCTTTCTTTGTTATTTCTATTCTAAAAAAAACTCCAGTATATTCTATATACTATGATGTTATTATAAATATGTTACAACTATATTCAATATTCTATCCATCCTTTGAATGGCATGTAACCATACGTGTGTACGTACAGCTTACCATCTCCACATCGTGGTGTAATTGTCATTCAAAAAATTGTTATTTGGATAGGTATAATAATGATGTGTAATTTATGTAAATAATAAATATAACATGATAATGATTTTTTATATATGATATACCATCCAATTATATATTATTTTAATATCAAAAGAATGATATTGTTTCTCATGCGTACGTACGGACAACCGTCTCCACGAACACAATGAGATTCATTCTCCATCGTATCCATTCAAGTCTAATTCTCATTTGATGATTAATAATAGTATATAAGGACATGGTATCATTATGTATATGATTAAGATACAACCAATCCATGAAAAATATGTCTTATGTAACAAAACATATAAAAAAACGAGTAAGTTAACACCCGAAACAACGATAATACTAAGATATTATTAACAAATCAATATTAAAAGATCATATATGCTATCATATTAATGTATATGATTCTTGTATAATTTAATAAAAATTATTTCACCATTATACAGGAGGTTAACCTACCCCCAACCAAGCAAAAGTACAAGTTAAGGGTTTATTTCGCAATCTCTTCATTATTAGAGGTTGTTTATACGTAATAATCTACTGGGACTTCTTTATCATCCACATCCATGTTTCTTAAAAATGTATTTCAAAACATTTTTACTATTTACTAGAATATGGGTTAAAGTCATTTATACCCTTGTTTACTTTTATAAGTGGTTTATAAAGGAATCTTTCTATCTTTTTTCAAACAAGGTCCTTTTTAACCTTTTCGACAGAATTAAGGGAAGAATGTTTTTTTAACTTATACGGCGGGTGCGGCAATTTTCTTCCATTATAAAATCATCGAAGCTTCCCTTAAAATCTTATAAGAATATTTTCAATGAAAATTTCTTATTTTATGAATATATGACTCTTAAATGATTTCAAAATAGAAAGAGATATTTCTCTAAAAAGAGTTTGATTTCATCTATGTCAACATCCTTTGATGGATTTTACACTTATTTGAAGTTAATTTATTTTGATACAAAACTTCTATATTGTATTGAAGGTTTTGTGATATGTTTGACTATGGATGTGTTATTGTTATACCATTCATGGTTTATGGATGAAGTATTTACATTTCGTATGCTAGTTTTAATATGAATGTTTATGTTATGTTTAAACAATTTCATATGGGAATGCATTGGACTTAATATGTGTAGGGTGGAGCCCCCAATAGCTCCTTGATGCATCGGTAGGTCTCATGAGACAAACTAGTGTCTTGGCACAAGGCCTTGACAAAATATTATTTGTAATCTTGGCACGAGGCCTTGGCTATGTGGTTATGATAGTCTGGCATTATGCATTCCATCATTATGAAAGTGGTTATTGATATTTCATGTGATTATTCGATTAGTAGAATATCAATGTGAATAAGTAAATGGAATTATTTAATTTTATATTTTCCATACTATGTTGAAGTTCAGGATTAAAAGGCTTTTGTTTTAGTTATATATTGCCTAAAATGTTTATTCTTATTTATGAAATTTTCCGCTATATTGTTATCCTTACTCGGCATTTGAGCTCACCCCTTTTCTATGTTTTATTTTTCCTAGGATGTGAAGAAGTAATTTATGAATGACCTGCAGGGATAGTATGAGGGGATAAGAGTGTAGACTATGGAGACTATATTGTTGTAGTTTCCATTTAATGATGTACTGTAAAAATTATGAATATATCTAGTGTTTACAAGGATACTAAACTAATCGTTCTTTAGAGACTTGATCTTTCTTATGATCATGCCAATGTTATGTAATAATGCACCGACTCTGGTTATCTGGGGTCGGGGCGTTACACGTGTAACCTGGCCGTATGCCCGTACATGGTGTCCATCCGGGTCGCTTGCCCAGGTACCAGTACACGGGGTATCCCATGTATCTGGTCGGGTCTAGCCGGGGAAGGGTATACACGCAGTGTCCTTGGCCGTATACCCAACCCATGTCCGTGTACACTCGAAGTACACGCTGGTTGGTCCGCCGATGAACTCACACCGTGTAGCCCATATTACATGCTGTGTAGTCGGGATTTTTACAGAAATGTTGTCTTCCTCCTCGCACCTCGGTCAGATCTCTGGGTCACGTTTCTCTAGTCTGATTTCCACGAGACTCAAGATTATGGGTCACCCCATCATTGTGATGCCGAATCTGTGGGTTCCGGACCTTCGATCGGCTAAAAATCCGATTCTAGTCAACCGTTTGGAAATTGTTCTATGAACGATATCTTTCGATTCACTTCAATCTGTCCATCTCCACCATTGTCGCACCTCCATGGGGTTCTTTCGATTCTAGATCTTCAATTTCAGATCGTTGTGTCATGAAATGGATGCGCAACGATCTATCGTTCATACCTCCACGAAGAACGTGTAGAATGTGCATGAAGAACGTGAGAAAATAGGGGAGAAAGAGACAACAAAATCGAGAGGGACGAACCTCTATTGATGTTCATGTCAATCTTGGTTCATCATCATTAGGAGATTAAACGAAACCAAAATAACTTCAAGAATCAAATCCCCAAATTACTACAAAATTCACATCCAACAAATATGATCGATCCGCAGGTTAATCTATTCGTGGATTAGTCCGTGTTCGTCGTAGGATTCAAGAATGGGAAAGAAATTACAAAGAGATTAAACTCCCTAGCTGGATCCACTGTGCTAGGTGGCGAAGATCTGGGCATCGCATTGTCGTCACTGGCGAAATCCATCAAGAACGTCAATGCCGCATTGGGGGATTCCTCCATAGCTTTTCCAGAGCCTCCGGGGGTTTCAAGGTTATGAGGTCTATAACCCTAGACCCCTGCGCAAGCCATTATTTAAAAAGGATAAAAGATATTTGCTGCAAAAAAAATTAATAAAATATTTTAATTAAATATTTTATTACGGTTGCATCCAAAAACTGGACTTCACCACCAACTTATGCCAGCCAATGTTAGGTCTCTCTTAGGGTAAGCCTGTTGCTCTGGACACATTGGTGCCCTCATATTTCAGATCCGAGCACCCGTTCATGAGTTATTCCACTTTTTCAGGAAAACAACACGCGCATGTCACTTAATTATTTAATTAAATTAAGACATTTATTCTAGGATCACCGGGCCTCAAAATTGCACGCCATCTCAAAGAATGGTCTCGAAATAATTACAATATAATATTAAAATAATACCTAGAAAAATATGAGACATTACATCACACCCACCTTAGGGTTTCACATCCCTGAAAAAAAAACAAAGGCTACTCAAAAAGATGTGGGTACTACACAGGAATCTGATCCTCTCGCTCCCACGTGCTCTCCTAGAGATTCATGTGCTTCCACTGGACATGAACCACGGGAATATCTCGCCCACGGAGGATCTTCACATGTTGATCCTTGATCACCACTGGGTACTCGGCATAGGTCACTCCATCATCGATGTCCAGCTCGCCCCTGTTGATAATGTGGGATGGATCATGCACGTACCTCCGTAGCTACGACACATGGAAGACGGTGTGTACTTGTTCCATCTAAGGAGGTAGATCCAAGTGGTACGCCACCTCACCAACTCTAATCAGAATCTAAAAAGGGATGATGAACCTCTGATATAGATTGCCGCCTCTGCCAAATCTCCACAATGCCCGTTGAGGTGAGACCCGAAGGAACACATGGTCTCCCTCCTCAAACTCCAAGGGTCTCCGTCTCCTGTCGGCATAAGACTTATGATAACTTTGTGCAGTCTTCATCTGCTCATGGATTACATGTACCTTCTCTGTAGTAGCTCACACTATCTCTAGGCCCATGAGTGCGGATTCTCCTAGGTTATTCCAGCAAAGTAGTGACATGCAAGGTCGCCCGTACAAAGCCTTGAATGGGGCCATACCAATAGTGGAATGATAACTGATGTTATAAGAAAATTACACCAGTGTTATATGATCCTCCAAGCTACAGCCAAAGTCAATTATGAAAGATCGTAGTGTATCCTCCAGAACCTGGATGGGTTGCTCTGTCTATTTATCAGTCTGAGGATGAAACATTGTTCTCAAGCGTAATTGAGTCCCAAAAGCATCCTGCAATCCCTTCCACAATCGGGATGTGAAACGAGCATCATGATCTGAGATGATCATGGATGGCACTCAGTGACGGTGAACAATCTCCTGCACATAGAGGTGTCTCAATCTCTCTACTGAACTCTGCTCCCGTATGGCTAGGAAGTGGGCCGACATGGTGAGTCAGTCAATGATCACCTAGATGGCATCATGTCCCCTGGAAATATGTGGTAAACCCATCACGAAGTCCATGGATATCCCATCCCACTTCCACTCTGGCACCTCAAGGGGGTGAGTCAAACTTGCTGGAACCTGGTGCTCAGCCTTTACTTGCTGACAAGTAAGGCACTGAGAGACAAACTCTGCCACACTCTTCCTCATTCATGGCCGCCAGAACTGATGTCGGAGGTCCTGGTACATCTTTTCCACGCCTTGATGTACCACCAAAGGAGATGTATGGAAATCCCTCAGAACCTCCTCCCGCAATCTCACAGGTACTAATTTTTTACCTCTGAAAAGAATAATGTGCTCCCCACCTCCTGAATATCCATCAGCAGTATCACCTATGGATATTTGAGCACGCAGAGTCTCGCAGCTAGCATCCTTGAGTTGCGCTTACCTGACTCGCTGTAATTGTGGTGGGGTAACAACAATCTACTGAAGTTAATCTACCTTGTCTCTATCCACGAAGGATAACTGTAAAGAGGCCAACTGCCTCATCGTCTCATCCAGTAACTGTGAACTGGATTTCCTACTAAGAGCATCTACCTCAACATTCCCCTTCCCTGGAGTATAAATGATCTCAAAGTCGTAATACTGAAGGAACTAAATCCACTGCCTCTGTCTCAAATTCAGATCATTCTGAGAAAAGATATATCTTAGACTCTTGTGATCAGAGTAGATGATAAACTGCTCTCCCATCAGGTAGTTCCGCCACATCTTCAATGCAAAGTCTTCCGAAACCAACTCAAGATCATGGGTTGCATAGTTCTTCTCGTGTGGCCTCAACTGATGTGAGCCACAGGCAATCACCGCTTACCACTGCATAAGGACACAACCAAACCTGGTTCCTGATGAGTCGTAGAACACCACATACTCGACAGCCTCTTCTGGTAGTCTTAAGATCGGGGCACTTGTCAGACTCTGTCTCAACTGCAGAAAATCCTACTAGAATCTCTCGGTCCACACGAAATGCTACCCCTTTCAGGTCAAAGATATCATGGGTGATGAAATTCTGATGAAATCAAGGATGAATCTCCGATAGTAGCCTGCCAACCCAAGGATACTCCACATCTTCTTCGTGCTCCGGGGTGGCTCCCATGCTAACACTGCCTCTACCTTGGCTGGGTCGACTGCTACAGCATCTGCTGAGATAACGTGTCCCAAAAAATGGAGATCCTATATCCAGAATTGACACTTCAAGAGTTTCTGTTACAATTGGTGATCTCAGAGTGTGTCCAGAACCATCCTTAGGTGCCTCGCGTGCTCCTCCATGGACACATAGTAAACAAGGATATCATCTATGAAGACCACTAAGAACCGATTGAGATAGGGATGAATGATCCGGTTCATGAGTCCCATAAACATTTTCGGGGCATTCATCACGCCGAATGGCATCACCAAGTACTTATTGTTACTGTGGTGCCATTTGAAAGCTGTATTCATTGTATCTTCATCCCGTACTCACAACTTGTGATAACCTGGTCATATATCAACCTTCATGAACCACCATTCCCCTCTTAACTGGTAGAAGAGGTCATAGATCCTCGATAGTGGATACCGGTTCTTCACAGTCACCTGATTCAAGCGCCGGTAATCCACACATAGCCTCATGCTCCCGTATGGATTCTTAGAAAACAATTCTGGGGCTGCCCAGGGTGAAACACTGGGTTCCACGACGCCCTTCCTATACAAGTCTTCCAACAGCACTCTCAGCTCGTGAATCTCTGTAGGAGCCATCCGATATGATGATACTGATATCAGTGTCATCACGGGTTGCAACTCAATGCAGAAATATATCTCTCGACGGGGAGGTAGTCGAGGGACATCCTCCAGAAAGACATCCTCGTACTTAGCCACTACTGCTGGAAACTGGAAACTCGTAACATCGGATGTGCCAAGGGCTAGGCTGGCCAACAGATGTGAAATCAGTTGTACCTTCCTATGAACGAGTCCATCCTGCGCTTCATGGGACTCCTTTTCATCGATGAAGGAGAACCTCATTCTATCACTGCGGACACACCACACCCTTCGCCTAAAACATTAAATCTGGGCATGAACTGTGGATAGCCAACCCATACCAAGAATGACATTGTAAGGCCTCAACGCTACCACCAGGAGGTTCCAACCAAAACTCTCACCTCCAAGGGTTAGGTCACACTATCTTCAACGGTGTGTGACCTCTGAATCTTCTCCAGTCAGTGTTTATAAACATAAGGGTCTAGTCAAAGGCTCCACTAGAATCTCAAGGTCTCAAACAAGATAAGCATTCAGAAAATAATGACTAGCACCAGCGTCTATCAGTACGGCAGCCAAAGTAGAAAAGACACAAATTGTACCTCTAATCATTCTGGGAATACCTGGGTCATAAGCCTCCACTACCTGCACATGTCCCTTCCATTTTCCACCAGCTCCCTGATCCTAGGGTGGACCTCATGGGGGTGGTGGTGGTAAAAGGTCAAAATGCCGACCACCTCCAGATGCTCTCCCAGCTCCTCTACCATGTTTTCCGCCCCGCGGATCTGTCTCCTCCACACGTTGCCTCTGCCTCGGTGGTCCATCTCCCACTCACATGTCAGTAGTATAGCAGGTTGGATAATCTCGAGCGAGATGTCCTCTACCATAACAAGAGTAGAATCACCTCTCTTGAGGCTGACTAGATGCACCCTTGAAACCCTGTAAGGTATATCCCTTATCCTGGGATCTCCTCTGAAATTGTCTCCTGCGCCTGGGACCCTGACATTGGCTCCCTGCTGCCGAGGTCTCTACTCCAACTTGCTCACTACTGACAACTATCAGTTGTCTCTGCTCATCCAAGAAGCTCTCAACCACCAAAGCCCACTCAAGCACCCTAGAATAAGTAAGAATGCTCATAGGGATGATGTTATCTCGGTTGTCTCTATGCAAGCCCCGCTCAAAAGTCTGAGCTCTAAAGTACTGATCCCTGATTATATCCATCGAGTACCATGAGAGGTCGGTAAACCTCGATGAATAGTCAGCCACCATCATGGTCCCCTGCTGAAGCTGAAGAAGCTCCTGTAGACATACTGCTCTCAAGGTAACCGGTGAAAACTCCTATCTGAATAGATGCTCAAACTCTTACCATGCAAGAGTCACCTCTTCATGGGTCTGGATAACCAAACTCCACCATCGTCCTGTCGAGCCTTGCATAAGGCTCACCGCCAGGATCACCATCTGGTCTATTGGTGTCCTGACCAAACGAAAAACTCTTGTGACTACCTCAAGCCAGTACTCTGCTACCTGAGGGTCAGGCTCGCCTCGAAACCTGAGGGGTCTCTGTCTCTGAAACTCATGGAGTGCGCTCAGCCTGCGCTCCTCCTCCACTTGTACAGCAGGCACTAAACACTGCTCAATAGGTGATGGAATATCTGGCACACCACCTGAAGGTAAAACAGGGGGATCTAGTCCATGTATCGAAGCTTCATAACTGAGGGGGTCATCCTCATGGTCGAGCTGCTGGATCCTTGCAGGTGCGCGTCGCGGAGGCATCCTGTAAAGAAACAAGATGTATCACAGTCAGTGAGTATATCTAGAGAGCTGACTCAAGAAGGACATGGAAACCATGAATCATTCCTATATGATGCATTTACCATTAATTTCCTCTGACAATTGTGTTCTCATTTTCCGAGTTGAAAAGAAAGTTATCAGATTCCTAGTGTATGGATACGCCGACTGCCTGCACCAACACTGGGGTCCCTGGATTGAAAGCTGAACTTGAAACACTTAACATTGTTTCCCCAATCCAACTCACAGACTCTCGGTCCTATGGTAGAACCGACCACCTCTGATACAACTCTGTCATGACCCATCCTAGTGTGGCCTGAGCCACAACTCCCCAAGCCCAACTCCAATAGGCCAGGGGCTCATGACTAGCATCGAGTAAGCATGCTACAGAAATGGGAGGAATTACCTAAAAACTGTATACATGCACACAAATCTCCAATCCCACAAAGATGAAAATTAAAATATACTAAAAAATGAAATGCATTCATACAATAAAAACCCAACCAACAGGGTACGACAGGAAGAAAAGTACAGTAATGTAAAACCCCGGTCCAAAAGTACAATCCCACCAAAAGAGAGTATGTAACAAAGTACAATCTATAAATAAAGGTACAGGGACTGCAATCTATAGCCATAGAACACACCTCGTCCATTCTGATCTCACTGATCACCATCCGGTACTGGTTGGCCTAGAATCCTGTCAAAGGCTCGCTCGTCTGCACAAGACACGACACGTGCGGGCAAAGCCCGTGCAGGGGTGAGTATAACAATACCCAGTAGGACACCCCAAAACCACAAAGGAAATAAAAAAATGGAAAAATACCACAAAATAAAGATACATTCATCTCTACATAGTATATTTTTATAGAAAATACAACAATAATATCTAGATATACTCATACACGATCGACCATCGCGAAACCACCACTAAGATCCAGCTCTAAGATCCCACTAAGCACATAACATAGATAACACACTCCTAGGTATGCAGAGAGAGATACGAAGTACTCGTTCCGGTAGAACACACTCCACAAGTGCATGATAATACGATGTTGAGATGATGATCACAACCAATATCTATGGGGTTATTCCAACAACTCAGTCTGAACTAATCCTCTAAGTAGAGGATCATCTCCCGGGTAAAGTTGGTCAAATCGATGACACAAACTCTACTCAGGGTTGCAGGAGTGAATAGAGGATCGAGCTCTAAGTCTCACAGAAAGGATTCCAACAACTCTATTTAGGAAGTCTTGCTGAAGGGATCAAACTCCTGTACATAAGAAATGCCACCAGAAACCTTCAGGAGAAATGCCAAGGGGACGAACCCTAAGGAAATGTGTCCAAGTCACAGATGACCACTGGCTCAAGCCATGTAAAACTGGTTACACAATGTGTAGTAGGTTTACATGCTATGTTTCTTGAATCCAGGTACTACCCATGTAAATGGCCCATTTCACCCATCCAAGCTGTGTAAAACTCAACTACACGGCATGTAGAAGGATCACACACCGTGTCACCTAACTCCGGGTACTGCCAGTGTAAACGGACCATGTATAGAATCGAATTCATGTAGGAAATAATATACACGGTGTGTAGGTCTAAGCACACGCTGTGTCCTATCAATGGGGAAACACCCATCTACCCTGGTTGTATGCCCGTACACGGTGTCCGTCTGGGTCGCCTGCCCATGTACCAGTACACAAGGTATCCCATGTATCTGGTCGGGTCTGGCCGGGGAAGGGTATACACGCTGTGTCCTTGTCTGTGTACCCAACTCGTGTTCGTGTACTCCCAGAGTACATGCTGGGTGGTCCGCCGTCGAACACACACCGTGTAGCCCATACTACATGCCATGTAGTCGGGATTTTTCCAGCAACGTCATCTTCCTCCTCGTGCCACTGTCAAATCTCCGGATTGTGTTTCTCTTGTCTGTTTGCCGCAAAACTCAAGATTATGGATCATCCCATCGTCATGATACTGAATTCGTGGGTTTCAGAACATCGATCGGCTCTAAAATCTGATTCTGATCATCCGTGTGGAAATCATTCCAAGAACGATATCATCTGATCCACTTGGATCTGTCTGTCTCCACCATCATCGGACCTCCGTGGGGTTGTTCCGATGCTAGCTCTTCAATTTTGGATCATTATGTCACACAACGGATGTGAAATGATCCGTCGTTCATACCTCCGTGAAGAACGCATAGAACGCACATGAAGAGCACAAGAAAGTCGGGGAGAAAGGAACAAAAAAATTGGGAGGGACAAACCTCGATCGATGTTTGTGTCGATCTTGGTTTTTCGTCAATATAAGATTAAATGAAACCAAAAAAACTTCAAGAATCAAATCCCAAAATTCCTGCAAAAATACCATCCCGAAAATACAATCGATTCATGAGCTAATCTATTCGAGGATTAGTCTGTGTTCATCGTAGGAATAAAGAATGGGAAAGAAATCAAAAAGAGATTAAATGCCATACCTGGATCCGAGAAGGTCATTGGTGAAGATCCGGTCTCTGCTTCGTTGTCGCCGGTGAAATCCATCCAGAATTTTGTCGCCACATTGGGGGTTTCCTCTAGAGCATTCCTAGAGCCTCCAGGGGTTACAGGGTTATGAGGTCTGTAACCCTGGACTTCTGTGAAAGCCTTTATTTTAAAAGGATAAAAGATATTCGCTGCAACAAAAATTAATAAAATATCTTAATAAAATATTTTATTATGGTTGCGTCCAAAACGAGACTTCACCACTGACCTGTGCCATCTGATGTTAAGTCTCTCCTAGGGTAAACCTGCTGCTCTGGATGCAACGATATCATCGGATTTCCAATCCGAGAAACCGTCCCTGATTTATTCCAATTTTTCAGGAAAACCACACATGTGTGTCATTTAATTATTAAATTAAATTCAGACATTTGTTCCGGGCTCACTGGGACCCATAACTGCACGCAATTTCAAAGTCGGGTCTCAAAATAATTCCCATATAATATAAAAATAATACATGAAAAAATCCGAGACATTACAAAAAACACAAATAGATCACACTTCATCTCTTCCACTATTCTTTGTGGGATACAAGAGTAAAAGGAGAGTGAGTGTGAGGATATTGAGTATTATCTAGTTATTCACAAGAGATAGTGTGTGTGAAACAGACAGGTGAATATACACTTCTCAAAAAAGTAAATAAAAGATCACAACATAGTTATAACTAGAGAATAGAGTTTAGAAGTATTTGTATGTTATAAAGTCAAGCTCTTGGATTAGTTTTAAGGAGATGAAAAGATATTTGATTCCTTCTCTAGAAGATGGATTCAGAACAGAGTATCACAACCTCTGTATTCTAGCTTCTAGTTTTATAATGATCTTCGATGTTTGGATGTTCAGATAAGTTCAAAATGTTCTTTTTTGTCTTATTGAACTCCTTGTGTACTCAACTTTGAGTTCTTTCACTACTTTTCAAGTTCTTTTGTTTACACTATTTATCACATTCGCCTATTATGTCTCGCATCCATTCTAAACATGGTTTAGCATGTAATCCTTTTATACTTCAAGGTCTAGCAGGCATGAAGATCTCCCCACATGCATATACCTCGTACTTTCTATGGATAGTCCAAAAGACCAAATTCAATAATTTCAGAAACATTAGTTTGTCTATATATGTAAATCAGAAGAAAAAAATTGATTTAATAAATTTGAAACATTATTTATGAATATTGGTGAGTCATAAGTATTGGTTACTCATTTACATCATTCTATCATCATTGGTCTGTCAGTATCGGTCTATCAGCATCGATGACTCTGAGTATCAGTGAGTTATTTCCATCGGTATCGGTGACCCAGGGTATTGGTGAGTCATTTATGCGATCGTTGTATTTCATGTCAGTGAGTCATTCATTAGTTACTCGTCCATCAATAAGTCGACCCTCAGTGTGTTATCCATTGGTGAGTCGATCATTTGTGTGTCGTCCATCAGTGGGTCATCCATCGGTGAGTCGATCATCGGTTCTTCATCCATCGGTGTGTCGATCATCAGTGTGTCGTCCATCGGTGTGTCTTCCATCAGTGTTTTGATCGATCTAACGGTGTTAGGGACTCTGAGAAACATATGAAGTGTCTGTCATACATAGAACACTACTAAATTAAGTGACATTCCTAAATACATGGATATATTCAATTTTAATTATATTGAAGAAAAAATATAGTTTATTGAGTTATTGAAATATATTCTTTAGTATGACATAATTGATTTTCTTAGAGATATTATATGACATGAAATAATATAATCTGTAGATTGATATTATTTGTGATTATTAAAAACATTATATCATAGAGGGTCCAAAAATCTCCCCCTTTTTAATAATCAAAAATTATAGAATACATGTGATGTTAATTAATTTTAATTACATGACATATCATATCTCACTGAATATGATTTTTCCATATAACGAAAACATTCCCTAGTTTGTGGTTTTTAAAACAATTCTCCCCCTCTAATATTGGATTTGATAAAATATATGTATATATATTATGATGCACACATGTTATGTGGCCTATGCCAGAGTTTCTCCCCTTGAAATTAATAATGTATTCTTATACCTTTCTCCCACTTTTTAGATTAGAAAAATAGGTTTAATAGAATGAGAAAGAAATGAAAACAAAGTAATAGCATAATAAAAATGAGAAACATAGAGAAGACCAAAAATATCTCCATTAAGGTTCAAGAGAGTATAGTAAAACAAAATAAAGAGACAAATCCCTATAAAATATGAAATCCACCACTAAGTGTTAGTCTTCTGAGGTGATTTTCGTTTATTTGAAGGATCATAAGTAGGATCAAAAGGTTTTGGTTTGGCAATGGGAAGAGATGGTCTGAAGATAACAACAGGAAAGACGATACGTGTAGGGTCGTTTTCTGCAATGATATGTCTTATTTCTGACAATACATAGCTCTAAGGTTGCTCAGTAATGAATTTTTGAATCTGAGAAAAGTCATTAGAGACAATCATTGGAGCAGAAGGTTGAGAGGTAGTTCCAATGGAAGCAGTAGGAGGAACCAAAATTACTTTATCTTGAACATGCAGATTTGGATTGAGGATCTTGATGAAATCATTAATGATTTCACATCAATATTTCATGGACTTCTTGAAATCATCCTAATTCTCCAGGAATTTATCTAACAGAGGTGTAAACTCTTTCAATTGTGCCACTGGTGTCTTGAAGGCTCCTATAAATAGAGAAATTCTGAGATTTTCTTCTAAAATCTTAAAGCGATTGATTAGATCATTCATGGTATAGATCTTAGTAAATTACTTTTCCACATTCTCTCGAATCTCTTTCAGAGCAGCAGAGGATTCATTTGTGCACAACCATACTATATTGTAAACATGTTCTGTATTTATATGTGCCTTTGCAAGAGTTTCATTATCTGAGTCAATCTAATGATTCTTGAGGTCTTATCTTAGTACAACCTTAAGAGAATCCAAATCGGCAACAACACCTCTCCCCACTATAGATGTGGATGTAACAGTGATCATTTTTCCAATATTCACTTTCAATTTCATCAAATCTACACTTAGTAGATGTGTAACTATGTTTCTAAGAACTTCCATCACACCACTAAAATAGGTCTTGAAATCAGTTGTTAGAGTGTTCAACTAATTGCTCATCCTCCTTACTTCTTCTCTCAGCAAAGATTGATTTCTAATGAAGGTTTTGGTAGTGGTAATGAGATTAGGTTGAATCTCCTGGATAACCATCCTTCCAATTTTTTCAACATCAGCATCTAAAATACTCATTGAAGTAGAGCATTCACTTATATATCCTACTAATGATATTACAGAATCATAGATTTCATTTTTTAATTTATCTAAATCAGCCTATTTATATAGTCACTAGGAAATGGTTGTGCTATTGGTTAATCTATTGGAAGTGCACCAAGTGAAGTAGGTGAAACCACTTCGGCTTCAGCTTGAACATGAGGAGCAGGAGGAGGTGCTGTTATCTTCTCATCAGAGTTATCTTCCAAACCAAATAGAATATAACTTGGATCATTATTCAAATCTTGAGCACAGGTCCAATCTCTTGGATCAACTGTGTCAATACTGACTCCTCTTCCTAAGGCTTAGGTACAACTTCACCATCTTCTCCTTCTTCTTTATCATATCCTCTTTCCAAAATAATAATTCTTTCCACAGGTACTAACTAAACTTGAGGTTCTTCATGCGCTCCAACTACTTCAACTTCTCCATGAACATCTTCAATATGAGGAACCTTCTCCTCAGCCTCTTCCTCATGGGAACGATCCATGATTTCATTCAACTCATGAATGAGTTCTTGACATTAAACAATAAGATAATGAGGTATGTCCTCATAACCAGCTTCTCCATGATCAACATCCTCATGTTCAACAAGATCAGCACCATCTGCAGCTCCTTGTACATATTCCTCATAGGATATGTCAACTACATGTTGTACAAATTATGAAGAATCTAAAACATGATCATCATCTCCCTCATGATTGTCATCATAATTAGACACCTCATCGGACTTTCTTAAATATCCTTCTAAACCAGTGAATTCGCTCTCTTCCTCATCCTAACCACCTAACAAAGGTTCCCTGAGGGTAAATTTAAATGTGGACTAGTCGACCCATAATAAATATCATTTGGGCATTCAACAATATCATGATCACTAATGTCATTAAAAGGAGATACTTCTTCCCTTGGGAACTCCTCCTCAGCTTCCTCATCAGAATAAATAGCCACCTCTCTTGGTTCAATGCTCGGATCAACTTGATCCATTGGTCTAGTAGGATGATTAATCAGATTGAATTCCTCAGATAGCATTTTCTCATCTCATACCAAGCATTTCTTAAATGGGTTCCAGAAGATCTTCAGTATCTTACAAATATCTTTCTAAAGGTAGAAACCACCATAGGAACTTATCATTTAATCTTCATCTTCAATGCTTCCCAACTTCTTTAGCATGGTAGAGATCATCCTAGGATAGTATAAACATGTTTCTTTCTTGGATAGTTTTATCATATCGGAATTGTGTACCATTAGGTACCTACATAGATTCACCTTTATCCCCCTTTTCAACAGATAAATGAGGAATAAATCATGATACTTCATAGAAGATAAATCACCCTTCCTTGGGAATATTTGATGTTGAATAAACATAAAGAGTAATCTTACCTCTCCAAAAAAATTCTCTAGCAGTAGCTCTCCACTATTATGCACTTCCTGTCAGCTCCTTCAGAGCATCCTCATACAAAATAAATCAAAGGAAGGTGTATTTTTTCCCTAATAATTGTCATAGACACCTTTATGAGGCATTTCCAAACATTCAGCCTATTCCTTAGATGAAAAATATATCTTTTTTCCCTTTACCACTAACATCATCCTTGCCTCCTCAGTCCCATCCAGGGATGTCTTTAAGTGATGATAAAACTCATGTACAAGATGGGGATTATAAGGACTTTTATTGTTTAAGTACCAGCTCATCCACCCTTGAGATTTATTACTCCCAAAAAAATGAATTTATTGATAGAATCCAATCATCAGAAACATCCTTCGTAGTTGTAACCATTCGGATTTCCAAACATGGATTTTCAGTACCACTGGACTCACCCTTCTGACGCTTAGCTAATGGATATTTTCTCATCTCTTCCATCGCACACTTTGTCCTCTCTATTTAGAGGTTTTGTATTTGAAAGGAGTTGAAGGGTCAAGGGTTTAGAGATAGAGTGTCAAAGAGAAGAAGGTAGAAGGCAGAGAGGAAGGTGAATGTTTGGGATGGATTGAATTTATTATATCATTTAGGGATTGTAAATAGTAAAGCCCAAAATTTAAAAGCTGTAAAAAGAATATAAAAATACGTTATCTTATTTAAAACAAAAATAATTACCAAAGGGTACATGAAGGTATAGATATCATGGGATCGGTTTCAAGGGATCTGTTCCATAGGATCAGTTTCAAGGGATAGGTTTCACGGGATCGGTTTGAAGGGATCAATTTTACTAATCGGTTTCATTGAACAGTTTCACTGATCTATTTAACTAATAACAGAGGTATGATAGGACTTCAGAGACTTACCATTCCTGGTTTTTGTCTGATGTAGTTTATTCCCTCATAGTTTTAGAGTTTAGTGAATATGTCAGTAAGATGATGATTAGTCCCGATAAACTCAATATTTATATCACCTTTTGGATAATGATCTCTCAAAAAGTGTTTTCATACATAAATATGATTTGTTAAATAATGAAAAATTAGATTCTTAGAATTGTTAACAGTACTTTTGTTGTAAAATTTTATGGGGATATGTCTGAACTGAAATCCATTGTCTAATAAGATGTGTTTCGTCCCCAAAATTTGTGCACAACAACTACCAACAGCAATGTACTCTGCTTCAGCGGTTGATAATGCAACAGAATTTCTTTACTACACCATGATATTAGAGACTTACCAAAAAGTTACATGTTCTAGAGGTACTATTTCTATCTAAAATACATCCACCAAAGTTAGCATCTGAATAACTAAAAAAATAAAAAGGTTATCTTTTAGGATAAATCGGCCCTACATTAGTTGTATACTTGAGGTATTTGAAAAATCTTTTAACAACATCTAAATGTGACTCTTTTGTGTTTTCCTGAAATCTTGCACACATGAACACACTGAACATAATATCCTGCCTACTTGAAGTTATGTAGAGAAAACTCTTAATCAATCCTCTATATGTAGTTTGATCCATGAATTTTCCATTTTCATCAAGATCTAACTTACATGTAGAACTCATAGGGGTTTCACTAGACTTAATTCTATCAAGGCCATATCTTTTTAAAATATCATTGGTGTACATACATTGATTTAAAATAATACCTTATTTATTTTAAAATATTTTAAATCTAAGAGAATATTTAAGTTCATCCATCAAACTCATTTCAAACACACTTTTCATTATTTTAGAAAAATCATTACATAATTAATTTTTAGAAGATCAAACTTAATATCATATACATATATTTGAGCTATTAAAACTTCTTTGGAAATTTTTCTTATAAACAAAGTATTATTATCAAATCCATTTGTAATGACATTAGAAATATGAAAATTACTTAATCTTTCATACCAAGCTCATGGAGCTTGTTTCAAACTGTATAAAGATTTAGATAATTTGAACACATGATTTGTAAAATGTGGATTTTTAAAACCTGGAGGTTGTTAAAAAACATCCTCAACAATATAACCATTTAATAATACACTTTTTACCTCCATTTGGTAAAGTTTGAAATCCAAGTGTGCTGCATAGGCAAGTAAGATTCTAGTGGATTCAAGCCTAGATACTGGTGCAATGATTTATTCATAATAAATTCCTTCTTCTAGATTATATCCTTGTGCAACCTACTCAGCTTTGTTTCTAACTATATTTCCAGCTTCATCAACTTTATTTCTAAACACCCATTTGGTTCTTATTGTAAGAATATCCTTTGGTCTATCTACAAGTTTCCAAATATTATTTCCTTCAAACTGGTGAAGTTCTTATTTTGATGGTCATTAACCAAAATTCATCATTGATTGCATCATTGATATTTTTAGGTTCAAGTTGTGACAAGAATTCGTGATGTCAAACCTAGTTTCTTAAGGAAGATATAGTTTGTGTTTATCTATATAAATATCCAACAATAGCATCTAGGGGATGATTTTTTAGTTCCCTAGTTGGTCTAGTAAAGGTCGGACTGGTTATTTCAGGTTCTTTATTTTGATCTGGTTCATTATGAATAGAATCTTCAGAATATATAGAACATATATTTTTCATAGATTCCTTCTGATGATGACTTGAGGTTTTATCATTAATCTCCAGATTGGACATATCCTCTTCAATATTTTCTTGTTAGGTCTTAGGCTCATGTGGATCTGTTTCATCATACATGACATGTATAGATTCCTCCACACTCTATATTTTCTTATTAAAGAATCTATATGATTTTCTTCATGTAGAATATACAAGAAATAGTCTTTCATCACTTTTGGGGAAAAATTTATCTAAATTTTCTTTAGTGTTCTGAATATAAACTTTACATCCAAACACATTAAAATAACTTAATTTGGGTTTCCTATTTTTCCACAACTCAAAATGAGTTTTCTTAAGTATGGGTCTGATTAAGACACTATTTATTATGTAACAAGTTGTATTAACATCATCACCCGATAAATAAATTGGTAGGTTATATTCATTAGCATAGTATTGGAAATTTCTTGTAGGGTTATATTGTTTCTTTCTACCACACCATTTTGTTGAGGCGTCCATGGAGTAGAGAAATTATGATTATAGACATTTTGTGAGAAAGAATCATCAAAATCTTGATTCTCAAACTCATGACCATGATTACTTCTTAAGGATTTAATCTTAATTTCACCATGATTTTCTACAATCTTAGCATACATGGTGAAGTAAGAACAACCATCACTCTTGTCAGCCTAGAAAAAGGTCCAGGTATACCTACAGAAATCATCTACATATACATAAAAATAGTGGTTCCCATTGAGACTAAAAACTCTAGATGGACCAAACAAATCCATGTGAACCAACTCAATAGGTGGAGAATTAGTTACTTCTTTCTCTGGTTTGAAAGATGTTTTATGTGGCTTTCGCCTTTAACAGGGATTGCACACCTTATTGTCTGGAAACTCTAATTTTGGTAGGTATTTAACTAACCCTTTTCTAGTTACTTCTTATATGAGTGTATGTTGGAAATTCCTAGTCTTCTTTTCCAATGCTAGGACCCTTTTTTAAAGGCATTTAGATAAGAATGATTATTTGAGGCAAGTGTATCTAAATTTATATCATATAAATTATCATTTCTAAGATAAATAAATATGATCTTATTCATGGAATCTAAAACATGGAATGAATAATTTTTGAATTTAAAATTAAATCCATAATAACATAATTGATATATTCTAAGAAGGTTATACTTTATTCCATAAACATAAATTACTTTGGAAATTGAAATAGTGTTAGGTTTTCCAATCTGGATTAGGCCGATTATTTTTCCATTACCATTTCACCAAATGTGACATGTACTCCATAAATCTTGATAGGACATTTAAATCTTGAATAGACCATATCATATGTCTTGAACACCCACTTTACAAGGACCACAAATGACTACATGACCTCTTTAGGTAGTTTACCAACAAAACAGCTCATCCAAGAAACGATTCTGGTACCCATATTTGTCTGGGTCCACATAAATTAGTTATATAAGCTTTAGGAACCCATAATTTTCCTATGGGATTCTTATATGTAGAATATATAGTGTTTGAAAAATAAACTCCTTTTGGTCCTAAAGAATTGGTCATAGTAAAATAATTCTTTGAACTGGAACTTGTAGTAAAATTATGGTTTTTGAAAAAAGTAGCAGATTTTCCAGATTTGGTTACAAAATGTGGTTTGGATAAATTCCATTGACCTAGCTGATATCCTATCCCATAAGTATACTTAGGAGATATTGTTTTACAAATAATTTGAGTAATGGTATGTTTTACATTGGTAAACTTTTCCATGTCATTCTTCAATTTCTCATTAGACATTTTCAACTCATTGTTTTCCTTGAGTAGTTGACAATTTTTATCTTTCTCAGTTGTATGTTCAGATTTAATATTCAAAGTAAGAAAATTATATTTCTCGAAAAGTTTATACTATTTTTTAACCCATTACTTGTTTCTTCTATCATGTTTCAATATTCAAAAAATTCATCATTTGTCATATTCTTAGACACAACTTGTTTTTTTAAATAATAATTATTATGTATAAAAGAGTCTAAGGATACCTCAATTGTGTTTTATATAAAACACATATTATCCATATGATATTTCTCATTATGAGAAGAAGCATATTCACTAGAGTTGTCCTCAGAGTCACTCCAGGTGGCCTTCATTTAATTCTTATATTTTCTATCCTTATTTTAATACTTCTTCTTATATTTCATTTTTGGATAGTTAGCCTTGACATGTCCTTTCCTTTTATATACATAGAAAATTATCTTTTCTGATTCTTCATTTATCTTCCAATCATTTTTTGGTTTCCCTTTTTCTCATTCTATCCTTTGTAATTGGGATTTCTAAAAAACATATTTTTCATATAAAATTTCTTGAATCTTCTGGATAGCTAGGCTGTTTCATCATCACTATCTAAAGCTGATTATTTTCAACTAAATCTTTGAATAGTATCTTGAACTTTCTATTTGTCTTTAATTTTAGAGGAAGTAGTATTGAAGGATATAGACATTCGTTTTTGTTCATACTCTAGGTGCTTTACCTTCAATTCCTCTTCATACATCATTGATTTTTCAATCTAATCCTTCAGTTTCATCTTATCAATGTTATATGATTCTATAAGGGATACAGATGTACCTTTCTAACTCTCTGGTAAGAATCAAAGAATCCTTATAATCTTATCTTTATCTGTAACTTCTCTTCCTAAAGAAGTCATGGTATTCACAATTTCATTGAACCTGAGATACATATCAGAAATAGATTCATCAGGATTCGTTCTGAAGTTTTCATATTTAATAGTATAATTATTTAATCCCACTTCATTAACATTAGATGTTCCCTCATGAGAAACAGACAGAGTGTCCCAAATCTAATGTTCAATTTTACAAGTATAAATACGATTAAACTCTTCATTTTCTAGTGCATTGTGTAGAGAATTAATTACTTTACAATTATTGTTATAGGAAGTCCTGGTAGGTTCATCCCAAGTGTTTCCAGCGGTTTCGGGAATTGAATATTTAAATTCAATTGCTGTCTAGATTTCAAACCCCATGCTTTCTAGATGTATTTACATTTTAAGCTTCCACGGAGCATAGTTAGCTTCATTAAAGAAAGGTGGTCTATAGGTATACACCCATTATAATCTATTATTTATGATATAAATTGTAAAATAATTTCAAAGAGATAAAAATTTAGAAATAATAGAAATTTTAAGATCTTGGAAAAATAACTACAATCACAGTTGACAATACCTAAAAAACTGACAATAAATTTTCTATTCCCTTTGATGTCAAATGTTGGTTGGAGTAGATTACTCAAGAGGGGGTGAATTGAGTATCTATAAAAATTTCTATTAAAATTGAATATAATCCAATCCATATTGTATTGAATTTATAAATATCCTCAATTTTCAATTAATTTCTCAAAATATTGATTAGTTCTCAGCTTTACCAATCCAAATATTAGTCAAAATTTTGAAATTAATCTATTGATTCAAAACAGATATAAAAACATTATAAACAAACTATCAAAGTTCAATTCAGTTTTAATTGAAACGAAATAAATAGAGATCATATTCAACTGGAATATAAATACACAGCGGATAAATATAAGTGGTTTAGTCTCATGTTAAGACTTAGTCCTCTCCACTTGGTCATCACCTACCAATAAGCAGTTTATATTAATAAACCTTTGATCCACACCCTAGACCGGGGTTCACAATAGCACACAAGGCTATCCAAGTCACACATGACCTCTACTAGAGTTATTTGTCGGAAACCAAAAAAATATCACACTTGATCTCTTCAACTAATATATTTGGGATACAAGAGTAAAAAAGAGAGTGAGGATTAGGATATTGAGTATCCTACAGTTATGCATAAGAGACAATGTGTGTGAAACAGACAGATGCACGTACACTACTCAAAAAAGTAAATACAAGAACACAATAGAGTTACAAACAAACAATATAGTTTATAAGTCTATGTGTGTTATGTAGTGGATCTCTTGGACTAGATTTAAAGAGAGAAAGAGATATTCAATTCCTCTTCTAGGATATGTCTTCAAAACAGAGTATCACAATCGATGTATTTTAGCTTCCACGTCTATAAAGCTATTTGATTTTTGGATGTTCATATGATTTCAGCACATTCTTGATTGTCTTATTGAACTTATTGTGTACTCAACTTTGTGTTCCTGAACTTCTTTTCAAGTTATTATGTTTACACTATTGAGCACATTCACTCGGTTTCTCTGACATTCATGCTAAGCACAGTTTACCTTGTAATCCTTATATGATTCAACATCCAGTATGAATAAATATATCCCCATGTGCATGTACCTCATAATGTCTATGGATAGTCCTATATTAAACATTAAATAATGTTATAAACATTAATTTTTTAAAATATAACCATTAGAAATAAATTTTAATTAATAAATTTGAAACATTATTTACAACTATTGAAAAACCAGAAGTATCTATGACTAATTTTCATTAGACTGTCATAATCGATCTGTTAGTATCAGTATTTCATCATCAGTGACTCTGATTATAGATGAGTTATTTCAATCAGTATCAGTGACTTAGTTTATCGGTGGGTAGTTTATGCTATCGATGTGTCACCCATCGGTAAGTCGTTCATCAGTGACTCATCCACCAGTGAGTCAACTGTGAGTGTTATGACAACCCTTCTTTTATTACAATCTTAAACGTGATTTATTACATAAACTATTAACCTGATAGAACATGGAAGATCGAGAGGTCTAGTGTCTTTGGGGATTAGGATCATTACATAACGACTTAAAACACCTAATACAACATCTTTATTGAAAACTTCCTTTACATGACCACTACATTCCCTCTTACTTAGCATTGCATGGGATAACCTGAGGACATGCATAAGAAAAGGGTGAGGTATAAAGCCCAGTAAGGGAATAAACATGGAATACATGAGGAGTAAAATACATGTTAGATAATAGGCATATCATTAGATCACAAGATAAACATGGACATAAAAAAATGGTAAGGCATGATAATCATATCATGGAAATGTGGCAACAACACTTAACATGGAATTAGCATGAGCCAAGGCCCATTACACATGAAGCATGATTAAATCATCATTGCACATGAAGCACAAGTAAACCCTCATTGTACTTGAATTATCATGAGTCAACCCTCATTTCACATGACGTATCATGATACTATACTTTACCCAATGCAGTGGAGAGCTATAAGGGTGCACCCTTCTTAAACATTTCATTTCATGTATAAGTGTGCCACATGGATCATATAACATGGATTCATAAAACATAATCATTTATTCCATGACAAATGAATGTGGAATGAGTCTTTATAATTAATAATTAAATTTTCAGGAAGGTGAATACCCTTGATGGAGAAATGGGCATGGTATTCACTACACAATAACATTGGCTTAGAAAATTGGTGTAATTTCGGCAGCGTAACGGCGTGATATAAGAATTAATAAAAACGGTTGATTAGAGAGAAAGGGGTATCTCATCATATATACATGAAATGGACTGTAAGGGGGTTATATAAAAACATGTCCAAATAATTGTAATGGAATTTAGATTCATGATACAAAAGTATTGCTTGAATGTAAATGAGGAGAGAGAAGTTCCATTCGGAATTTCGGCATAGTAACAGGTGTACATGGGAGGAATTTAATGAGAGATAAAAGGGTATCCCAGCATTCAAAAAATAATAGGGAAGTATGGGGGTGTTTTTAAACCATACCCCAGAATTTATAATTGAAATTAAAAGGGCATAACAATATTAAGAAAATTGGACAAAAATGTGAAAGGAAGAAAACCCTTACTTGGAAGTGTGCTTCCAAGGCTTGGGAGAGGCTTGAGAGAGGCTTCTTGGGATCTTGGGGAACCTTGTAAGGATTATTGAGAGATTAGGGAAGAGGTTGGATGAACTCCAAAGGCTTTGAGTGAGGTGGAAGTGGGAGCTTGGGTAGGTTTATATAGGAAAGGTGAGTGAATTCTTTATTATTTAGGTTTGGGACCCCTTACATTAAACTAATCCATACCACAAATCAGCTCATGGTTTTTGCCCATGGTTTTTGGAAAAGGGAAGAGGAAAACAATATTTTACAAGGCCAAAGTCCAAACTTCTTAAAATAATGGGGTTGCTTATGTAGAGATGAGTCACACTCCCATGGAAAATAATTTAAAAAGACAAGATGTTTAATAAGTCTTGAGGAGTCCATTAATGCTTTGAAAAGTAAGTCAAACAAACCCAAAATCACATTATTTTAATGATACAACATATATTGGCCGAACATAAAGCTTATAGTATTTTATTACATCACTATTGGGTCATTATGATGTCATAAAACACATTATATATTTAAACAGTATTTAATATTTACCAAAAAATTTGACTGTCTCAGAAAATTATGAAAAATTCACCATTGGATAATTTCGACATCCTGATTCCAGAAATATCATTTATTTTATTTAAATAATTTTCTAAATATGTTAATTTTTACTTTTAAAATAAAAACAGACATTTATCGAAAATTCACAGGTTTCGACATAAATGGATTTCAAACTTTAATAAATATTATAATAGCATTCATAAAATTATATGATCATTTATATATAATAAAATTAATTTAATAATAATAATAATATTTTATTAAAATATTATTTAATTCAAAAATCCCTTAATTTAATAAAATATAGTTCTTAATTAAATAATAACTAAAAACACTACTTGTACTTTAAAAACTCTTTACAATGTATCAATAATGACAAGAAAGTATATTCATTATTATACACAAAAATAATGTACATGAACATAGTACTCGTGATTTTTTACATAACCCCTTAAAATAGCTTCATAAGACCTAAGGGTAAGGTGTGCGATGGTGACAGACTCTTGGGGTGCCTTATATAACATTACTCGAGTGGTAATCTCTATCAAATTCCACTTTTCCTGTAGACGGTCTCTTTTGAGCTTTAAATGATGATGCTCAACTTGGGCTTGGTCAAGAGAGAAGCCCAAAGACACCACCTCTTTTCTGAGCTCCGACAAACGGGCTTCGTATGGAGCAATTCTACTGGATGAGGCCATGGATTCCATTGTCTGAGTAAATTGGATTTTACAAATCCCTATATTTATACTAATCATGTGATCACTGTTCAATGGCTATAAAAGCAATGGTCACAATTCATAACATAAAAGTAAAGAAGTTGACATTTTATATAAACATTTTACATAGAGAGACCTTTAATTAGAACAATAGGGATTTCCATTATTGAAACTTTGGGTCGTTACAATATTCCCCCCTTAAGAAATTTATCCCTCGAAATTTCCTTTTCCCACACTAAAACAGATGTGGGTAACTCAGCTTCATCATTTCCTCTGATTCCCAAGTCTCTTCTTCAAACATGTGGTTTCTCCACAACACCTTGATGAGCGGCATTGTCTTATATCGTAGAACTTTTTCTCTACAATCTAAGATCTTCACTTGTTGCTCCACATAATAAATATCATCCTCCAACTATACCACCTCAGAAGAGAGTACATGTGAAGGGTTTGGTATGTACTTTATTAAGAGGGACAAATGAAATACATCATGTAATTTGGTCATGGTAGGTGGAAGTGCTACTCGATAGGCCACAGCCCCGACACGATCAAGAATATAAAATGGGCTGATGTACCTTGGACTTAACTTACCTTTCCTTCCAATCCTCATGACCTTCTTCCATGGAGATATGTGTAGAAAAACCATGTCTCCAACTTTAAACTCAAGGTATCATCGATGATTATCTGCATAACTCTTCTGTTGACTCAGGGCTGCCTTGATATGCTGTTGAATTGTTTTCACCTTCTCCACCATTTCCTCGACCATTTCTGGTATAAGCAGCTTACATTCACCAAACTCATCGCAACACGCCGGTGTTCTGCACCTTTTCCCATAAAGTGCTTCATGTGGTTCCATTTGGATGCTCCAGTGGGAACTGTTATTATAATAGAACTCAACCAGAGGAAGATTTTTATCCCATCCCCCTTTAAAGTCCCTTGAGCACACTCTCAGCATGTCCCCAAGTATTTCGATAGTCCGCTCAGATTGGGCATTAGTTTGAGGATGATAGGCTGTATTGAAGTTCGGTTCAGTATACAGAGCAAGATAAGGACTCTTCCAAAGTATAGAGGTAAATCTTGGATCTCGGTCAGACACAATAGATAGTGGTACTCCTTGTAGCCTTACCACTTCCCTGATATATATCCATGCTAGTTGATCCAATGAGAAATATTCCCTAATAGCAATGACGTGTGTAGTCTTTGTAACACGATCCACCATAACCAAGATTTCATTCTTGCCTTTGGATTTCCTCGGAAGTCTAGCGATAAAGTCCATGGTGGTGTTCTCCTATTTCCATTATGGTATGGGCAATGGTTTCATCATCCCCTTAGACTTCTGCCTCTCTGCCTTCACTAGCTGGCACACCAAGAACCTTGATGTATAAACAGTGATCTCCTTCTTCATTTTATCCCACCAAAAATTTTCTAGGAGATCTCGATACATCTTTGTGCTCCGTAGGTGAATAGAGAAATTTGAACTATGTGCATCATCCAAAAGTTCCTTCCTCAGCTCCGGATTTTACAGAACACATAGTCTTTTCCCAAATCACAAAATTCCTTCTCCATTAACATTAAACTCTGAGGATTTCTCTTTTTGATAGCTTCCACTTTTTCTTGAATTTCCACATCATCCTTTTGAGCATCATTTAACCTTTCCAAAAGAGACGGTTGAGCAATAATATGTGAAAGGATTGATGATGTTCCCTTCTTTATGGTTCCCAAGTCCATCTTCATCAAGTCTAAGAAGATTGGATCCTTCTCAATTCTCGTCATTGATAGAATCGTTGGGTCGTTTCTATATAGGGCATCTTCCACCTTGTTCTCTTTCCCATGGTGGTAATGTATTGAACAGTCATAATCCTTGATGAGCTCTATCCATCTTCTCTAGCGCATATTAAACTCTTTCTATGTGAATATATATTTAAGACTCTTATGGTCAGTATATATCTCACATTTTTCCACATAGAGATAATGCCGCCAGATTTTCAAGGAAAATATCACCACCGCCAACACCAGATCATGCGTTGGATAGTTTCGCTCAGGTATATTCAACTGTCTTGAGGAATAGGATATCACTTTTTCATTCTGCATCAGCACACAGCCTAAGCCCTTCTTCGAAGCATCACTGAATATCACAAAAGGTTCCCCACTTGTGGGTAAAGTGAGAACTGGCATAGTGATAATCCTCCTTTTCAACTCCTAGAATCCTTCTTCGCATTCATCACTCCAAGAAAACATTAATCCCTTTCGAGTTATCTTGGTAATAGGGTTGGAAAATCAGAGAAATTTCTCACAAATCGTCGATAATATCTAACTAACCCCAAGAATTTACAGATATCTATTACTGATGTTAGCCTCGGCCATCCCTCAAATGCATATGTTTTAGAGGGATCCACAGATATCCCATTACTTGTGATGATATGCCCTAAGAATGAAACCTCCTTCAAATAGAACTCACACTTTATGTACTTTGCATAGAGCTTCTCCTTGTGGAAAGTCTCTAGTATAGTTCTTAAATGATCATCATGATCCTCCTTGGTTTTGGAGTATATTATAATATCATTTATAAAGACTACCAAAAATTTGTCAAGGTAATCTCTAAAGACTCTATTCATTAAGTCCATGAAGATTTCTGGATCATTAGTCAGTCTGAAAGGCATTACTATGAATTCATAGTGCACGTATCTTGTATGAAAATCAGTCTTGGGGACATCTTCCTTCTTAACCCTTACTTGATAATATCCCGACCAAAAATATTCCTTGGAGAACTATTGTGCTCTATTCAGCTGATCGAACAAGTCATCGATCCGTGGGAGATGATACTTGTTCTTTATCGTTATTTTTTTGAGCTCATGATAATCGATGCAAATGAGCATTGACCCATCCTTCTTCTTGATGAAGAGGACTGGTGCACCCCATGGTGAAGCACTTGGGTGTATAAACCCTTTATCCATATTCTCCTGTTGTTGTTTCTTCAGCATGTCAATATCCACGATATCCATTCTATATGGAGTCCTGGATATTGGTAGAGCCCCTCGTATAAGTTCAATTGATTAATCAACATCTATTCTATGAGGAAGACCAGGAAGTTCCTCGGGAAACACTTCAGTGAATTCCCTCACAATAGGCATTTCTTCAAGGATGATTTCTTCCATGGACTCAATCATCTGAGCCAGATACGCGTTCTCATAGTTCAATAATATCCATGATTGAGATGATGGAACTAAAGTAGATTCATCTTCCTCCTAACACTTGTAAAGAATCGGGGGTTGATTCTCCATATAGAGTGTGATTTCCCTCTCCCGACAATTTATGTTGGCTCTATATAAGGAAATCCAATCTCTGCCAAGAATTGCATCAAATTCCACTAGATGGAGTATGAAGAGGTTCTCTAGGAAATTCAATCCATATATTATGACAGGGGAGAAGTTATATTCATGGGATACCATGATTTCCCCATTTTCCGTACTCACAGACATCTTCACATCCATGATTTGTAGTGGTTCTGGGATTTTTCTACTAAACATTCAAGATATAAAAGAATGCGTAGAACCTGAATCAAAAACTATGTTCGATATTCTCGAATGAATAACTAGCATACCTATCACCACTTCGTTTTCAGGGTTCACTTCGGCAGAAGTGATGGCAAAATCTCTTCCTTGTTTCCTTGGAGGTTGTTGGATGCCTCTGAAAAGCCTTGGATTAGGGCACTGATTTTCAAAATGCCCCAGTTCTTTGCATTTGTAGCAATGAACAATGTGTTGAGGTTCGAACAGAGCATTACTCTCCTCTTTCACAGTCGCGGGTCTTTCTTGCCGATAGTTAACAGCTAGGTGACCTTCTCTTCCACACCTAAAGCATTTCCTCATCCCATTGAGGCAATTTCCAGGGTTCTTCTTTCCGCACTTTTGGAAAGTGAGGTGCTGGATCTTCTGAGCACCATTAGATTTATCCCTAGGACTGCCAGCATTGAAGTCCACCTTATGGTTCTTGTCCCCAAGATACCCCTATGATTCCCTGATCTCCATTTCGACCTTGAGGGAACATCAAACAATTTCCTCATAGCTGTCGAAATCACAGACAGCTAATGCTTTCCGAAGGCTAGGCTTCAGCCCACCAAAGAAGCGGCCAACCTTGCATTCGGGGGTAACGACAAAACCGAAAGCGTATCATGCAAGCCTTGTGATGTTTTCCATGTACGCTCCTATATATTCTTTGTCTTTTTGATTTATGGAAAGGAGGTCCATTTCCATCTTAAGATGGAGGGTGCATGGAAAATATTTATCGAAAAACATCTTCCAAAAATCCTTCCATTCCAATGCCTCGATCTCCTCCTCGGGCTCGGTATTTTTTATCAACATCCACCATTGATCAGCTTCACCCTCTATATGATAAGCCTTCAGGAGAGCCTTCTCTTATTAATAACATTTAAGGATGGAGAATATTCTTTCAATGGAGTTGATCGACTATTCAGCAATCGTGGGATAGGATGATCCACTAAAAGTATGAGGCCTTTGTCTCTTGAAGCTCTTTATAGCGACCTGTTCCTTCTTAGGTGGGGTTGGATGTTCCTCTTGACCCATGTTTCTATTCAAATATTTATTTATCTAAGAGATAAGCATGACAAAGTTCGTGATTCCCGCTCCCATTGGAATGGGGATCTCATTAGTACAGTCATCACACTAATCTTCACATAGGTTGTTAGCCCGAGTTCTCATGTTACCGGTCATTGGCTAGAATAAAAGGAATGTTAGGGGGTAACACATAAAGGGTATTCCAAAGAAAAAAATTTATAACTTATAAATAATCTTTTATTTTCCTTAACTCATGAGTCTATGGGCTAAAATCTAGGCTTTTCATGATCTACATTCTAACATATATTCTTAGGGGCATTTTTTAAATTCCCTTAATAAGGGTTTATACTAAGCTTGTGAATTTATCAAAACATATCCATCGGGAGTGTCATGACCAAGAGTGAAGCAAGGCCCAGTGTCGTGCACCAGTTCCTATTCGAGTCTAGCTCAAAGCGGTGTTTTCGGGTTTTACCCCTAGGATACATCTGTGCCAGAGCCGCCTATACCTGCTCGTATCCAGACAGGGATGTATTTTCTTGATAAACTACTCACTCAGAACTTACCAAAACAAAGGGATGTTTTTATTATACTAAGTCTTGTCTCTAAGGCTTTTCTAGGGTTTTCTAATCCTGATCCCAAAAATAACTAAACCTATCCTCTGATACCAACTATGACAACCCTTCTTTTATTACAAACTTAAACGTGATTTATTACATAAACTATTCACTTGATACAACATAGAATATTGAGAGGTCTAGTGTCTTTGGGTCTTCGGATCATTACATAACAACTTAAAACACGAAATACAACATATTTATTGAAAAATTCCTTTACATGACCACTACATTCCCTCGTACTTAGCATTGCATGGGATAACCTGAGGACATGCATAAGAAAAGGCTGAGCTATAAAGCCCAGTAAGTGAATAAACATGGAATACATGAGGAGTACAATGCATGTTATATAATATGAATATCAATAGATCACAATATAAACATGGACATAAAGGTATGGTAAATCATGATAATCCTAACATGGAAATGTGGCAACAACACTTAACATGGAATTAGCATGAGCCAAGGCCCATTGCACATGAAGCATGAGTAAATCCTCACTACACATGAAGCACGAGTAAACCCTCATTGCACTTGAATTAGCATGAGTCAACACTCATTTCACATGACGTATCATTATACTATACTTTACCTAATGCATTGGATCACTATAAGGGCACACCCTTCTTAAACATTTCATTTCATGCATAAGTGTGCCATATGGATCATAAAACATGGATTCATAAAACATAATCATTTATTCCACAAAAATGGAATGTGGAATGAAACATTATAATTAATAAGTAAATGTGCATGAATTTGGATACCCTTGATGGAGAAATGGTAATGGTATTCACTACACAATGGAATTGGCTTAGAAAATTGGTGCAATTTCGGCAGCGTAACGGCATGATATAAGAATTCATAAAAATGGTTGATGAGAGAGAAAGGGGTCTCTTATAATATCTAAATGAAATGGATAGTAAGGGGTAATATATATACATTTCCCAAAAATTTTAATGGAATTTAGATTCATGATACAAAAGTATTGCTTGAATGTAAATGAGGAGAGAGAAGTTCCTTTCGGAATTTTGGCATAGTAACAGGTGTACATGGGAGGCATTTAATGAGAGAGAATGTGGTCTCCCATCATTCAAACAATAAGAGGGAAGTATGGGGGAGGTGATAAACCATACTCCAGCATTTATAATTGAAATTAAAAGTGCATAACAATATTAAGAAAATTGGACAAAAAGGTGAATGAAAGAAAACCCTTACTTGGAAGTGTGCTTCCAAGGCTTGTGAGAGGCTTGAGAGAGGCTTCTTGGGAGCTTGGGGCACCTTGGGATGATTCTAGAGAGAGTAGGGCAGAGGCTGGACGAACTCTAAAGGCTTTGAGTGAGAAGGAAGTGGGAGCGTGGGTGGGTTTATATAGGAAAGGTGAGTGAATTCTTTATTATTTATGTTTGGGACCCCTTACATTAAACTAATACAAACCACAAATCAGCGCCTAGTTTTTGCCCATGGTTTTTGGAAAATGGAAGAGGAAAACAATATTTTATAAGGACAAAGTCCGAACTTCTTAAAATAATGGGTTTGGTTATGTGGAGGTGTGTCACACTCCCATGGATAATAATTCAAAAAGACAAGATGTTTAATATGTTTTGAGGGGTCCATTAATGCTTTGAAAAGTAAGTCAAACAAACCCAAAATCACATTACTTTAATGGTAAAACATATATTGGCCAAACATAAAGCTTATAGTATTCTATTACATCACTATTTGGTCATTATGATGTCATAAAACACAATATATATTTAAACGGTGTTTAATTTTTACCCAGAAATTTGACTGTCTCAGAAAATTATGAAAAATTAACCATTGGATAATTTCGACGTCCTGATTCCCGAAATATCATTTTTTTCATTTAAATAATTTTCTAAATATGTTAATTTTCATTTTTAGAATAAAAACCAACATTTATCGATAATTTATGGGTTTTGACAGAAATGGCTTTCAAACCTTAATAAAAATTATAATTGCATTAATAAAATTATATGATCATTTATATATAATAAAATTAATTTAATAATAATAATAATATTTTATTAAAATATTATTTAATTTAAAAATCCCTTAATTTAATAAAATAGATTTCTTAATTAAATAATAACTACAAACAATAATTGTACTTTAAAAACTATTTACAATGTATCAATAATAATAAGAAAGTATATTCATTATTATATATAAAAAATATTGTACATGAACTTAGTACAAGGTATTTGTTACATAACCCCTTAAAATAGCCGCATAAGACCTTAGGGTAAGGTGTGCGATGATGACAGACTTTTGGGGTGGCTCAGATAACATTGCTTGAGTGGTAATATCTATCAACTTCCACTTTTCCCGTAGATGGTCTCGTTCGATCTTGACATGATGAAGCTCAGATTGGGCTTGGTCAAGAGCGAAGCCCAAAGACGCCATCTCTTTTTCGAGCTCCGACAAATGGTCTTTGTATTGATAAATTCTACTAGATGAGGTCATCGCTTCCTTTGTCTGGGTAAATTGGATTTGTTTAAGCCCTATATTTATACTAATCATGTGATCTCTGTTCAATGGCTATAAAAGAAACGGCCACAATTCTTAACATAAAACCAAAGAAGTTGACATTTTATATAAAAATTTTACATAAAGATGCATTTAATTAGATCAAGAGGGATTTCCATTAATGAAACTTTGGGTCTTTACAAGTGTGTTGTCCATTGGTGAGTTGATCATCAGTGTGTTGTCCACCAGTGAGTTGCTCATCGGTGTGTCATCCATCGGTGATTGGATCATCGGTGTGTCGTCTATCGGTGTTTCGATCATTGGTGTGTCATCCATTGGTGTTTCAATCATCAGTGTGTCATCAATCAGTTTATCGGTTGAAATAATGGTGCTAGGGTCTCTAAGAAACTTATGAAGTGTATGTCTTACACAGAACACTACTAAATTAAGTGACATCCATAAATACATTAAAATATACACTTTTAGGTATATTTAACTATACATATATATTATTGAGTTATTGAAATATGTTTTTCAGTGTGAAATTTTTAATTTATTTAAGGAAATTAAATTACATGAAATAATAGAGTCTGTATATTGACATTATTTGTGATTATGAAAGCCATAATATCATAGAGGATCCAACAATTTTAGTAGATTTAAAATTATTTATAAATATTATTTTGAGTAGTGTGATAAGTTTTTTTTGTATAAATTTCAAGGAAAAGGCATGTTTATTTTTCTAGGGTGATATTATTTTTATTAAATGTATATTTTGAGAAATAGGTGTGTGAAATTTTTTTTTGTTTCAAAATGGGTATTTCTTAACATGTTTCAATTATTTATTCTTGATGAAATTTTTAAATGTGTGATATGGATTTTTATTATTATTGTAGGAATGGATTATAAATCCCTATTAAAAAAAGTGGGCCTTGTTGGGTTAGAAAATGATGGTATCAGGGATCCTACTTCAATGTGAGGGTTTTGTATGTAAGATAAATAAAATTTATTAGGTAAGATTTACTCACAGTTTCATTACATAGACTTAAGGTTTCTTTGGTTTTAAGGCATTACTGGGTGTCTGAGTTAATTTTTATTGATATTATGGTTTCATTACTTGTTTGGTCATTGTTTTATGAAAACATTATAATACTTACTATTATTATAATATTCTTATATGGTTATGTAGTTTTTTGTGGATAGTTCAGGTTTTCATAAAATGCATATGAGATTCCAGGTTTTCACATGGTTAATGTCCACGGGATGTCAAAAAAATACACACATTGTGTTATTATAGCCACCCTATATATGTGAATCTTTATGTAAATATAGAAGATATTTGGATTGTGTTTTTTTATGAGGTTTGTCTTTCT
The DNA here is from genome assembly GCA_963277665.1 of Viscum album. Taxonomy (NCBI): domain Eukaryota; kingdom Viridiplantae; phylum Streptophyta; class Magnoliopsida; order Santalales; family Viscaceae; genus Viscum; species Viscum album. The sequence goes on from OY728121.1 coordinate 1,772,654,808, forward strand.
ATTTTGAGTTGTATGTAGTAATGGAGGTCAGTTAGTAGATAATATTTTAGGATCAATCATAAATTATATATTCATTTGTGGGTATGACTGTCGCATTTTTAGGAGGGTGTTTATTTTCACAATTTTATAATCATTTTTATATACATTAATATAAATTATTCCACTATCCATCATCTATAAAGAGATATGGGTTACATTTTTATTTTCCTGATAAACCATTATTTATTTTTTATGTGTCTTTTGAGTTAGATTTTTATTTATCCTTTTCTGGTCAAAGGATAATTCCAAGGGTCTTGTAGCCTTCTGATTCATCTCAAGGTCATGTTTATGTACCCAATATGGGTGGGGATGTTACAAATTGGTTTACCTGGTTTTCCATACAATGAATTAAATGGTTATATATTATTTTATGGGTAATGTATATTATTGTAGGAATACTTAAATAGTAGTAAATGTTCATCCCAATATCCTCCAAATACGTAATTTTTGATTTCTTCAGGTCCTCTAAATTCAAAACCATCTAATCGGATTGACCATTAGATTTATGTGGATTGTAGTATGAGTTAATATCTAGGTGTTAAAATAAATTTCAATCCCTTCTATATCCTAAATTTTATCTATGGATAATTGTCCAAAAATATTATAACTGGGACTCCATGAAGTTTCACCACCTTTGACAGAAAAATTTTTCCTGAATTATCCACAAACATTGATTTCATTATTGGTATGAAGGGGGAAAACTAAATCAATATATCAAATATAACATATATTGAAACCTTAATCAGACTAATTGAGGTAAAACTTTCATAATAACAATGTAAATATCCACACAATAATTCTTGGAAATATTTAAGGGTTGTAACAATCCTTCCAGAACCCAATGTATGAATTTCTCTTTCTAAAAAAATGACAACTTGATATAATTTTATTCAAATATTTATTCAACTAAAACCCCCAAAATTTATTATTTAATGAATTATACATCTTCATCATACAAAGATATAAGACCAAAAGATATTTATGCTAGTAATGATAAATTTCTTCTCATATGATCTAGGGAACATATTGATTTACCCAAATAAAAACTTATGTTTCTCGTTCTCCATTCAACCATCAAGAGCATTATTATTGACAACCTAGTTTTTTTATACCCACAATTTAGGGTATCCCTACTAATATACATTTAATTATTGTAAAAAAATAATATAGAACATTCATATAAAATAAATAACCTTATATTTTAACCAAATCAATTATCAAATGAAATATTTTAATCTACTCCATCATTTACATTCATCGCTTTGTTTCTGAGAAATATCACTACACGACTTCTTTCTCAATGTATAAGCTACCAAATTACCTTTTCATGAAAAATGTGAAATATCAATATCATAATCTTATATCAATTACACCCATATACACAAGTGTAGGATAAAATGTCTCTATTAAAATATATAGAATAAACTCTTATATTATATAATGACCATAAATCGTTCATTTTTTAGGAAATATCTCTTTAATTTCATATAAAATAATATAGTCATAAGTCCAAGGTCAAAATTTGAAAATTTATATTCATGAGTTCATAAAAATATAGATGTATAAGAGGTGACTACTTTTCCTTGCATCAATACATAACCTAATTCATGTTGAGAAGCAATATAATAAACCTGAAAAATAAATCCTTTTGGTGAACAAAGAATAATTTTGATAGTAAACTTTTCCTTTAGAAAATAAATGGAATTTAAAAATAATTTTTATATATAGAAACATAGTCATTTTTAATAAAATTATTAATAGTGATTTAATGTAGATAATTTCATATACATGATTTTAATAATAATATTCTAAACAAATAGATCCATACACCACTAGCACACTCATAGGTAATTTTTAGGAAACATATATCTCAATATTCAATTGATATATAGATATATACTATTAATAAAAAATATGAAAATGAAAATAATGATCTGTTATCTAAAACTTTTTATTTGGAATCTTTCTATATAATTTAATTTGGTGAAGAATTAGTAAGACTATTCTCATATTTTCCAACTATAAGATTGGATTAACTAATATATTATTTATATATTATTTAATAAATTTACCATGATATCCATCAAATAAGTAGTATATACATCCTATGAACACTATTGGTCCATATGTAACTCTGATGGGAGTTTCAAAAAACTCATAATTTTAATATCAATGTTGAAATTCCATCTTCAAAATGTTTTCCTCATTCAATATCAATTGATGATACCCTGAATATAAATTAATCTTTGAAAACTAGCTAGTATATTTCTGATGATGAAATAAAACATAAATATTTTCTAAATTATGTAATTTCATTAAATATTTTTTCTAATATCATATAAACTAAAACAATTTAATCTTTATTCAGGCTTCTTGGAAAAAATGGGTACTCCTCAAGATGACATACTTAGATAAATGAGTTATTTTTGTACCAAACCTTAAATTTGAATATGAAGATTCAATATTTCCACAATAACCATAATATATCATGTAATTTAGTTAATATAAAAACTTTTATTTAATTCCATATAAAATTATATCTCATGATGAGGAGTTAAGGTTAAAACAAACTGTGAAAAAAATCAAAATATTCTTATACAGCACTTAGAAACTCTTCTACTCAGACCTTCAATATAAAAAACATAAAAACATCCAGTTATGATGTGATAAGTTTATTACATCAATGATCCAGATGATAAACCCATTCATCATGGAAAATGAAAAAATCTCCTAACACGTTACATAAAATAACAAAGAATTGAAGGAAATGTATGCAAGATCATATATAATACAGGAAATCCATGCTAAGAATAAACTCATATGAATATATATATATATATATATATATATATATAAAGATTAAATTCTAGACCAAATGATATTTCCCAATCATAATTTCACAACCACAACATACTTCTGTCAACCTAGACCATCCTCTCATGGTACTAGATAAAACTAATGTTCTATGAATCAACTTATCCTCAGTTAATAATTATTAAAATAATAGTAAATTATAAAAGAGTGAGAATCACCAGTATCTATCAATGTATGAGACAAATCATAGTATAGAAATATAGTTCCAAAAATTTCCTTGGGTCCCTCTAGGGTTGTTATAGACTTCTCATGAAGCTCTGCATGTCCATATTCTCTTCCCTAGTACGCAAAATGTTTACCAATACATCATCCCCTATCCATTCGTAGTATATATGGGTGAGGAATATCACTTTTCTAACCACCATATATACCCCCTATATTGGTTTTAATAATTCTTATATTCCAATATAGTAATGGTATGCTTGAGGATTTAACCATCACATGGGATTCAAGTAAAACTATCATAGTTCATACACAATTTCACAACAAGACACTTGTTAAAGTCCCTGATATGATGGGTAAATATTTATCGATGTCTACATCCACCGTAAAGACAATATATTCAATATCAATTTATAATTATGAACTATGAACTTATAGCTCCATTGAAAATGTATGATAATATATGTTTTTATATTTATATATGTTTTGATCTCCATTTCCCAAAATAGTGATAGATCCTCATTAAAAGGATATTATTTATTTCCTAATAGGTTATATTTGTGTGTGTTAATGAAATTTTGATCAAAAAATCCTCCACCATCACCTATAAATAAGTATTCATACTAATGGTGTTGACCTAATACTATATATATGAGAATGTGGCCCTCTCACACCCTCAAATCCACTTCCATAAAAATTTCAGGTGAGTTATTTTTCAAATTCATAAACCTTACTCCAAATTATAATACACATGAAATTCTTATCCTAATGTTAAATAGCAACTTATATCACTCATCCTTGATATTTTATTATTGAAAGTTATTCTAGAACTTTTATTAAAACTGATTCCATGAGAATTCAGACTTATATAGATCGCCAAGGTAAATAATTCATCACTATTTAGATAATATCTATAATAATCTAATATACATTTCTTATTCTCATCCATTTATAAAATAAAAAATAATGAAATATATACCTCCAATAACCAACCCTTTTATTTTTTATCATAAATAAATCCCTTGTAATTTCTAATATTCTTCCACTAGAACTCATGCATCGTAAATCTCCAATTCTAATGTTTAGCCAAATAAATCCATCATTGAACCCCATAAAAACCCAATATATCCTATTTCATGTAATCTAAAAAAGAACATAATGGAAATTTTATATATTTTTTTAACAAGAGGAAACTATAATCCTAGGGATATGAAAATGGTTTCATTTCATTTCTATATACACCATATACTTTAATATAAATTATTTCAATATTTATAATCAACGTAACCAATCCCAATACTATTCATGAACTATATACTTTTAAATATTCCATGAATTCAATCCAAATTACCCAATTAAGGAACTATAAGTGATCGTTATCATATATTATAATCTAAAGGGGGTTCTATGACAGTGTAGATTTTCTTTGTCCTATATCACTCACTATATTAAAGTAATATTTTTTTCCTTGCCAAAACATTTTGACCCACACTAGTACCTATTACAAACAGCATGAAAAAAGTCTATAATGACATTTTTTCATAACCTAACCATGATAAGTCTCTACCTGAGTCTGTAGAGAGATTAAGAGTGGTATTCAATACCTTTTTCTAATAGGTAATATGGTAGATAATTTCTCTATGCGTGTAAATAATGATTTACGGGAATAATTAACCTTTTTATTTAGAAACACAGACACCAATGACTAATAATAATTCCCAAAACTATTATCTGACAATATAAAAAATTGACTAAATGCATACATGATATGTCACAAAACCAACCAAATAATAAACATGTAGAAAGATATTAGTATGATAATAAATACAAATATCCTCAATATTAAATATAAACATAAATACATACTCCTCCAACTCTAGTTATCCATCTCATACTCTAAATTAGAAATTCCTTATATAACCTATGAAAAGTACATGAAAATTTAGAAAAAATAATAGATAAATTTAAGGGTGTGTATACACTATACTGAAAAGTTTTCTCCTCTATGAATCTAATCTATTAATGTAGATAAATATTACTAAAGTCTTAATGGTTGATATATAAAAAGACAATAACACAACTCATTGCAATTTATATTCTCTTCCATTTATTTCGTAATATAAAAAAACATATTTAAATAAAATATACATAAATATAATAAACCATTAATAAATGAAAATTTCATAATGGGCCCCCACATCCCACTCCCCACAAATTTTATTACAACCGGTCTATATCATAACAATATAATATAATATCCTTTATAAAATACAATATCTCATGTAAGGGAATATAATACATTATATAGGGAAATATATTTTTCATCTAACACAGCATGGATGCTGAATTATAAATAGAATAAAATGAAACATTGTCCTTGAAACATACTTGATCTATATTGGGTTGTAGTTATCTTAAAAATTATTAATACAAAATCCATTTCTCAAATAAAAAATTAAAATTACTTAATCACAACATCCACAACTTCATGCCCCATCTATTATTTTCTAGTAAAATACCAACGCAATTATATCAATGTATTTACTTTTATCTCAATGCATTTGTTTCACAATTTTAATCATATCCACTAATTCCTATATAGGGTTTCCAAATACAAGGTCTAAAATTATTGTAATAATATCATGAATTCAAACATCAAAATTTTCTTTCTATATAGTAGTTATGTTATTTGAAAAAACCAAATTTTATCATTATATTGTGACATAACTTCTCCTATTTCAAAGTTACTTAACTCATTCATTATAATTGGAATAAAAAATTCAATAATTATTTCTCTATAGTAATTTATACACTCAATGATTTTCTAATACTATATCTAAATAACCACTTCTATTTTCCATCTATACTAATTTATTTCAAAATAATATTTTCAGGCCTCTAACTCAGAATATGGAATCAAATTAGGCTCATAATAATACTATATCTAAACAATATCCTTGAAATAAAACATCCAATAAACTACTTTCACAAATTACAACAAATTCTAACATAAATAATGCATAATATTTACATAAAAATTAATGAATGTATAATTTATTTATTTCAATATTAATCCCACACTAAAACAATATATTTCATCATTGTAACTAGATAACCAAGCTAATCCCCCCAACTATGTGAACAGAAATATATTAAATAAATATAATTGAAGTAATAAGATAAGAGATTCAATTCACTTAAATCAATTCATTCTTAAATCTTTCATCAAATTTTATATTTAGAACCTTGTAATTATTTTGTAATCAATATTAGAGATATAATATTACCAAATTTTTAAATTTAATCATCAAAATTAATCCCAAACACCTCCTCTTTATAGACCCAAAACAGTTGATTAGGGGTTTATAGAAGAGATAAATGAGAGAGATAAATAAGGAATAGATTTTGGGGTTCAAGGTTTAATTTTATAATGTTTTGATCTTCCAATAAAAAGTCAATTAATCCATCAATGGTGAATAAAAAATAACACAAGGTATTATAAAATTTTTACATTAAGTATTTTAGGTAAGCTGGGGTTGATAAATGATGATTTTTAGGAGACAAAAAAGTTAAAATGATCAACATAATCTCACATACATAGTATATACCCATATCATACTCAAATGTTTCAGAAATATATACATTACACTATACCGAAAATTTCTTGAAATTCATGGTTTTTTAAATGATAAACTGACCATCCATTCTAACAAAACTTCTCCCAACTTATACTAATAATATTGACTCTCACTAAAAACAATCCCTATGGTAAAAGAACCCTTTTTAGATCCAATTATATACTAAAATTTGACTTTTCAGATAATTCAAGAAATAAATTCAGACTTTAAATATTCATGTCCCATGAAATACTCCTAAAAATTTAAAAAGTCAATGAACTAAATTTCAATATCTCCATGATAATTAACTCATCCAAAAAATTCAATAAAATTTTTTGAAAAATTAAATACAGATGTCTATAATCAAATAAAAAATTAATTCCAATAAATATAACGAAGAATATATCAAAAACTACAACTTGAAAACTCAAAAAAATAAAATTACCACCTGATATGAAAAATGTATTCTATCATATCTAGGGTAATTCACACCATTAAATACTACCTAACCCCAATCCAAGATTCCAAATGATAAGTAAATTAGAAAAAAATCATCTATAATCCAAGCCAAATATCCTCACAATGATATACAGAACTATCATCCATAATAAGAAAACATTCCAAAACATAAAATTGGATTGTCCAGTATTTCCATTACTAACTACCCTAGAGTGAAATAATATATAGATTGAATAAAACCATCAACCTATTTTAGAATCTTATAGTGGGAATAATATTCTTCCATAAAATCATGAAACCTCTTTTTCATGATTCTAAAGTGAAATTGATATTGGACTTTATATTCAATAAATCATCTCATGTTATGATACTAAAGTGAAAATAAATGAAGAAACAAGTGAACGATAACCTAAGGCTTATGGAATAATGGTTAAGATAAACCAATAAAAAATAATGGAAACCACTCAATCATAATTTGTTAGGGAGACCCCGACTATGTTTTCAGATTATAGTAATCAATTTTTCTTTTTCAACTATGAATCCCTTACATTAACTCTCACTTCAAATATATTTATGATAAATATAAGGAGAGTTAATGTTATCCTCAAGACTTATGTAATATCACATATCCTTCTTAGAAACTCAATATATGAAATAAATGGATTAAATGTAATCATCAAATCCATGTTAATCTACCTTTAAAAACAAAATGAAGATTCCCCAATCATCATCGGATAGAAAAAATTATCTGATATAACAAAACAAACTCACTCATTTATCCTAGGAATCCTCTCTTGTAAAACCGATAGAGCTAACCTAATTTCTAAGAAACCCCCACATGACATATCAATTAAAGATATTTTATTGAAAATACTAAGTTATACCCCACCTATTTCAAATATTTACTAATATAACTTCACTAGATTAATCTCATTATCACATATAAATTATTCATACTCTACCTAAGAAAATTTTTCTTACAAAAAAATCAACAAGGTATAACTCTCATTTTAACTAAATTATACATGTCTCAAGAAAATTGGAACCACCTCATGCTCAATAAATACTCACTAGTCTTTTCAAGGCCCATACCCTTATAAAATCCAATAAAATACTCTTTTATATAATGCTATGTTGTATGAGTTTCTACCACCTATATTCAAGATGGTTTCCATAAAAAGAATAAAAATCATAGAGATATAGGGATGGATGGTTAGAAAATCATGCACCATAACCATGTCATGAAACTATCTTCACATGTATATAACTATGTATCATCCCTTGAAAATTATAGATCTACCAAACATTATCTTTTAACCTCTAATTTTCATCATCAAACATTGTTACCCCTCAAATAGTCATTATTAAAAATAGAAAATATATTTTTTAAGATGATCTATCTGTAGAATGAATCTAATAAGGCTACAAAAAATTATCACTATATCTTTCATGATATAGGATATTTCTTTCAATAAATGGATTATCACTAGATTGAATAACCAATAAAACATTCTAATAACCTAATCTTGACTATCTCAGAATCCAAACACAAAAATGAAGTTAAATTAAACACCAAATAAATTCTAAATAACTAACTATCTCAGTAAATACTACACAAAAGAAAACAAGTAATTTTTAATGAAAAACCTAAAAACCTCTCTATTCAAAAAGAATGAAATTCAAAAACTCATTTATGGGAAATCTATCCATCTCCTTATTGTTGAAACTTATTAAAAACATATTTTTTTAAATCAGGTAAAAAATTAACCACTAGTGAACTAGTGATTTACAATTTAATTCCTTAAAAAATCAAACTAATTTTAACACACAATTTCTAAATAAAAATTTTATTTATAAAAATTAACTAATCTAATCAAAGATGAAATATTTATAAAAAATAAATTCTCAAGTAAAACCCCAATTTTTTTTCCAAGAGAATTTATGAATTTAAAAATAAAAAACTCAAATCCCTATTTTAAATCATTAAATAATACACTTCTGAAACTGTTTATAAAACTTTCATCTACTCCCAAAAAAACAATGGGTTTTGTAACAATAGTTATATGATTCAATATAAATGTATAAGAACACATGACTAATTAACAGCTGGATAAAATAAATAATTTTACCTCCTTGGTATAAAATATAGTGAATTTTAATAAGACTACACTAATTGTCCTTCATGAAACTCTAATATGACACACAAAAAATATCAATATGATTGAATCGTATCATTTTGACAAATAGGTAGATCCATTTTTTACACATTCTATAAATAATATCAAAATGTGTAAAGGCTAGAAACCATATACCAAATTCATAATTCAATTGAACCTCAATTAAAAAACCATTACCATTTTAAAAATCACTTATATCAATATCTCCAAATTATGCAACAACATTATCCATATAAATATTGAAATATATGTATAAAAAATAAACACCTTCTAATAGATTTCACGATGTCAAAAACCCCTCCAACGGTATGTGGTTGAATCATCTAGGCCTCCTTTAACCATATTGATAGATTGACCTACCATTCATGTAGGTATTTCTATTCTTTGAAAAAATACTTATATTAGAAATTACCATGAATAAAATCACATCCATCAAAAAAATAAAGAAGAAAAAGGGGACAGATGATATGAGGGGGTAATATAGATTTAACTTTGATTAAAAATAAAATTACTAAATATTACATGTATAAGTAGAAGAATAAAGGGTGGAAAAAGTTTATGGCTCATATAACCTATTAAATAGGATGGAGGGAAAGAAATAAATGAAAAAAGGGAAAATAGAAATTAAAATTCCTCTTTAATAATTGTTACATTCTTAGGTAGTATGAATTATAAATTTTGTAGGGTGACTACTCAAATCCACTACCTATAAAAATATAAAATTCATATTTTTTGGATCAATAACCTTATTGGACCCAAATTACCAATCCATTAGTTCAATTTAATCTATTATAAAATTTAGAATTCATCCAAATAATAGTATGTAAATCTATAAAGCATACAAACAAAAAAATTCTTCTCAATTTCATTATCTCAATTCTATTTTAAATCTAAATTATTCATTTAATTTAGTCAAAAAATAATTTCTGTCATAATATACATACTATAAATGTTATTCACCCATGATAATCTAACCTAATCCAATCATAAGATAATCATGATCCTAAATTTTCATAAATTCAATCAAAAAATTATAATTCAATATATAACATACAACAATTAACAAAAAAACATGCTAAATCTTTAAGGAACCATCTTTCATATATTATTTAAATAGGAAATCAACCTCTAAAATCATGTATTCTCAAACACACCTAGCATGGAACACCATTAAAAAAACTCTATTACCTTCCAATATCATTTATAATCTCATAAATATTAATCATTGTTCTATCTACCGTGAGCCCCATATTTTGAAATTCTAACATTCATATATCCCTTAACCTTAATAATAAACTATAAAAAAAAGATCATCCCAAATTCAAACCACTAAAATCATACACTTATGTTTTAAATATATTATTATTAATGAAGAAAATCCATCTCAAAATATTCTATCCTAAAACTAATCATTATTGGAAGTCAATATTTCCATTGAATCTAAATGATTTTGATAAAAAATTTGTTTCATTTAGGATTTTTAAACCACTTTTCAAATTAAATCAATCATTCCATATTATCAAAAAGTAATTTTTATTAATTTATATAAAAATATCCATATGAAAAACATATTTTTTTTAAAAAATTGACAATTTCAAGAAAAAAATAGAAATACTGGTTTTTAAATTTTATTGTGTTTTTTTAAAAAAATTATATAATTAATATCATTCTAAAATTTTCTAAAAAACTAAAAAAAATTAATAAAGGCAACCATCTACCACACTTAGAAAAATATTGATAAGAAATAATGCACATTTCTATACACTACCACTTACCACTAAGTAAAGAATAGGACCAACAAAAAACCTTATCTCATGCCTAAGTCAAATGACTCAACCCTGAGTACTTATCTCTCCGATATAAAATATTTTAAAACCATTACCTAACTAAACCTAGAGTTCATACTCCCAATAAAAAAATTAATTGGTAAATGTTGTTTTATCTATGTAAATGTAGACCAAGAATTCTTACAACACATTTTAATTATCAAAAAACATATCTTCACCAATAACAGACTCAATCCCAAAACCAAAAAATACATTGATTCCATTTTTTGATTCTTCGACTCAGATACCCAACCTGATATTCCACCGAACGCCCATTGTATAAATATTTTATATCTCAAGTGTACCTCTTCCAAATCCAAAGGATGTTGTCTAGGGGATTATATTAACATTAAAAAATGGGATACTCTTATCTAAATAACCTGAATATTGAATCATGCCAAATTATACCAAAATTTTTGAAAGATTTGTCCATATATCTAAAAATCCTAGAAAATAATACTCTGTAAATAAAATATTACATAAGTCCAAGTTGGTTACCATATCCTCAACATGAAACCAAAAATAACAGAATTCATCTATATTAAATACATATAATAAATCATATATAAAATCCTTAATGAGAAAAAAAATATTAATAATTATCAGGGTATGTTGGTTGACACATAACATGGAAAAGAAATAAACATAGACACTAATCAAAAGTAATTCACCCAAAAAAATATCACCATGACACATAACATATCTAGATATACATCTATCATCACTTTTTATACCTTTACTTCATAAATATTCTACCTATGCATGTTTGAAATCACACCATGTGTATAGGTAAGAGAGAGAATAAAACAAATTAGGTTTTCCACATTTCCCTTAACTTTCCTAAGTGAGTGTGATAAAAACACATACATTTAAAATGTTTTTAGGAGGAAATAAACTCATTATAAAAACATGAAATAAAAATAATAATGAAATATATATATATATATTTTTTAATTGAATAAAATAAAAAATAAATCCTAATTGTTGTAACCAGGAACAACATTGACCATGAATACATGTTAACTCATGCACCTTGAATCTTAACCCTCCGTACAAAGTTTTATCCCTCTTATTATACACAAATCATACCAGTTAATCCTACATATATTTAATCCTATTATCAAGCAATAAATATAACTATATACACACATGCCTCTTTTTACCCCAGATGTCCCACACTCATCGAAGGAACTATCAACCACTATAAAAATCATATAAAAACCTATTTACATTTAATTTTATCATTCCATTGATTACTACCCATGTGTATTCTATTGAAAGTAGAAAATAGATTTCAATTGGTTTACAATATTTGATGGATAATAAATTTGGCCTAAAATCCATAAAATTTCACTTTTTATGATCCCATAGTAAAAATATTACATACACAAAAATAAAGGTAAATCCTCTCTGGTTATGAAATAATAGTTAAAATAAACCACTACCAAATTCCACGGAAATCACATGATCATTGAACTAGATTAAAGATAAACCATCCAAAACCTAGGGAAACCACTCTATGATTATATTAGATTGGTATCTCTATGATGTCGTTACCAACTTGGTACTAATATGACTTATATAGTGTGAATCCCCTCAAAAAACACTCACCCATGATATCCTAAAGGAAAAAATATAAATGTTAAAATCCAAGACAAAAATTTAAAAAAACCTGGAATGATCTCTTTCTATTCCAATAAACATCACCTATAAAATAAAATAAACAATCCCAATCATCTCTCTATGCCAATCCTCCTATAAAATCAATGGGTACATATCATATTAATAATACATGAGAAAAAAATATTTGTAATCTCAAGAGAATCTTTCCCATTTACACAGGTAGGACTATATTTTAAACCAATGAAGCTAGGTACTCTCCAAACATTTCCAATTTTCTTGAAATATCATCCCTTACTAAACTATACAAAATAATAAGTCACATACACCCTCATTAAAAACCTCACCAATATATATCAACTAGATACATCCCACTCTTACATATAAACATAGAAAACTCTACCTAAGAACATCATTCTAACCAAATATTCAATGACACCCCACTCACATCACAAGGAAATCATTCTTGCCCTAGTGTATAAAACAATTCTTCACATCAGTTTTTTTCATTTTAACATTAGTTAGTTTGTGAATTTATTGTAGGATATCTTGTAAATATGTTTTTATAATTAGATAATCAAAACCAATGTTGTAATGAAATTTGTGTATGGTTTTCTATGTGGGTTATAGAATAACTGACATGAAAAATCAATGAATTTTTGTTTTTTATGTAAGTTCTCATTTAAGAGATGTGAAAAAAATTATAAATCTTTTTTTCACCTCTCCATAGTATAAAAGATTATGAAATTTGAAAAAATAGAGGAAAATAGGCCGAATAAAAATATAGAAAAATAGTAAAACTTCCAATAGAATATACTTAGAATTAGAACTATAAATTAAAAAATATATACATAAATAAACTAAAATATAATCAAACATATAAAATGATAATTACAAACTTGTAATTATTTCATCACCTATGAAATATAAGGGATAAATATCACAATTTCATGATTGACATTTTTCTTGTTGTTAGTATATCTAAAATTCAATATATGTCGAAGACTTATATGAGGAGTTAAGGATTATTAAAGTAGTCATTTATAGAGAATTATTATGGTCTCACTTGTGGAAATTGGATTTCATGCTTGAAAAATTCTTCATATTAATTTTGGTGACTATTTTTATGATCTTAAAAGCAATTCAAGACAACTGTTGATTGTAAAGGAACATTGTCTACATAAAGTGGAAGACTGTGAAAATGATTATTTACATGAAGTGAAGAAGAATAATTGAATAATATGGCCATGAACAAAAACATGTATATTTATCATGAAGAAGAATAAATAGGTCTAATTTGGAAATCAACTTAATGCTCAAGGAAATGTCTGAACAGTATCACATTGTTTGCATCATGGATGATTATTGATGTTTATGAAAATATTCTTTACCATGCAGATTTTAATTAAGGCCATTAAATATACCTATATTTTTTATGAGGTATTTTCAATGGGATTTCATGTTAAATTTTTTTTCATGACATCAGGTTCCATGCAGGATCATCCAAATCTCATTGGAATTATTGAATTCACGGAAGTATATTATTCCAGAAACAATTAAAAAAAGTTTACAATTTTGAGTTTTTGAATGGGTCTTCCATGTAAATGAGGGTTCAATATTTGAATATAAAATTTAAAAAGTTCACTAAAACTCAATAATGTGTTTCCACAATACTCTATTTGACATAGATATTATTCTATATTAATTTGATGTGAATATGAAAATATTAACATACTATTTGAGGTACCATTAGTGGAAAATAAATGAAGGTTCATAAAACCTAATAAATAAACCTGTGTTTAGTATTCTAATCATCAATAATGTGATTACACGATATTCTATTGGATATATAGTCTATTCTATATTCACGATAACTGAATAAAAACAACAGAGTGTACTATTTGAGGCATATTCAGTTTGAAAGATAATTACGTTGATAAAACACATATGAGAATCCCCTGGATAGTATGTTAAGTATCAAAAAACAAAATCCATAGTATTCTATTAGATATAGATGTCCTGATATATTCATCATATTTGGATTGGAAAATTTCATCATATTATATGTGCAATATATAGTCAATAAGTGTACAATAAGGGATTTTGTTCACTAAAATTATATTCTTAGATACTCTCTATGATAAAATGTAATGTAATGTGAAGCCCTTTTCAGAACATTCATGTAGATGAGTCAATTGAGTTTCAGTATGGTCTAGATAGTTCATTGAAGAAGAATTATCCATGCGTTGACATGCGTTTTGTGGTGATAATGCTTCACAGAGAGTGGTCTGTGGAGGAATTGTGATTCATGCATTTCCATTTAGTTCACAATGATGATACTTCCTGGACAATGGTTTTCATAAGAATGGTTCTTCACAGGTTTCCATGATGTTCATGATTATGATTTTTCAGGGATAGTGGTTCACTAAAGGAGAATGTTTTTAATAACTTCCATGCAGTATGCGATGATGGTCCTTTGTAGGATTCCATGTAGTTTGGGGATGAAAATGTTTTTACAAGTGATAAGATGATTTACTACTGAATTACATTACAAAAAAAACCATTATAATGGTGGATATGAAAATATGAACTACTATAAAATACATTTCATGATCACATAATCATAATGCGATAAATTATTTGATAACCGATATTTATTTCTTATAAATACAAGGTAACTCACTCTCTAAATTGGATCAATAATTTTGAAAGAGGTGTTAAATTTTATTAGATTCTATTATTATTCTATATTTAAGTTTAATAAATAAATTTATTCTTTTAGTGAAGGATAAAATGTTATTTAAGGTGCTATGCTAATAGAGGTTCTATAATCATTGTATTACTTTGCTAAGTGGTGATGTGCTATTCTATTTTCTATATAGGTGAAGTGATATGAGAACATGAAAAATTATTCAATAAATATTAAAGAAACAATTTTATGAGCATCAATAAATTCAACAAAAATCACAAGAGTTGTCATACATACTATTCTATTATCATTTCATGATCATTGGAAGAATTTTGATAACTATTTGAATAAAATGCTACCAAAATAAAATAGAAGTGTTATAGGATGCAAGCATCAATTCTTTGAGATTCAATAATGTGGACAATAAATAGTCTGGGAATAAAAGAAGTGGACCAATATAATGCTGCATAGCTTACATTCTATTCAATGGTCATTTCATGATCCTTGGAATAATTTTGAAACATTTTAAAGAAAATATTGTGAAAATAAAAGTGAAGTTACATACGATTCAAGAATTAGTATGCTAAGAATCAAAGAAGATGACAATATGTATGATAAGAATCAACAATGTGGGCCAACAATACACTATACACCATACATGTTTTCCTATGATCATTTTATGGTCATTAGAACAATTCATCATACTATTTAATCAATATTTAGTGAATAGAAAACTAATGTGCAATATGATTTGAGCATTAGTATGCTATGAATCAAACAATTGGACGAACAGTATGTAATATATTTTACATACTATTTTGTGATAATTTCATGTTTACATAATAAATTTAGATTATTTTATTAAAGATAAAAATAGGAGAATAAAATGGGATGTACATGAAATAAACATGATTTTATGAAGTATTTCAGTTAAAATTTAGAAGACAGATAATTTAGAGTAGTGCAACACTCTATCTTGCCTAAAATTATATAGTAGAAATTATTTTCATCACTTGCACAGATTTTTCAATTATAATATTTTATTATAAGAAGTAATTATAATATTTATTGTATAAATATGTGAATGATGAGATGGTCATTAAAGATCAGAAGTTGAACAAACTGATGCCAGAATATACTTGCTGGAGAAGAAAATTTGGTTTGAGCATTTTGTAATATGAGAAGAATCAGATAATTCAATATCTGGTGGGAATGAGATTCAATACCAATAGAATTACATCAATAATTTGTTTATAATATTGATGTTTTACATGAGTAGAAAATAACTAGTACACTTGTGGAGGAAGATCTATTTTAAGTGTTGTAAGGGAAACCAAGAGTAAAAAGGGGTCTTTTGATTTGTGTATCATAAACATTAAGATGAAGGATCATGTGACAAGAGTGTAGAACTAGTTTCTGAAGAGGATTGAGGCTGGGGTGTCTAAATTGTCTAGAAGAAGGAGAATAGAAGAAGTTTTGGGTGTCTAAACAACTAAGGTAGAAGAGTTTGTTAATGGGGTGTAGAACTATGATTAATTGGAGTATTGAATACTAGGTTGTATAACCCGTTTCTTCTATATTCATTGTATTTTCCATTTTATATTATGAAGAATTAATATTTGGGGGATTAACCAACATGGAAAGGAGTAGGTCTTTGTACCAATCCTTTTAAATAATGTTTTTTATGCTCTGGGTGATATTTTCTCATACAAAGTGAGATTGTGTGATATCACTATTTATATAGAGAACATTAACATGTTTAGTCGTTTGAATAAAAAATTAATGAATTTGTAAATGTATACCATGGATTCACCCCCCCCCCCCCCCCAGTGGTCAATCTATTTTTAGGCACCATAATTTTTATTAGATAACAAGTCCCTCTAAATCTAAAAATGTTTTACCTAGTTTTTTTACATCCATCATGATGTGTAGAATTCAGAAAGTTTTTGAATTACCTCACATGAATTAAAATATAATTTACTCATATGGATAATAATCTAGGTAATTTTTCCAAAATTAGACTAATTGGAAGAGAAGAGTGGAAAGGATGTTTCAGAATAATCAGACATTTAATAAAAAATTACCCCGAACTAAACGTGATTATAGTGGTATAGGTAGTAATAATTTTTATGATGATGGTTCATCTAAAAAACCATGTTCAAAATGTGAGTATAATGAATCACTTGGGGATATTAATTTTTAATTAAAATAACTTGTTAATAACATTACTAAATTATTGGAAAAGGGTATTTTTGGTAATATCAAGGGACTCCTTTTTGATAAAGTACATCTTGAAGAAATAGTTGAATAATTGGAGTATTCATTAAGTAGGATGTTTAGAATGTGAATTTCTATCATAGACCTAGCGGAAGTAATGAAACGCTCAATTTTTCATACTAAATAATAATTTCAAAGGAATAACTATGTGAATTTTTTGTTTGCATTTTTTTTAAATAAAACATTCATGCACTTAAAAAATTACACAAAGTGTCTATGAATGTCAAAATGCTAAAATGGGTATCAAATCAAATAGGATCAAGTATATTGACACCATAGCATAATAAAAGGTTTTTTTAATGAAGTGTGAATTTAGAATATGAGCAATTATTATGAAGATAACGTATTATTTGTTGAATATCGTAATAATTTCCCCATCATAAGATAAATTGAATTCAAAATTAAATTGGTCAATTTTGAAAATACATATATAGTGACTACAAAATAAAATATGTATGTGCCTACTGAAATAAAATTCTCTTTAAAGGATTATACCCTTAAATAATATTCATAATATGTGAATAATATCATTACATCATCTAATTATCTTTACAAATAAGTAGTAAAGAAATAGGTACCATCCATATCCCAATGTAATAAATTTTCTAAATCTATTTCTTTAAAAAGTGAACGTTTAAAAGAAAACTCATTACAAATATGGACAATAATAAATGGATAATATACTACCACCATGTCAATAGTGTGTATAATAATATTTATAATTGATGGTTCCCCACATGAATCCCAGTAGGTAGTGAAGAGGACCCCAAAAAATCTGCTGGAAATTTTGGAAAAAAATTAGAAAATAAAATAATATCAACGTTTTTGGGGAATTATTAGTTCCATAACATATTTAGACATTATTATATGTATTTTTGGTACAATCCTTTAAATGGAAAATAAAAAATTAGCCTATTCCAAGGGGAATAATTTTAGAGAAGAAAATTAAACAACATTGACAGGCTATAAAAAAAATTTCACCTTCAAATAGATTTGGAATTCATTGTTATGTATGTGATGTTTTAAATAAGAGTGGTCAAAAATGTGATACATTAACATATAAAAAATTATCAATAAATTATGGATATGATGAGGAAAATTTGACAACACTGGGTAGAAATCATGAAAATGATTTAAATCAAATAAGTCCCAAAACGTTTCGGGAGAAGTAATACTTGGACTTAATATATAAGAAAGATCATAGAAAATAAATACCAATAAGATAAAAAGGTGTTATAAATCTAAAAATATACATATTAACAAATTTACTCATATAAAGCTATGTGGGAATACCAAACAATATGTCAACATTCTTAAAGATACTCTTGGGATTTTTTTATCTGATTTCGAGAAAGAAAAAAATATTATAATAAGAACACGAAAAATCTCATGATAAAGGTAGAATTAAGATTCCACTTGAAGAATGAAAATTTTACTAGAGGTTTTAATCCATGGAATACTCATGTGTTGAGAAAGTATTATGTGAGAGTTAGAATAAATATAGACACAGTGCAAGAGAATACTTAATCACATTAATAGCATAAGAAGAAGTCTTGAAGAGAATGAATATTTTATTAAAATATATATATGACATGATGTCTAAAGAAAGAATAATGATATCACATAATTAAATTATACGTTTTAAAAACCCCATTTTACCAACGGATTAATCATATATGAAATTCATATGTGAAATAAATAATACTTGAGAAAGTCGAGCATCTTGGTTAAGAAAAAAAAACTCAAGGTTTCTATTCACATTGAGGAATAAGTAACCCCTCCTTATTTCATTATATATTTCGGAGTTTTTGAACAAAAAATGAATTTAATTAATGTAAATGTTTGATTCCATAACTTCTAGATAACATGAGGATATTATACTTCAAGGACTTTACTAATACCCATGCAATTGAAAAAATGTGTGTATCCCTTGAGGGGGAGAATTGATGTGAGGAATATATTAAATATTCACCACACAGTGAATGTGTAATATCTAAAAAGATATAAAAAAATTAATGTTGATTTATTCTAGTCACACATTAATTCTTCACTCTTAATTATATTAATCATATAAATTAATGTGGATTTCTTGATTGTTGTTAAGATAAGACAAAGGTGGATCTATATCATGTGGACTTGAATTATATGATGTGTTTGTTGAGGTATATGTAGGATATAGTATTTCATTGATGAGTTTGATTATATCCAAACCCTATAATGATAAATGATTAATTATAAGAATTATTTAACATGTATGGTATTTATGGACAGCATAGACAACCTTAGTCACATCACTCTTATTTTCTACACCATTTTCCCATATAGACACATAATTTATTAGCTAAAGTAACTTTATAAACAAAATAATGTTAGATACTTCCTCTATTATAGGTGAAAAAAAATCATATAAGTAATAAGATGATTACTTTTCTAAAAATATGATATGAGAAGATCCACTACATGCACTTTTAATTTATTTTCAATAAGGGGGAGATAAATACTGACTTTATAAAGTTAAAATTTATCGAAAAAAATAAAAAGGGGGAGGTTGAAGAGTAAATGTTCATGATTTATATTGTATTTTTTTAATACCATAAGGTTGATATATTTTGAAGTTATATATGAGGAGCTGAGGATGCTTTAAGTGATTCTTCCTAGAGAATTATTATGGAAACGTGTGATGGAATTTGATGTCATGCTTGAGAAATTATCAATATTAATTATCAGGATTATTATGTTGATCTTAAAAGAAATTCAAGATAAGTGTTGATTCATGGGTTTCCATCTAGTCCAAGATGATAATGCTTCAAAGATAGTGGTTTTTATAGCAATATAACTTCATGTATTTCAATTTAGTTAGTAGTGATTATGCTTCATAGATAGGGTTTTTTGAAAGAAGTTTTGTTCATTGGTTTCCATGAAGTCCACAATTATGATGCTTTGAAAATAGTGCTTTGTAGAATAATAATTCATTGTGAACTGTCATAAATTACATTGTGATGGTCCTTTTTGGGTTTCCATGTAGTTCATGAATGAATATTTCTTTGTGGATAATGGAATTCTTTTTATGTGAGCGCCTTTGCAGATAGACATTAGGATTTCAGATATATAGAGATGAATAGATTTAATCACCTTTTCAAGATTTCATAATCTTTGTGTAATAACTATCTTGATAACTGATATTTCTTTTACAATTAATACAAGGATAAAACTTTCTCTAAAGTGGTTTAATAATTTTGGAGAAGTTTTCATTTTGATCGTAATCTCTTATTCCTGTCCATTTGAATTTTGAAAAGAAATTTTTTCATTTATAGAATGATAAAAATATACACTAGGTTATATTCTAAGAGAGGAACTATGGTATTTTTATTTATTTGATAAGTTTTGAAGTGTTATGATATTTTATATATAGGTGATGTTCTATGCAATCTTTAAAAAATAATTCAAACTATTCAAGAATTTGTTTTCTAAGAAACCAGAAAGTCAACCAACAACATGTGACTATTCATACATGTTATTATATGATCACTTCATGATCTTTGGAACAATTTAAAAACTATTTGATAAATATACTATGAATATCAAAGTGAAGTGTTATACACGGCCAACATCAGTTTCCAAAGAATCAAGGAAGTAAAATCTCTATATTCTAACTGTTGAAGAAATGGACCAATATTAAGATACATATCATATGTTTTATGATATGATCATTTCATGATCATTGGAAAAATTTATTAAACTATATTAATATTATACTATGAATAAAGAATTTATGTTTTGTATGATGTAAGCATTAGTTCTCTAATAATCAATGATGTGGACTATCAATATGCTAAGAATAAAATAAGTGGACCAATAGTTTGATATATATCATGAATTGTATTCAATGATAATTTCAAGATCATTGGAAAAAATTAGCATACATCTTGATCAGTATACATTTAATAGTAAACTGATGTGCAATATGATTTGAGCATCAGTACGCTAGGCATCAAACAAGTGAACCATAATTACACTACCTATCATACATGTTATGATATGATAATTTCATGTGTATAATATTAATTTAGAATAGTGTATGATGTTTAAAAATTGCAGAAGAAAATGGAATCTCCATGAAATACACATGATTTCATGATGTATTTGATTTGAGATTCATAATATATGTTATTCTATATTTTGAAATTCTATAACTTGTATAAAATAATATTGATGAAATTGTTTTCATCACTTACACACATTGTTTGTAGTTGGGATTTAATTCGAAGAAAGAATAATCATTTACCAAAAAGAAATATGAGAAGTATGTGATCAGCATTGAAGATATGTAGTTGAAGAGAATGAATCTAGAATATACTTGCTCTAGAATATAGTTAGGTTGGAGAATTTAGTGATATAAGAAGATTTGGATAATCCAATATCTTATTTGAAAGAGTTTCTGTAACATCCCAAGTAATGCATAATAGATATTTTTATCTATGTCTATTAATGATTAACATAGTGTTATAAAGGCTTAAAATGAAAATAAATACAATCTTATGCAGGGAATACACTAATATTCTTAAAAGATTGTTTTACTGCCTTTTGATGGAAAACCATTTTTGAATCTTTCTTTTGACAATTTTATAAACTATGTTTGTCAAAATAAACGTATTCTTTATGATTGGGACATCAAAATTTACCTTGTGTGAATTTTTGGTATTTTTCTGACAATGTTCATTTTTTAATGAATAGTGAAGAATACTGCATTTTACATCAAATCTGATTTTTAATATAATTTATTTATATGATTAGATTGTGTTTTGAATTGGTTTTGAAGTGAAATTAGAATATATTTTTACCATTTTATCCAATGGTGGTCATTGGAATCAATTTCACTTTGAAATTAGACATAAACTGGTGTCAATCTTTTGATACTTATTGTTTTGTAAAAACACGCTATTTGCTCTGGCAGCAGGTTTTAATTATTAAATTAATTAATGTGACTTATATGATTTGAATTTTTTAAAATAGACTTCATTTTTGAATTCCGAATATCAAATATAGCTTAGGGTGAATTTTTGGTAATTTTCTGAAAAACATCAATTTTTAATGAATAGTGAAACCACTAAGTGGTACTTATAAAAATTGATTTTCCGTTTAAATGAAATTTTGCCATCATTGTGTTTTTAATTTCAAAAATCCGACATACATGGTTGTCATTAAGAAGTAAAATGTGATTCAACGGGATTAAAATAATTTTTTCGTGAATAGTAACATATTAAGTTTTTAATCGCGATTAGTGGTAATTATGGTAGTTTAAGGTATAAGTAATGCTTTAATAATATGAAATGACCTAGAAACATGTCCCAACCTTATTGGTTGTGTCATGGCCGACCAAGACAAGCCATGGGTCAACTTGGTGACCCCATGGATCCACTTTTGTTGGGAAATGACAAAAATAACTTTTTATTTAATGTAAAAGTAAAAATGACACAAACATAATATGTTTTACGAAAAAAAAATTTACATGGGAATATAAAGATCATATTTTTGATTATAAATAGTCATTGGAATGCTAAAACGATTTCCTACATCATAGTATTTTTTTATAATTTTTAGACATTAAATAAATTAAATTATTTATGACATAATAATGATGCAGTGATGACATCATTATTTGACGATTAAATTAAAATGGAAATATAATGTAAACTCTATGAACTACACATGTCCAAAACCAATTTTATGAGTTTATTTCGAACCCTTATCACCTTATCCACGAATTATATCAATTTAGGACCTTTTAAAACCGAAACACATTTTCAAATATAGTAATATTTCTTTACTTTCCAAAAGTGCCCCTCTTCTCCTCTTATAAAAGGCCCCCACCTCTACCTCATTTCACACACTCCTTAAGCCTTTGGCTCGGCCAACCCCTGCCCATTTACTCTCTCCACATCCCTCTCCTAATGCTAGAGGTTTCCCTTTGGGAAGAATCCTTTCAAAGGAAACCTTTAGGCTCAAATCAAAAGTAGTTACACTTTTAAAGGTAATTCATTCTCTCATGTTCATTTGTTTTATTTTCCTTCTCCAACCCCATAAACTCTTTTTATTTACTTCTTTTGTAACAAAACCAGTATCTTCAATATACTAGGATGTTGTTATAAGATTTATTTGAGCTACACTCTCACACAACTACATCAAATGGTTAAAGAACATACGGTTTCCGTGGATGGCGAAATTCTGCCTCCCGAAACGATGATTGTTCAATACTCATTTAACACCTTCAAAGGTGTCCATTATGATGTCACTATTTTTATATATGATATATGATATGTTTATGTTTTCCATAAGCTTCTATTTTATTTCATTTTGGGCATACCTTTATGGTTTCCATTATGGGTAAACACGATATCTTCATTTTAGGAAGTGCAGACTACCACCCCCTGAAAGTGATTTGATTCGTTAATACCATATGTGGGATGTGTAAAGGATAAAGTTAATGATATTATATATGTTATTATATTTGAATTATAATATACTCTTATATAATTATTATTCCATTAAAAATACAAAATAGAAATGGAAGTAGCGTTCATGTGTACGTACGGCTTACCGTCTCCATGAACGGTGCATTTCATTTCTTACCTCTAAATGTGATGTAATATTATAAATACATGTATATTCTGAATATATATGATGTATATGTTATCCAAATCATTAATATCATTCTGGATATAACGAACCTTTGACCAAATTAACAACATGTAAGTGTAAGAAGTCTATTTTTGACTTAAGAACCAAATACCGACAAAATGAACATTATTAACTTAAATGATTACATGATGTCCATAACATGGTATAAAAGGAATAATGAACTTGAAAAAGGTTCTTAAGCAAGTAGAGATTAACTCAAGTTTATTATTCAGGAGATTAAAGAACGGTCGGGTCAAGTCGGATACGAGGTATGGGACTTCATCTCAATCTCCTTTCTTTGAGGGATATTTTATTTTATACACAACTTTCTTTTATACGGTGTATAAACCCCTTTGACTTTTACATTTATTCAAAAGGAATCTTTTTTATACGAAGCGTTTACTAAACAACAATAGGAATTTTTTTGTCGTACGTATGCGGCGACAACGACTTCTCCACCGTCGTGACCGTTATTTGAGTTTCGGCTTCCTCTACAAGCCATACCTTCTTTTTTAAAAGAAAAATAAATACCATGTTTTACTTTTCTTTTAATTTGGTATTGAGAATGGTTTTCACAATTTTTTTGTGTTGTATTGATATCTTGTGATTGAAATGTGGAAATGTTATGATTCCTTTATGCTTGTTTTATGAGATACGATTATGTTATGGTTCTTGAAAATTATTATGAAGATGGGTGGTTCCGTGATAAACTAAGGGTGGGTGAGCCCGATATAGCTCTCCAATGCATTGGGTAACACGAAGGAGTGAAACTTTAAGGTTTCTCTGAAGAGATTTTAGGGAATATAATGTGATGGGTATTCCAAACGTAACCAAGAGGGTTACTCCCTACGTAAGAATGTTATGAATGCCTCAAGTTACCTTTATGTCTTATGATTTCTATGATTTATTCATGATTTGATGAGGTATGTTAAAGTACTTATGTTTTATGGGTAAAGTATGATCTCATCCTCATGTACATATGTACCCATGTTTCCTTTCCATATTTTTTATAACCCATACTGAGCTTTTTATGCTCATCCCAAGTTTTTTTGAAATGTTTTCACAGGTCAAGGGAAAGGTACATGATATGATGATAGTGTCAAGGAAGTGTCAAGAATGAATCCATGTTTTATTTTAAATATGTTTCCTTTGATGGGAATGAAGAACACTATCTTTATGTAACCACTTTGTTTATATGTGGAATGTAATGCAAGTTTTATGATCTAATTCTCTAAAACTCTAAACCCGAAAAGATCCTCAATGTGTAATCTTGTAATAACTCAAGATTAAGTAAGGTTTAAGGATGGGGCCTTATAGTTGGTATCAAAGGTCGGTTTAGATAACTTTAAGAGTTAGAATTATATTAAATGATTATCCAAAAATATTTTTTTCTTGGTCAAATTGAAGTTATATAGCATTTGAAGATTACCATGTTGCTTTATCTAAGGCATGTTTGTTCAGAATGGTTTTCCGCAGAGGAAACAGGGAAGCAGTGCTAGGAAGGCATACAGAAGGAAATAACCTTCCGAATCAGCATCCAAAAATGGTCGGAATTGGAACTGAACAGTTTGTTGCAGAAATGGCGCAGTTGACTCAGGCTATAAATGGTGGTGGTATCCATGCACGAGATCAGCCAGATCAACCGCAGAAGAACATGTCAGTGGTGGAAAATTTCATGAGGCAACATCCACCATCATTCAGAGGATCATCTGACCCTGTGCTAGCTGAAGGGTGGATTAAAGCACTGGAGAAGATTTTTGATGTCATGGGGTGTTCAGACAATCAAAAAGTTAATCTTGCTATTTACCGTTTGGAGGGAGAAGCAGATCAGTGGTGGTCTATGGTTAAAAATATCAGGGACGCCGATGAGATTGATGCTCTTGACTAGGATGAATTCAAAGGTATGTTTCTTGAGAAGTATTTTCCTAATGCTGTTCGACTTAGGATGGAAAAGCAATTCTTGGAATTGAGGCAAGAGGAAGACTCAGTGGCTGCCTATTAAGAAAGGTTCACTCGATTGGCAAGGTATGCTCCAAATTTTATCTTGGACCTTAATAGTAAAATCAATCGTTTTTACTCAGAATTAAAGCCAAAATATCGAAGGGCATTAGCTTCTCGTGAGTTTAAAAGTTATGAAAAGCTTGTTCGATGTGCTGAGAAGGTGGAAATGGAGTTTTCCGATGACCAAATGTTCTATAACAACCAGCAGAAGAAGAGACCGAGGTGGCAAGAGAAAGGTAAGAATTCTTCAAAAAAGTCTGATGGTAAGAGAACTAAGTTTCCAGTTTGTGATAAATGTGGAAAAAGGCATGTTGGGGAATGTCTTCTGAATTCTGGAAAGTGCTACTGATGTGGTAAGATGGGACATAAGGCTCGTGATTTCACTGAAAAGGATCAAGGTGAAGGTAAGAACAAATTTTATTTACAGTTAGTGAAATGTTATAAGTGCAATGAGATGGGTCACTATGCAAACGAGTGTCCGACAAAGAGCTTGAGTGATGGGAAGCAGTTAGACTACAAGCAGAAAGAGGTGGTGAAATCCTTTGCAACTACTTCAGCAGATGTCGGGCCATCAAATGAAGTTGTATCAGGTACTTTGTTTGTTTTTTTAGATTATGCCAGTGTGTTGTTTGATTCAGGGTCTACACATTCTTTCATCTCTAAAACCTTTTCTAGTAAAATGGGAATACCATCTCAAGAAATGACTCCTGAACTTTTGGTAAAAACACTTGGGGGAAATGTTGAGGCAAAAAGAATTTATAAGAATCTTCCTATCCTTATCTGTGGAAAGAACCTACTTGCAAACCTTATTGTTCTACCTCTAGTAGAGTTTGATGTTATCCTGGGTATGGATTGGCTCTCTATTTACCATGCTAAGATTGACTGTAGAGATAATGAAGTTTCTTTTCAGAAAGACTTTCAGTTTGTTTACAGGAATGAACCCTTAATTTTGATAACATATCAAGAGGCTGAGAAACTTGTAAAACATGGAAATGCATGTTACCTTTCACACGTCGTTGAAAATAAAGGAACTGTTCAGATTAATTATGTGCCAGTGGTAAATGAGTATCCTGATGTTTTTTCTGATGAGTTTCCTGGAATAATACCAGATCGGGAAGTTGAGTTTACTATTGACTTAGTTCCTGATGCTAAGCCAATTTCAAAACCCCCTTATCGAATGGCACAAATTGAACTTTTATAGTTGAAGGAGAAATTGCAAGATTTATTAGAGAAAGGTTTCCTTAGACCTAGCACTTCACCATGGGGTGCTCCTATTTTATTTGTTAAAAAGAAAGATGGTTCTATGAGACTTTGCATTGATTATAGAGCCTTGAATAACATCACTGTTAAGAACAAATATCATTTTCCTCATATCGATGATTTGTTTGATCAGCTCCAGGGAGCTCAGTTTTTTTCAAAGATTGACCTGAGATCGGGGTACCATCAGCTGAAGGTAAAGGAGGCAGATATTCCGAAGACCGCGTTCCGTACGAGATATGGCCATTATGAATTTGTAGTAATGCCTTTTGGGCTAACCAATGCACCTGCTGTACATGGACTTAATGAATAGAATTTTCCATGAGTTCTTGGATAAGTTTGTGGTGGTTTTCATTGATGATATTTTGGTGTTTTCTAAAAGTAAAGAGGAGCATGAAAGACATTTAAGGGTTATCTTGCAAACCTTAAAAGAAAAGAAACTGTATGGGAAATTCAAAAAGTGTGAGTTTTGGTTGCAACAAATTTCTTTCCTTGGTCACATTGTTTCTAAAGATGGAATAACTGTTGATCCTGCAAAAACAAAAGTTGTGGAAGAATGGCCAAGACCCATAAATGTAACTTAGATTCGTAG